>CM052703.1:84435080-84586610 GCA_028551405.1 Uromys caudimaculatus | reverse complement strand
TCACCTCGATGGCCACCAGGGAGAAAGGAGAGGACTTTGGGCCTGAGGGTGCTAGTGGCCCCAGTAAAAGGGAATGGGTGGGTGGGTAGGTGGGAGGAGGAATTCCCTCACAGAGGCGGGGAGGGGGAGGGGACACGGGGTTTCCAAAGAAAAGGGGAATCATCGGAAATGTAAATAAAGTATCAAAAATAAAGAAAAAGAAAAAAAGAAAGGCAGAATTCTGATTATATCTATGGTCTAGGTTTTAGACTTGACAAGATTCTCTTGATTAGATTTAAAGGCAGAATTCTGATTATATCTATGGTCTAGGTTTTAGACTTGACAAGATTCTCTTGATTAGATTTAAAGGCAGAATTCTGATTATATCTATGGTCTAGGTTTTAGACTTGACAAGGTTCTCTTGTATGATCAACTAAGACCTATTTTTATTGCCTCTTTTGAGAGCTGGAATGTGTAACCGAATACAGATAGTGAAAATTAAAGAAAAGGATTTTTAAGCTATGAAGTCCTGAGAAAATGTGGTCTGATATATTTAAGTAGTTGTTAAGATAATTTACTTGATTAATTGTCTTAGTTACTTTTCTATTGCCATGACAAAACACCATGACCAAAACAACTTATAGAAAAGGATATTTAATTTTGAGGTTCAGGGTTCAAGAGGGTAAGGGTCCATATTCGTCATGGTGGGAAGCATGGTAGCTAGAGCAATAACTGAGAGCTTACATCTGATCTACAAGCAAGAAGCAGAGAGAGCTAACTGGGAATGGTGTGGGTTTTTGAAACCTCAAAGCTCATTCCTGGTGACAAACTTCGAACAAGACTACACCTCCTAATCTTTCCCAAACAGTTCTACCAACTAGAGACCAGGTGTTCAAATACATGGGCCTATGAGAGTCGTTCTCATTTAAACAGCCACATGGATTGCTCACTTGTAAAGATTTGGTGTAGAATATTGTTGTTAATAATGATCCATGTTGAAAACTTTATATTGATGTTCTGATCTTCTCTAGCTCTGGGGTAGACTCACTGACATGAACAGAAGACAGTTTCTCTCAGTAGTATTGTTGATTGTGTTTTAGCTCATTGCTGTAAGACCTATAGCCTTCAGTTGGGAAACTGTGCCTTCACCATTACATGTAGTGTTTATTATAGAGAAAAATTAAAGGCTGTTAAATGGTATAACTAAAAATGGCTATGTGATATAAATAGAAGATTTTAAGAGCTTTTAAGAAAAATATTTTTAAAAACAATGAATCTGAAACGTTTAGTAAAATGATAGGCTTACCTTTAGGGAAACCGTGAGTCCCCAGCATCCATTGCTGAAACAATATACCTGACATAAACAGAAGGAAGAAACATTTACTTTGGCTTATGGTTTCAGGCTATGATTGACTGTCTCCATTGGCCTGTGGTGAGGAAGTGAGGAACAGAGCCATTAACCTCCTTACAATGAAGCAGAGATAGTGAGCAAGTAGCTAAGGAACTAGACTAAGATGTATTCTAGAGCAGCAGTTCTCAACCCATGCGTTGTGACCCCTTTGGGAGTTGAACAATCCTTTCACATGAAGAACTATAGTGGAGGGTCACAGCATTAGGAAGGTTGAGAACCACTGTTCTATTGTGTGTTTCCAAGATGGCATGCTGAGACACACCTATAATTTCAGAACTTGGGAGGTAGTAGTGTCAGGATCAGAGATTCATGGTCATCCTTGGTTACATAGAGAGTTTCAGGACATCCTGGACTATATGAGAGACCATGTCTCAAAACAAAACAAACAGAAATGTCTCCAGTCTTCTAATAAGCCCACTTCCTGGTTTCTCCTACTTGCCAGTATTAAACGTCTGTCCGTGGATGAACCCATTGATGAGGTAGAGTTCTCATGATCTAGTCATCTGACCAGTGCTGCCTTAGGGACCAAGCCTTTTACCTAGGAGCCGTGGGGGCGATAGTTCAGATCCAGAAATGTAACAGTGTGGTTCATGATGTTAGAGAACATTTTAGCATAAGCAAAACATTATAGTTTGACCTAGAAATTTGTTTCAAGTGGTACTTAGATAATCATACATACACTTTTTCTTAATGAAGATTTTTGTTGCTTTTGATTTGGAGCATTCATTCAGTTCAGATATGGAGCTTAACACCTGTCAAGAACACAGAGTTGGAAAGATCAGAAATGGCCTTGTTCTAAATGCCAGTCTAGCCTAAAGGAGGAAATGACACGATCAGACAAATATGCACTCCAGAGATTCTGTGGGCCAAAAAAGAGGGAGCAGCTGGCTTTTCTGGGGGGATTCTCTGAGAATATAACATTTGAGCTGGACCTCAGAGGACGGTGAGTGTATAAAGACAGAGCAGAGCTTTCAGTTATAGGGAGCACCATTTAAAACAGAAAAGGCTGTAATACATTTTAGGAACTGGCGGACAGTTGCACTGTGGTCAAGGCTTAAGCCAATTGAGTGTAGGTGCCTACTTCTGACAGGCTGAATCCAAAAGTTCCAGAGGCTTTGTTTATCTAGAAAGATTTTAAATTTTATTGTGCAGATATCAAGGATCAAGAAATGTAAGTTTGTTTTCTAGAAGTTCACAGACTATCTTAATTTTTATACAGTTTTAGTTGCTGAAACTTGCTTATAGAAACAGTTTTTACCTATTTTGTCCTTCAACTTGTTAAAAATTTGCATATAAGTGAAAATGAGAGTAGTACTTACTAATGTTTCTTTTTCATTTGAAATAAGATAGATACCTTTTTGTTTCTTAATGAAATGTTTTTCATAATAGTGCATTTTAGTGTATTTTCTTCATGTGAGCTATTTGGCAGAATGTCCTTTCATATAATTACTTGATTGATATGGATGATACACTTAACATCTTGAGTAGGCTCATCAGGTAGGTCTCTCTTGCCTTTAGAAAATGCTACCAGTTGCAGTCTGGTGGTGGGGGTGTGTCCAGATCTGTTTGTGAAATCCTCAGCAGTTTCTTACCTATTGCCATAAGGAAGTTTACTGGTGAGAAAAGTGTTCTAAAAATAGTTTGTGATTTTCACTGAGAGCCACACACAAACCAGGATGGTGTGGTTTTTCCTTAACCGTCTGTGTTGGCGCATGCTCATAAGTGCTGTGCAGCTGTTGTTTCCTGAGTGCTCTCCTCCAATCTCTTTGTGAGCCTTGAGATTAATAAAGAGATCTAGTATATGAGATGGGGAACTCGGGGCTGGAGAAGTGGCTCAGGAATTTGTTGAAGTTAGTCCTTGGTTCTTCCTCCCAGCCCCATGCTCCCAGAAATAAGACTTAGATTCAAATATTTACAAATACCTAGGCCATATAGCTAGGCTCTTCTTTAACTAGATATAACTTAAAATATCCCATTTATTCTACCCTACATTCTACCACATGGCTGGTTACCTGTGCTCAGGTACCATGTGTCTGACTAGTCACATCTCTCCAGCAAATCTCCCACCTGGCTCTATCCCAGAATTCTTTCTCCTTCTAAATGTCCCACCTCTATTTCCTGCCTTAGTCATAGGCTTTTTAATTGACAGGTGATGTATCCATACAACATACAAGATATTCTTTCTACAGGAATTAGGAGCAGGTACTACTCTTTTAGAGAACTGGAGTTCTGTGTTCAGCACCCATGTAGGCCCTCAGCTTCCGTACCTCCAGCTATAAGAGATAGGACACCCAAATATAGAGTACTCCCTACTAACTCTAATATATACTTCTCTCTGGACTAGAGAGAGACTTTAGTATGGCAACAGCAAAATGATTACTGGGCACCCCCCCCCCCCCCCGGAATGAACTATTCCTAAGGATATCTCAATGCTCTGAGTGAAGTTAAGACTTTACTACTTAGGGGAACTTTGATTGCAGCTCCAGTTCCAGGTTGTATTAAGAAGTCAAGTTTTTGTATGGCTCTTCTAAAATACAGTGTACTGCTTTAGTAAATACTGATAAGCTGTCTATGATCTTATATACAGCTTGTTGTGTTTTATTAACATAAAAATGTTTAACATTTTAATTTTATTGTTTTAATTTTGAGTTTATACCATATGGTATAATTTCTTTGCATATTTGTAGTAGTTTGTGATAATGAAAAGGAATTGCTGAAAAATTAGATACCTAAAGCTGCTTCTCTAATACAGAAGACATCTGAGAAATACTAGTTTTGACATTCTAGATTCATATGTCTTGAAGAATTTGCCAGTGTACTCTTTACCAGTAACATAATACAGATATAATTTAAGAGTTCTAAAAAAAAAATTAGACAGGACACAGCACATTTCTGTGAGTATAGTCTGATTTTAACCTTGTAAGGAGGGCAGTAGTTGGATGTCACAGCCCTTTGTGTTCTAGGTGAAGAAAGCTTGAGTAGGATAGGTGTCTGAGGTGTATTTTATGTAGAGTAAAATTTATTCTGTGAAGACATACAGCTTTATACAGTTGTACAACCATCACCAAGTCAAATATAGGATGACCCTGCCTCCTTAGAAAAGTTCTATTTTAGCCTCCCCACCCAGCCAGATCCTAGCTAACTGCAACCAGTCTGGTTGCTGTCCTTCTGTTTTGCTGTTTTTCTTATATATCATTTTAATGGAACCACACAGTGTATGAAGATTTGGAGGCTGATCTATATTGTTGCTTGTATTAGCAGTCTTTTTCTTGTTGCTGCTGCTGAGTGCTACAATTTACATGTTTACCAGCTAATGGACATTTGGTTTTTCTCTGGGTTGTTAGAGCTATTTTTTGAGACAGGGTCTTGGGTTGTACCTTTCCTTGACCAGGACTTACTATGCAGACCAGGCTGGCCTTGAACATACAGAGATCAGTTTACCTCTGTCTCCCAAGTGCTGGGATTACAGGTATGCACCACCATGCCAGGCTGTTGCTACAGTTTTGATGATTCTGAATAAAACATCCACATTGTGATCTAGGAGGTGAGGAAATGAGATTGACTAGGACATATTTTTTGTGTGGAAAGTATCTGTTCAACTTTGTAAGAAACTGCCAAACCCATCTGAAATGCATGTACATGTTACAGTCTACTCAGGGAAGTGTGAGAGCCCCAGATGCTCAGCATGCTTGTTGCTACTTGGCAGTATCGGGACCTTGTTTGCTGCTTGTTTTGTTAAGTCCGTATTTTAACTCTTGGTGTAAAGTAATGTCTCTGTGATTTTGACTTTATCTCTCTGATGACTAATGGCACAGTGCAACTTTGCATGAGGTTGATTTGGTTTCCTAATAAACCAAATCCTGCATACTTTATACAAGTAATGTGCTTGATAATACCAGCAGAGAGGGCAATAAAAGACTGTCTACTCTTAATAGTTTGATGGCACTAGTATAATTTTAGTAGGCTTTTTGAGAAAGGAGTTTGCATAGTGCCTAGTTTAGTGAGAAGGATAACGGCTGCAGAATCAGGGGGAAAAAAAAAAGTAATAAGCCAGTAGTTTTACATCACCTGCCTGGGTCCTTTCTGTTTGTATTGTCTTGGAACTCAACTCCATTAACCTTGCTTGCCTGGAACTCCTACCTCTGCCTCCCAGGGATTAAAGGGGTGTGCCACCAGTCCCTGCTGGGGCTTTCCTTCATTTTCAACTGTTTCATGAGGGAGTGGGGATGACAAGAGCTAATAAAAGTTCTCTCTAATTCGGTTACATATATCTACACAAAATGTGCTTGCCAGATTAGTTAGCCTTTGTGAGATGGTCATATGAATGAAAACAAGACCTTTTCAGATTTTTCCCAATATTATAAAATTCCTATGTTCTCCTCAAAGATAATCTTTTGCATTTTGGGATAGTATAATATAAGTTATATTATAGTCAAGGATTAGGTGTTTATTAAATCTGTCCTGAGGAGGATAACTGGTAAGTCCATAATGATGCCTGGCTCTCATGGCATTATGATGCTCTATTAGAATCTATATGGCTGTCAGAAGGTTCATTTCTAATACTGAGCCAGAGTGGGGTAGAGTTGGGTAGGGATTACCCAGCCAAAAGTGGCAATTATGCTAAGGACTCTAGCCAGGTGCTCTGTGCTTTTAAGCACAATGTTTTTAAAGCTCACAAAGACCAGTCCATAAGAATGGACAGCTTTTAATTTTGAAAACTTTAACATTTCTGAAATGGAACATCTTTATAATCAGAGCATTGTTAAGACTCTTGTATTAAAGTTATCCATATTTTTCTAAAGTAAAATATTTGATGGGCTTAAAGTCCTTGCCTCACATGTGCCAGGACCTGAGTTCAATCCCCATCACCACAAAATAAATAAGTATGGTATAATAGTAGACTGTTGAGGTTTGGTCTGTTACAGTATATTGTAATGCTAAATTCTGTACCCAAAGGTCTAGTTGCCTATGAGTGAACAGTCACATTTACCAGCCTTGTTCCTTATTAAAAACTATTGGTTAAATAAAAATGGCCTTGACAATTACTGGGGAGTTACCCCTAGTGTAATTTTCTAACTGCTAGCCCAGCTACTTCCCCAGCAGTGTACCCAGAAAACTTGGTGTTTCTCCTGGCTATGTGCTTATGGTTCATCTCCTCTCATGACAGCTTTCCCCTCCCTCCTTCCCTTCGTCCCTCCACATACACCCCCAACCCCTAGCCAGGTAACTCAAAACCCACCTACCTCTAATCCCTTCAGTAAATGTCTCTAGCCATTTTTATTTAACCAGTGGTTTTGAAATAAGGAACAAGGATTGCACAACAAAAGCTAGTAAGTTGGCAACTAGACCTTTGGGTACAGAATTTAGCATTACAATACATAGCAGCAGAAAAACCTCTACTATAGGTTAAGCTTTAGAATATTGAAATATTGCAAACCTGTGAACAGGTCAGTTGTGTCACAGGTTGAGTCACTGCTTATCAGCAACAGGAATCTAAGCAGAAATCAGAAGCACTAATAACAGGAATAGTAAAGACTTACTGTTTCACCTCCTAAAAATAGTGTTAGTTGCAAAGTTTGATACTTGTTAGTGTATTTTTAGCATGACCAACACTGGAATTATCAGCAGGCAGCAATGGGAAGACCACTAGCAGATTTGGGATTCTATGAAAGTGGTCTGAGCAAGCCAGTAAGTAGCACTCCTTCATGGCATGTTTGAGTTCCTGTCCTGGCTTCTTCCAATGATGAGCAGTGATATGGACGCATAAGTCAGATCAACCCTTTCCTCCCCAACTTGCTTTGGTCATGGTGTTTCATCACAGCAATAGAAACCCTAAGTTACTAGTCTTTAAAGTTCTTACACCTTCCTATGAATTGAATCATTCGTTGCAGCAACTGAAAATTGGCTACATAAGAGTGTAACATTTCTGGTTAATATGAATTCTGGAAGTTTATGTCAAAAATATTTTCAAAGACAATAGAATGTAGTTGCTCGAGGGATGCATACACTAGTATAGAGCAGGCATAAAGACACTACAGGCATATTTTATCCAATCAGCCCATACTTTATTACTTGAATGTTTTATGTTATATAATTTGGAAGTAAATGCCATATATTGATAAAGTTTATAACATGTTTATTAGTTTAAATTCAGAAAATCTATACCATAGTACATTGAACAATACACTAATACAAGTTCATTTCTCACACTTAACCCATATTTCTTTACACTTTGCATATGCTTTAGAATAGACACAAAATAGATTTTATTTGTTTTTAAGAATATTCCATATATGAAGAAAGCAAATTAAAGCAGGGGAATAGTTATCATCAAAATAGTAAAAACCTTTATTAAGCTACTTTTTTTTTTTTTTCAAAATTGGTTTTTAAAACTTCCAATACTTTTTTTTTCTTTTGAGACAGGGTTTCTCTCTATAGTCCTGGCCAGCCTCTACCTCCTGAGTGCTACAGTTAAAGGCGTGACTCACCACATCCAGCTGTTGAAAATAATTTTTTCTAAAGGTTTCTCAAGGAGTACTAACTAGGCCAATGACTGTTGCTCTATAATTCTTACTGTTGATCATCAGTATCTGAATATAATTTTGGTGTAGCACATGTTTACTTAAAATTTCAGAATGTTCCTACTTGTTTGTTTCCCATTCTGTATCATAAACAAATGCTAACTTAAGCTGAGTGAATCATTTGCTTAAGTTTGAATTATCCAGGACTGACCAATGAGAACAACCTCTCATGATACTCCTGTGTTCTCCTGATATATTTTGAGTGCTTCTTTAAGTACTTAGGTTTTTTTGTACTTTCTCAGAAATTTCTACCAAGACTTTAGGATCCTATTTTTGTTGTGGAAAATGGTGCCTAGAAACTAAAACCATAAACACTGGACGTATCTGTTATTAGAAACATGTCATTGCTTCTAAGTCCTTGGTGGAATGAGCTAAATAAACATATGCAGGGAGCATTTGTAAGAGTGAGATCTGTATTTTATATCCCAAAGATTCCATAATAAATAGATTGTTACATTTTTAAACATCTTTTAAAAGATTTGTTTCTTTATATGTGTGTGTATGGGCACACAAATGCCATGGTATGTATGTGGAAGTCAGAGGACAACTTATATTCTCCCAATACCAGGCGGATTCCAAGGATCGAACTCAGTTATTAGTTAGGCTTGGCAGCGAGCACCTTTCCCACTAAACCATCTCAGTGGTGAGTACTTGGACTTCTTCCACTTTTGGGTTGTTGTTAATATTCAGTTGTGAACGTGAATGTACAAGTTGGTTAGCTCTTCTCAGTTTTTGTTGTTGCTATACCTCGAATTAGAATTTACAGTCCTATAGATAGATTTGTTGTTTTATGGTATGTTTGTGGCTGTTATGTAAACTAACCTGTGTATCGTCGGGTAGATGCATCTCCCAGGGTAGTGTTCTACCAGCCTCTCAATTCCTTCAGTCTTCTGACAGCAGACTTGACTGTGACAGCACAAGTGGAGTTTCAGGTTTAGGCCCTGCCAGGCGCTGTTTTTGTGTGGGAACCATAGGGGTCCATCCCTTTATCTTGGTGCTGTCACAGGAGCAATTGTAGTTGGAGTGCTAGTTGATTCCAGCTTTCTTAGCATTTTCCAAAAGGTGGCATCACAGTGTGTCTTGGATTTACTGATGATTCAATCTTTTTGGTGCTTCAAACACATCTCCATGACCTAGACTGAGCCCAGAGAATCTGTAGGCAGGTTTACCAACTATAGGATAATACATTTTGGAAAACTCTGTTGTATTACAGCTGTTGGTCAAGTACCTTGTTACTACTGTTGGGCGGTGATTAAGTTCAGGTTCCCCTTCCCTTGCTAACTCCTGTCAAGACTGGAAAGACAAGTGCGCTTGCTTCTTCCCACATGGCTTCTGTTGATACAGAAGTGAAGAGGATAGTCCATTCTGCCTACTTTGGCTTCCTGAAGGACACCTCCCTGATTAGGGACTGGTAGAATCTTTGTTATAGCCAAGTGAGTGTCTCTCTCGGCAGTTGATGGTGGGTGTGGGGTCAGTTTTGTTATTTGGTGATTGACTGTGGTAGTGTGGTCAGTAAGTTTCCTGTTTTGTGAGACTACTCCTTTCCAGAGCTATTCACGGTCTGTACACTCATTCACACAGGATGCCTGCCTTCTTTCCTTCCACCCTTCTCCTCCTGCCCCCATTTTTGGTTTATGTAAAATTTTACTGGTCTAATTTAAAAGTATCAAATATTTTAAAGATTGGAGTATGTGTGGCTTGACAACTGTTACAGTATTTAGCCACTGTCTAAATAAATGCTATTTTATCTCTAAGAGGCTTCTCTTCCTTCTGAGCATTTTCTTATAATGGATTAAAATATATCTATGACTCTTAGAAACTGGGGTTTATCAAAAACCTCTGTTAGGGTGTCCTTGGTTCCTTCCTGCATTTTCTGACATACCACCTCCAAATTGCTTATATTCTGTGTGTTGATGTTTGTTAATATCACATGACCTGTGTTTCCTGTAGGCATATTGATCTTTCTGTTTGTTCACACTATAAATACATATTCTTACAGATTTTCATAGATAATTTTTATGGGTTCTGATGCAAAGGCAAATTGCTTTTGTTCCCTTATCTTGGATAACTATTTCTATCTTATGACTGGGAGCAATAATGAGAGGATAGTAGTTTAATTTTTTTACTTTATATATGTCAGTTAAATTTGCCAAGTTTTCTTCTTAAGATTTAAATTACAAAAATAAATACATACACAGTATGTAGGGATAATCTCTTATGTATTGTGTAAAAGTATCACCTGCCAGTAAAGAGCTGAACAGCCTATAGCAGGGGAGGAGAGAAATAGGCAGAAACTCCAGGAAGAGAGAGGAACTCTGGAAAGAGTCAAGCAAGGGAAGAAGTCGGGCATATGAAACTGAGAGGTAACTAGTCACGTGGCAGACATAGAACAGTGTAAACGGATTAATGTAAGTTAAGAGCTAGTTGAGGAGCAAGCCTAAATTAATGTCATTAAGTGTTGTAAATAAAAATAAGCCTCCATGTCCTTATTTGGGAGCTGGGGCAGGCTTATAAAGCCCAAAGGGTTATAGCAGTACCAAAACCCCATAGCTCGTTCATATTTTAATTGTACCTACGCTTAGTTTATCCATTGGATTGCATTTGGGATGTTTGCAGTTTTTGTGCTATTTTAAGCAATGGGAATTGCACATTTCTGTGTGTCTGCTATAACTCAGAGCTTCTATAGGAGATAGATGATCAGTAGTTGACCAGGTAAATGGATGGATCCACAGACAGACCGCAGGGGGCCATATGGATATTTTTAATGATGAAAGTGGTAGGTCGTAGGATAGTATTTTTTGTTTTATAGATAATGTAATGTCAAACTTTCCTGGAGGTAGTATCAGTTTATATTCACTAGGAATGAGAAATCTTAGTTTTCAAGTGTCTTTTTGCTGATCAATAATTTTACACATTTCAGCATTTCTTTGTGAGCTATCCTGTCCTCTGTTGGGTTCTTGTTGGTTATGATTCAGGTAGCAGGCTTTTTAGTTAGCTTTACTGTAAATATTCTTTCCCAACTCTTACCTTTTTGCCCTTCCTGTTTTGTTAACTCGATATGTCTTCAATTTTAGTTACCATTAACTGTCTTTCTCTCTTCATTTTTGTGCTTTTTTCCCCAAGCTTAAAAATTTAAAGATATTCTGTAAAATTTCTTAAAGGATTTAGGACTTTGGCATTGCTATTTAGGTCTTTAATATACCTGAAATGAGTTTGTTTTCATATAGGACATAAGATATGCTTTAAATTTTCCTGTATTTCCCCCCTCTATACATGGCTGCTTATCTTTGACCCATTCACCAAAAAGTTACTTTAATTTTATTTTTTTTAAGATAGTGTCTTATTATGTAGCCCTGCTTGGCCTGAAACTCTATGTAGACCAGATTGACTTAGAACTCACAAAGATCAACCTGCCTCAGCTCCCCTGGGTGCTGTGATTAAAGACACAACTATACTTGGCTGAAAAATTTATCTTTTATCTAGCCAAATTCCCAAATATATCTAGTTCTAGAGAGTCTATAGTTTTAGCTCTTATATTTAGGTCTTCCATCTATTGAGTTCATTTAAAATATAAAACATTTTTTGAGACAGGGTGGTCTCATATAGTTCCAGCTGCCGTGGAACTCATTATGTAAATTAGACTGGCTTTGAACTTGGTGCCATGTGCTACTGTTGTTTACAGGGGTTTTTTTTAATTTTGTATTTCATTCCTGATAAAGAACTCTCTGACCAAGATTAAGTAATGAATACCAATTTTAAAGGAACATCGAGTTTTTTAGTTAAATTGTGGGGCGAGGTGAGTCCTGTGTATTTTGTCTTGCCTCAGAGTAGAAGATTTTTGGAGATGAAGACAATAGGGGAAGTATTAACTGCTGATCAGGTAGCTACAGGAACTATGGAGGCACTTAAAGGAAAGGAGATGAGGGGTAGCAGGAAAATTATAATTTTAAGAGGGGGAGAGATGAACCGTTCTGATTATCTTCAGTTGTGTAACTACTGGCCCCCACTACTTCTTTCTCACAGAATAACAGCCCAGGCAAGACAGGCAGCAGTAACTTATTTTTCTGCTGAGTGGCATCAGCCAGGCAAGGCTAGGGCTGAAAGCATCTGAAGGAGTCCCCAGACTGTGATGTCAATGCTGGTTGTCAGCTGGGATCTCACTGGGGCTAGGAGTAGCATGTCTACACATTACACATGGCCTTTTCGTTTGGCTGTTTAGTTTCCTTTCAGCCTATAAGCCTCACTATAAAGCCTTGTATCTGAGGAAGCCAGGAGTCTGAAATCCTTTTAAACCCAGTCTTGGAAGTCGTGTTCTATAGCATAGAAATCACTGAGGCCCACCCATATATGTAAAGGGTATGGCATTAGAGTCCTATGTTAGCTAAGAGTTATGCCAAAGAATTGGTGCACATGTTTTGAAACTGCCACAGTGAAACTTGGGCCAAAGAGGAAAGGCTATCAAGGGAAAAGCAATCTGGGTACCATGGACAGAAATGCTGAGACTGAGAGTGGTGGGTACCAGACTGCTCAGGTTTGTTAATGGCCTGCTTTTGTTTGTGATAGATATAGTCAACATTCAGTCAAAACCTGAAGTTTTCAAACTAAGTGTTCTGGCACAGGAAAGTGTTGAAAGATAAGAAAAACAGTTCAAATTGTGCCAAACAGAATGATCTCATTGGTTAGAAACTGAGTCACTATAGAATAGAAAAGATTTTGGTAGAACATATATTGAAATAACTAATGATTATTATTTTAGAATTGCCTTTAAAAAAAAAAAAAAAAAAAAAAAAAAAAAAAAACTCTTGCAGTCCAGACTGCTCTTGAACTCATTATGTAGCTGAGGATACCATGAACTTCTGATCCTTCTGCTACATTCCTAGCCCCGAAGTCACTGTTTGAAAAATGATTACTGCTACTAGAGTTGTATTTCTATTGTAAAGGCAAAATGACCTTTAGTTCAGTATGTTCTCTGTATTAAGCAAAGGAGGAGGCAAGAGATAAATGTGTGTAGAAGAAGCATGGATATTGTAGGCTCAGGATTTCAAGAAATTGCTTCTTGATAATTTACGGTAACTTATTTCTTCTTGCATACAAATATGTGTCTGCTTTCATAGTTGTTAAAAAATAGTACCTATAATAAGCTTATCTTAGAGGTGCCTTTTGTTAAAATGTGCCAGTTCATGTCATCACTGTACCATAGGTTTTTAGTATATATACAAGACTGATACCTAGCATTAAAATTGCAATATAAATTATGAATGAAATTTAGATGTCTATAATACTATAATTATATGTGTCTTATAACAGAACGTCTTCTACTTTCATTTCACTTGTGCCTTTATTTTATGGAAATAATTCATTTTGTTTTTATATGCTATAGGATGTGTTTTGGAGATGCAGACAAAATATCTTTGATGAAATGAAGAAGAAATTTTTACAGGTAGCTTGCTGGTGTCACTGCTTTAGTGCGATAGTCAGCAGAGCAAGTAACAGCATGCTTGTGTTTTGTTCAATAGAAAAGCATGTCTTAAGTTTTCTGCTTGTCTGGCTATTTTACTGCTAAGCAGTTTGAGTAGCATACAAGTCATCTTAAATGAATTTTACATCCGTACAGTCCTTTGGATTTAACAAGTGAATGAGGAGGAAGGACTAAAACGGTAGAGCCCTTAGTTTAACATTTGGATGTAGTATTTGCCTGTTGTTAGTGATATATTTGTTTTCTGCACTATTAATAGTACTAGGCATTAAATAAACTACTTACAAAGTTGCTGCTTAGAAACTTTTGATATGATTTACTTATTCATTTATGTATTTGTGGTGGGGGGTGCTTGCTACTCCTGCATGTGAAGGTCAAAGGGCAGCTTATTAGGGAAGTCCATTCTCTGCTTCCATCATGTAGGCTCCTGGAATTAAAGTTCAAGTCTTCAGCTTGACAGCAAATGTCTTTACACACTGAGCCATCTCATAGGACCTATATCTAGAAATCTTATTGAAGAATTAGATACAGGAGTTAGCTTCTTGATCCCCTGTGGTTCTAATAAGCCCAAACTTCCCTGTACACTACACTCTAACCGGTAGTTCGTACCTCTCCTTCATTCTCCACATCTGCTTTTCCCTCAGGTTTCTTCTTTGTGTTTCCATGTGTCCCAAGTGTTGTAAGTGAACACTTAGAAAACAGATAACTTGAGTAGGTTAGGGGTTTAGATGGAGTATAAAGAGAATCTTAAAATACTTTTTAATGTAAGTCAGGATCTTCATCAGTCAGCAGACCAAGAATTCTTACTTAAATTGAATACTCTAAACATGCCAAGAAATTATATAAATCTCAGTTAGCAAAAATATTTATACACAATAATAATCTGTAGCAGTGTAGTGTTTATTAACAGTGACTTGCCACAGCAAAGACCCAAGACTGGCTGTCTTACCTTATGGAAACTTTTGCCCAGAAGTAGAGAAATGGACTGTGCATAAGTTTGTAACCATATTCGCTTTGTTCTAACATCAGTGAAGGAAGAAAGTCTGGAAAGAAAACAGGTTGATGGTTGAATGTGGAAGTAAAGAAGACCCTTCACAATGTTTTAATTCTCTCAGAAAAATCAAATAGCTTTGAGTTTTGTTATTTTCTACACTAATGACATTGAACATATGCCATCAACTATATATCTTTGTATTTTTAAATACAAAACATCTAAGAACTGTATTGTTGTGGGTTTTGTGTTGTTGCTTTTGAGGTACTGGAGATTGAGTGTAGGGCTTCACACCTCACACCTGCTAGGCAAGCCCAGCACTAAGCCCTAGTCCCTTTTTAGTGTCTTTATTCTGAGTCAGCCTCACTAAGTTGCCTGATCTTGAACTTGGAATCTTCTTGCCTCAGCCTCTTGAGTTGCTAGAATTACAGTATTGTAAGCCCTAGCTAAGCTTAGGGACGTCATCGTCGTCGTCATTACAAAAATCACAATGTTGACAACAGTAACCTCAAAGTTTGACTGTTAAGAATGTTTTTTTAAAGATTATTTGAGAGCGGTATACCATTCAGGGTGTACTTAGGATTCCCCTTGTCAGCTACTTTTGTATTCTAGTAGCAGAGCTGTTTCTGGAAGAAATCACTATTTACTCTGTGATTATCCTAATGTGGTAACTTTTTCCGCATCAAGGCTCTATTATTTATTTTTACTTTTTGAGAGTTTCTTTCCCATTGTGCTGGGAAATTAGCTGCTTGTGTAGCGAGTTTAGACACAAGCAGCCAGCTTTCACATGCAGTGCTTAGGGTGTGTGTGTGTGTGTGTGTGTGTGTGTGTGTGTGTGTGTGTGTGTGTGTGTGTGTGTGTAAAATAAATAGATTTGATTGCCTAGGTTTTCTATGTAGGGAACTTTTGCTCTTCCAGTACCCTAAGTGCATTTGATTTACTAAATGGAACCTTTTGTAAGCTTTTAAAACTTTGTAGCTTTTTCTTGTCTTGAGTTCTTAGAACTCTTTGGACTAAGCATTTTCTCCCTACCCTAAAGCATGATCTGTGCTCCGTGTGTTCTCACTCCCACCACACGACACCCCACTATCATTACATCTTTCTGTAATAGTTTGCATGTGCCTGAAATGTATCTTGCCATGTCTTTGTTACCTACTATTGATAGCAGCCTACCATAACATTTAGTGGCTTAAAAGAACAATTAATTTATTTACTCAAGATTGTGTGGGATGAAACTTGAGCAAGGACTCAGCTGTTGATCTCTGTTCCTTGAGGTGGCATGTCTTGGCTCCATTTAGCTGGTGCTTGGCTTTGAATGGAAAGTCCAAGAATGCTATTCTCACATGTCTCACATCTACCTTAATGGTTCCACTCAGCGAGCTGTAGACTGCTAGGGCTTCCACATAGCAAGCTGATGCTGGTGTCATTAGACCTCTTACCTGTGGGTTAGTTTATAGAAGGGGAGATTTCAAAATGCATAGTGGAGGCACAGTGTCACACATTCTGGTGGACCTAAATATGGCCACATAGCCAACTCAAATTCATGAAAAGGGGAGAAAACGACAAAGAATAGCAAAGAGTTTTAGCATTTTATAATTCACCTGAAGATAATACTACCTTTTTCTTTGGTCATAAAAGTACCACCATTCTGCAGTGGAGCCACAAAGAATAGATATCTACCCCAGTTGTCTCAAGTCTATGAAATGTATTTTTAAATTTGATGTTTTAGAAAATTATTAAGTTGATACTATAGAGGGGTTTTGCTCTTGAAAAGCTGTTCATTATGAAATTACAATAGCTTATTTATGATACCTTCCAATGGGGAATTTTTAATATTTTAATCAGTTTCCAAATTTGAGATGAGGAAAAGAAAAAAATTTACAGGGATTTTAAAGTTAGGTGAAATGTATGGTTGGTAGCCACATGTCAAATTTAATTATAGGTGAAGTAAAGAAAAACCAGATAATTGGGTATAAAAAAAAGTAATAGTTTATTAAGGGGTAGTCTAGACCTTTAAAGAACATTGTAATTGTTTAAATTATACTAGAATTAAAGAGTACAATATGGTAGGCATGGAAATTTTAGCAAAAAGAATGGGTACAACTATCACAATTGTTTTTAAAAGTTTGTGGGCTGGGGTGTAGTTCAGTAGCGTAGCACTTGCCTAGCATGCCCAGTGTTCTGGCTCAGTCCTCAACACTGCCCCCACCCCTCCCAACCACCCTCTAAAAACTTCAGTCTAGGAATCAGTAACGTAGAATGATAAAATATTATTGATCTATGCACTAATAATATTTTCCCACTTAAAAGGATAAATTAAAGCCTGATAGAAAAAGAATTGGATGACGTATTTATAAATAAAGAATTGCAAAATAGCATGTCTGCTCTTATTCAGTGTCTGTATCTGAGAAGCCTGTGTATGTGCAGAGGAAAAATACTGGAAAGTTGTTCAACAACACGTTACTAGGTTTATTCTTCCATTTATTTTATTTAGTGACAAGGTCAACTCTGGCTGGCATGGAACATTCTTTGTAGACCAGGCTGGACTTAAACTCAGATCTGCCCATCTCTGCCTATTGATTGCTGGGATTCAAGGTAGACATTACCATGCTTAGCCTTTACTGTTTTATAAAGGGCAGTATAGTTTTATAAATATATATAGAGAGAATAATTAGTACCATTAAAAGAAGTAAAAGGTACAGATAAAGTTAAGTTTTATGTTTACTATAGCACAGTTGTTTTTCACACGGGGTCTATTATAGTAACTTCTCTATACATTCGGATAGAAGGAGAAGAATCTAGAGTTTTTTACTTTACTCTCACGCATGTTAAGGAAGTTGGGAGCTAGGGATGCATAGCCCTGTGATTCTGCCACAACACCACTGTTAGTATACTATGCCACAGCATTTTCCATATCCATAGTCTTCTAAAGTGTATTGGAATTATGAAAGCAGATACTTGCTGGGCGTGGTAGAACATGTCTTGAATACCAGCACTTGGAAGGCTGAGGCAAGAACGTTCCAAACCAGCCTGGCCTAGGATGTTTCTAGATTTTATCTCAAAACAAACAAAAAGCCATAAACCAAACAAAAAAAAACACAAAAAGTTCAGTAGTTGAAATTATTTTGAGTTCACTCTTTTACTACAGACCAGATTTTTTTAAAAGTCTGGTTTATGTTTATTAATTTTGGTTTCAAGTGTGTAATATAATCCACTCTGTGTGTTAGTGAGTGTCCACCTTAAATGCAGAGTTGAAGACTTTCCCCCTTTTCGTGGGTATATTAATAATGCCCTTTTGCTGCAGTCCATTTTTATAGAGAGGGCATTTTTCATTTTTGTTATTGTTAGTAATTAAAATTTTTATTTGTCTGAAATGAAGTGCTAGCCAATCTGTTTTATAGAGATGTATTTCTATTCCAGTCTAATAGGATTAACCTTAATTCACACAATCTCTTACAAGTCCAAAATTGACATTGCAGAAACAAATTACAGTGATTTTACTTTACTTCACCTGACATAAACTTTGTGGCTATACTGTTTTCAGTATTAGTCACTGATAATTCTAATTTTAAATTGGATAATAACATAAAAGATTGAAGTTGATCCTGTTACAGACAAGGAATTTTTGGAGTGGGACTATAACTAAGAGCTAGAGCATTGGCTAACATACAGAGACTCTAAATTCAGTCCCCAGTACCACACAGTGAGGAGAGGTGAGAAGGGAGAAGAGAGGAAGGGACAAGAAGGGGAAAGGAGAAGACAAGATGCTTGGCTAGAGCACCGGGGTGTAAAGAGGGTGTTTCTGAAGAGTCGTTCATGAGGATGCCAGAGAGATCCCCCAGGGAAAGCACTAGATGCATCGCCAGAGCTGGTATTAGAAATACTGTTTTGGATTGAAGGAATATGAGATTGGAAGATTTAAACTTCTCAAGAAGGGAAGATAATGCCATAATTTTGGTAGAAGATACTCTGATTATAGCAGGAGAACAGAGCAACAAGGGAAACCCAAGTAGACTAGATACTGTTTGGTGCTAGTGGCAGATAAAGAGGAGAGCTGGAACTGGAAGACATTCAGCTTGGCTCTGGTTTCAGAAGCTGGGTAGGTATAGGTGGCTCATGTTGAGGTCTCCACTAGATGAGAAAGAGGGGAATTTTCTTCCACTCAAGCATCTGGTGTGTTCAGATACAGTTGATGTAACTGCTAATACCATAGGAAATGGAAAAGAAAATCAATATTTTCAAGAGCTTAAGGGAGAGTATAGGCCACCCCCCCTTTTTTTTTTCTTTTTTCTTTTTTTCTTTTTTTTTTTTAAAGATATTTTTAAAAAATTTTTGTCTTGACAGTTACTGATAAAAAGAAGGAAGGGAAATTTATAATCCAGTTTCCAGGTTGATATCTGAAAAGACTTGGTAATGATACATTTTTAAAGGTCAAACTTGTTAACTGAAAAATTTTTATATGTATGAGTGTTTTGCCAGCATGTTTGTCTGTATACCACCAAAATGCCTGGTGCCTGTGGAGGCCAGAAGAGAGCATTGGATCTCTCAGAGCTGAGTTAGAAATGATTGTGAACTGTTCAGCATGAATACTGAGAACTAAATTCAGGTCCTTTAGAAGAGCAACAGGTTCTCTTAACATCTGAGTCATTGCTTCAGCCCCAAATTTTGTAATTTTTAAAGTTTTCATGGCTTCTTGGCTCTGTTGCTTTATAACCTTAAAAGGTAAAAGCAGATATCCACAAGAACGGCTACTTCCCCCAAAGCAGTCATGGTGCTTATGGTCTATTGGGATGTGTTTCAAACAGAAAAAACACAGCACAGAGAAAATACTATCTTACGGGTTCTTTACACCGATCATAAAATTTTATAGTTAACTATACTTGTGGTTTTTTTTTAAGAATAATTGAAAATAACATTTGTTTTTTAAATTTCAGATAGAGAATGCTGCTGAAGAACCCAGAGTCTTATGTATAATACAAGACACTACTAACTCAAAGACAGTGAACGAACGGATCACATTAAATTTACCAGCATCTACCCCAGTCAGAAAGCTCTTTGAAGATGTGGCCAACAAAGTAGGCTACATAAATGGAACCTTTGATTTGATATGGGGAAATGGAGTCAATACTACTGATACGGTAAACCCTCAGACTTAAAGCATTTATTTGCTTAAGCTCCTAATAATATCATAGCTGTGATTACTGCTGTTGTTAGTGGTGATAAAATGAAAGCTTAGACATTACAACTCCCTTCATATGGTTATCAAAACCATAGTGGCTAAGTGTAGACACAGTGACTGGTCCCTCTTCCCTTGTTGTCCTAAAATTTGCATAGTATCAAGTCATCAGTTTTGTATTCATAAAAAGGTGACTATCATACATATCAACTAAAGAAAATTTTCCATGTTTACTGGAAGTTCATTTTAATAAAAATTATAAATAAAATCATTTTATTTCCTTTTATTTGTAAAGCTATGCATTTTAACTCTCAAGCTCAAAGGTATTTCTGATGTATACAGTCTCAGATGTGTGAGGTTTGTTTTATGTCTCATTTTCTATTGTAGTAACCGCTTGCTTCCTTTGTGATGTTTCTTCTTCATTTTTTGTGTTGTCTCATTTCTATACTGCAGCATCTCCTCAAAGGCTTGGTGATTCTTGTTTACTCAAGTCTCTGTAGTCAAGAATCTCCGTGGAGGCCTATTAAATGTGCAGTCTTCAGTTTCCTTTTTCATGTTGGAGGAATGGGGCATACTGATCTGACTCAGCCCATCTGACTAGGGTTGAGAGATGACCAGCATCTGTTTGCATGGCTCTGCTCTCTACCTTGGTGATTGTAATATCCAGAGAAAAAATAAGTTTCTGTTGTCCACTGCTTAGTCCAAGGAGGAAAAGGAGAGGCCGGACTCACCAGAACGCCTTTTCTCATTTGTTCGCCTGAGTTCCCTGGCCTCAGCTCTTGACCTTTGCCTAGTGTTTCCTACCATCTTTATCTCTATAAGTCTCCTGTAGACACTTTGAACTGTAGGTACTTTGAGCTCTAGGGTTGTTCTAGATTTGTTTTTTTCATAAATCATAACTATTTTCTATCTTTTTTTAATTTCTCAGAAAGTCTCAGTTCATAGTACTCTTGTTTTCCTGTGCTGTTGCCAGATTTTTAAAAAAAAAAAAAACAACAACTTGACATTCTTGGAGATTAGAGGATTATTCAGTAGACTTACAATTAGGGATTGCAGGAGTGAGCTACCATGCCTGCTTTGATTTGGATATTCAGTACATTGCTTATCTGGGAATTCTTAGACTCATGTGTCAAAAGATTTTATAGTCTTTAGTTATATAAACTTTTTTTAGTTTTTATGAAAACCTATTGCATTGCATACATTTTAGAAAAAGAAATCTATGTATATAAACAAGTTGTATTGATTTTTGGTATGCATTATGCTTAACATCAATAATCCCTTAGCCTCTTCTTTGTTTTGGGTTTTAGATTCTGGGGAATGTGAGCCTCTGGGATGCTCACGGCATATGTACTGTCAATTGAACTTAGCAATTCAGCTCATGCTAGAGGGGTTCATTCAAAACCTAGCTGAAAAGAAATTTAGTCAAATCATTACTGAAATAGTTGCATGTAAATATGTATGTACTTGGTGTTTTATCACTTTTTAAAATACTCTTAACATTATTTTGTACCCATAGACACCACTGGATCACACCAGTGACAAATCTCTTCTTGATGCTAATTTTGAGCCAGGAAAGAAGAACTTTCTGCATTTGACAGATAAAGATGGTGAACAGCCTCAGATGTTGTTGGTAAGCTATTTAGAAAGACATAATTTTTGTGCACTAGGAATGCAGTTTTCCAAAGGAAGAATTACGTGATAACGATAGTTGTCTATGATGGCCTGGGTGCCTCAGGTCTCCACAGCACCATCGGTACATTTAGTTTGTTGCCTCCCTGGGACTACTCTATGCAAAGGATGAGGACGCTCGGGTTAGAATTCTATACAGACTTGCAGTTCATGGCCTTTCCTCTGGCTAAGTATAAAACTCATTAGTTTTAGGAGACCATTTCCATTCCCACTCTCCAGACACACCGCACCCCCATCGTTTTGGTTGACTTAATATGTCAGTCAGGTGTTTCCATTAATTTACTCACCACAATTCACTTATTTGAACAGGCATTCCTGTTGAGCCTACTGACTCCCAATTAGAAGGGCATTTTTCCAGAGTTTTGACTTTTGTGCAAATAGAAGTTACAAACACTATACATTCAAGATACTATTTCTTTTTAAACTACGATGGGGGCTGGAGATATGGCTCAGAGATGAAGAGCACTGGCTGCTCTTGTAGAGGATCAGGTTCAATTCCTACCTAGCACCCACATGGCAGCCCACAACTGTGATTCAGTACCCTCTTCTGGCCTTTTCAGGTACTGCACAGATATATATTCAGGCAAACACTCATATACATAAAATTAAAAAATAAAATCTCAAAGCAAAACAAAAAACCCACTATGGTAAGTAAATCTTGTTTGATGGTTATAAATTCCAGAGGATGTAGATGTGAAAAAAAATGTAAAAGCCTGGTCTGATTTGCATAGGTGTTACAGACTGAAAAACTACGGTCAGAGAATAAGGATTGTTTTTCAGAACCTTTATCTTCACTACAATTTGCTTAGGACAAGTTGTTCTATTTAATGGCCTTCACTTAGCAATGTGTTGTGAATGGAGCTGTCCCTTTGAGCCGGAGATGGTGACAAGCAGTGTGTTCATGCTGAAACAGCACTCTTGGGCACCCTGAAGCCCATCTTTTGTTTTGTGGCACCACGGGGTTTTGATTGGTTTTGGATGACTCTGAAATCGGAATTAGCTCTTGTAGCAGAGCTCCAGATTCTCAGGGTTAGACTTGTGGCTTCAGTTGCTTAGTCACTGCTCTTGCCTCATTTTGCTGCGTATGCTGGTTTGCGCCCTTGAACCCTTTTCAAAAGTGTGTTACACATTAACAGGAAGTTTCTCATTAGAGACTGAGCAGCTCTCCATTTCATCCAGGAGCTCTTGAACGTCCCTCAGCTTCTAGGCCTAAGCTATAAAAGTGATATAAACGTGACTATGAAGCACTCACTCAGTACTTCATAGTGGTACATCTAAAACATTTGAAGGAGGGCTTTCAAAGAATCTACAAAATTAAGTTCTTGGAAAGGGGCCAGGAGTATTGCCTAGTCCTCTGAGTGAGACATCTTTCAGAGCTGCCTGTAGGAACTCAGGATAGATTTTCCTTGGGTGCCTGGTAGAAGCAGTCTTAACATGCTTCAGCTTTTTCTCAGTGTTGCTAGTCAGTAAATACTGGTTATGCTGCTTTTTAGGAGGACTCCAATAACATGGATGACAACGTGCATGACAGATTTATAGGTCCACTTCCGAGAGAAGGTTCTGTGGCCTCTACCAGTGATTATGTCAGCCAGAGCTACTCCTATTCATCAATTTTGAACAAGTCAGAAACTGGTAAGACCAATGTATTGTTATGTTCCATACAGTCACAATCTCAGAAGTTCAGGCTTAATTGAATTTCTTTATTTCAATAGTAGGAACTGAGATCCAGAGCAAGATGACTTGCCAGCAACAGCAGAGTCAGCACTGCTAGACTGTGGACCATTTCTTCCCTCATGCACTTGCTATCTTAACTGCATTGTTATTTATCTGCAAGCTAAAAAATAATGGATATTGTGTTCTGAAGAAAAGTTATTTTGGTAACTTTCCCTCAAGAGTGCATTCTGACATTTCTGAAGTCAGCTTCTCTGGAAATGAAGTCTTCTTTTCTCCCTTTTAAATTAAGATGGGCTGTGAGGGAATATGCTTCCATGAAACAGATAGAACACACTTATTTTATTGGGCCTACTATACTTTTTAGTTTAATTATTATATTTGAAATAAATTAGGTTTTCATCACCCATGTGGGGGCTCACAATCATCTGTGGCTCTATCCAGGAGATCTGATGCCCTCATCTGACCTCCACAGGCACACATGTAGAATGTATACATACATACACATGCGGTCAAAACACATATACAAATAAAATAAAAAGAAACAAATCTTTTTTAAAAACCTGTTAGGATTTTTTCTGAATATGATTAAGCCTAGATTCTTTTAAAGTTTTTCATTGTTTACTTAATGTGTATAGGTGTTTGATAATGTATCTGTATACCATGTGTGTACATTACCTACTGAGGGCAGAAGAGGTTTTCTGATCCCCGGGACTGGAATTACAGACAGTTGTGAGCTCCCACATGAGTCCTCTGGAAGAACAGCCAGTGATCTTAACTGCTGAGCCCTCTTTCCAGCCCTAGATTATTAACATTTTTATTTCATCTTACTAGGCTAGCTTTTTATGAAGGTTTCATTTATATATATGATTGGTTAATTATCTTATGACTATAGTCTAGATACATGTCATGTCTTCATCTCACAACAAACCTTTTTCATAAGGTAGTGTTTGTCCATGTTGAAAGAAATAGAACCAAGTACAGAGAAATCTTTTGTACATCTAGTTAATGCTAAGCATGGTTTTAGAATCTTTCTTTTTAAAAATTCGAGAAAGATTTTTAAATACTGCATTAGACACCTATCTCAAATAACAGTAAAGCCATAGATGTACATTCCAGGCATTGTTTTAATATGATGTATAGTATTATATTTGTTATATTTTGTAATTAGAACTTAGAATGATTTTCTCACAGTTAATCACTGTGGAGTTTATTTGCTCTGAAAAAAGCAAAAGGGACTATGGTCTTTGGTTTTATAACTTCTGTCAGTGGATTTTGGCTGCATATCACCCAGGATAAAAGAGAATGCAGAATTATTTCAAAGTATAGCACATAGTAAAATTGCTTGTAAAGTCACAAGAATTTATTTCTTCAAAAGTCATGTAGAAATGATTGCTTAAAATGTAGATTTCAAGGTTTATTTCCCAAAATGCTAGTGGAACTGATCTGAGTCAGAATAGAACATTTTCATCTTGTTTTAAATAAATACTGTGAAGATTGTTCTGAGATTATTGGGATACTTTGAAAAAGTTCCAGCTTTAACAAATCAAGATTCTTAAAATAGCTTGATATTTGTTCTGACACCTCCATCCTTTATATGAGGCATTTATAGATTGCTGGGTATTAGGTCCGCCCCCTGTCCTGTGGGTTATTGCAATTAAGAGAACGGTTCTTAGAAGTGTTGTTGCTTCTTTGTGCATGCAAATCAAACACGCCACATGTCACATTATAAAGTTAAGGGCACGGGCAGTGCTCCATGTAGTGGCCACTTTTAGTTATGTTGCTTATTTTTATCTTTCCTCATGAAATATGCTTTTAAGAAAATGGATAATGCTTTTTAAAAAATGCATAAGAATGGGTTTGCTCCCTGTGTTAGTATTGCAAATCAAATATAATTTGATTCACGGGGCTGATGATGATGGGGGGGTGTTGGGCTAGTTGGGTCTTCCTGTGTTTTATATTAGTGTTTGAAGTGAAAATGCTTATACATTTCCATCTTAATTATTGGTGTTTAGACTTAATAAGATTATTTACACTCTAATAATAAAACCTAGTGTAGTACATGGGTTATTCTTAATATCTTGTTAAATACCATATAATATCTATTTGTGTCTTGGTAACAAAGTATCCTGACTTCTGTTGAGAAACAAAGTCCCCCTGAGAAACAACAAAGTTTACCTAATACATACTACAGAAGAGAACTTTCTTAGGTGACATTGAAAACAACAACAACAAAAACAAATAAGCCATCTTGCCCTCTGTTATTTTTGTTGTTGTTTTGTTTTGTTTTTTGTTAGTGTTTTAGCCCAAATGCTTATCTGTCTATATTTGTATTTTCTCTTTAAAGGTTATGTGGGATTAGTAAACCAGGCGATGACATGCTATTTGAATAGCCTTTTGCAAACACTTTTTATGACTCCTGAATTTAGGAATGCATTATATAAGTGAGTATTTGAAAAATGTTCTATAAGTAAAAGTAAGAATAAATGTACAGTTTTTAAATGATAAATTAAATTTACCTTCATAGACTTACTTGTAATATTTTGGTATTTCTTAACTTTGTAAGCTGACTTCTTATGTATTATATATGAACAAGAATCTTCTGAAAGACTGATGTATAAAAGCAATGGGGAGGGGAGAATCAGAGATGACCAGATAGGAAAGGATCAAATTATTGAATGTCCCCATTCATAGGTTTACTGCTTTTATAGGGAAAGGGGTGTCTGATTTTGAGAGAATCCAGAACATATGCATTGATTTTCTTTCCCCTCTAATTTTAAGAATTCAGTGTTATTTTTTTGAACTCATAAACTCTCAAAATAAAACATAGCTTGTTTGTTTAAATGTTTATGTCTATTTCTAAGACTAGATCAGATACTTTAAATGCTTTATGGAAGAAGTCCATGTCTAGTAGAACTCAGCCATTTTTATAAATATTTTCTTATAATACAGTTCATATACTTTTGCTTAGTATACTTAAAGTATCTATAACTTGGGGAGTTTTTTGTTTTGTTTGTTTTGTTTTCCAAACAGGGTTTCTCTGTGTAGCCCTGGTTGTCCTAGTACTCACTCTGTAGACCAGGCTGGCCTTGAACTCACAGAAACCCACATGCCCAAATACTGGGATTAAAGGTGTGTGCCACTATGCCCAGCAAATTAGACTTTTAAAGTCTAAGTAAACTGGTTCTTTCTCCTTTTTATGTTCCTTTTGAGTGACACCTTTGAAATGATCTAAGTATGTATTTGAATTCTTTTTAAAGTTGTAGTGGTAGTGGTTATATTGCTCATGTTCTCACCCATAGATTCACTTATAAGCTTGTTCTCTGAAAATAAGTTCATTTTACAAGCCCAGTATTCCAGGGGAGGTAATAAAGCAAAGTAAAGAGAGTAACTTCTGGAGGAAATGTTGAACGGGGTCACAGCTTTAGACAGTGAGGAAGGGAAACAGCCATGAGAGCAGCCTTCATGGGAACCCAAGAACTGTAAGTACAGAAGCGTTTGGGAGCCAGTGAAATCCACTGTGAGTAGGGATGAGGGTTAAAACACAGATTCAATGTGGAGGTCTTTGGACACTGAGGTTATTTATAGATGGAAGTTTACAGCCGGTGACAGCAGGACCACGGCTGAGAGTACTGATATCTGAGTGTAGATAGACCTAGGCCTGCCCTGGACTGCACGGATGCAGCACCACATGAAAGATGAAGTTGCACATTCATTCTTTGTGTATGGCCCACATAGACTCTTTGTTGTTGACTTGAAGACTTGTGGTACATTCTATTAATTATTTTTAAAAACTTATATAGTGCAGGTTCAAAGAGTAATTTGAAAGAAATCCTTTGGAGGGCCTGTGATTAAGCAGAACTGGGATGCATGAAGTCAGAATGGCAATTGTGGGCAGTACTGGTATTTCTGAGTGAAAACCTGAGATGACACTCTGGCAACCTTTGTAGTAGTAAAAGAATGGAAAGAATTGAATGTGCCAACAAAGTGTCTGACTGCATAACCTGCAAAATCACAAGTGCCAACAAAATGTATAACCTTTTAAGGTTATAATGGAATTGTGAGATCCTATAATGTCAATTCTAAAACCTTCCATAAGGATAACTAACAGGAGAGCTAGTGCTGGGTATAGAGGAAGGGTAAAGTACATGCGATCTCAGAAATGGGATAGAGAAGAGGCGTGAATTAGAGGCTGAAGGGTTTGCCCATAGGTAAAGGGGGCAGGGCTACACAGGTACAACCTCTCTCAGTCCTAATATAAGAAAAATTGAACACTTAACAGAGGGATGGAGTCAAATTTGTAAACTGGAAAGTAGGAAAATTAATAGTCAAGCCTCTTTTGAAACTAAAAAAGGAAATAGAGAGAAGTAGAGTGTCCTTAGCATCACCAGTTTTAGACAGGACACCATTAATAGTATCCTTAATGTTTGGGGGTTTGTATTTTGTTTTATTAAATACAGAATCACCTTAAGAACTCCAGCGTATAGTAACCAACTGGGGTTATCCAGTCTTTTCTCTGCCATGTGATCCTAAGTTTTTTATCTGGGAGTCACTGTAGCTAGGCCTAGATGATCACTTGTAAATTTGTGAGAATAAAAATTCTACTGGTATTATTTTATTTACTTAGTAGCTTTTTACATTTTATGTGCATTGGTGTTTGGCCTGCATGTATATCTGTGTGAGGAAGTCAGATTCACTGGAACATAAATAACAGACAGTTGTGAGTTGCCATGTGGATGCTGGGAATTGAACTCTGGTCCTCTAGAATAACAGCCAATGCTCTTAACCACTGATCCATCTCTACAACCTCATTAATAGCTTTTTAAAAATGTTCTATAGTTTAATATTTGAAACATTTAAAAATGAGGAAATAGTACCACGACTCCATGTGCACTCATTACCCAGCTTTGAATGGCACCAATTGGTAATCTCCTCTTTCTATATCAGTGGTTCTTAACTTGTAGATCACAACTCCTTGGGGTTAGGAGGTTGAAAACCCTTTCACAGGGCTCACATATCAGATATGTAGGTCATGTATCATTACAATTCATAATAGTGAAATTAAAATTATGAAGTAGCAATGAAAATAATTTTGTGGTTGGGGCTCACCACAACATGAGGATCTGTCTTGAAAGGATGCACCATTAGGAAGGCTAAGAACCACTGCTCTTTATGTAAACTTCCACCCCGAGGATTTGGCAGGCACAACTTCATTTCATCTGTGATGGAACAGCTCAGTGTGTGAGTTCCTGTGATGGCCACATAACTTTCTGAACCATTTGTATAAGTCAGATCCAAACAACATTCGTCCATTATAATTGATCAGTATGATTCTTAGTTGATTTAATCTGTTTTAACTTCTTCTGTTCTCCTTTGTAATTCTCTGAAAACATATATATCGAAAGCTGGTGTTACTTGTCACATGTTTTTTCCAGTGTGGGTTTTAATGTTTTGTCAGTGGATATTTTACATTTTTTTGTGAATTACTTATTAGGACCAAGTTTTCAGATCTGACCCTTACGTTTAAGTTAGCTTTGTTTTTTATTCTCAAGATTGGAGATGCCCTGTGCCTTTTGTTTAGTTTTGAATTTGTAAATTAGAGAAAGACTGATAAGATATTCTTCGTTTTAGTTAATATCCAAATTCTGTGTATTGCCTAGAATTAAGATCTTATGTAATGATTTTGATATTAATTATGTTTTAAAGAATGAAATCATTTGATATAATTAACACGATCTCATCCTCCTAGGTGGGAATTTGAGGAATCTGAAGAAGATCCTGTGACAAGCATCCCATACCAGCTTCAAAGGCTTTTTGTTTTGTTACAAACCAGCAAAAAGAGAGCAATTGAGACCACGGATGTTACAAGGAGCTTTGGATGGGATAGCAGTGAGGGTAATTCATTCTTTAATGATGATGACTTCTGTGTTCAGAGACTTGCGGACTACAGTCACACCTATGCAGCACATCAACAATTTATCTTTAGTTGAAATATCTCCTTTTTGTTTGGATGTTAAAGTAATTTATTTTTAATTACTTAATATCTGAGAGATAAATTTTAACTAATTAAGATTCTTGTATAATTAAATTTGGTATGTTCTATTTTTAATGAGCTTAAAATTTTTTTAGTTTTTTTTTTCCAAACATATTTTTTGACATGATAAAAATACTGGAAAAAAAACTTCCCTAAAAAGGAGCAATTATTTTTTAACTTTGAAACTTTAAAAAATAGTATTTTTTGAGATTATAGTGTAATTACATCATTTCTCTATCTTCTTTCTTCCCTCCAAACCCTCTTATATTCCTCTCTTTGCTCTCTTTAAATTTCATGGCCTCTTTTCTTAGCTGTGTAGTGGTGGCACACACCTTTAATCCCAGTACTAGGAAGGCAGAGGCAGGTGGATCTCTGTGATTTTGGGACCAGCCTGGTCTACAGAGTGAGTTGTAGGAGAGCCAGGGCCACACAGACCCCGACTTGAAAAACAAAACAAAAAATTATGGCCTCTTTTCTCATTAATTGTCATTGCAAACGTCGTAGATATATCCATTAGGACTGGACTCCATAGCTCTATATTTTGAATGGTTGTGGTTTTCTATCTGATACAGAGAGAAATACCCTTATGTGGGGTGTCTAACACATTTCTTTACAATAAAAATGAGCAAGTATTGCAGTACTACAAAGCTAGTGCTACTTACACAGCACTGGTTTGATTCTTTTCCTATGACTGTCCTTTCATGGCTGCAGTATGTCTTCCTATGTTCTTAAAACTTCTTAAAGTAGGCTTGGCCATGTTTGTGTTTATGTTGAAACAGTAACACGATGTATACTGTCTTATACTATTTTTAATTACATTTTATATTAAATAGCTTGGCAACAGCATGATGTACAAGAACTGTGCCGTGTTATGTTTGATGCTTTGGAACAGAAATGGAAGCAAACAGAACAGGTAAATTCTTTCTCTCAAGGTAAAGGGACTATGTGTTAAGAAGGCAGTTAGAATCTTAAAATGACTTTTATTTAAGACTTGGGCATCAGTCTGCTGTAGTTGGGAATTAAATTACTAGACTCTCATCTGCTGTTGACCTGAGTCTGAATCATCTTCATCAAACTACTCCAGATTCCTCACTGTCCTAGTTATGGCTGAGATGAAACACCATGACCACAAAAAGCACCTTGGGGATGGAAGGGTTTATTTGACTTACACTTCCACATCATAGTCTGTCATTGAAGGAAGTCAGGACAGGAACTCAAACAGGGCAGGAACCTGGAGGCAGGAGCTGATACACAGGCCATGGAGGAGTGCTGCTTACTGGCTTGCTCCCTGTAGCTTGCTTAGCCTGCTATCTTATAGAACCCAGGACCACCAGACCAGGGATGGTACCACCTACAATGGGCTGAGCCCTCCCCCATTGATCACTAATTAAGGAAATACCCTACAAGCTTGCCTATAGCTAGATCTTATGGAGGCATTTTCTCAATTGAGGTTCCTTTCTCTCTGATGACTCTAACTTGTGCTGCGTTAATATAAAACTAGCTAGCACATTCATCATCAAAATAATGGAATTTGGTCTAAATGAGCAAGAAGATCTTTTGCCACTCAGAAGGTATATTGTTGGAATTGTATATTTTGGGTAGTTTTTCCTTTTTTTTTTCTAATAAATGATGATCTGTACCAAAGTGTATTCATCAAGCTTTATATTCATTTTGACCAGTCAGGTGTAGTCATATGCTTTGGCATTTAAGGTCCTTATTTATCTGCCCTAACTCACTGAGTGGCTTGGTTCTATGGGATTCCATGTGGATGAGGGTATAGACTGCGTATAACAGAGCAGCCCAGGGATGAAAGAGGCCCTAAGGTAGCAGGCACAAGGCCCTGACTGTGATTGGAATATTGCGATGGCTTGGAAGAAAAGCTTTAAAACAGTAGGTGGGACCCACTTGTGCATTATGAAATGGAGCCTATACCTGAACTTTTAACAGATGAATAGAAAATATATAAGGGAATTTATAAATAGGAATAAATATTGTTTTATAACTGCTTGATTTGCAAAAAAAAAAAATGAAAAATTGTGGTGAAATACCAGATTTTTTTTTAAGACACTGGTTTGAACCAAAATCCTAGATACAGAAGAACTAACTGAGTCAGGAAAATGAAGAAGGGTCCATCAAGTCAGTTGTAGAGTAGGCAGCTTTGGTGGATCCAATCTGAAGGTGTATAGATCTATCCTGGACATTTCAAAAGATGTAAATTTATGAGGAAGGAAACCATTAGTATGTTTTCTCTCTGATCTGTTTTTCACTTGAGAAATGATAAAAACTATTTAAATACCTGGTGATTTCTCTGTGTAATCCTATGGGATTGAGTAGTTTTATATAAATGGTATTAGGGGCTGTTTCTTCTTCATAGGTCTGAAGTTACCCTTCCTCCTTGTTCACATTCCTCTCTGTGAGTCAGCACTTCATTAAGAGCAGCTGAGGCATCCCTACTGACTTCCTAAAATTTGGTAACAAGAATCTTGAAGCAAGACATTGATATGAAAGGTCATTACTTAGGGAATTACCTGCCTACTTTGAGTCAGAAGAGCCCCGGTTGGCTGTGGGAAGTCGGTGAGAGATGCATTCTTTTAGATGAGGATATTTTGAGGGAGATTAATTCTAAGGTATTGTTTGAGTTCTTTATCTTATGTTCTTTAAATTGTTTTATGTTTATTATTAAAATTTAAATTTTTGTTTGCCCAAGTTAGCAGTGAAATTTTATAAATCAGAATATACTGTGAGACTAGTGGTATTGTGTAAGGCATTCAGAACACAGACAGCTCCTTAGCTCTGTAACAACTTGCCTATTAGTGTGGATTAGGGTCCAGTCTAAGGAAAAGGAACAGAGTGACTGATAATTGATGGCATCACAATCTGTTTTACTACTTAAGAGTTTTACTGATTTGAGAGTATTGGAATAGTTAATTATTATTATTTATTTATATTAATTATTAATTGTCTTAAATTGATGATAATCTAATTTTATTAATTTCTTTTTCAGGTGATTTTTTTTTTTCAATTGTCAATTTTGTTCCCTAAGATTTAGATATTTATTATATTGGCTTTCTAAAACTTTAGTAGAAAAAAAATCAATATCATTTTGTGTCTCTTTTAATACCAAGGATTGTATATTGAAACAACTTAAAATTGCTTGTAACAAGGAACATTTTTTAAAGTGTGAATGATGTTTTTAGGCTGATCTTATAAATGAGCTATACCAAGGCAAGCTGAAAGACTATGTGAGGTGTCTGGAATGCGGTTATGAAGGCTGGAGAATTGACACGTATCTGGATATTCCGCTGGTCATCCGACCTTATGGGTCCAGCCAAGCGTTTGCTAGTGTGGTATGTATCTTCCAGCTGGCTGGGTATTTACAGATAACACACACACCAATCTACACTTATATATTATGTATACACATGTACATACAACATTGATGATTGTGTGTTCTGTTTGCTAAGCTACAGAATTAAGGATATGTTAGTCAGGTTAACCTGGAGTTTTTCAGACAAGTATATGAAGTTCTATTTAAAATTTTAGTATTTTTCCTTTAATCTAAAATGTGTAATGTAGTAATTAGTTTCATGTTTAATAATATTTGAGGTTAAAACATGAATGAAGCAGTTACCCAAATTTAACATCTACAATCATCCTTTTAATTTTAGAATTTTAATCACCTCTTTAAGATTTTTTGCATGATTACAGACTTAGCAATCAATGCTAAGATCTCTTACAATTAACGAAAGGTCTTTTCTCATTCATTATGGGATTATCTTTTAATTGTTACAGCTGCAACTACATGTCTCATCTTCATTGTGTGTGTAGTAGCCAGTGTTCAAGCACTTTTCTGCGCTGTAGCTTGTAGGCACCCACTTTCACAAGACTCACTAGATCCTCTTGGAACACAGGGAATTGTGCACCTGTAATTTTTTTTTTTTAAAGATAGATGTATTGTAAATGTTGCAGAAATTCCTGTAGCAGAGAAATTTGTTGTAGGTATTTCTTTCTCTGTGTTCTCTCTGTTGTTGTATTTCTTTCTCTGTGGCACATTTGCTAATATTTCAGGGTACGTGGAGATTCTGAGGTACACAGATTGGAAGATCTGTAATAACTTAAGGTCTAGGACAAATGTACTGGGTTTTACTTCCTTGCCAAGTCTTCTAAATTATGTTTGAACCAAAATTATAATGTTGTCTAATGTAATTTTTTTAGTACAGGTAGAAGAAAGATTTAAGCCAGTTGATCTATAAATGGAATAGGGCATAAAACCATAGGGGAGGTTGGATACTTAGAAGTGATAGAAGGATGGTGTTGATATACCTGATAACTAGGCAATGATCAAAAAGGAAACGGACTCAGGCATACTCTGGGTACAGTAGTAGAATGTTTTTTAAATGTTTAAGTAACCCTTGGAAGGCACAAGAAAGTAAACAGGAATGATAACCAAAAAACATACAAAAATCTGAAAATAATACGGCCACCTTAGTTACATGTGTGTAATATTTCAACTTAGAAACAGTAGATTTTTAAAAACACAATCCAGTAATATGTTGTCCAAAAGGAATTCCATGCATGCACATGTAAGATGGTGGGAAGTGGTGTGTCATACAAATATTCATCAGAAGAAATCAGGAGTGGCTGTGTATTAGTCAGACAAGGACTGTTTTAGAACATTTCCATAATACCATCAAGACAACAATACTAAACATATGTGCACCAGCTAACAGCTGCAAAGTGCGTGAAGAAATAGCTTCTTTAGAAAATACATACGAACTAATTTTTTTTCTAGTCATAGTTAGAGATTTCAGTACCCTATTCCTTTGCCAATTGATAGTTAAAACAACTATACAGAATGACAAAGAAGTTATAGAAGAATCCAGCAGCACTGTCATTTGATAGAAATTTAATTGACATCAAATGTTCCATCCAGCTGCAAAGTACACATTTAAATGCCCATAAAATATAGTCCAGATAGGCCAAAGCTTGGACTGGAAAAGTACTCTTAAGTTTTTAAATCACATTATGTGATTTCCAACCACAGTGAAGTTGGCATAGATACCACTAGCAGAAAAAATAGGAAAATAACCAAATACTTGGAATCCCATGTGAAAGAGATGAGACTAAAGGCAAAAAGAACATTTACATATCATGTACCAGACAAAGGAATATCTAAAACAAAAAAATTTAAAGCGTCAGGTTTTGTTTTGTTTTTGTTTTTTTTAATTTCACAATCCACTTAGAAAATTGCAAAAGGCCAGGCAATGGTGGTATACACCTTTAATTCCAGCACTTGGGAGGCAGAGGCAGAGATACCTCTGTGAGTTCAGGAGAGCCTAGTCTACAAAATGAGTTCCAGGACAGCCAGGGTTACACAATAAACCTGCCTCAAAAAACAAAAGAAAAAAGGAAATTAGAGGGGACATTCAGAAATAAACAATAAGCATGGTTATTGGTCAAGTAGAAAATCTCAGTAGGAATTTTAAGAACTGTTGTAACTGAATGAAAAATGAAATTATAACATCAAATTTTAAGACACAGGTGACACAATTTTGAAAAGAAAACTTATAATACTGAATAGTTCATTTAGAAAGTAAGTTTCAAGTCAGTAATCTTAAGGATTCACCTAACTTGGGAAAAGGAAAGCAGAAGACACCCCGTAAAAACAGTTATATAAAGAGCAGAAAATAAATAAATAAATACCTGTAAAGGTAATCAGTAAAGCATTTTGTTCTTTAAAAACAGTAGGTATTTAAATACTTACAGCAAGTAAAGGAGATGACAAAAATTCTGAGCATTCAGGATGAAAAAGATGTCACTCACCAGTTACATAACATAAACTGCAACTTACCAAGTGCAAATTAGGTCCTTTCAATAACCCTATGCCCAGTGAACTACTTAACTCCACAACTGAAACATTTTGGAAAAGGAAATTTTCAAGTCTGAATTGTGCCTAGATTATGTGCTATAAAATTATAATGCTCCTAGCTTTGTATTTGCTAACCTAAGAATGTAAGAATTCTTCTTGTTCACTTTGACTTCTGAAAATTAGTCTACAACTCTATGAGCAGTTAAATTGTTCATAGTAAGGTGGGGGGGGAGATGGCCTATGTAAAGCAAAGTTTGTCACCCTAGAATGATAAAGTCACAGTTTGGAGCTAATTTAGAAGCATAATTTGTTAATAGCTTAACATATAAAACTGTAGCTTACAAGAAGCAGTTCTTTTCTGTTCTGTGTGCTAACAACAGCATTGTGTTGGTAACATTTTGTCCCTTTCATAGCTCAGGACCTACCTACTTTCTAAAGATCAGGACTTTTCCTTTCTGTATCATTCAGTCTAACACCACAGTGTAAAAGTCAGTAAGAAATCAGGTAGAAGTGGGGTGGTAGGAGCACACGCCTTTAATCCCAGCCAGCACTTGGGCAGCAGAGGCAGGCAGATCTCTATGAGTTCCAGGACAGCCTGGTCTACAGAGTAAGCTCTAGGACAACCAAGGCTACTTAGTAAAATTCTGCCTTGAAAAACTTTAAAAAAAAAAAAAAAAAAAAAAGTAGAAGTGTTTGGAATATAAAATACTGACCAAAGCAATTTTTATGAAGAATGAAATAATTTTATTATAACTTTTAATGATGATTATAATAATATTTTGCTGCTAATTTTGTTCTAATCATTTCATTCATAGCAATTTTGGTGATTTCGTTACAGCTTTAACATTAAACAGTATTTTAAGTAATTGTTTTACAATTACTTTTTTTTCTAACTAGGAAGAAGCATTGCATGCATTTATTCAACCAGAGATCTTAGATGGCCCAAATCAATATTTTTGTGAACGTTGTAAGAAAAAGTGTGATGCTCGTAAGGTAAGAGACTTGTAAATATTATTGGCTGAGATGGTATTTAGTATTCTGTCCATTTGTCCCCCTAACCACACTTGCTTCTTTTTAGGGCCTTCGGTTTTTGCATTTCCCCTATCTGCTGACCTTACAGTTGAAAAGATTTGATTTTGATTATACAACCATGCATAGAATTAAACTGAATGATCGAATGTCATTTCCAGAGGAGCTGGATATGAGCACATTTATTGATATTGAAGATGAGGTAATTATTACATTTTCTTGTTATGCTTGTCATTATACACTTTATATTTTTATTTTAATTTTTCAAAATTACTTTAGATGTATGAGTGTTTTGCCTGAATGTATATCCATGTGTTGTTACATGTGTGTGTGATGCCCTCATAGGCCAGAAGAGGGTGTTGGATTCTTTGAAATTAGAATTAGAGACAATTGTGAACCACTATGTCAGGACTAGGAATCAAACCCTGGTCCTCTAGGGAAGCAGCCAGTTTTCTTCCACTAAGCCATCTTTCCAGCTCCTATTTATTTTGAGAATAGTTGTGTGAGGTGAGACTGATATATTTGAAGTTGGTCCTGATGAAAGCTTTCTCCTTCCTCATATTACATTGGCGTATCGCATAAGAAGGTAGATTATTGCTGTGGCAAAGCTTTTCCTGACACTGTACATTTCAAGTATTCTTACTTAGTCGGAATAGCATAAGCTCATTAAGAGACAAAAGGGAGCTGGGCAGTGGTGGCGCATGCCCTTTAATCCCAGCACTTGGGAGCAGAGGCAGGTGGATTTCTGAGTTCGAGGCCAGCCTGGTCTACAGAGTGAGTTCCAGGACAGCCAGGGCTACACAGAGAAACCCTGTCTCGACAAACCAAAAAGAAAAAAAAAGAGACAAAAGGGTTTCACCTCTGGGATTCTCTCTTGAATTTGTATAATAATCTTGTTCCATAGTTTCTTTATTATTGAAACTGTATTATAGCTGGATTTCTGATCTTTACCACACATGGTGCAAATATATGTGAATGAATGAGCAAAGTAGCATATAACCTTACTGTCTTCTATTTGTGCTAATACTTTTCAAGAATTAAGGTACTTTGTTACCCCCACATAAGGTTTACTAGCTCTTAAATTAACTAAGTTACAAAAACAAACATACAAGAGGTTTTATCTGCTACTCTTTGATTTTATTCTTTGTTTTAACTTGGAACTTTAAATAGTTTAAACATGGGATTTTGAATACAGGAAAGGTTCATCAGTTTCTTTCTACTCATTGACCTCCAAGGGTTTTCTAGCTTTATTTCATATATATTTTTTACATATATGTGTGTGTGTGTGTGTGTGTGTGTGTGTGTGTGTGTGTGTGTGTGTGTGTGTGTGTATTTATATAAAATCCTGCTTCTTTTGGGTGCTTTCCTGATTGCATTGTGTGAGCTATTTTCAATCAGAAAGGGTAGTTGTTACAGAGTGATAGATAAATCCTTGCTGCTGTAAGAGTTTTGTGTGTTTTCCTGATTGAAACTGAATACTAGTTGTAAAATCTACCTTCTTCCAGGGGCTCAAATATAGGAGTAAATGATCACCAAGTTTCATTTAGTATTTGTCTTAGTTAGGGTTACTGTTACTGTGATGAAACACCAAAAGCGAGTTTGGGAGGAAAGGGTTTATTTGACTTAAGCTTTGACAAACTGTTCATTGAAGAAAATCAGGGCAGAAACCTGGAGGCAGGAGCTGATGCTGAGGCCAGAGAGGAGTGCTGCTTACTGGCCTGCTCCTCATGGCTTGCTCAGCCTGCTTTCTTATAAAAGGACCACCAGCCCAGGAATGGCACGGCCCACAGTGGTCCAGGCTCTCTCACAGACTTGGCTACAGCTTGATCTTATGGAGGTGTTTTCTCAGTTGAGGCTCCCTCCACTCTGATGACTTTAGCATGTGTCAAACTGACATAAAACTAGCCGGCATAGTATTTGTGTGAGTGTGATGAGAACAGTGAGTTTTATAAGCAAGGAACAATGTTTTCTGTACCTCATCTGTGTTGTGCTAGTGTTGGTGGAGAGGGCGTTCCAGTCTTTGTGCTGACAGGCTTTAACTGCTTCACTCGCTCTCCACCCATTCCCTACATGTCACTCTTTAGTACTGGAAAGCACCAGAGATAATATGCCTCTATATCCTAGTAACTCTCTAAACTCTGGCCCTCATTCTCCTGTCTAGCTATTGTAAGAAGCTGCTATAACTGCAGTGGATGTTCACAGAGTGGCACCTACAGCCAGTGAGCATTTGTAAGGAGCTGATAAAGTAACAGATCAGGCTGCATGTGTACACGTGTAAGGAGAGGTGGAGAGGGAGTGACAAGATGGCATTGTTCTTAATGAAAGTTAGGAAATCTTCCCCAAGTCTGTTAAACTTGAAAGGAGATATTCTTTATCAAATTCTTACTTAAATGTAGATGAAGATCTGATTGGTGTTTTATATATCCCTGATATATTTGTTTTAAAGGGAAACCTATCCCAGGGGATAGAAATACAGATTTTGTTTGTTTGCTTGGAATTTGGGGACTTTTTTTTTTTTTAAATCTGTTTGGTTGGTTAGTTGGTTTGGAGTTTGTTTTTGGTTTTGCTTTTTTTGAAACATATTCTTGTAATACATTTATGGCTGGCCTAAAATTAGCAGTCCTTATGCCTCTGTATCCCAAATGCTGGGATTACAGGTGTGTGCTGCCATGCTCATCTTGCAGTTCTGGAGGTGATTTTTCACCTTTATTTTGTCTTGAATCAGATGTCCTCAAAAGAAGACTGCACTGGGAATTAGATGATACACTTAGAAAACTGTTCTTAACCAACAACAAAGGTTGTTCTTGTTGTGTATTACTTGGTGGTTTCAAGAACTTACTTATGCACACCAAAGACTTTTCATCTTAAAGAAACCTAACTTTATAGTAATAAAAACATTGTAGGTATGTATATAAGTTATCAAAGGAGAGGAAAGGAAAGGGCTGTTTGGAGTTTCTAACAAGTGGAATTCTTGAGCGTGAGTCTCAGTGGCTGTGAACTGAAAGCAGCCAGGCGCAGAAGTGTGATACCCTGCACTGAGAAGCAGACTCTAAAGTTCTCAGGGACAGATGGAAGGCTTAGTTCGCCTTCTTTTATAACACTTTACACAGTAATCAAAAGAATGTTTTGTTGGGATTGAGAATAAATGATCCTGTTTGGAGTTTAGGATAGTTGCTGTCTTAAATGTTGCTGAGGGAAATACTAATTTTCTATTGTTACTTTGTAGCAGGAATCATAAATGGGGTTTAATATAATTGAGAATCACTCTTGACAGTATTAAAATTTTATGAACAATAGAAATATTTTTAGAGTGTATGTTTTTAGCTGTTTAAGTTTTGATCTTAAAAGAAAACAAATTTACTTAAAATGAAATAAATGCTTCTCTTAATCAGAACATGTTAAACTTGCGAACATGGTAAAAAACTTAATATATTTTCCTTTATTTGGCTTAAGATGTTAAGATAACTGTGTCTTATTAGAAATCTCCTCAGACTGAAAGTTGCACTGATAGTGGAGCAGAAAATGAAGGCAGTTGCCATAGCGACCAGATGAGCAATGATTTCTCCACGGATGATGCTGTTGATGAAGGGATATGCCTCGAGAGCAGCAGTGGGAGTGAGAAGATTTCAAAGCCTGGCCTGGAAAAGGTACCTCTTAGGGTGTTGTTGGTGTTGGTGCTGAGCGTGCGAAGCAAGTGGTCCACCAGAGAGCCGTACCTCTGGTTCCTGCATGCTCTACCTAAGAGAGAATACAGTAATTTTGAACTTCTGTATTATTCTGTGCTTCGTTTTTGATAATGAAGACTTTTAAATGTTTTTGTGCTGGGTATAATCATAATTGTATTTTGGGAAACACTACTTACTGCTTCCTAGGAGACTGTAGTATGTTGACACTTGTACCATGTTAGAATGGGTACTATCTCTGCGCTTAGGATTGAGCAAGTCAAGTCTCCAAATCTTTTGTCTTCACTGAGTTTGCTCATAGAGGAAATAAGAGTGTTGGGCTTGTTATTTTGCAGTTTAAGAATTCTAACAGTGGTGCACTTCTGAAACCTTAATAACAGAGCTGGCCTTGAGTTAATGAAAGCCAAATCTTGGTTGGTTTTCCTCTCCTTTCTAATAGTCATTAGAAATTCTTAGAAAATGATGGTCTTTTTAAAAATGATGATCTGGAAACCAAAGAACTGAATGTCTGGGGTGGGATTTTCTTTCACCATATCAGTGATTTTAAGGTTTTTTATCAAGCCATTCTTTACAGCCATGTAACCTGCTTTATTTCATGAGAATAATTTCCTATAAAAAAAAATCTTGAGCATAGCATAAGCAATAAATCATTAACTTTTCTCAAGTCACAGAATCATTAAATATAAAGATTTGGGGCAATATTCAAGAATTATATATATTATTATAGTGTGAATCTGTTTTGAGATCAGGGCCATTCTTCTCACCACCATCTCCACTATCCTTGACTTTTTAAAGTTACCGCCCCCATTTAGGGAAGAGAGCAGAGTGGGGATTGCTGTGCAGTGAATAATGCAGCAGATACATTACCACTTCGTATGAGACCATCAAGTTGCCGTGAGCCCGGTGTAGCTCCACCTTGCCTATTGTTATGCATGCATAGACAGTCATGTTATCTACTAATAAAGACAGCTTAGTTTCTTCATCCTGATATGGATGCCTTTTCTTCATCCTGTCTTAGTGTCCTTGGTAAGATGTCCAGTTCAGTTCTGAATAGGAATGATAAGGCAGTATCCTTGCTTCGGTGTAACTGTTAGTAAATTATTGTATCTGAGAACCCTTGCTTCTCCATATAGGCAGAGTTGCCTTTTACTAGTAATGTGATACCTGTAATTCTAATTATGAAAGTGATTCCGGTCCACAAATATACCACCATACTTATCTAGAACTTGCAATCTCAGAATTTTTCAGAAACATAATGGGGGGGGGGGTTCTAATTATAGTAAAACTTAAAAATGTGTTACTAGTAACTAGTTGATAAATGCCTGAAATCCCAGCACTTGGGTGGCAGAGGCAGTTCCAACCAGCCGTTGCTACTGAGTAAGCCCTGTTTCAAAAAATAATAAATGATGTTGTTAGCACAAATTCTAAATTGTAGGTAAAATTTGAAACCTGCCTGTCATTACTTTGATTAATTTTAGTTTTGGCAATAAAATTTGAACTATTCAAGTTTTCAGAATTTGTTCTAGAAGTTTCATTATGTAATAATTATAGTCAGTTCAAAGTTAAGATAAACTGAGATGTGCTGATATTTGATTTTGAAAGGACCCAGTATTTTCTAAGCAAAGAATAAAGGAAGTAAGTATACTTATCTAGCATGCCTGATTTGTTCCCTAGTTCTACAAAACAAAGAACTTCTTTAGAGAAGTGAATGAGACTTAGCAGGCCTATACAGTAGTATACACATATGTCCCAGATATAAGATAAAAGTCAGAGAATTGGCTGCAAGTTTGAGGCTAGTCGGGTCTAACATAGCTTGTTCCAGTCTAGAAAGGGTTGCAATGTGAGACCCTCTTGAAAACTTTAAAAAAAACAAAAAACAACAACAACAAAAAACCTTTCAGAATCTACTTATGACAAATGGTCTTTCTAATCTTCTATGTCATAACCTTTCCTAGAGACTCTATTTCTTTTTCTTTTAAAAGTTATTTTATTTGATGTATATGGGTATTTTGCCTGCATGTCTATATACCATGTATGTACCTGGTACTCTCAAAGACTGAAGAGGATATCTAGAGTTAAAGACAGTTGTGAGCTGCTATGTGAGTGCTGGGAACTGAATCTAGGTCCTCTGGAAAAGCAGCCAGTGCTCTTCCAATGAGCCGTCTCCAGCCCTGGGAACTCTTATTTTTATTCACTCCAGGTAGAGATGGCGGAGACAGACCAGAGAAAGGATTCCATCCAATTCCAGCTTGGTGAACCAGTGAGTTTATTGCACTTCTTTGGAGCATGATGACTCTTTAGGCCGCTCTATCACCAAAAAGCCCACTCCAGCATGGGTAGCAAGTCAGAGGAGTCTCCCTTCTCAGCACCTGGTTACTACTGTTTATATAATCTGAGCCTCTGAGTTGATAACATTCTTGGAGGTGGTTGTAGAGCTTTTAAGAAATATATGTATGTCTTCATTAGAGTTTCCATTGCTGTGAAGAGACACCATGACCATAGCAACTCTTATAAAGGAAAACATTTCACTGGGGCTAGCTTACAGTTCAGAGGTTCAGTCCATTATCACTGTGGCAAGAAGCATGGCAGCCTGCAGACAGACATAGTGCTGGAAAAGAAGCTAAGAGTTCTATATCAGATCCACAAGAAGAGAGAATAAAACTAGGACTGACTTGAGTATTTGCAACCTTCAAGCCCACCCTCAGTGACACACTTTCTTCAACAAAGTCACACCCACTCCAACAAGGCCACACCTCCTAATAGTGCCCGTCTCTCTCCTTCCCCCTCAACCCGTGTATGTGATGTATGTATGTGCACCATGTGCATGCCTGATTCCTATGGCCCCCAGAAGAGGGTGGTTGTGAGCTATAGTGTGGGTGCTGAGAACCAAACTTGGATCCTCTGTAAGAGCCTCAAGTGCTCTGTAACCTCACCTCAGACCTGCCTCTCCAGCCTCTCTTGTGAGTTCAATATAAGCCTTCTGTGCTGTTATATCTTCCTCTCTATTATGTATCGTTTGTTTGTTTATGGTTTTTTAAACTGTCACTTTAGAGTCCAGATTGGCCTTGAATTCTCAACTGTTGTCCTGCTCTAGCCTCATAAGTGCTAAGATTGCAGGCCTAAGCTGCCGTGTCTGGTTGCGCCCTATTGATTTTAGAGATAAAAATACTGGTTGCCAGGGTCTCTAGTATTACTAATTGTTTTAAGGGGTGTGAAGTGCCAAAGCTTCTAAAGAAAAAGTAATTCAAGCTAGTGTGGAGGCACATGTCTTATAGTTCTAGCACTTGGAAGGCAAGTCTAAAAGAGTCAAAAGTTTGAGGCCTATTCTAGGCAACATAGTGGGTTCAAAGCCACCTGGGCAATTTAAGCACTATCTCAAAATGAAAAATAGCACAGAAGAACACACATAGCCACACTCTAGAACATTTGCCTAGCATCTATGAGTTCAGTCTCTACTACCAACAAAAGAGTAAAGAAAAAGAGAAAAGGTTCTTAGTGTATTATAGACAGCATAAGGTGTGCTCAGAGTGGAACAGCCATAAACTGATTTATTACTGAAATAGCAAAAGTTCTGGATTTGGGGGAGAGGCGTGGGTGTGGGTAGGTGTGGTGAGACAATGTCTCATCTATGGAGCCTTGTCTATCCTAAAATTCACTGTGTGGACTGGGCTGGCCTTAAACTCAGCGTTATGTCAGCTTCTGCCTCTCAGGTGCTATAATTTAAACTGTAAGCCACCATGCCTGGCTTGAATTATTAATATAAATAATAGATGCCAAATTAATATGTTACTTATCAAAAATACTGCATGAGTACATTAGACGATACTTCAAATTAGTGTCAGAAGTAGAATTTCATTTAAAGGAAAAAAAGCAATGTGTTGGTGATTTTTTTTTTTTTTTTTTTTTTTTTTTTTTTTTTTTGAGACATGGTTTCTCTGTATAACCTTGGCTGTCCTGGAACTCACTCAGTAGACCAGGCTGGCCTCAAACTCAGAGATCCATCTGCCTCTGCCTCCCAAGTACAGGGATGAAAGGCAGTGTGCACCACCACTGCTGGGCTAATTTCTTGATCTTGACTATGCAAATTAAAACAGCCTTCTATTTAGTAAGTACTTCACAAAATTGCAGATTATTATTTTTCATAAATAATCAAGCATATGTTTATAGACAGATAAAGTTCCAAAGATCACAAGACAGCATAATACAAATATGAAGGACAAAAGTGTCTCATACCAATAAGGTTTGTGGTGACTTACCATTTTAATGTTACCTGAGGGACAAGTTAGCTTACAAAGGATAGCTGTCATGTTACATTACTCTGCATCCATAGGAAATTTCATAAAAGTTTCAAATAAGGGTTAATTATAACCTTCTCTTCCAAACTTTTTCTTCTCTCTTTAGAACTCCCTGATGTATGAGCTCTTCTCAGTGATGGTGCATTCAGGGAGTGCTGCTGGAGGACACTATTATGCTTGCATAAAGTCTTTCAGTGACGATCAGTGGTACAGTTTCAATGACCAGCATGTGAGCAGGGTAAGGCTCCTGAAGTGGAGAAGATAACTCAGTGGCAGGGGGGCTTGTTCAGAGCTGAGATACCTATGGTAGTGTGTCTCAGGTTCCCACTGAACCAGTCTTTCATTGTTAGTTGTGTCTTTGTTCTGCTTTGTTAGAGCTTGTTACATGTTTCCAAAATAGACTACCCCTTTCCTCTAGTCCTCCCCCTTCCTTATGTACTCCTTGTGATTGATGTAGGGCTAGGAGTCTTGAGCCTGACTCACCAGAGCAGCCACTGATAAACTCTGAATTATCAGTCCTTCTTGGAAATGTCATGACACATCTAACTCAGAGACTAAACGGTTGGATTAGAGTTGGGCTTAGTGGTTCATCCCCGCAGTTTCTAGCACTGGGAAAGTTGAGGCAGAGGATTGTTTAAGACCTGCCTAGGCTATAGATTAAGAACCTGTCTTGGGGCCAGAAGGAACAATTAGGTTAAGTATTTACATGATGACATTAATGTAATTTTGTTATTGATTTTTATAAAAAAAATTAACATTACAACTTTTTAGATAACACAAGAAGACATTAAGAAGACACACGGTGGGTCTTCAGGAAGCCGAGGCTATTACTCCAGTGCTTTTGCAAGGTAAGCAATAGCATGACTTCAGTGTTGACTTGCTGGAGTAAGTTTAGCTTCTCTGTGGGTCTTATTAAGAAAGCCTTACCCAAGGGTCAACAGACTACAAGCCATGGGCATCTGTTGATAAGTTTTTGCTGATGCTTTCCCACTGTAACATAGCTTGAGTTGCAGCACAGACCATCTGGCCTACAAAGAATGAGGGTTTGGTTTGGTGTGGTTTGGTTTAGTTTGGTTTGGTGTGTGGTATGGTGTGGTTTTTGTTTTGTTTTGTTTCGTTTTGTTTTGTTTTGTTTTGTTTTTTGAGGCAGGGTTTCTCTATGTAGTCTTGGCTATCCTGGAACTCTCTCTGTAGACCAGGCTGGCTTTGAACTCACATAGATCTACCTCCTGAGTGCTGGCATTAAAGGTGTGTGCCACCACCAGTCAGCAAGACTAAGGGCTTTTTTTCTTGATTCTTTCCAGCAAAGGACTTTGCCCAGCCCTGACTTAGCTGTAGTAGGCACTGTGCCGCACAGCCTTCTTTATAACTTCGTCATGTTACCAAAAGGAATGCTGTAATCTTTCATACATGTGCCATTAATGGCACAAAAGGGTTTTTCTTTCTTTCTGGAATATTTTAATGTTAATGTGTCTGTGAATGCTGGTATGATTATATTTCAAATAAAGATTTGGTGCTTATAAATGGAAGCTGCTGTCTACTTTAAAGGACATGCTAATCTTTGTTGTATTTCTCCTAGCTCAACAAATGCATATATGCTGATATACAGACTGAAGGATCCAACAAGAAATGCAAGTATGTTAGCCCATGATAAAGTAGTTTCCTTTGCAGGTCTTGAAAACATAGATAACTGCTTTTAGGTGATAGAAAAGTTAACACCTAAGAATTTTTTTATGCCTGGGAAAGTGAATTAAAAATGGTTATGAAGTAATACTAAGTGATAAAAACATTTTACAAAAATCTGTAGATATGGGCATAGTGATATGTGCTTGTAAGTCTAGTTACTTAGAAGGCTGAGTGAGGCAAGAGAGCTACAATCCTGAGGCCTACTGATAATTTAACAGGACCTTGTCTCAAAAATAGTAATTTTAAAGGTGCTGAGGCCATAGCTCAATGATAGCAATCATAAAACCCAGAGTTCTGATAACCAGTACTGCACGCAGGCCGGCATGCAGTCACACACAAGCACACACACACACACACACAAAGGTTGTTGGGAAACTTTCTATTTGTTAAACAGATTAGGTATTACTTTAAGTAAGCTTATACCTTGTGCAGCATCATAGTTCGCCAGCTGCGTGTTCTAGAGCAAATCACTTGACTTTTCTGAGTCTCTGCAGATTTGTAGACTGGAAATGATGACACCTTACAGGGTTGTAATACATGAGTGAAAGCATACTTTAGGGTCTTGCAGCATAGCTAGTATGCTTGTTTTAGTTTCAAGCTTTTGAGTTCTGTTAGTAGTTTGAGAGAGGACTCCAGATGGCCTGAAGTACTGCAAAAATTGTTTAATAGAGTTAAGTATCTCACTTTATTTAAAGATCAAATGAATTTTTGTGAATCTAGTAAAAAAAAATATTTTGTAATATTTTTAAGAAACCCAGGGTGGGTGGGCAGCAAGATGGCTCAACTGGTATAAGATGCTGTTGCCAAGTCCCATGGACTCATTTCAATGCCCAAAACCTTCAGAGCTGCCCACTGACCTCCCAAAAATAATCCTTAGTGTAAAGTGTGTTTGTCCGTTTCTTTATATTTTCATTGTTATTACTTTAAAGTTTTTAGTTCGGGGGAATGGGGGTCCTTACTAATTTACGGTGTTACAGACCTTACGTAGTGTGTGTGTTTGTGTCTAGACACATACACAGATGATGAGTTTTCCCATATTCTTTTTATAATTCAAAAAAAAGTAATCACTAACTTTGATCTCAGCATATTTATCTTTAATAGCAGATATGCTCATATATCTGTTTCGACCACTATATTTTTTGCTCTCATTTTCATGAACAAAAGTTGGATTGTAGACTCACCAGTGTATATTTCAGGACCTGTAGTAGTTTGCCTCAGAGACAAAGCCAGGGTTGTAATCCATGTATCCTGTGGACCTTGCCCGAGACAGTGCAGTGCTTCAGCCCCTCTTGGCTCACTAACGCACTCTAGTTCTGTGATAAACACCAGGGGGCACTGTGTTACCAGATCTAGGAAGGTATTCATGCAGCAGTGAGGGGGAAAGGGGAAGGTTTGGTTTTTTTTAAGACTAGAGATGATTTCTGAAAACACTGCATTTTTACTCTTTACGGGTCCTATTGATTGATGATACTGATAGTCATTGTTCTCCTTAAAAATCAAATAGTCATTGGCTTTATTCAAGATCCTTTTAATTCAAATATCCTTCTAAGTCACATGAAACTGTGGAGTTACCAGTTCTGTGCCTCTGCCTTCTTTGGTTAGAAGGCAGCTCAAGGGCTGCACTGAGGAGGAAGGGAAGGGAGTAATGCTGTCAGAGCGTAGTGACAATTTCACGAGCAACATTTACTCATTTGTATTACGTTCTAGGCAATAACTTTTGGCCCAGGTGCTTATAATAAGCTTAAGGAGCTGAGATCTGAAGTAAAGTTGCCCAAGGCCACAGAGTTCCTTGGTGATGGCACAATTTGAAATAAAAAATGACTAAGTCTCCAAGGCCTTTTAAATTTTTGGCATCTTGTTGGGTTCCGGAATTTGAGCCATTTACTAGATCTGAATATGGTTTCACTGTCAGTCCCTCTTCACTATTGCCTGAAAGAATGTCTCTGCTCCACATTGAGAGGATAGATACATGTCTCCATGGAAGCACAGTAGAACTAAAAGTGTACAGGGAACTGCTCTGAGTGACACTGTTTTATGTTCCTAGAATTCCTAGAAGTGGATGAGTACCCTGAACACATTAAGAACCTGGTGCAGAAGGAGAGAGAATTGGAAGAACAGGAAAAGAGGCAACGAGAAATTGAACGCAACACATGCAAGGTTTGATTCCATGTTTGTGAGTGACAGTGCTGCTCAGGTTTGCTCCTCTGACCGCTGTCCTTCTCATGATAACTCAGTCAGTTCTGTGGTCATTAGATAGTATGGCCTTACCACAAGGAGAAGCATAATTTGATGCTGAAACCTAGTGATGTGTAGCACGGTAGTCAGTGTTTCTGCAGCTGTGCGAGTCAGGCATTCCCATGTCCTGAGGAGGGGAGGACTGGGAAACAGAAATGGAGGCACGCATGCTTCAGTTACTGTCCTTTTGCCCTCACTGTGCTCTCATAAACTTTACACAGGACTGGGGACATGCTCAGCAGTTAAAAGCACTGGCTGCTCTTCTAGAGGACCTGGGTTCAATTCCCAGAACCCACATGACAGCTCACAACCACCTGTAACTCTAGTTTCAAGCAAACCTACATCCTTTCTGGCCTTCAAGGGCACCAGGCACGCACATGGTACAGACAGACATGACGCAGACAAGGCACCTATACACATTAAATTTTTAAGTATATTTAAAAAATTAATGTTTTTGGAGATAATTTCTCTTAGAGAGATAGATAGCCTTGTAAAATTCTTGCAGATATTATAAAAATTTTGACTAGAAGCATATTAACCAGTATTTTCCAAATTAAAAAAAAAAAACAATCAACCAGATTTTAAGTCAAAAAATACTTACATACGATTATGTTGTAAGTAATGTTTTGAGTTTTTTTTTAAGACTTAATCACTGTCAAGTAGTTACTAATACAGACAGTAAGAAAGAATAGTCCCAACTATGTTTTTTTTGTTTTTTAATTACATTGTTTTTACAACGAAGAAAAGTGCTATCTGCCAAAGGATTCAGCTGCGACACGTGACCTAATGAATTGATGATGGTATTTTCTGTTTTGTAGATAAAATTATTCTGTTTACATCCTGTGAAACAAGTAATGATGGAAAACAAGTTGGAGGTTCATAAGGATAAGACATTAAAGGAAGCAGTGGAAATGGCTTATAAGGTATGGCTAATTTTGATAGCACCAAAGCTTTATAGTTGAAATAGTTGACTGTAAGTACCTTGAATGTTAACTGTTAATCTTCCTCCATCCTCCAACTGTTCTTTCTTTGGACTATACTCAGTTGATTTTGAAAACTAGTCAGCCTTCTGAATCCTGAACTTAGAATTAGAAACATATTTATTTGTGCTTTCTGTTTATTTAGCAGGTATCTATTGCCTTCTGTATGAGTGGGAGTTAAATATATTTAAGCCAGGCATGGCTGCTCAAACCCTGTCATCTTAGCATTTGAGAAGTGGAGGCAAGGAGCCAGTGTGCAAGATCACCTTCTTTTGCTTAGTGAATTCAGGGCCAGCCTGGGTTACATGTGCTTCTTTCTCAAATAGACATCTGTTTTTATTTTGTGGGGGATCATGTTTTGTTAGATGATGGATTTAGAAGAGGTGATTCCCCTGGATTGCTGTCGCCTGGTAAAATATGATGAGTTTCATGATTACCTGGAACGATCATATGAGGGAGAAGAAGATACGCCCATGGGGCTGCTTCTAGGAGGGGTCAAATCCACATACATGTTTGATCTGCTGTTGGAGACGAGAAAGCCTGATCAAATTTTTCAGTCTTACAAACCTGGAGGTAAGCAATCTTATACTCAAGTTATAATGGACTTTAGATTATTATGATCAAATATTTTGTTCATAGAAGCAAATGATTTAAATTTCCATATGTTCTTAAAGTGTACATAATTTTGACAGGTCGAGAAGTAGTTAGCAATGAATTTGAAGTTAAGTTCCAGCTTTTGGTGGGCTTGGCACGTGCTGTGATTCCAAGAGTTGGGAGGCTGAGATGGGCACACCATAAGTTCAAATGAACACATTTTTAAAACCTTGTCAATACACAGATTTAAATAATAAACAACAGCAACAAGAAAACGCCTCTCAGTCTTCAGTAGGGTTCCCTTCTTTAATGTGGAGTGCCTGTCAGATGACATAAAATGCCTTAGTTATTGGTTCAGCTCCCAAGGGTGTCTCTGCCACCATCTTTCCCTCTCCTCCTCTTTCCTCCTTCTCTCTTCCTTATGGAAGCCATACACTTCCTTGCTTTGTACAGCTGTGCTGGCCAAAGTATATTAAGTATACTCATCTCCCAAGAAACCTGCCCGTCTCTCATTTCTGAAACCTTGGTGGTGCTTGCATTAGTCAGACTCTGCACCTTGTATGGAGTACCTTTAAGAGATTTTTCCAAATGGAGTATTTAAAAAAAATACGGTAATTAAAGAATTATATGAATCAGTAATAGAACCAATTTCTAAAACATGATGAGGTCATCAAGATGACTCATAGAAGGAGAGAACCAACTCCCACAAGAGTGTTCTTTCTCTCTCTCTCTCTCTCTCTCTCTCTCTCTCTCTCTCTCTCTCTCTCCCCCCATGTGTGTGTGTGTGTGTGTGTGTGTGTGTGTGTGTGTGTGTGTGTGATATAACCCCTCAATGCAAATTAAATAAATATAAAGAAAGGTTTTAAACAAACTTTAAATATGATGATGTAAATTAATATTTAAGGAATCGTTTCTGTTATTCATTAATCATCAAGATCTTAAGACTATTTTATGAGCAGCATAAGGGGAAAATTGAGAACTGACAGTAAAACAAAATAAATACTAAATGGAATGCTTGGCGGCTGTTTTCAAGTGACTAAAATTTAGTTATAAATATGATCTAAAAATGAAGGAAAAACAGATAAACCACACTAATTTGGGCATAGAATTTTCCGTGGGATTTGAAGTGCTTTTTTAAGGAGAGCAGTAAAGTTAAGAATGGCTTAATGGGGTTGTTTAAAAGCAGTCAGGCCCCCTATTTTCCTCATTAGTATTTATTTTGCAACCTCTACTTCCATGTAGGCTTTTCAGTACTGTGGTTTGGTTTCTATTTGGATCTTTTTGCATGTATGTTTTACATTTGATCCTAAGCAGAAGACCAAGAGACACCTGAATTGTATTATGTGTAGTATAACATAGAGTGCAGAGGTCAAAAATAATGCTTTTTAACGAAATTAGATGGATGTAATATAAACCTACTATATTGGATAATGAGAGCATACTCTGTTTGCCATCTATTGAAACACATTTAGAATGCACTGCTCATGTAAAATACAGCTTTCAAATATTAACCTCCAGCTACATTTTTCTGTTTTTCAATGCGATAGAAGTGATGGTGAAAGTCCATGTTGTCGATCTGAAGGCAGAGACTGTCGCTGCTCCTGTAACAGTGCGTGCATATTTAAATCAGACAGTTACAGAGTTCAAACAGCTCATCTCAAAGGTAAGCAGGAAAATTAGACCGTGGGTATTTTTGAGTTCTTGCTGCGTGCACAGATCACTGTGGTAGTTGCAAGTTGTAAGTTCTCCCTTAAAGGGGTGATATTTATAGGCAGCACACAACTGAAGTAGGAAGGGATGCTTTGGGTAGAAGAAACAGACTGAGCAGCTTTGGGGCATGGGGCAGTAGCATTAACCCGGACTGTAGTTTGAACTTGGATTCTGTGAAGCACACACTAGGGGTGTAAATTCAGTTTGTTTCACAGAAGGACTTTGAACACTAACTAGGCTCTCATTGGCACAGCAGTAAATAGATCCTTTGTTTTTTATATAAACGTAGTGGTGTATCAGATGTGTTCTGCAGAATGGTAAGTGAGCCCAGTGTCACTAAACTGGTGTTGAAGTCCATGGAGGCTGAGTTTGGGGCGGCTCTGATGAAGCTGCTTAAATCATTCAGGTAAAGGCATATGGCCAAAGGCAGATACTGCCAGGCTGTGGTTGCTGTGTTTCAAAGGAAGACAGAAGGACAGTGAGTCGTTTGTGTTTATTATTTTACTTTGTAGGCAGGATCTTACTGTATACTGCTGGCTGGCCTCAAACTCATTATGTAGACCAGGATAGTCTTAAACTCATAAATATCTGCCTGCCTCCACCTCTTGGGTGCTGGGATTAAAGGTGTGCACCACCACACCTAGTCCTAAAATGGTTTGTTTTGTTTTGTTTTGTTTTGGGGGGTTGGTTGGTTGGTTGGTTTGTTGCATTTATTTTGTGGCATGTGTGCTTGCACTCTGGCTTAGTGACATGTTAATTGCAACAATGAGGTAGAGAAGCAGACTTGGCAGGAAGAAGGTGATGGATTAAATAGTGGCTCAGAGCATAGGCCAGTTCTGAATGTTTGAGTTGGAATGAGATGATTTGGATCTCTTTGGACAAATGAGCTGGACCGTGTGAGACAAATGACTGTTCTCTTTCAAGAGTCCCACACTGTGTACCTTAAGCACACACACAGGTAGAGTTTTTCAGCCTTCCTTACTGCCCAGTGACTGCAAGTTTAAAAAGTTTGAAGTACACTTGTCAGCCCTCTGCCTTATCTTACAGCTCAATGTCTGGGGATTTTAATTCCTGTGGAACAGGGTTGTCATGACCATCAGTAAGTGTTCTGGTTGTGAGAGGTCTTATGAGGTCTGTCGGGTTTGGTGGCTGTTACTGTGTCTAAGCAATAACAGCTGAGAGACTTCCATCACTGTTGCCAGTTACAACATCAAAAGACAAATTGTAATGTGCTATAGTACCTGATGGCTGACTTGTGCACACATGCATACCAGGTGATCATATGGCTCTATACATTTAAAATAAGTGCCACATGCAAACATTCAGTCTAATACACAATATAAGCACTGAGATTGGATTTAAAAAAAAAAAATTAGAAAGAAGACAAGATAGCATATTAGCCCACTGTGATGAGACTAATAACCCTGATTGGGGAAATGCTTAAAGAACAAGTGTAGTCAGAGTTTTGTCATAAGTTAGAAGGTGTTACTTTGTTCTGGTTTGTAGCATAAGTAATATGGAGATGACTAAGAATTTTTCCTTGGAGTAACCAAAAATTGTTAAATCTCTACTTAAAATTATTTTTCTCTGACAGTTCTTCTCAGGGCTCAGGGTGGGTATTAGGATTGGCCCCTAGGGTGCTGCTCTCCTCAGCTTTGAGAAACTTAGCATGTCTTCTCTTCTAAAGTGTCTAAATCCAGGTAGAGTTCTTTGGGGTAGCACTCTATAATGACACTCTCATTGCAGGCCACACACTTACCTGCAGAGCCCATGAGGATAGTGCTGGAGCGCTGCTACAATGACCTGCGCCTTCTCGGCATGCCCAGCAAGACCCTGAAGGCTGAGGGCTTCTTCAGAAGCAACAAGGTATGTCTTTTTCTTTTCATTGTGTCTTCTATGCTGGGAACAAATGGAGTAAAGCTGAGTATTTATTGTAAGCCTGGCTGCAACTCGTATTGTCCCCATCTGTCTGTCTTAGAGTAGCCTTTCAGTGCACACAGCTTCCCCAAATTTCCTTCCTTTGTCCTCCAGTCAGGCTTCTTTCTCTGCCTGACTCAGCCTCGCTTCTGCTCCTTTTACCTTTGTCCTGAGCCCACTGCCCAGGAACACCTTTTCCTGTCCCCCCCCCCCCCCCCACCTCCACCTCCTTTAGTTGTCAAACTCTGGTTTAGCCAACCTTTCTGAGCCTCCGTAATTGAGTCTCTCTCCTCAGTGACTGTCTCCCTAATTTCCATCTTTGAGTTCCCTGCTAAGACAGTCCTTCACACCAAGTCAGAGGTGTATTTAAGAGACCCTCCCACCCGTGTCCCCTTTGCGTGCTTTGTGTGCCATACCGTGGCTTGCTTCATGTCGTGCTTCATCCAGACTTTTCCTTGTTGACTATCTTCTGTTATCACACTTATCAGTTGTTCATTTTGGTGCATCTGTACACATGTTAATTAATACCATTTTATTCTGTATTTTCTGTATTTCGGGGTGTGTGTGTGTGTGTGTGTGTGTGTGTGTGTGTGTGTGTGTTATTAAAATGCAATCTGTGAATTGGCAAGAGCACTCATCAGATAAGAGATGCTTGTGGCCAAGCCTGACAACCTAATTTTAATCCCATGGACATATATGACAGAGAGAGAATTGACTACTTCAAGTTTTTTCTGAACTCTGCATGTGTGCCACATACTCACACACATACACACACTTGTGTGCACAATAAAATGTTTAAACCATAATAATGATAATTTTGGGTAAAGAGTACCAGAACGATCCTTTCCCCCACTTTTTTCCTTAAATGGTTAGCTAATAGCCTGAATTGTAACATTTATTAAATAGTAATAGCTTTTTTATGCAAAACACAACATACTGCTAATTATTGTCAAATCTATGGTTAATTTTTGCTTTGTTTTTTTGGAGACAGTGTCTTGTATTTGCCCTTAGCTGGCCTTGAACTCATTACATAGTCCAGGCTAGCCTATGACAATTATCCTGCCTCTGTTCTCCAACTACTGAGATTGGGTGTGTATTACCATGCCTGATCAAATTTATGCATAATGTCACAGATTTTATAACATGCTCAATACTGTCTTTTATTGGTAAGATGTGCTTATGAAGAATAAGAATGCTACTAACAGTACAGAGTGTAACTCTCTCATTTACTGTTTAGGTATTTGTTGAAAGCTCTGAGACAGTGGATCACCAGGCAGCCTTCACAGACTCCCACTTGTGGAAACTCCTGGATCGACATGCAAATACAATCCGGTTATTTGTTTTGCTGCCTGAACAATCTCCAGGATCTTATTCAAAAAGGACAGCATACCAGAAAGCTGGAGGTGATTCTGGTAATGCGGACGATGATTGTGAAAGAGTCAAAGGACCTGCAGGGAATTTAAAGTCTGTGGATGCTATTCTAGAAGAAAGCACTGAAAAACTCAAAAGCTTGTCACTGCAGCAGCAGCAGCAGGATGGGGACAACGGAGACAGCAGCAAAAGCACTGAGACAAGTGACTTTGAGAATATTGAATCCCCTCTCAATGAGAGGGGCTCTTCCACCTCTGTGGATAATCGAGAACTTGAACAGCACATTCAGACTTCTGACCCGGAAAACTTTCAGTCTGAGGAACGCTCGGACTCAGATGTGAATAATGACCGGAGTACAAGTTCAGTGGACAGTGATATTCTTAGCTCCAGTCACAGCAGCGACACTTTGTGCAATGCAGACAGCACTCAGATTCCTCTGGCAAATGGACTCGACTCTCACAGTATCACAAGTAGTAGAAGAACTAAGGCAAACGAAGGGAAAAAAGAGACATGGGACACAGCCGAAGAAGACTCTGGGACTGACAGTGAATATGACGAGAGTGGCAAGAGCAGGGGGGACATGCAGTACATGTACTTCAAAGCTGACCCCTACACTGCGGACGAAGGCTCTGGGGAAGGACACAAATGTACGTACTTGAGAGGAAGGCTCTTTGAAACAGTGTCAGTGTGTTTCTCACTTCAGTGTTGATTAGCAATCCAGTGCTTAGCTCTAAGACTGCCTTACATGGACTGTAAGATAAATTGAGTTTTCTTTCATTTGCAGTGCAGTACGTTAGGTAGTAATTGCGTCAAGTTAAGTAGAAGAGTATCCAATATTAGGGAAGTCTATGGTAAGAATGCCAAGGAGTACTTTTAACGTAACATATACTCTTGCTACTTAAGAAGCCAAATACTTTAAAGATTTAATTTTTGTTTGAGAAGTTTATATATGCATATTATTGTGTTTTGATCAAATCCACCCCCTATTCCCTCTCCTCCAATTCATTCCCTATCCCCCCCACACACACACCAGTTTTCCCTACCAACTTCATGTGCTGTGTTTAAACCCTTTGAGTTTACTTAGTGCTGTCTATATGTGCATGGATATAGAACCATCTGCTGGAGCATGAGGAGCCTCTCAGGGGCTACATCTCTTAAGAAAACTTGATTCTTCTTTCTACAGCAGATATCAGTTGCCAGTAGTTCCTCAGCTAGGGTTGGGACTGTGAACCCTGCCCATCTCTGCTGGGATTTTGGCTGTCTTGATTTCTTGTACAGGTCTTGGACACGCCTTCACAACCACTGTGAGTTCATGAGTGCAATGGCCTTGTCACATCTGGCAAATACAGACATCTACTGCCTCTGGCTCTTAAAATTTTAACACTCTCTCTTCCGCAATGTCCCAGAGCCTTGGAGAGAGTATGTGATAGAGCTGTCCCATTTAAAGCTGAGTACTCCATAGTCTTTCATTCTCATACAGTGACCAGTTGTGGTTCTCTATAAATTGCCATCTATTGCAAAAGAATCTTCTCTGATGAAGGTGGGAAGATGTTACTACTCTATGAGTATAAAGTTATAAGTATGTAGGGAGAAGTTTATGACCGTTTAGTAGAGTGATAGCCCCTTAGGGCCTGTGACCTAGTAGGCAACTGGGTTTTGCACCAGTTAATGGTCTCAAATGTGAGTTCTGTCATGTGGAGCAGTCTAATCAAAAAGTAGTTATTCCCATGAATATATGCTGCTGTAACACCTGGGCAGTGCTTGCCAGGCCTGTCCTTATTGTAGCTCACCAGGTTCACCAGCTGGGTAAGACTACTGATTATTTTTCTCCCCCAGTAGCATGCATAGAACCTTTCAGCATTTTGAAAGTTAGCCAACAGAGAAGAAACTTCCAGATTGGTACCAGCTTGATTTCTCCATGTCCTATAACTCAAAATACGTGCTATATTTAGCAATAAGGTCTTAGCATCAAGTTATAAAGGGTAACCAAGAGGAGTGGCAGTAGGCTGTGTTATTTGAATAGCTTCAAAAATTTTGTTATTCAGTTTTCAGGGAAAAAATGTGTATCTCTTTTCTGTGTCCCAAAGCAAACTTCCCCACATCCTTTAAATATCCATATGCAAGGCAAAAGAAAGGGGTTTGAGGGTGAAGGTTCATTTGTTACCTTTTTTCCCCTGCTGGGAATGGACCTCAGTACTTTACCATTGAGCCATATCTCAGCCCCTTTATTTTGCTAATTTAATTTTGTTAATTTGATAATAGGCAAGAGACAAACGAGTTCTGAATGTTACAGATCTCAGAAAAAAAAGGCGGGGGGGGGGGCAGGCAGTGGTGGCGCACGCCTTTAATCCCAGCACTTGGGAGGCAGAGACAGGCAGAGTTCTGGTTTCGAGGCCAGCCTGGTCTACAGAGTGAGTTCCAGGACAGCCAGGGCTACACAGAGAAACCCTGTCTCGGAAAACCAAAAAAAAAAGGAAGAGATTTGTAGCTGGGACATTGTGTCACAAGCCTTTAATCCCATTACTCAGGAGGCAGAGGCAGGCAGGATCTCTGTGAGCTGGAAGCCAGCCTGGTCTGCAGAGCAAGTTCAGGGCAGCCAGGGTGTTACACAGAGAAACTCTCTCTTGAAAAACCAAAAGAGAGAGAGATTTGTCAGTGTACGAATTTGAGATAGGCAGTAACAACAGACATACCCACAATGTAGACTGTATGAGATGTAAAAAGAACTTTTGAGAAGGGCTTTTACAAAACCACTGGCTAAAGCTACCCAGATACTTAACAAGAAAGCTAAAGTCAAGATGCACTTCTTTTCCCAAGTATGAAAAGGAAGTAGCTGAAAGTGAAATGCTTATTAGCATTACTCTTTAACAAATCTTGTATTAACAAAGCTTGATGACATGGGCCAGAATCCTTTGACATCCATATTATTTGTCTTATGGAAAGTCAAGTGTAAGCGTGTAGACTGCTGGACAGAATGGTCACAGAAGTGTGTTGTACTAGTGCTTAAGTCTGCATCCAGGGGCCCCCTCAAAAGGCACATTAGCTTTCCTGCGTGAGTTCATGTAGTCCTCTCAGCAGCTGTGTGAAACCTGTTTCCTCTGGTGAAGGAAATACCTAGCTCAAACTGGTTCGATTGTCTGGGGTCATATTCCTAGTAAGTTGTGCTCCTAGGATTCCACTCTGGTGTTCTGATAGTAAGCCACCATCTAGTTACCGCTGTCAGTCTGGCCTACTCACAGTGATGTAGTGGTGAGGTCTAGCAGACCAAGGCTTCCATATCCCAAGAGTGTCCTGCATAGCATTGGCAGCTGACCTAGGGAATGACTGAACTGCATTTAAGATGCTGATCCTTAAGCCACTGGTGTTCTTCAGGAATTACTTAAGAGAGTAATTACTTTAATTACCTCTCTGTAAAACAAAAATAAAACCACCAAAACCGATGTCCAGGTGTAATCTTGTCCTGGTGTGACCTTGTTGCAGTCTGTAGAACTTGGGTATGAACGAGGAAGTCAAATAATGGATTTATTAGTACACGTGCTTTGAAGTGCTTTCCTATAATTTAGGTATCCTAAACATACTTGAAGTTGTGTTATGAGGAGACTGAATCTGTCTTTTTCTCTTGTAAGCTTCCTTTCTGCGGTTTTTATAAGCAAAAAGAAAGAGCTGTGTGTGATGGTCATCCTCTAAAACAGTTTCAACCACGACAGTGAATCTTTGCTGAAGCTGTAAATACAGAGAAGTCTAGAGTCAGGCTACAAAAGGGAGCCAGGAGGTCATTGAAAGTAAGCCTTCAGACCACCTGGTGCTTAGCTCCAGACTAGATTGGATCGGTAACCAGCAGCTGAGGCTCCTGGGAGCTAGGAAAGGAACCAAATGATATTCAAGTCTTTGTTGGCTCCTGGGATCCTATGGGAGAAATGAGGCTCAGATTGGATCCTTGCTTACAAGCCCTCAGCTCTTGATTTCCAGCCACTTTGCTTTAAACACCTCCTTCTGAGTCTCCAGTGTCTTGATGAACAGTACAAATGTAAATTTGTTTCCCATATGATTAACAATTGGGGACATCACTTAACACTTAGAAGTTAGAATTCTAGGCAATTAAAAAAATAAAAAAACCTGCTTCGAATGTTGCATAGTAAAACCAAGCTCATCAGTGTCCATATTTGCTCCTAGTTTATACTCCTTACATTCACTGATACTTGTTTTATGACCAGGAAAGTAGTCAATGAAGATGAATTCACTTGAAAAAAATATTTAGAATGCTTCATCCAGCAAATTCAGCTGGCCTGATAACGGAGGCCAGCATGTTTATGGCCTTTTGTAAAGCTGAAAGGAAGCCTACTAACAAGGGCGCCAGCCTTAGTGCTGTAGGCTGCTCTTGGGTTTGTTACCTTATTACAAGAGAAAAAAACAGAGAAGTTAGGCCTGCACCCATGTGTCCCAGACTGTGAAGACCAAGATAGCTAGATGCATTCTTACAAGGCATCAGGAAGAAATATAGAAAATAACTTAATGACCAGACATGGTGGCACACACCTTTAATCCCAACATTGAAGCAGAGCTCTTGAATCCCAGGTCAGCCAGGGCTACATAGACCTGTCTTAAAAAAAAAAAAAAAAAAAAAAGTTTACAAGAGATAATCCTATCACAATGCCAAGAAAGTTTCATTTTAAGCCTGGAAGAGGTGAGAACAATGCATCCTTTACATTCAGTCCTGCTGCAGCTCAACCACATTATAAATATGCATCTCAGTGTCCTAGTCCAAAGGTCTCTCCAAGTAGGCATCCCAGAATTATTCTAGACAATACTGCTAACTGATTTTGAAACAGCTGCTATCGATCTGTGCTTCCTGAATGTGTGAGCTCATTGAATTCACACACAGCACTGTGCTGCTGTGCTTTCCTCCCCATTTTCCCTGTGCAAAATGGGAGTGGAAACCAGTGTCTCCCTGCTTCTTGCGGCTAGTGAGCAGAGGACCAGAACTAGAACTGTGTGAAAGTGGAAATGTTTGTGTTTTAAGAGTCACCCTAGAGGAGTAGTTCTCAACCCATGGGGATAGTCAAGTGACCCTTCACAGGAATTGCCCAAGACCATTAGAAAATATAGATATTTCCATTATGATCTATAACAGCAGCAAAATTACAGTTATGAAGTAGCAATGAAGTAATTTTATGGTTGGGGGTCACCACAACGTGAGGAGCTGTATTGAAGGGTCACAGCTTTGGGAGGGTTGAGAACCACTACGCTAGAAGTTTGGTAGGTTATATCTATCAAGTCCTCCGTCTGCACTTGGGTTGTTTATATTTTGTTTTACTGTTTTATTCAGTGTTGTTTATTACCTAAAAAATCTAGCCAAAAGGAGAGTATAAGAAATGTGGTCTGTTTTACTTAACACTCAAGGGGCTGCTTTCACATTTTTGTTCCTGTTTTGTTTGTTTTTTATGCTTAGGGTTGATGGTGCATGTTGATAAGAGAATCACCCTGGCAGCTTTCAAACAGCATTTAGAGCCTTTTGTTGGAGTCCTCTCTTCTCACTTCAAGGTTTTTCGAGTGTACACCAGCAATCAAGAGTTTGAGACCGTCCGGTTGAATGAGACCCTTTCATCATTTTCAGATGACAATAAGGTTGATTGCCATAACCCTTGTAGAATTAGTCCATTTAAGAACAGCCAGGGCTATAAAGAGAAACCCTGTCTTGAAAAACCAAAAAAAAAAAGAATAGGTTTGACTGACCTGACACCCCACCCACCCACCACCCACCCCCACCCCCGTGCTCCCGGAGACTGGACCACCAACCAAAGAATACACATGGAGGGACCCATGGTTCAGCCCACATATGTGGCAGAGGAGGGCCTTATTGGCCATCAGGGGGAGGAGAGGTCCTTGGGCCTGAGGGTGTTAGATGCCCTAGTAAAGGGGAATGCCAAGGAGGGAAGGCCAGAGTAGGTGGGTGGGAGAGTAGGGGGAATACCCTCATAGAGGCAGGGGGATGGAGGAAGAAGTAGGGGGGTTCCAAAGGGGAGACCTGGAAAGATGGAAACATTTGAAATGTAAATAAAATATCAATAATTAATTAATTAATTTTTTTTAAAAGGATGGGTTTGAGACCACCTTGTAGTCCTTTCAATGAAGATGTAGGACACCCAGGATGGGAGGCTGGCAGCTACTGGGTGTTTTCGTTGTTCATTCAATAAGCATGGTTAAATGTGAACTGTGTGTCAGTTGTAGTTGTAGTGCTGTGGAGTCAGGCGTGAAGGTGCACCCGTTCTCCAGGAGCCCATGAGATAGAGGATGGGGAAATAGAAGCTAACAATAGAGTGAGCCTAGGTTGCTCTGCTGAGGCAGTTCATCTCAAAGAATACTGTTGATTTGTAGATCACAATCCGACTGGGGAGAGCACTGAAGAAGGGAGAGTACCGAGTTAAAGTGTGCCAGCTCTTGGTCAATGAGCAAGAGGTGAGTGACACAGAAGGGTACCAAAAACTAAGGGTAGAGATGGCTTCTAGTCGTTCATCTCTTCTGCAGTGCTCACTTCTGCTAGGATAACACAAAAGTAACCTGTATCCCAGTGTCTTAGTCAGGGTTTCTATTGCTGCGCCAAACATCATGACCAAAAAAACAAGTTGGGGAGGAAAGGGTTTATTTGGCTTACACTTCCATATTGCTATTCATCATCAAAGGAAATCAGGACGGAAACTCAAACAGGGAAGGAACCTGGAGGCAGGAGCTGATACAGAGGCCATGGAGGAATGCTGCGTACTGGCTTGCTCAGCCTGCTTCCTTGTAGAACCCAGAGCCACCAACCCAGGGGTAGCACCACCCACAGTGGACTGGGCCCTTCCTCATTGATAACTAATTGAGAAAATGCTTTCAGCTAGATCTCATGGAGGCTCCTTCTCTGATGACTCTAGCTTATATAAAGTTGAACAAAACCATCCAGTATACCCAGGGAGGTCATATTTACAAAACAGGCAACCATAAGTTAGCCCTGTTGTATGTTGTCACACTGCTGGAGTAAGCAGGGTTTTTCTGCATTAAAAAGGAAATGCATGTTTGCTTTCTGGGTAGGATGGCAGGGTACTACAAGACAGCTGACCCCTGAGTGCCTTCTGTGTCCAAGGTCATCATGAGTTTAGAGACATCGCTGTAGTGTGTTCTGTGACATCACTTCCTGCAAAGATTCAGTTAAACCCCATCAGTTATCTCTGTGGTGTAAGTCTTGTTTAGTATTCCCCATCTATAGATGACAAACCAGCACAGAGAAGTTAAGTAACTTGCTCAAGCTCACACAGTTCAAATGTTGGATAAAGGCTCTGAGCAGGCTGCTTTAGGAAGTAATCAGAATGTTTCAATTTATCTCATGCATAAGACTTGGGCCTAATTGCCCAAAGGATAAGGAGTATTTCCAAGATGCTCATACATGCCATATAGAGAGCTAGGCAAACACAGTCACCTGTCCTATTTTCACTCACATGCCTCTTCTGAGTCCTTTGTTTTATGTTGGAGATTGAGTGCATATTCTTTTATTGTAATCCATGGAACTATACCTTTTACTTTCAAAATAATCATAGTTGTATTACAAATATGAATGCATTATCCTAGTTAATCATCATGATAATTCTGAAAGGAAGCTATTGTGCCCAGTTTATAGATGAGAAAACTGAGGCATAGGCCATTAAGCAAGGCTGCTCACGTCCACTGAACTTATAAGTTATGGAACTAATACTGGGAACAAGGAGACAGATGCTCAAACTCAGGCCCTTTCTTGTCACACTACCCAGCACAAATAATCTCTCTCCCTCAGCCTTGCTTCCCTGTGACACAAGCTCTAACCATGTGTTTATATTCCTAGCCATGCAAGTTTCTGCTAGATGCCGTATTTGCTAAAGGCATGACTGTGCGGCAGTCGAAAGAGGAGCTGATTCCTCAACTCAGGGAGCAGTGTGGCTTAGACCTCAGCATCGACAGGTAAGTGGGGCCCCAGTGCCAACTGCTCTCATGTTGCTGTGCCTTTCTCCCACTGTGGAGCCAAGGACTGGGAGCATTAAGCAGCCTTGCTAGACTTCTCCTTTCCCTAAGAATACAGAGTGTGATGTGCTAGAGGCACATCATTATTTTTGTACCTTGAACACAGTTGATTTGGGGTATCAATTAATGTAACTTTTTTAGTTAATTCAAATTATAGGTGTTTTCAGTGTATTATTGTATATTTAGGTTTCGTCTAAGGAAGAAAACATGGAAGAATCCTGGCACTGTCTTTTTGGATTATCATATTTATGAAGAAGATATTAATATTTCCAGCAACTGGGAAGTTTTCCTGGAAGTTCTTGATGGTATTGTCATTGTTTTATGGAGAAATATCACTTAGAAAGAGCACAGAGCTAGTGAAAGCCTGATCCCTTGAGTTATGACAGGTGCCTTGTACAGTGCTGTACTGGTCGTCTCAGGCTGTGGCTCTGGGGACTCACATTCTTGTCCCTATCATAGCTGTTTGCATTATTTTTAGAAGATATCACCTGTCTTTTCCCTTCTGATATTTTTTCTTTTCTCTCATTTTCTTACATAAAATTTGTAGTTTAAAAGTTAGATGTTTTTCATTATTTGGGAAATTCTGTTCGTGTTTTCTGAGACATTCTTGTTAATTTTCTTTATAATTGTCCCATATTTATGTTGAGTATATAGTTGTAAAGTATACTAGTCATCTTGAATTGAGGTCCACCCTAATGACCTTAATTTGATTTCATAACTATAATAAGGTTACATTATGAGTTATTTGAAACTTGGACTCCATGTCTTTTAGAGCAAGCAGCTGGGCCCATGACAGTGACCTGAAGCAGCACCTGTGTCCAACACAATTCCCACTTTCACTTTCAGCACTGGGACCAACTAAATACTCTTCAGGGGTAGTAGATGGAGAGTTGGCTTCTGGAAGGTCACATTGAAGTGAACAGTTAGCTCTGTCTATGTCTACAATCTAGAAAATAAGATTATGATATTTCTTGGGCAATTCAGTATTCCTTCTTAGTGGCTATTTCTAATCTAAAATAGCTTAAATTTAACAAGGTAAACTTCCAATTGCTTTACAAGTTAACTGGGGAAGCAAAGAACTACCAGGGCACCAGGCAAATGCTGCTGCATGCAGGTGTTTTGGGATGTCTGGGGCCTGAGAGAATAATAGCCATGTTTGAGCAGACTGAGACAGGATCATGAAAGTCACAGAAATAGACCAGTGTCACAGGAGGTGGTATCAGGTAGTAGATACCTTCCTTGTATCATGTCTGTATACATTTTAGCATCAAAATAAATGGGTAAGAAATTACTCATGTGATTAAATCCCAGCAGCGTTTATTCAGCCATTATTTACCAGATGCTGCTAGTCTCTGGTGCTATGAGCATGAATAAGAGAGACTGTCCCCTCATTCTGAGCCTAGGAGGAATGGACCTGCAGGTGTAGCAATTATAAGTTGCTAGTTGCTAAGAGACTAGCCACAATAGAAATTGTATGTCTACCTGAGAAGAGAATGACACTGAGTTTAGATTCAATGAAAGATGAATTGATGTTAGTTGGGTCAATAAAGAAAATAAAGTGAAGATGGCTTGATAGTAATTTAGATTGGAGTGGGTGCTGCTGGCAATGGAGGAGCAGCTTGAAGACCTAAAGGGGAGAGTGACTGGGAAAGCAGTCAGTTAGGGACACTGATGGGCAGGTGGTGGCTAGGGAGGGTTATCTTCTAAGAGTGGATTGGTGTGCGTGCACCTGCTTTAAAAGAAAGAACGGGGACTGCAGGCATGGCTCAGGAGCTAAGTGCTCTTGCAGAGGACCCAAGTTCCATTCCTAGCACTCACACAGTGCCTCTCATCCATAACTCCAGTTCCATCTAATGTTCTCTTCTGATATCCAAGGACACTAAACGTGCATGGGGTACACAGTTACACATGTAGGCAAAACACTCATACACATAAAATAAATACATACATTTTTTAAAAGGGACTGAAGAAATAGCTCAGTGGTTAAAAGCTCTTGTCGGAGGGCATGAGTTTATGATTCCCAGCATCCACATCAGGAGACTCAACAATCTTTTGCAATTTCAGCTTCAATTGACTCCAATACCTCCTGGCCTCCATGAGCACCTGCACGCGCGCATGCACACACGCACACACACACACACAAATAAGATTTTTAAATTCTTTTTGTCTAGTTAGGAACTACAGAAAAAGTAAGATTATAAGCCCTTAGAGAAAATAGGCTGCTGGGTATAATCCTGGATGTTCTTAGGTGTAGAGAAGATGAAGTCCATGTCACAGCTTGCCATTTTAACAAGACGGTGGAGGCCTTCAGAGATGAAGTTGGATCCCTTCCAGGAGCTGGTGTTGGAGAGCAATAGTGTTGATGAACTTCGAGAGAAGGTAAGTTCATTGATGAGGTAATACATGTCTTTCTGCATTATCTAGGAAGTAACAGCCGCTGACAGAAGGAGTCTTCCTTGGTCTCTGTCATACTTTGTACTGCTACTAGGGTCACTTGGAGCTCCTTATGTTTTGAAATTACTTTGTTTCATTTGTCTTGAGGAGAACCTTCAATTTTCATTATTTTGCCAACTTAGTCCTAAGTACTTAAGATTAGCTAGAAGCTATTAAACTGCTGTGTGGCTAAATAAACAAAGGAAAGAGAATTGAATAGAGGTCCTGGGTCATACTGCTTTGAATATACCTTGTGGCATCTGGTCACAGAAGCTAAACAGACGTGGGCGTGGTTGGCTCTTAAAGGGAGTTGAATGGATAATGTAGATATGCTTTGCATTTAACGATAATTAAGGTGTCTAGGGGAGGGGGAACTGCCCTCCTTCAGTAGTACTACTACTTCAGTGGGCATTTTTTAAAACCTTTAATTCCCATAGTGGATGCCTCAAGTTCTCACACTTAAGAAGTAATTCAGTTGCAGTTGCCTGGCATGTGCAAAGCCTGGGTTTAATTCCCCAAGTAATTCTTAATATATTTATATATGAAATAAAGGAAAATGATACCTGTGATTCTTAAATATCTGTAGAAAAAGGCTTCTGATCATAATGCTAAAAACCAGGAAAAGGATACACCATATAAAAGCTTAAATGTTCCATGTGACCCCAAGTAATAATTGTGAGCTTACAAACATAGCTAGAAGACAAGAAAAAGAAAGTATTTGAAACTTGTATGGAACATGATCCCCCTGTGGTAGGGGATTGGTTTGGTTGAGGTGGGGTCTTACTCTGTAGACCAGGCTAGCCTTGAACTCACAGAAATCTCTGGCCTGTGTCTCTCAGCATTGAGATCAAAGGCATGTGCCACACTTACTAATGCCCCTTGTTTAAAAGCAGCCACTGCCTTAACAAAGAAAACATAAGCAGCTTAATCTTAAGGTGGGCAAAGGATGTAAGCAGGCAATTCGTAGAAGAAAACCAAAGGCAAAGAATAACCTCCCTTTGAGCTCTTCACTTGGTGAGGATTTAGAAAATCAGAAACTTAGAAAATTGACTTGTCCAGCTTTGGGGACAGTGGGCAAGACTGTATCACTCTGGTAAGTTTTCAGAGTGACAGGTGTTGTCTAGGTGCTGTCAGCTTCTCAGAGGAGCAGAACTGCACGCTCCGCAGTGGGTTCCATGAGGTTACTCTGGATTCTGTTTCCACACTGGCCATGTGCAGTGAGTGAAGAGATAGCTGAGAGTAGAACTTTGTGCTTTTAGAAACGTATAGTGTAGAATGGAGTGTGGAAGGAGTGTGCTGGCACGTTCTAGGGACACGGATTTACTCGGTGAGCAGAGGAGTAGATCTCACTGTCTGCCTCTAGTTTTTGAATATCAAATATATTCGTTTTAAATCTTGCTAATTTTGTTTCAGAAGAAAAGGAAAATAACTTCTTGAGAAAATTATTTTTAAATAACTTACATGTGACTTTTTTTTCCTAGCTGAGTGAAATCAGTGGGATTCCTTTGGAAGACATTGAATTTGCCAAGGTAAAGCCTGAGAACGTTTGCATCCCAGTGCTGGTGTGCCGCAGGTGTGGTTCAAGGTGTGATTTATGCAGTCATTCTTTCTTTCTCAGGGTAGGGGAACCTTCCCCTGTGATATTTCTGTCCTTGATATCCATCAAGATTTGGACTGGAATCCTAAAGTCTCTACCCTGAATGTCTGGCCTCTTTATATCTGTGATGACGGTGCTGTCATATTTTATAGGTAAAGTACAATCTTTTTGTTGTTGCTATGCTAGTGCTGATGTATTCGTGGTGTTGTATCTTTACAGTGCCTTTGACACAGCAACACTGGGCAGTAGAAACACAGTGAATGCTGCACATCACAGCTTGAAGCTTGGAGTACTTTAGTTAAATTAGGAAAAAGAACACCATGTGCTGCCACAAACCTGTGACCCCAGCAACAGAGAAGTAGAGGCAAGAGGATTAGGGTTCAGAGCCAGTATCTGCTATAAGTAGATTTGAGATCAGCCTGGGTTACATGAGACTCTATCTTAATCTATCCCCTCAAAAAAATAAATAAGAAGAAGAAGTGAGAGGAGACAGACAAGATGGCCTAGCAGGTAAAGGCACTTGCCACCCTAGAACTCACATGGTGGAAGGAGAGAAACAACTCCCCCAAGTTGTTCTCTGACCTCTACATACGTGCCATGACATATTTGTACCCATTTACAATAACACATAACAAATAAATAAGAAAAAGAAACCAATGAAATTAATGGTAATTGCAAGAAATTCTTTTAATCCAGTGCATACAGAATGTTCCTACAGCATGCCACTGACATGATTATGAGGTAGCTTACATTCCTTAACTTATAGATGTCAAGAGATACTGTGTATCACACTCCCAGCATGGCTCCATGTGGACAAGACACACCTCAGATGCTCTCTAACTACTGTGTTAGACAGCACACATACAAAGGAAATAGTCTTTGGGACCTGGAGGTCAAATCTAGCTTTGTTGTTCTCCTGGCTCTTATCTGTAAAATGGTTAACAGTGCTGGTTTTGCTGAGAATCAGGCTGTTTCCTGGAGCTATTGTATGTTGGAAGTAGTTGTCTGTAATGCTGATCGTATACTTTAATACTCACAGGAGGTGATTCTGTGCCATTTTAAGAAATGAGTTCTGTGCACTGAGTGCATACTGGTGTATCAGAGCAAGAGGAAGAGCACCATAGTATTGAGATGTAAATGAACAGGGTAAGTGGCCAGCTGGACTAACGCATTTGTGTTTTACATAAAGGGATAAAACAGAAGAAATAATGGAATTGACAGATGAGCAAAGAAATGAATTGATGAAAAAGGAAAGCAGCCGACTGCAGAAGACGGGACATCGTGTGACATACTCCCCTCGAAAAGAGAAAGCACTCAAGATCTACCTGGATGGGGCACCAAATAAAGATGTGGCTCAAGACTGACTGCCAGTGTAGCCTTTCCCCTGAGGGCCCGTTTAAGTAGATGGTTCACTACTGCTGGGTAGTGCCATTTTGGCCGGACATGGTTTGGGTAACCCCATGACACCAGCACTGATTGGACTGCCCTTCACCAATCAGAAGCTCAGTGCCCAGTGGGCCACTGTCTTGACTTGGAATCATGTTGTGCACTATGGTCAGATGTACTGTAAAGCCAAGGATGTGCAAAGAGAAACAAGCAAAGCCTGCTACTATGAAGGGAGGGGGACAAATAGGTTCATTATTGCGGACAAATGTGCACATAGCCGCTAGTAAAACTAGCCTCAAGCAGGATGCTCATAGCTTAATAATAAAAGCTGTGCAAAGGCCATGAATGAATGAATCTTCTGTTTATTTCATTGATACACACATTACCTCATTGACAGTTCTGAAGCAAATGCAACTGTGTTGACTTTTGAAAAGCAGCAAAGAGGAGCTGAAGCAGTTCTTAGAACCAGCGTAGCCCACAGAGGAATTAGGAAGGTGTGTTCTTATTTAGTTTCACTTTTTGCAAAGTATTAAGAACCTTAGGGAGACAGCCCAACATCTGTTTCCTTGGGCCACGCCCAGTAGGTGTGCTCAGCTGCTGCAGGTTTGTAATTAGAACCAACTGTCTGTAAGCTCTGGATGTAGAGACTGTCTCCCTCCTTCACTTGGCATGTAAATACAGCGGTCCTGTTGAGTTTTCCCAGCTGCAGCTCCGCTGTCTGCCAAGGTTCTTTGCCTCTCATTCGTCATGTACATATGTGTACACTGAAGCTTAGCAGTCTGTCTGTGTACTCTTCGTTGAGACTCCATAGGATGTATTTGCTCATTAATGAGGGTTCTCTGTTCAGTAGCTTCAAGATCTTTGTACATTTATTTTCAAAGAATTGCTTCAAGTTTGAGTCTTCTAGAATGCTTGTAAAGTCCCGTTTTAATTTTTAAGAGTCGATTTGTAGTTCTGTAGTTTAACTTTGGGGAACCATCTGCCCATCATATGGAATAAAGTTTCTCGGGGGCCTTGGTGTAGACTTGGTGCCACATGATTCATTGCAGAGTGTGCTAGAGTCAGCAGGCTTCTTCTGCTCTGCTAAGTACAACTTCAAAGAATACAATTCTACATAAACTTTGAAATACTATCTAATTTATAAAAGTCAATAAAAGGTTTTGGTAAAACTTTTTCATGCAAGATGCTGTTTACAACAATGAACATGCCAATAAAACATTTGTTCGTGTTGTGTTGCTGTGTTATCTTAGTCATTAACCTCGGGGACAACAATGATCTGGGTAGAGAATGGATTTGTCATCTTTAAGTAGAGCACTTTGTTACTGTACAGAATAAGTATCTTATTCTGTGATGAAGTGTATTTATAGTGAAGTTATCAGATCAAAAGATGTATTTAATTTCCTGACTATTTGAGAATCAGATTTTTACTCTTTTAAGAAATACTTAATGAGAATATTGGCAAATATTGACTCTTTGGTTTGAGTATAATTAACAATTCTGTCTTAAAAGTCTTTTGGATCTGCTCCAGGCCTCCTTACTTGGGACCTGGGCGTTGATCTGCTCCCCAGGACTGGCTTCTTGGCAAGCAAAAGAAGCCAGCTCGCCAGCAGAGTGGACTTGGTTGCCTTGGCTCTAGTCTAGCGTAGTGTCCCTCTGTGCCTGGCAGAATTCTTCCCATTTGTCTGCCCCTTCTAGTGCCCTCTGTTTTGGGTCTGTTGCTGCTGTGTGGGTCATTGCAGGCGGATTGTACATATAAAGAATAGAGGAAATGCTTCATAGAAAAGGAAGTTTAAGAGCTCACTTCTTAGTACATGGGAATGAGTGAAAGCAAGGAATAGGGACCTTTCACAGTGAAGTCAGAAGTAGGAAGCTACTGCAGTTCAGCCCCTCTGAGCTTCCAAGAAGCCTGTGGTAGCCTGTCTCCTGAGCCTGAGGCAGGCCACATGTGTTGAGTTGTGACCCTTCACAGAAGTTTTGAAGGACTTTTATGCAGATCAGATGAATTTGTGTCAGCCAGGTGCAGACTTTCAGAACCACGTGGCTGTATTTCTGAGGCCCTGGCTAAGGTGAAGGGCATTCTAGTCAAGGATCCACAGCTCTGATTTCACAGCTAAGTCCTATTTAGTGGGCTTACAGAGGCTGGCTTGCTGAAGGTCCACTTCTCAAACCGAGGGAATATATGTAAGGGATAGTAATTGTGGCAATGTGAAGGAGCCTACACTAGAGTGTAAATGCCTTGTAATGAAAAGTGACACAACTAAGAAGCTGGATGATCCCAGGCCCCGACTAAGTAAACAGAAGAGTGACCGGTTGCCAGCCTTGCTGTGGCATATAGTGGTTATGGTCAGAAGGAGGTAGCCTGATGGGCTGAGGCACTTGAGAGCCCCGCATCACAGCAGTATAGTAGCTTGCAAATCCACGCTCCACAATGCAGTAAGCATCTCCTTGCTGGCTTCTAGAATTTTCTTGATAGTTGGGTATTGTCATTCTCCCTCTGGATCAGCAACAAAGACCTCCCAATTCCTGAACCTGGGACTTATAAATTATAGTCTGTCCAGTAATGTGGATCCTTATTCCATCCAAACAGTTCTGTATGGTGGTTTGTTTTTTTGTTTTTTAAAAAACAAAAAAACAAACAAAACAGTACTTTGGTCACTAATATTCCTTTTTAAATAATCCATGAATCCTGCAGTCAAATGCAAGATGGTATGTGCCATTTTCTAGGGGCCTAGTAGATGGCCTGTGCCCAGAAAGAGGCACTCAGACATCTCACTTGAGTGTACATGGAATTTGAAGATACTCCTTCAGAGCAGCCAATGTAGGAGTTTCCTTCTAGATCTGTGCTTTTCACAAGTTGACTTTTGGAAGCTACCAAAACCATTGGATAAACTCTTCATTCCTGTCTGTGGTCACTTAGAGAATGCAGGGATCAGCCTGGCCAAGGTAGGAAGGCAAAAGAGAGCTGAGAGAGATGCATCGCCCCTGCCACCCACTGCTACTAACCATCCCAGAGAAGTTGATCCGGACAGGTTGGAACTGGGAATTGACTGGTGTGCCCCACCCCCAGATTACTGGAAGATAGCACCCCTATTTGCTTTTGAGTGCTGCCAACTTGCCCATACTGTAAGCACACTTACAATATTGAAAAATCTCACACTGCTCAGATGGCCTGCTTATGCCAGTTTGTGGAAATACAAGAAGAAATGGTGTTTTTTTCTACTAACTAGACTGCCCTGTTGAATGACCCCCACTAGGAAGCCTGTTCTCAGTGCAGGCTGTGACTTGTATTGCTTTGTACTATTGCAACAGTCTGGTCTTAAATTTGTATCATTCATTCAAAATAGTGTGCCTCTTCAGCACACACTATGGTCCTAAAGCTGCCCGATGCAGGATGCAGGAAAGAGAAGTATGGTCACCTACCTCCATCCTCTCTTTCTGTACCACTGCTGATGGCAAGTGGGAAAGAGATGACTATGTTCATGAGCAGCCATCTGCAGTGAGGTCAGTGTCCCCTCCTAGAGACCCAAGGTAGATGTCCATATGTCCCATCAACAAAAGACACAACTATTTGAACTTGACCTCATCTTTTGTGTCCACATGTGTGCACCTAGATGCACACCTCCATATGAACACCTGCACACACACACACAACACACTTCAGAGTTATGACCAGGATTGCTTTTGTTCTCAACTTCTAGGCCTCAAACTCAGACTTCTGTGCTAGACAGTATAACTCACCCAGAGATGTCCAGAGCCCAAAACAGGATCCTGGGAACCTTGTGCGGCACAGGCTGATGATGTGATAATGGTCAAGGACCTCATCGGGGTAAAGATGATTCTGTTCACGTGGGCTCCATCTACTTACATAAGCCCTCGAGAGTGGAGGACTTTTCACTGCAGAAAGCCCATTATTGCTGGGTTTGAAGAAAGGAGCTCTTGTAGTTTGACTATGAACTGCCACCTGTATATGTTACTTTTCTATTATTGTAATAAAAACCCCAGGACCAAAGGCAACTTCAGAGTTTATTTTGGCTTACAGTTTCAGAGCCTATGTTGGCAGAGTGACATGGCAGCAAAACACGAAGGAAGATCTGCAGCAGACAGACTAACATTAGATAAAACTATATAACCTCAATGCTTGCCCCCAGTGACATACTTTTACGAGGCTGCACTGCCTAAACCTCCCCAATCACCAGCTGGGGGCCAAGTGTCCAAATGTCCAAGACTGTAGGGGACAGTTCTCGTTCAAACAACCACCACTCATTTGTTTTTGAACACTTGGTCCTCAGCTTGCAGCACTGCCTTGGAAGATTGTGGAACAACAGGGAAGTAGAGACTTGCTGGCAGAAGTGGGTTGCTGGAGGTGGGTCTTGCAATTTGCACCACTTCCCATTGACTCTGCTTCCTGATAGGAAAGTCAGGTGACCGGTCACCTCCACTCCTGTAGTAATGCCTGTAAACATCATAGACAATTCCTTCAAATTCTAAACCTTTCCTCCCTTAGTGGCTCTTGCCAGGTATTAACAGCAATAGAAATAAGAAAAGTCATACATGGACTGTGAGTCAAGGAATGCCTGCCAGCTTAAAGACTAACAGAAACTAGGAAGTGGGTGTTTTCTGAAGGCATGGAAGATGGAGGATGGCAGCCTGGCAGTTCCCAGCTTTCCCAGGGGCTGTGAAGCCAAATGTCACATCTTAAACACCTGTGCTGGGAGATGGAAAGTCTTCTATTTTCCTTGTCAGGGAAAGAGGGAAATCCCTCCTTGGCAGCCTGGTCATTTGCTGGGATCACTGCTAAGGAACCAAACTTTCAACCACCTCTTCCCTGGCAGGAACAAGGTCCAAGAAAAGGCAGTCATGAAGTTGAGAGCCACAGTCTGTCCAGCTCTTCTCATGGTCCATTAACAGTGGTGAGGCATAATCTCAGCTGAGCATTCAGGCCTCTCATGGGGTCCTTATGTTTGGGTAGTTAGCTCTGGGAAGGGGACTCTAGTTTTTCCTCATTCATGAAACGCTCTAGCTCTTGAGACAGAGCCTGATACATGATGGGTACCCAATAGGGTTATTATTTGTTTTGGGGGGTTTGGTTTTGGTTTCAAGACAATTTTGAGCCTCTAAGCATTTCCTTGAGCTTCCGGTCGAGCTTCCTTTGAGAATCCTACCCATTTCTCCTCCATCCCCTTCTAACTTCCTGCTAAGTTTGCGTCTTCCAGCCCATTTCCATGCCAGCCCTCCCAGCTAAGTACTCTGTTGGGGCTCCTCTACCACTACATACTGGGTTAACTGTGTCAGTCACTGCTTGGTATAGCTGTGTCCCCTTTCTACTATAATGATTTCAGAGTGGGGTCTCCCATCTGGGAACCCTCAGGGCACATCACAACCCCTGGCTCTGAGGAAGTCCTTGGCAGCTGCCAGGTGACCCATGAGATAGAGTAGTACTGGTAAGTTTTGACACGAGTAAAGGATACCCCTAGATGTACCCTAGAGGCCATCTCATCTGACTGCTACCTTAATCCACTTTAAGCCATGTTTCTTCATCTGTTCGTATCTCGTAAAATTCAGAGACTTAATGAATCAGAGCCCCACTGCCCTGCTGACCTAAATATACAGTGACCTCATTAATCTAGCCCTTAAGGAGCTTAATGTGTCATAATTCTGTTTCAAACTGGATAAAATATCCCCCTGCCCCAAAGACCTACTTGTTAAAGGCTTGATCCCCATGCTAATATTGGGAGGCTACAATAATCTTTATCAACCTGAGAGTATTTTTTTAAAAAAATATGTCATTCAGTTACTCTGAATCTTAACATTTATCCCTAAAACCAGAGGATTTTGGCATAGTAGATAAAATACAGCAAATCCTAACCAGCACAGGATTAGTGACAAATGGACGCATACCATGGACACAGGTGACTTTATCAATTACATTTATTGTTTTCCTAAATGTTTACATCTCTTTACTGTGATATCTTCAGATGAGATTTAAAGGCTTTTAAGACATACTCGGTGCTATGTGGAAGAGTTAGTACAGAGCGCTTCCATGTCTTGGAATCGAATGGGGACATACCTCTGCACATACCTATGAGGCCAGGAGTTTCCAGAGGGTTCTGAGGAAAGAAAACTCACCCTTAATGTGGGTGGGTGGCACCACCCCAAGGATTGGAGTCCCAGAATAAATAAAAAGGGAAAGAGGGAGGAAGCTGAGTCCTACCTTGCGCTTTCTTTGTTTCCTGATCCTCCATACTGTGGGAAACAGCCCCATACTCTAACCCCATACCTTCCCTGCCATGAAGGACTCCCTGCTTAAACCAGGAGCCAAAATAAACCCTCATCCCTCGTTAACTCTTGTTGGGTGTTTGATCATGGCACCCAGAAGAATAACTAAAACCAAACCTGCAGAGCTTTCCCCTTTAAGGGGCGGGTCCCTGTGAAGATGCCCAGATCCTGGAGCAGAAGGATGTGCTCTGGACAAACCCCCAACTCCCCCCCCCCCCCACTCCCCTCTCTTTTCCTTTAGCCAGAAAGGGAGCAGCTTGACTCTACCACATGCCCCTGCCACGCCGGGCTGCCTCTCCATAGTTACAGCACAGTAGGATCACGGCTGAAACCTGAAATGGTGACCTGAACCCTTTTTAAAATATAAAAGTTCATTACTTCAGCTGTTTTGTTACAGTAACAAGTCCAGAACTGCATTTGATTAGAGAGAGCCTCCAAGAGAAGACTCATATGTTCCATTTGTTCTTTGATGGGACCGCAAACTATTTTCTCTCTTAAAACTAATTCCCATCCAGACAAGGGTAAGAGTTCCAACATATTCCGATTCTAAAAGAGGTGAATTGCAGATGCCTGGAAAATCTGCTTCTATGGAATTTTTTTGTCTCTTTATACTTTGATTGTTTTATTTTATTTTATTTTTGCATAATGGGGGTTTATATTTATTGAAAATCAAAGAGAAAAGTCCAAGGATTACCAAAGAGTAGCCAAAGTGATTTATGCCTGATCTTTGAGGGCAACACATTTGTGTATTCATAATTTAAAACTCTGAGGGGAAAAAGCATGCTTATACAACTGTGTGCAACTTTAAATTTTAATAATCCTGGATAAATACAGACCGGAAATAGTTCCTGGTACCTGAAACCATCATCTGAGGCCTGACACCCAGCCCAGCCTTCTGTCTGGACGTCACAGTTGTACTTTACACAGCCTGGCTTGGTTTTGATTTCTCTTGGGGTTGAGAAAGGCCTTCCATTGTTGCTGAGTGACTTTGCAAATTTCATTCACAATCCTGGCCCTACAATTACCCAAGTGTATTTCCTGCAAATTAATTTACACAAACTGCACTCCAAACACTGCTTTCAGAGCTATTGAAACAGATGATGGAAGACAATGTCCGCCACACTGCTACTAACCTTAGAGGGACATGCAAACTAGCCTGACCTTTCACTCCTCTCAGTTTGGAAGGACTGTTGGTGGCACTGAGGCTGATGTGGGGTTGAGAGAGAACATGGGACTTGGAGGGAAACCCATTCAGGTCCCCTCCAGGCTTCCGTGAGTAGGATGGGCGTGGCTATGAAAAGCTGTGCTGACAGCGAGGTAGGAGCTAAAACGCAGGGCTGAGGGATGAATGTTTGGGAGGCCGCAAGAGCAGCATAGCTCCTGTGTAGCCGCGGCCTCAGCCCAGGGGAGGGGCGCAAGACAAAAGCAATGGCTATATTTTGCCAAGTCCACGTTTGCAAGGCAGGCACCCTTCTCCCTGTATCCCCCAAACCCATCATGGGCAGACTTCACCCCTTCCCATACTCTCCCTTCAAACAAATCTTCAATCCATGAAGAACAAGACAGCATGTCTAGCGACAATGTGGGGCGGCCCACCGTTGCCCTTACCCACCATGCCTGTCTTTCCCAAGCCAGAGAAGTGGGGGGCAGCTGGAAGAAACGTACTGCACTGTACCTTGTCAAGCCAGAGAAAAAGCTACTGGGAAGGAGCTGGGGCCATTTCTCACCTGGGGACACTCCTGGGAAAATAAATTAGCCATTTCTATTGCACATCTACCAGCAGCTCAGCTGGGTCTGGGTCTAATTCTCCTCCTCTCCACCTAGTGACTCCACAGGGGCGGGCTCCTCAAATGCCATCTCCTGGGCCAGGCTCCGCTCCAGGTCTTCCAGCTCCTGGCGCACTTCCCCTATGAAGCCAACATCTTCGTACTCATCCGGGACCTCCCTGGGCAGCTGGCTCTCCTCACTGTGGTCGTGGCTGCCCACGAAGATTGGCTTACACATGTACATCAGACTGTGGCTGGGGAAGAGGGTGGAAATTTAGTCAAGGTTCTCTCTATTATCCCGGAGAGTAGGCTTGGAGTATGCTGGCTGCGTGTGAGGCTTGGGCCATATTCTCTGTGGGTCCTCCCCCACTACGATGGGATGGTCTGGGCTCATTCCCTTCGCACCCTCCCACTAGGGCACCCACTTCAATCACCATCTAAGAGAGCCCCAACCTACGGATCTGATGCTGACTGGACCTCTTTATCCTAGTGACTTAGGGACACCTCCAGCCACACCTGCCCTACACTGAATCAATATCTCCTCCTAGCCAAACCTACTCCTGAATCCCCCTGGATATTTTGGCTGCTCTTAGCCCCTAGTACAGTCAACAGAAGGGGCCTCACCTGTGTGGCTGGCACAGGAGGCCACTGGCACAGGGGCATCGGTCCAAAGCGCCTTCAGGCTCCAGTTCCCAGGTGATAAGGTCCAGCAGCTGGCTGGTGGGGTCGTGGCAGAGCTCCCCCTCCACAGGCAGGGGTGTGCACACAGGGAAGAGCAGGCCTGGAGCCAGCCAAGAGTCACCGTGAGGACGGGCAGGGAAACGGATACAGCCTCGCTCTCCTCCCTCAGCCCCAGGAGAGATTAGGATTGAAGATGTAGAAAGGACAAGAACGGCAGTGCCCATTCAGGGTGGACAAACCCCTGAGGCCTGGAGCAGTTACAGGGGTCTGCCTGAAGAGGCCAAACCCCTTGCAGAAATGAACTGTGGGACAAAGGCCCTTTAAGCAGAGGCAGAGTGCCAATAAAGGCCTGGGTCAGTGTAGTGGGAAGAGCTGGGCCCAGGAGTAAAGAAAGAGAAGCCAGTGGATCTGGGTGGCCAAGGCCTTGCAAACAGGAGATTCCAGGAGTCAGGAGCTGGGGGTGGGGCCTAGAGGAGCAATCCTTGAAGGTAGTCCTCCACACAAATCACTGAAGTGGCAGGTACCTGGAGGAACAGTGGGGCTGGGATAGCAGAGCTGGGAGGCAGCTGAGAGCTTTCAGACACACTCCTGGCAAAGGAGAGGGCTTGCACTAGCGGGGGTAGGGGGGGACACTGAGAACAGAAGCTGGGAACTGAAAAGAGAATCCAAAGAACCCCCAGGCCACTGGTGCCTTTGGGGATGGGGGAGGGGCTCCTGGACTCTCACCCATCTAGGAGTGCCCCTCTTGCCCTGGACTCATGCATCCTAAAAAAACATCACTGGAATAGTCAACAACCAGGAAAAACCAAACCTGGTGCTTATCTTAGCACCCTACCCCAGTAGGAGGCTGTGGGGCTGGTGAAGTCATTGAAGACCCTGCTGGGGGGGGGGGGGGGAACCACTGGATAGCACTCTGAGGCCCAGCAAACCCCTTGGCTGTGAGATTGGGGACAGGTTTCCCCAACAGACACCCACATACCTCTTTGGAAGGCACAACACAAGCCAGGCTGGCAATCCCTCTGGTTGTCACAGATGGTCCCATTGCTACCTTTGGTGGCCTTTTGGGAGCAGTGACCCCAGGCACACAGTTGGTCTCCACAGCACTCACTGTCTCGGGTGCATAGCTGCAGAAATATGAGAGGAACACAAACCCCAAGGCTTAGCCTAGAAGCCTGGATGGCCTGGCATGGCACTCTAGCCTGCTCAAACCAATCAAAGGTAACTTACTCCTTACCCCTATCTCTAGAAGAGGCAGACCCAAGGTGGAGACCGAAGGAGGCAGCACAGAAGTGTGGCTGTTGGTACAAGATGGGTCAAGCCCTGGGAAAATGGCACCTGAGAAGGTGGATGTCTAACTCTCTTCCACCCAGGCCAAGACTTTACAAATGGCGCCTGTGTAGCTTTGGTGCCTCCATCCCACAACAGTACCTTTCACCCTTTTAACTAGCCCCAGTCAGAAGGGAAGGTGCCTCAGGCCACGGGTGGAGGCAGCAGGAGTCTCACAGGCTGCTCAGTCAAGACAGAGCCAGGAAGGCCCTAGGCTGGGGACAGCATGCTGGGAGCAGGAACTCAGAGCCCACAGGGAATGGCAATTAGAGAGCAACAAGGGGTCTCCAGTACCCTGTGATGTGGGAGTGGCCTGGGAGGACAACAGCCGCTGTCTCTCCACGATGGACTGAGCAAGATCACTGGACCCTTTATTTCCTGAACATATTGTGCTTTATTTACTGTCAAAGAAAATGTCAAGAGTTCATGGACCCATGGCTTTGTCCGAAAGGTCCACTGAGTGGTGCGAGGAGGGTTTCCACTGCTGGAGCACCACAGTGGGGGAGTGCTCCAGCCTCTTCCTGCCTCCTCCTTCTGCACATTAATTAATGAGACTGGAAGCTCAGGGGTCCGGGGAGCAGCCCAAGAGGATAGAGGTGGCCCTTTTGCTTGCCTGGGGGCTGCATGTGTGTACTGCTGTGTGCGCTGTTCGGGGCCTCCTCTGTCCCCTTCTTTGCTACCCATGAGCCACACAATTGTGACCAGAGATCATGGGGTGAGGTAGCTGCAGGCCTGCTGGAATGACATCCTGATTACTCCAGGAATCAGTCCCTCTGGGACTTCTCCCCATCACTGAAGGCTCGTCTTGCAAGCAGCCTAGCTGAAAACCCCTGGGACTTCTAATCTTCTCCCCCTGGCACAACAATGGAGTCTACTGGTGTCTTTACCATCTGCTGGTCCCGGCATGGCTGGCAGGTGTACTTGAAGCTGGAGAACTGGCAGTACCTGGTGGGCCCACAGTCTTCATCAATGATACATTCCTGGGAGGGCAGAGAGGGGGGCAACTTTGTCAGTAAAACGAAGAGGGGTAGATCTGCATTGCCCTAGAAGGGCAGAATCCAGGTTAATCCAGGTCTCGAGTGAAGCGACAGTCCAGAAGTGTCCACCAGCTCCAGCCACCCGAAGCCAGCCCACTGGTGCTTTTCACCTATCACCCTGCAGTCTACATGGGGGTCTACTTCTCAGTTCCCCAGGAGCTCTGAGCCTCCCACATCCACCACACAATTGCCATCTGTGTTCAGTGTTCCCCCATACCCAGGGCAGGGAGGATGGGGACTCAAAGTTGTTCATACATAGAACAGATGGTTTTAATAAAAGGTGCTAATGAGACTTCCAGGCCCTGTGTGACTGCACAGGAAGGGCTGGAGGCCAGGCCCTGCAGTCCCGCTGCCTAGGAAAATACCAGAGACCACCTCCCCTGGCACTGGCCCTAGAAGCCACAGGCCTGCCTGAAGAGGGCCTTGCACAGGCTCCTGGGTTCTAAGGAGCCACCAAGAGGCAAGGTGAGCTTTAAAGTGAAAGTCGGGTGGTTGGAATCCCAGCCTCCCAGCCCCAGGACACCTCATGACCGCCAGCTCCACTCAGCTAAGAACATCTGTCCATCTGTGAGTCAGACTCATGGTCAAGCTCAGCCCTAGGAAAAGGGGTCAGGAGATGAAAAACAGGCAAGAACATCATTCATCACCCCTTTTCTGGGACAGAACGTTCTCAGCAAGTGGCAGCTTTGGGGTCACTTCTATGTTGCCAACTGGGAAATGGTGGCACAGAAAAGTCATGACATCCCACAAGAGAGATGGCTAAAGCAGGACAGAGGGGTTCTTTTCCACCATAGCCCGTGAGTGGAGGGGCTCAGGGCTCCCAAATATATAATCAGAGATGAGGAGGACTCGTGAAGGCCTGGTGTCCTGGGACCCTGGCAAACATTCTAGAAGGGTCTCTGAAGAACAGGACCTGCCTCATATCTCCATCTAAGGGCATCTTCCATCCTGAGAGCCAGTGTGGAGTCACACATGCTAAAGCATGATGTGTCAGGCGTGGACCTCTGTGCCTGTGGATGGTCCTCAGCTCCACTCTGAGTTGAGGCAACTATGCCAGTGTGTATGCACAGAAGTTGTCTGCAGGGCCTCAGGCCCAGAGCATGCACAAGCTGGGTCCCAGCAAACAGGTTCTGGCTCTCTTACTGTTATCCAGTGCTCTGAGAAGTAGCTGGTGTCCTTGACCCAGGTCACACGGAGTGTCCCCTGGTCAATCGTGTGGGTCTGAGGAGATGGGTGTTTGGTTCAGAGCAGCTACAGGCCTAAGCTGAGAGCCCACCAAGGGAAGCTTGGACTATGTTCTGCTCACCAAACAAGGCTCTCTAGCCAGGAAGAAAAATGGAATCACCTAAAACATCCCCCCCCCCCCCAGCCCTTTCTGAAGGGTGACAGAGGAGAGGCCTGAGTCAGGATGCCTGTTTGACACAGGCATGCCACACTCACACACCAAGCAAGCTCTGGACTCACCAATGGCTCAGACCAGAATTTCTCCACAAAACACCAAAGAAGATCCCACAATCAGATACCCCTAAAACAACCTAATATCACTGTCCCGCACATGGCCCCAGGGTCTTGTCCATTTAGCTCAGAAGCTGGAGGTTCCTTCCCCACACCCACCAGTGGGCTAGGCTCTTTAGGGAGCTGACAGTGCAGCCCAGGTCTTAGCCAGTGTGGCAGGCAAGTCCCTTTGTTCCCCTAACTTTCCCAGCTCAGCGACCCAGAAATGTTAGGAGAGCTACAATCTGCCGTATACCAGGAAGAAAACAGATGATTTCACATCAAGGGGCTGAGCCTGCATCTTCTGGACCCAGGATCCCATAGTGACAAGAGAGGTCCTTGAGGATATGAGTTGACCCTGTATACCAGGGGGATTGCATCCATCATGCCCCTCCCCAATGTGCCCGCCCACACACATCTGCACATGTGTGCAGACTCCACAAATGCTCAAGTCCCTTATATATAAAAGGAAATAGAATTTGCACCTAACCCACACATACCTACTACATAATCATCTTTGGGTTTAGTAACCCGTGCAACAGGAATACTGTGGGCATCATGGTTATGTTGTCTGTGCTGACAACGTGAGAAGTGTATGTTCAGTACAGATGCTATTTAAAACAGGTTGGCTGTGGATCTGGATCTGGGGTACTGAGGCTGCCCTTCCTGGCTCCCCATCACACCTTCCCATACACAGGCGGCTTGGGAGGTGCAACAGAACACTCCTGGTATTTCTTCCAAACCCAACAGCAAGGGAACAGAGTGGGAGAGGTAACATTTAGGAAGGAGGAAGAAGCAGCAGGCCCAGGGACAAAGATGACTGTGGGGGTGGGTCTCTCTGCCTTTAAGAAATCTGTATTCAAGGCGGGGTGGGGCTGACAGGAAAGGAGCCTGGCGAGGGGAGGCCTTCGTGCTAGGACACCCAGAGCTGGCGGGCAGGTGAAAGTAAAACATGACGGTTTCTTCTACAAAAGTAGGAAAGTGTTGGATCCAGCCCTGCAGTACAAGATGGACCACAAGAGGAGAGGAATTGCCTTAATCTTCAATCACGAGAGGTTCTTCTGGCACTTGACACTCCCAGAGAGGCGGGGCACCAGGGCAGATCAGGACAACCTGACTCAAAGGTTTTTAGATCTAGGGTTTGAAGTGAAATGCTTTAAGGACCTCCGAGCAGAAGAACTCCTCAAAATTAACGAGGTGTCGACTTCAAGCCACGTAGAAGCTGATTGCTTCCTGTGTGTCTTCCTGAGCCATGGGGAAGGCAAACACATTTATGCATATGACGCCAAAATTGAAATTCAGACATTGACTGGCTTGTTCAAAGGAGACAAGTATCAGAGCCTGGTTGGAAAACCCAAGATATTTATCATTCAGGCCTGTGCCCGTGGTTCCCCTGGACGTGGTGGATCATCAGAAGACAAGCTGGACAATGTGACCCAGGTGGACGCTGCCTCCTCTGCCTGCGGGGGCGGACTTCCTCGTGTGTTACTCTGTCACAGAAGGGTATTACTCTCACTGTCACAGAAGGGTATTACTCTCACGGAGAAACTGTGAACGGCTCCTGGTACATTCAGGATTTGTGTGAGATGCAGGATTTGTATGGTAGTTCCCTAGAGTTCACGGAGCTGCTCATGCTGGTGAATAGAAAGGTCTCTCAGCGCCGCGTGGACTTCTGCAAAGACCCAGGTGCAGTCGGCAAGAAGCAGGTTCCCTGCTTTGCCTCAACGCTGACCAAACCTAGTAAGTAGGGCTGTCTGTCTTGCTATATATGCTTCACACGCATCTCCCTTTTATACAGAGCCAGCTGGTTGAAGACTTTCACTCATCAATGTAAATGTTTCAGTGTTTTAGATGCCATAGAAAAGTAATGTTTTGTATTTGTTATTTTTCAATCACGTTGGACATGGTGAGAGGGCTAAAAAAATCCTCAGGAAATTACTATGTATAAATGTCTACTACATTTATTACACTTTTAATAAGCTACAAGACTACTCAAAATACCAACTACTCTGCCTTACCTTTTGTGACACTATTTACACAAGTTTATTGTATAATGTTTTTAAAGATTTTTGAAACTCAAGAATGAGATTGTTTTCACTTAATAAAATGTCTAAAACTCAAAAAAAAAAAAGAAAGAAAGAAAGAAAGAAAGAAAGAAAGAAAGAAAGAAAGAAAGAAAAGAAAAGAAAAGAAATCCATAGTCCACTGTGGTAGGGAACAAAGAAAAAGAAGAAAGTCCAATCCAGAGATTCCCTCATGAGGAGGAGGCCATGTCCTCTAACCTGAGTAGAACAGAGAAGAGAGAGCTGACATGGCTGAGAAATGCAGCTGTTTGTGCCTCCCTGATTTCCAGCATCTCTTTCCTGTGCTCAGGGATTGTACCTATATCTGAGCCCACCCTATAGCATCCTAGAAACACAACTGTGCCCAGGCCATCAGAGTGGCTGAGACCTGAGGTAAGAGGTCAGGATGCTGGAAGGCTCTGCTGTCTATGGCCATGAAGCCTAGGTGCTTTGATTTCTGAGAGCTGAGGACCTCCCTGGCTTCCTATCTCTTAGATTCTAGAACTGAAGGCAGACTGCTGCTCAAAGCAGAGCCAGAACTGAAGACCAAGATCAGAGTCAGGAGCCCTGGCTGAATCAAGCTACCCAGCAAAGGTATGAGATGCTAAGCTAAACACCTGCCCCACAGAGCCAGCTGTCTCATCGCCGCACATGGCTCCACCTCAGCCAGTGCCCACAGAACAACACGGGCTCCCTCCAATCCCCTCAACATAGTTAAGATTCCCGTGAGCAGAAGTTCTCAGAAAACAAAACAAAACAAAAAACCAAACCAAACAAAAAAAAACCAGCCACATACCCGTGAAGAAAGTTGTACAGGATAGATTCTCTGACCAGACTCTAAGTGATTGTGGGGAGTCAGAATGTTGCAGGTGCAGAGCCAAATTGTCCTGGGCTATTTTCTGCCCTGTAGCTATCTGTTGGTTCCCACTTCTATATTTGGCCCATTTCTGTGACTGTTAGCTAAATCTTTTTGTAATGTACAAACTGACCCTTAGCCTCCATTAGCCCACATTGTCACAGGTATCAGCCAAGGCCAATAGCAAATATTTCCCTATTTGCAGCAACTCACCTACCTGTTGTACCTTCCAATGCATTCTTAAATACACTGCCTTGGTTTATGACTGTTTTGGTTTTTTCCTGCTACTGGAAAAAAAATGACCTTTATGAAACCATTGCCACATTAGAACGAGGAATTTATAGTGCCTTAGTTAGGGTTTTACTGCTGCAAACAGACACCATGACCAAGGCAACTCTTATAAGGACAACATTTAATTGGGGCTGGCTTACAGGTTCAGTCTATTATCGTCAAGGCAGGAACATGGCAGCACTCAGGTAAGCATGGTGCAGGAGGAGCTGAGTTCTACATTTTGTTCCGAAGGCAAACAGAAGACTGACTTCCATGTGTCTAGGAGGAGGGTCTCAAAGCCCACCCCCACAGTGAAACACTTCCTCAAACAAAGCCATACCTACTCCAACAGGGCCACACCTCCTGATAGTGCCACCCCGTGGGCCAAGCATATTCACACCACCACATACAGTAACCTGAATCCATGTTCCTGAGCCATGCCCTCTCCTACTTGGCTCTCCCCCAAAAACTTTACTCCTTCTGAGGTAACAACTGCTGCTGTTGTTTGTTTGTTTGTTTTCCTTTTGGGGGATCAACATCCCCACCTCAGTTTTAAGCGATTGATTGTGAGATCTGCCCAGGGTCACCCAGCTGGCCACAGGCATCTCATTACAGTACATCTCAGCCTGGCCCCGCCCTTCAGTACCAGCCCACCCTTCCTCTACCTGAGCTACAGCCCGCCTGATGACACCTGTCTTTACCAGGGCTGAGACACAAAACCAAAACCAACTCTGGGTGCCTGGGCTAGCAAAGGTTGCATAGGGCTTCCAAGCTTCTGTGCAGCTGTAGCCATGTCCTTCCTTCCTGTCTGTCTGTCTGTCCTGTTCCTCCCTCAGCCTGATAGCCCAGAAGCTGGTCATGGGCCACAGCCATTCCACGGAGGCCTTCCTTGTTGTCTGGAGCTATATTTAGAAAGCTAAGCCGGAGACCTGAAAGTGGAACTGAAAACCGTAGACTGGGCAGGCCTGCCTGGAAACTGCCCAGTGCCTTGATGCAGCCCTGAAAGAGTGGGAAAGACACGGTCATCACTTGGCATCTCTGTTAAGCTCACGGTTTGTCAGCAAAGAGATTCTGAGAAACTATGGTCAAAAGCCTGGGGGGGGGGGTGTGAGAGCAACGGGGTCTCCTCACAGTTTCCAAGGCACTCCTGTGGGGCCAGCAGCAGGCTCCCACAGTTTGGACTTCATTTTACAGAGAGGAAAAGTGAGCCTCAGGTCATGGAGGGAGGGGGACACTCTGTCTGCTGTTCTTACTAGTCTCAAAATGCCCCATTTGGGTTAGCAAGCTGTATCAGCCCATAAATGTGCTTGCCACACAAGACTGATGACCTCAGGTTCTAGTCTCAGGATCTATGAGAAGGTGGAGGCAGAGAACCAAAGTTGTCCTCTGACATCCACGCTTATGCCAAGACCAGTGCACTCGGCCCCAACAACCATAACCAATAATTAAAATGTTAATGCACCGTCTCAGATTTGCTCTCCCTGCCCAAAATTCCTATGTTGACATCCCAGCCACCAAATACTTCAGAGCTGTCCTACTCTGGAGATAAGGTCATGGCAGGGTCAATTAACTCCAATGAGACTGTTAACTGGACTCCCCAGGAAAAGCCTCACCTGTGTTAAAGCTGCTACAAGGCTGACTAATTAGAACTTTCAGATGTGGGGTGTTGGAATGTTGTGTGCCCAGCACTACATTATCTCAGACTGTCTTTAGCCTCCTTTAGCATCCACCTCTGTGTCTAAGCTAACATCTTTGTGATTACTGGATAAACCCTTTTTGTGTATGCAAACAGACCACAGCCTCCCATCTCGGCCCTCATCTCCAGAGCCAACACCTCATGGTAGAAGCACTATGGAAGTCTCAGGAAGACTCCAGCAACCCGATTCACCCCAGTTTGGGCTAGTGGGGCTCAGTCTAGTAAATGAGTATTTTTCCTACTGAATGACTACCAACCTGGGGCTTACACCAGGGCTCTACCTATGACTTCAACTCAACTTCCCAGAGCCCTCTGTTAGTAGACAAGGATACAGAAATGCAGAAGGCACCCAAGACTGATCAGTTCACCAAAGACAACAAGCAGGCAACAGAGGGCAGAAAGTATAAACCATCTTACCAGTGCTGCAGGCTGGGCCCCGCCTGTCAATTACCTCCCTCCCCCACACTGCCATCAGACCACCTTCTCTCCTACACTGGGCAGAGAAGCCTGCTTTACATACAGGGAAACCGAGGCAGTGAGACCATCAGTCTCTTGCCAAGATCACCAGTGAGTGACAGTGTACTTGACCCTGGGGCTTTAGAGACTAGGGCAGACATAGAGGCTAACGGAAGGCAGGGGGCAGGAAGTGACAGTGTGAGGCAGTGAGTGTCCAGAGCTCTTGAGGAAGGGGTGCCCTCCCTGCTGGTCAGCTCTTATAGGCTGACCTTGATTCAAGATACCCAGGAGAACGGTGGGTGGCCTCCATTCTTCCATTGATTGTCAGTGAATTCTAAGGTATGTGTGTACACACACACACACACACACACACACACACACACACAAGTGTGTGTGCATGCTCTGTGGTATGCAGAGGCCTCTAGGTCAGTCTCCTCCCACTGCTGAGAGTCCTTTTTTGACCTCAAAATGAAGCCAGTTGCAGGAGCCTGTAACAAAAACTGCAGCTCTGTCTCCAACACAGTGGGGCCTGCAGCCTTTCCCAAAGATGAGGCTGCAAGTTGTCCTACCAGCTCAGAGCTTTGGGGCAACCTCACCCAGGGCCTGGCCCCTGCTATAGAGACAGCACTGTGGAAAATCCAGGCAGGAGCCAGGGGCCAATGCCAGCCAGCCCTTATTATCTGTAAGTACTAGCATCAGCAAAAGTCTGGGTGGGTGGCCTACCCCTGCCAATTCTCCCTCCCCCACACTCCACAACCCAGGGAAGAGGAGGGTGACAGTCTATCCCCACCCCAGTGAGACACACCCCCCACCCTGGACTTGGCTCAACTCTCACAGCCGCCTTCCCATCAGCCCCAGGTCCTTAGGTGGAGAATCAGAACAGCTAGCAACCTGCATCAGGACCTGGTCCCACTGCCAGGCCATGAGGTCTCACACCCACTCCCCCAGGGCTTCCCAGTCTTTGAGCCTGAGTCCCTGAGCACTCTCTCTCTGGAGAACTGGGCTAAGATTTGCTTTGCTAAAGCTTCTTCCTGGTCCTCAATCTTCCTTCCTCCCTCTCTTCCCTCCCTCCCTCCTTCTCTCCCTCCTTCTCTCCCTTTCTCCCTCCTTCTTTCTCACCCTCCTTCTCTCCCTCTCTCCCTCCTTCTCTTTCTCCCTTCCTCCTTCCCTCCCACCCTCCCTCTTTTCTTCCCTTCCTGTCTTTCTCTGGCCATGGTTTGAGCAGCCCGTGCTATCACGTATGTGTTCCTCGCTTCTTCACAGTCCCCCAAACCAGCTCACCACAGATTGAAAACGTGAGCCAAAATATAATTCCTCCTTTAGAACTGATACTCCTACAAAGGAGCAAATGATGCCAAGGAGACCCCCTCCTTTCCCCAGACTCTCGTGTCTCCACCCACCTTCTACCAAGCTCCCCCATCCATCCTCCCTTAGGTCAGTGGAGCAGAGGTGAGCTGGGTCAGTCCTTCTCACCCTCTCCCATGCTGCTGCCTCTGCTAAGTGAGCTCCCCCCCCCCCCAATCTGAGATTCAGTGCTACAAATGCCAGGCTGCAAGGTCTAGCAAAGCTCAGAGCCATGTGATCAGGTAGGTCCAGAAATGGCAGGCAGCCAAGTTCTTGCCAGGTTCCCAGTAACTAAATCCAGACCTAGGTCCCTAGAGAAGGTGTTCAGTACTCGAAAGACAGGGAAGGCCAGGCTCACCCAACCCTCCCAAAGGGGCTCTGATTGGGGGCCAGTTCCTCCCAGGGATGGGGTTTGGGGGAGGGGCTCTGATTGGGGTTCTCGGATTCAAACATAGAGGGGGGTTTCCACACATGTAGCTGACGGATTGTTCTGAAGCAGGGTCTCAAGTGTCCCAATCTGGCCTCGGACTCATTACTTAGCTAAGAATGAACTTGAACTTTTGATCCTCCTGCCTCTACCTCCTGAGTGTAGGGTTTCAGGACTGTATCGCTGTTCTAGGCCCCCATGAGGGAAGCACCATTCAGGCCTTGGAACCCAGTATGTAGGCAGCAGCAGCATCCACCAAAACCAAGAACAAAGACCTAATCCATCAAAGCCCATAGTTCTAAATATACTAACCTTGCTTCTTGGCTTCTAGAGTTCTGCTTCTGGCCAACTGAGGTGTGTCAACTCAGGATGTGGTTTTTGTGCTTAAAAGCTCACCCTGAGAAATGCTCAGGACAGTGCTTGGGTCCTGAGCACCCAGTGTAGTAGTATCTGAACAGCTGGTAAAGACTTTCTATTGTCTTGAACCTGTGTCCCAGTGGTCTTCTGGTGGATGTCTCATGACACACACACAATGTCACCAGGCCTACTTTATATGGTGCTGGTGATGGAACCCAGGACAAAGACTCTTCTAACTGGACTCTCCCTACCTCCAGCTTCAGCTCATCAGTGAGGTTCACTGTCCTCAGAGAGTGCTCCCCCCTCATCCTATTTCGTCCTCTATATCAATCAGCAAAGATGCTGACCTCCAGCCACCAGCCAACCCCTTCCCACAACTCCCTCCCATAGCCCGAGTCATCCTTTAAAAACACAAGCCTAAGTATGCATATCCCTGCTAGTAATCATTCTGAAAGTGGAGGGCTGAGGGCCCTGGAGAAGGCTGAGCACTGAACTAATTCAATCAACACATAATTGGAGGAGACAGCCGCCTTCCAGGCCTCAATAAAAGCCTGCATCTAAAATGCTCTGTAGGACATTGATGTGACAAGGAGGACTCAACCAGCACCTCCCCAGTGACCCTGAAGTGGGGGCTGCAGTCCGAGGTTGAGGAGATGTCAACCCTGATAATTCCAGGCTCTGAAACTCACAAAGTGTGGCCTCCTGTGGCTTTCATCCTGACTCACCCAGCAACCTGACTAACAGCAGATAGGGGACAACTGGACAGGACCCTCACATTCCTGTCACGCAAAAGAGGCTCTCCTTGACTCTGCAAATTAATGACCTGGCTTTCTGGTTGCACATAAGGTCTGAGCTTAGATAGCAAGGGAGCTGGGGATGTCCAAGTCCTGGTTTGCCCACCTCGAGTGACCAGACTAACAAAGTTCATCAAGGCAGAGCCTCCGAAAGCCCTCTATTCTAAGGACATTACCTACCTTCCCTGCCAAGCATAGCCTGGAATCCAAACTGTGTTCTTGACATAGCTTCTGGGAACAGTTCTCAACCTGCTACCCTACATGATTTTCTGACCTCCGCAGCACCCAGATTTTAGCCCACATATCTAGAATCCTTCACCTGCCTGACCTTCAGTTACCCTTAAAGACTAGCACAAGAACAGGGTGTGGTGGCACATCTGTAATCCCAGGACTTGGAGATCTGAGGCAGGAGGATCACTGAGAGTTCCAGGCCAAAGTAGTCAGAATGGAACTCAAAACAGCTAGCAGCTGCTTGGGGTTGGCCAAGATAGGAGGATGCCACAAGTTTGAGGCTATCCTGGGCTACATAGCAAGACCCTATGCCAAAACCAAACCAAAACAAACCATAAAAACAGAAGTTTTGACCTTTTATGCAATATGGCCTTTTTGGCAGTTGGCTGAAGCCTGGAAACCCCTCTCAGAACACTGCATCTAGATTGGTAAGGGGGCAGATGAGATTACAATCAAGAATGACCCCACCTAATGAGAGATAACAAAGTTAGTGTTTTATGGTTTATTTGCATCCTTGATATTTGTAAAGTCCAAGGGCAGCTCTTCCTTTTGAGATAGGGCTGCTGTTGAAAGTAGTGGTGTTTGAAAGTGGCAAAAGGGGCTGGAGAGATGGCTCAGTGGTTAAGAGCATTGGCTACTCTTCCAGAGGTCCTGAGTTCAATTCCCAGCATCTGCATGGCTGTAAGTCCAGAGGATCTAACACCCTCACACAGACATATGTGCAGGAAAAAAACCAATGCATGTGAAATAAAAATAAATCCTAGCTCTTGGGAAGCAAAGGTAGGCAAATCTTGGAATTTGAGGCCAGCCTGGTCTACAGACTGAGTTTCAAGACAGCCCGGGCTACACAGAAAAACCCTGTCTTAAGGGAGACAAAAAAGGCAACAAGCACTGGAGAGGGGCAGGTCAGAGGATTGGGGATTTGAAAGATTATCTTTGGATACATAACCAGTTCAAGGCCAGCCCGTGAAAAGGGAATTGTATCTCAAAAAACAAAACAGATATACAAGTATTCGTGATAACATTGGTACTTGATAGTATGTAGCTATCGGTCTCCATTCAAGACATTCAAGATTTTAGGAAATAATTTCAAAGTTAGTAGAGCAGCTGGGGAGATGGCCCAGTGGGTAGAGCACTTACTGTGTGAGAACATGAGAACCTAAGTTTGATCTCCAGCACTCAGACATGAAAGTAGGTGTGCTGAGGAACCCCTGGAATGTCAGTGCTGGAGAGGCTGATACAGGAGCACCCCTGTGGCCAACCAGCCAGACAAGGTTGGTAAGCTTCAGTGAGAAACCCTGCCTCAAAAACCAATGAACGAAGAACAAATAAAAAGTGGGTGGAAACAGAGACATGGTCTTTTTTGAGTAGACTGGGAGGCTGATGCTGGTGGGTACCCACGATTAAGAATCTCAACTTCTGAAGAACATGAAGAAAGACAGCAGATACCAGAGGTGGTGCCTGATGATTCTAGAACTTTCTATGACCAGACTGTCAGCAGTGACTTGGAGGAGCATTTAGAGGAGCCTGTTGTGGAACTGGGACCAGAGCTGGAGCCAGAACCGGAACCGGAAACTGTGCCCAGCATTCAAGAGGACAAGCCTGAGCCTGCCCTGGAAGAAGCAGCTCCCGAGGCTGTGCAGAAGAGCATTTCCCCGACCCCGGCAGATGTGGTCCAGGCACAGGACGACTTGAGGACATTTTCTTGGGCATCTGTAATTAGTAAGAATCTTCTTCCCAGTGGGGCTGTTCCAGTGACGGCGACACCACCTCATGTGGTCAAAGTTCCAGCGTCACAGCCCCGTCCAGAATCTAAGCCTGACTCTCAGATTCCACCACAAAGGCCTCAGAGAGATCAGAGAGTTCGAGAGCAGCGGCTCAATATCCCTTCTCAGAGAGGACCCGGACCAATCCATAAGGCTGGTGAACCAGAAGATGTGGAACCTCGAAGGATGGTGAGGCACCCTGACAGTCACCAGCTCTTCTTTGGGAACCTGCCACATGAGGTTGACAATTCGGAACTCAAGGGTTTTTTCCAAAATTATGGGAATGTGGTGGAGCTGCGCATCGACAGTGGTGGGAGGTTACCCAGTCTCGGTTTTGTTGTGTTTGATGATTCTGAACCTGTCCAGAATAATAGGCCCATCATGTTCCCAGGTGTGGTCCGCCTGAATGTGGAAGAGAAGAGCTGCCAGGGAAGGCGACCTCAGGGATAACACCCTCAGGGACCTGGAGGCCCGCTGTGGTGGTATGAGAGGTCCTTCCTGAGAAGGCCTGGTGCAGAATCCAGGCTTTGGTGTGGGCAGGGGGATTACAACTCCAAGGCAGTGAATTGCTTGACTCATATTTCCACACAGCACACAGCCCCTGCCCCTGGGGAATTCCCTCAACCAGCCTTTGGGGTCTCGGAGTAGTCTATTATAAACTTCTTGAGTTTGTACAATTTTAATTTCTCTTGTGTTCATGGTGTGTGTGCCCCAACGCCCTTTCCTTCCTTGACCCTTTAGTCCTTCATTCTCAGTTTTCCAGAATGATATTTTGTAGGAATAGATTTGTAAAGAGGAAAGACTGACCTTGCTGCATACACAGACTGGAGTTTAACAGCTGTACTGGCTGGTTTTGTGTCAACTCAACACAAGCTGCAGTTATCACAGAGAAAGGAGCTTCAGTTGAGAAAATGCCTCCATGAGATCCAGCTGAAAGGCATTTTCTCAATTAGTGATCAAGGGCGGAGGGCCCCTTGTGAGTGGTACCATCCCTGGGCTGGTAGTCTTGGGTTCTATAAGAAAGCCAGCTGAGCAAGCCAGGAGGAGCAAGCAAGCCAGTAAGTTACATCCCTCCATGGCCTCTGCATCAGCTCCTGCTCCTTGAACTGCTTGAGTTCCAGTCCTGACTTCCTTTCGTGATGAACAGCAATGTGGAAGTGTAAGCTGAATAAACCCTTTCCTCCCCAACTTGCTTCTTGGTCCTGATGTTTGTGCAGGAATAGAAACCCTGACTAAGACAACGGCCATTCCACAGAGGAGCGTGTCTCAGTTTCACTGACAACAGATGTTTCATTTGTTGAGAGACACAGGATTTGGTAAACATTTTGGAAGCAGGAAAAATCAAGTCACGACTCTTTTCTGGTGTGGAAAAATTGCCTTTTGGCAGCTGCCACTGGGTCCCTGAATAAAAGCTAACTGAATAAAAGGTGTTTCCAGAAAGAAAAAAAAAAAACCTCTACTTCTAAGTCACCAACATTATCACCCTTCTTTAAAAATATACCACAGGGTGAGATGGCCCTATAGGTTAAAAGTGCTTGCCACAAGCCTGCTGGCCTGAGTTCAGTCCCAAGACCCACATGATGGACAGAGAGAACAAACCTCTGTAAATTGTCTTCTGATCTCTCTCACACACACACACACACACACACACACACACACACACACACACACACACACAGACATGTTCCACATACAAATAAAAAAAGAAAGAAATGTTTAAAAATACATCACAAAGAATTTCCTCAGCTCCCTTGAAAAGTAGGAAAAAGTGAGTAAAATCCAAAGCTACCCAGAACAAAACCAAAGTTGCTCTGCTCTGTAGGGAAGAAAGCCTTACCCTGGGGCCTCTCCTGAGCTTCAAAGCCTTTCCAGCTCTCCTCTCCATGAATATTTTTCCTCTCCCTGCTTCTACCCACAGAATTCTTCCACAGCAAGGCACAAAGGAGGGCTCCTGGAATTTCTAGACTTTTCAACTTAAGCCATGCATGTTAATGAGCCTGGAAAAAGTTTTAATTTGCTTCTGTGGTGGAAGAAAACGTGCTTGACTTCATTTTGCTCAGAAGTGGTTGAGTCTCTGCCTCACCCTCAGGGGCTGGTAGGAAACATGGGCACTTTGCTTCCAAGGGGAAAGCCTTGTGCAAGTATCCCAGGGCACACCCAACCCTACATGTCTGATTTATTTTACCAGGTAGTCAGTTGGCAGGAGTGAGGGAAAACAGCCTGGCACATAGTAGGTGCCTGGGAAAATGAGTTCTCTTGATTTTCTCTCACCTTCTAAATCCCAACAAGTGGTAGGAGACAGAGAAACTATTCTACACAAGGTAGCAGTGACCTGACTGTAGCATTGGACTCCGCCCTTCTGTTACAAGATACATGTCCTCCATAGGGGAGGAGGTCTCCGAAGACAGGGACCCTGGAAACAGGGAAGAAGCAAAGGCTGCTGGAGAGAAACCTGAACCTACATCCTTCTGCTCCCAGGCTTGGGAAAGTCAGGGTCACTGCCCATCTTAGCCCCAAGGACCCCTGGTGTGGGACACTAGTTTGCCTTTATCTTTGACTTTGGATGTTCCTCCATTCTAAGCAATATTCTCTCTGCCTCCTGGACCTGACTGCTCTTCTCAGAGGTTCTAACTGATGAAACTGTGGGGAATTCAGGCTGATCTCCTAGAGCAGTGCTTTCCACATGCCACCACTGCACTGTGGCCAGTGACAGCATCTTCTGACACTACATCCCACTCTCAGAAAAGGCCTCAGTGGCTAAGAATGTCAGCAAGAAGAAAAGAGAGACAGAAGATGGCTCAGTCAGTGAACTACTTACTTTACAAGCGTGTGGACCTGAACATGAAATTGGGTCCTCATGCTTTTAAGGCAGAGACAGAAAGATTCCTAGGGCTCACTGGCCAATCTGTGAGCTTCCAGTTCAGTGAAAAGAAAAAAAAAAAAACCTGTCTCAAAACAATGAGAATAACTAGGGACTGACTGAGGAAAGCAGCCAGTATTGACTTCTGGCCTCTACACGCACATGCATGTATGCATACCCAGAAGCACATATACACACAGAGAGAACAACAGAGATGTGAGGAAGATCACAGTTTGTCTTTTCCTGTGATCTACAAGGCTTTGCTGTCCCTGAGGAGGGGACAGTCACTGTGCACGTTGTCTCTGCTTGTCCTTTGTGACTGTGTCTCCTATTTCCAGCAGAGGGAGTTGGTGCCAATCAGTGAAGCTTGGTCTAAATGGCACACATTACAATCAGGTGGTCTGAGGTTTGAGAAACTCTTCCAAAATTACAGCTGCAAGTGCCCATAACTTTCTCTATCAGAAATGCATTTTTAAAATTGAGATGGCCACAGTTTACAGTTTTTTATTCTAGTTCTATCATTTATTCCTCTAGTGTAGCTTTTGCTATTTAACTTCCTCAAACTCCAGTGTCCTACTCCTTAAAACAATAGCTACGTCATAGTGTTACAGGGACTGTACAACACGGGCAGCCGCAGGGGCTCCACTCCGCAAACAGTGGATGCTAAGAACATAGAGGAATGAACGCAGGCCAGAAAAACGATCACTCAGAATGGACAGTTTTCTAATTAAACTCATTCACAAAGCTGGAAGGATGCTTGACAGGTAACCCGCTTGCTGCACACGCGTGGGTAACATGACTCCCCAGCACTCACTTAAAGCTGGGGTTGTGCACACTGCTAATCCCAGAGCTGGGGAACAGTGACTGCTGGATCCTGGGGCTCTCTGGCCAGCCAGTGTGGCTGAACAGGCAAATTCCAGGTTCAGTGAGAGACCACTGTCTCAAAAAGTATGGTAGAGAATGTCCATGCACACACACACACACGCACACACACACACAGAGGTACATGTACCCCCCCACCAATACATACACAGGCACACACACACACAGGCACATGTGCCCCACACCAACACATATACATACACTGGCACACAGGCACACACACACACACACACACACACACACACACACACAGAGGCACATGTGCCCCTCACCAACACACAGACACAAACACACACAAACATAGAGGTACATGTAACCCAACAATACATACACAGGCGCGCACACACACACACACACACACACAGAGAGAAGCACATATACACCCCACCAACACACACATAGAGGTACATATACCCCCACCTACCCCCCCAACACACAGACACAGACACACACAGAGGCACATGCCCCCACCTACCCCCCCAACACACAGACACACACAGAGGCACACACACGACTTCATATACATTGTTCTGGTGTTGTTTTCAGAAATTCTTCTGTTTATTCTGTTTACATTTTTTGATTCACCTACCAACCGTGTCCATTCAACAACTGGGGGCCCACTCCATTCCAAGCACAGACCCGGGGGTGACATATAACAAATGGAGCCCCCTGACTTCCTGGGACTCAAAACCTTTGAGAAAATTCTTTCCTCTGTACTCTATGAACTTTTGTTCTCCCCAGCCAGAACTCCGAAGAGGTCTCCCGCCTCAGTCTTCACGATCTCCCTCATTATCAGGCTCCCCACCCTCCCTGCCACCAAGCCTCAGTGGCATGATGCAGACCTGCCCTCTGTAACAGGAAACTCCAGGCTTATCAAAGCCGGAACTAACCAGAAATGAGGTTCCGAGCCTGAGCATTCTGTCCTGAAGAATGTGCACAACCCTCAGCCCTGGACCTCATCAATAAATAGGGCGTTTGCACCCCAAGTGGGATGAGAAGTGAGTCACAAAGATAATTTTTTCACTCTCCTGTCAGCAACTGCTTATAGTGTTATCTTAGCTCAAGTACGAAAATATCTGTGCTCATAAGGAAATCATTCTGCAATATATTAGTAATATCTGCAACAGGGTGTGATATGACAGATTCTGTACCAGTCACTTCCAATACATCTTCTTTTGTTTGTCTTGTTTTGGGGCAGGGTCACAAATAGCACAGGCCGGCTTCAAATTCACCATGTAGCCAAGGATGGCCTTGAATTCCCTGTCCTTCTCCCAATCTCCTGAGTGCTAGGAGTGTGCACCACCTCACCTGGTCCTAACAGTGCTGGGGCTCAAACCTAGGGCTTTGGGCATGCGTGGTTAGCAGTTTGTCAACTGAACCACACTCCCAGCCCCTCATTCCTTAAAGAACTTGAAGTGAACCCAACAGGCCCTGTGAGCTCTCCTACTTAAACCTGCCAGACCCTGTGAAACGCTTCATTTTCTTTGGCACAGCACCTGTCTGCACACATGCAGTTTTTCATCTGTTTGCTCTGGCACCTTGGTCACTGTTACCTCTTAGAAACACATAGTCACTGCTTTAGAAGCAATCTTACAGCAAAATAAACGCCATTCCTGATTAATCACATGCATCCTCTGTAATCTACTGCTTTCCTATCCCAGGAAGCCAAAAAATTAAGTCAGAAGAAAATATTTACACTTATTCCACATCTTATGGGGGGGGGGTGCTATGTAGCCCAGCCGGTCCTCTGCCTCCTGATCCTTCTGCCTCAAGCTGTCGGCTCCCAGTACTGGGAATCACAGGTGTGGGGCTGTGCTCATTGCCTCTTGCTTCAATCCCTTCTTGGGCTGTCAGTGCGTGCTCTTCCTCACAGAGCAGGGACAAAGGCCACACAGCAGAGCTTCTGACCCACAGTAGTTTGTGTTGCAAATTCTACTGTACTGTGCTATTCTGAAATGCACCCCAGCGTCTTATTCCTCCTCTGTGATGCAGAAGTGACAGCAGGTCTAGAGAGAGCAGTGAGGTCTGTGACTTTATCTCCACCCATCATTTCCCGACCCTTGCTGGGGAGGTGACCAGAGAAGCAGCTTTCTGCCTCAGGTGGGACACCAGCTAGGCTTGTTAAACTATGCCCCACTGTCATTCCTCAAGGGAATTAGCATGGCCTCTGCCCTGTCCACCCCATCCCACCCGTTCCCTTCCACTGACCCTGCACCCCACTCTGAAGGAAGAACAGACATGACTGAGGCCTCCTTTGGCTCGGTTTGAACCCATTTCCCAAGAAGACTCTGCTGATGGGACTCAAAATTTCATTGGCACAAAATCTCCCTGGGAACCAAAGCCTCTGGGGTCTGGTGTCCCTGGTAAAGAAACAGGGGGATGGGTGGGGAGGTCACTCAGGAGGCTGGAGAGTGGATGTAGGGTTTCATATGGAGATGTTGGGGGCATGGATTTCTAGAAGCCACAAGCTTATCTTGTGATCCCAGAGTTCAAGCTATGGGTAGTTTTGAACACACTAACTAGAGACCCCAGTCTGGGCTGAGCATGTGGGGCCAGTAGGGCTGGCTGGAAGAAGTATATTAGGCAGGCCCTGGCTTGGGGCAGAAGCAACTTCTGGAGTCAGAATACAGAAAGTGCTGCCTCATCCAAGGACAAGAGAGACCAGGAGTTATTTGGAGTTTGGCTTTTATGTTGTTTCTTTTTGAAACATTTTGGGTTTGTTATATACCCCCAAATGGCTTCAAACTTGAAATCCTCCTGCCTCGGCCTCCTAAATATTGAGGCAATACCAGAAACATTCAAATAATTTTCCACATCAGGTCCCTGTGCATATCTCCCAGTGCCTACAATCATGAGATTTGAGAGGGAAAATATATGCTTGTGGTAGACACAGGATCTGAAACCAAAAGTCACTGTGGGAGGCTAAATGGCAGCCATTCAACAAACCTGAAACCAAAAAGCCCTGTGAGGACTGACGGGATAGTTCAGTGGTTAGAGCACTGGCTGCTCTTCCAAAGGACCCAGGTGGGATTCCTAGCATTCACATGACAATTTACAGCTTTCTATAACTCCAGTTCCAGGGGATCCAATGTCCTTATCTGGCCACCTCAGGTATCAGGCAGGAGAGTGGTACATAGACATACATGTAGGCTAAACACCCATATACATATTTAAAAAAAAAAAAAAAAAAGACTTCACGTGCTGGGAATTCCACTCCTGAATATATCCACACGAATGGAAAGCTGGGTCTTTTTTTTAAGGACCAGGGGGATGGGGACCAGACAGTGACATCCAATCTTCACTTCATTATTCTTCACGTTGTGGTTTGAGATAGTGTCTCTCTGAACCTGCAGCTCACCATTTTAGCTAGACTGGCTGGCCAGTGAGACCCTGGAGTCCACTTGTCCCCACCACTACCCCTGGAGGACCAAAAACTAAAGGTCATCCTCAGCTATATAGCAAGTTTGAGGCTAGCTTGGGCTGCATGAGATCATGTCATTAAAAATTAAAAGCAAGCAAGCAAATATACAAAAAACTCCACTGAAGAAAGATACATGCTTTAGGAGTCGTAAAGACTTCAATGTTCTATCCCTCCTGTTAGTATTGGTTCTGCCACCTTCTAGCTTGGATTGTGCCTCTGTGTCTCCATTAGTCCATCTGTAAAATGGGGTCATTGTGTATCCTCCTTGGATGGCTGTCATGCTAGAGACCTGGCTTTCACTGTGTAGACTCCTCGCTGCCATCATAATCACTAGGTATTATGGAACTCTTAGTCACATCTCCACAGCCAGTATTTACCCTGGCTCACAAATGGCTGGGTTGGGGGAGGGGCTCCTTAATCTGATCACATCTGAGTCACAGTGACCAAATGAGGAGCCACAGGGAGCACGGCAGACCCTGCTATTATTACATTTCTGATATTATTTTAAAAACAAAACAAGATGGGCTTATAGCTTTATGAGGTTTTCAGAACCACACCAAGGGCAAAGAAGGGCAAGACTCCACAGATCTGACAAACAGGATGCAAAGGCCGCTAGGTCAGTGCCTGGAAGAATTCCAGAGTTCCCAGGGCAGAAGACAGTCACACGCCTGCACCAGACACTGTTTGGCCCCTACACGTCCAGAGATCACAGAACTCACTGTGATCTCTGCACTAATGGCATTGGCCTAACCAGATTTTGGGTATAATCAGTGTGATTTATCTGGCCCATGCTCCACTTTCAAATAAAATGGTCCAGACTTCTAGGCCCAACGCCAGATTCTTATGGGACACAGACCACAGCCGGATGGGGACTTGGGTTTTGAGCTTCAGCAAAGCTGCATCCTTAGAGATGGCCTCTGCCGCCCAAGCCGTGTGTCCTCCTGGCTCCCTGCTGGGGGAATCATGTGATACCTCACGTGTGGAAAACAGAGAGTGATAAAGCCTGTGGACACAGAGCATGCCTAACTCAGCATGTCTCCTGACTCCTTGGCTGGGTTCTCCAAGTCTCCTGACCCACCCCCACCCCTTCTCAGCTTCAGCCGCTGTTCCTACCATGCTCTGACGGTATAAATAAGTGTTCTGCGGCTCGTAAGCCTCGTGTCTTCTTAGCTTTGAACAGACAATGCTTCAGCCCTTCCCCCCTACAACTGATTCCCAGACACCCTTGCAAATACTGCCTAATCACTACCTCTTCCAGGAAGCCCACCAAGAATGCCAAGGGCCCGAGTCTCCCCTGCTTTCAAGGTGAGAAGGAAGCCTTCCTGTTTTCCACAAGACTTGGTGGGAGGTGAAGACTCTGATACAGCTGCACAGACACAGTGTAAACGTCGTGTCTGCCTCCCTAAGCTGCACACACACACTGCTGCATGCACACATTGGGGAAATGCTACCTGTTGCACCTTACACCTGAGGAATTGGAACCTTAAAGAATGAAACCTTTCGTGCTGGAGCACATCACCTTCTGCCATGCTAGGGAGAGCAGTCCTTGTCTCCCAAGTCTATATAATACCGTAAAGTCTAGAACAACTGGGCAGTATGCGTCTTGGCTTACAGAACAAGCAGAAAAATGACAGATTATGTAGAATCCCTACCAACCCACTCAACAAAGTCCTCTCAGGCTACCCCACCTGGTTCAGCCTCTGCTTTAGAAACTATGCGATATTCACTCATACACTTGAGAGGCTGAGGCAGGAGTCTAGGACCAGACTTGACTATGACAACCATAGCAAGACTATGTCTCACAAAGAAAGAAATTGGGCTGGAGAGTTGGCTCAGTGGTTAAGACCATATGCTGCTCTTCCAGAAGATCTGAGTTCCATCCCCTGCACCAATGCCAGGCAGTTCATAACTGCCTATAACAGCTCCAGGGGATCTGATGCCCTCTTCAGGCCTCCTCAAGTACTTCACACACATGCATACAAACACACACACACACACACACACACACACACTTAAAATAAATCTTAAAAAAGAAATAAATTATGCACTCATATTGTAATTACTTAGTTGGTTGGTTGGGCCTAGGTTCCCTTGATATTAGAGACTCTTTTACACTTACCTGCCTGTAACACAATAGGCCATCAGAAAAACATGCTAGTGAATGAGTAATAAATGAGGTAAATGATTAGCATATAGATTGGAGATAGTCAAAATATAATGACAGGATCTCATGTAGCTCAGGCTAGTCTTAAACTTATTGTGTAGCCAAGGATAACCCTAAACTCATGATCCTCCTACCTCTACCTCCTGAGTGCTGAAATAACCACTCCTAGCTAGAAAAAAATGTGAGGGACTCATTTTTACCTAGGGGGAAATTAAGGCACAAAGTGGTTAAAACACTAATCAAAGTCACACAGCTAATAAGTGTGTGGCCAGCTCTTAATCAACTTGCTAAAGAACTTCTGCTAGGGGCATCTAAACACTCATGGGAAGGGGAGGAAGAGGGGCGGAGGAGAGAGGGAAGGAGGGCTTGCTGTTTTCAGAGGTGGAGGCTGCAGCCTCTAAATCGCCATCACTTCCCCCCATGTTGACTCAGCCTATGAGCTCACACAGACTGAGCACACAGCTGGGCCTCGCTGGAACTTCCCAGCTCCTTATCTGCCCTTCCCTACCACTCCCCATCCCCCCACCGTGGGACGGCCTGCAATGCAAATCTGACCTTTCTCTGACTTGGAGAGCTGAGGGAGTGAGCTTAACTTCAGAAGACTCGGTGGCTTCAACTTCCTCTCAATGACCAACCCTTGGACTTTGAGCACACACCACAGACAAGCTCTTCCTTCTACTAGGTCCTCCCCTGAGGACCACCCACTGAGACACTCGGTATAGCCAAGGCTGCCTAGAAACAGCCCGAGAAATTGCTGACATTTTGAGTACAGTGCTCAGGTGGGAAATTCTGCAGGGCCTCTCCTAACACTAGGTCTGTTCAACCTTTGCCTAAGAGGACTGACTTCCAGGCTCACATCACAAAAATACTTGTCTATACTGAAATTATGAATAATCTACAAGGTCTTTAAGACTGATTTTAAAGGCTATTTTTATTGTATGTGTATACCACATGTGTGCAGGTGCCCATAGAAGGCCAGAAGAAGGAACTGGATCCCCCCGGAGCCGGAGTTACAGACAGTTGTGAACCCTCTGATATGGGAGCAAGGAACTGAACTGGGGTCTTCTGCAAGAGCAGAAAGCACTCTTACACTGAGCCATCTTCCTGTCCCATTAAAAATATTTTCAAAACAACAATCTATAAAGTCAATACAAGCTGAAATTCCTCCAGAGTGTTCTACTGTTAATATTTTATCAAGCTTTTTATACATACTTTTTAAAAAATGAGATATTTTTATGTTATACATGTATATCTTATGTACCTCTTATGTATCTCAGTACCTCTCTGAAATTGATTTTCTTACCAATTTGTTGAAAATATCCTTTTATAGTTTTATACCAATTTACATTAAACCTAAACAAAACTTATTCCTTACTTGTTTTTTAAAGACAGAGTCATAAGAGTGGGAGAGATGGCCCCGCCCCTCACCAGCTGCAGAGAGCAGGCCCTGCACTTTGCCTGGGCAGCACGGTAGAGCTGGCCCTGCTGGTGAAGGCTCAGGTGAGCCAGCACTGAGGGCCTGAGAGCAGGAGAGCTGGCCCTGCCCCTTGGTTAGCAGCAGCATTGGGTGCAGAGCTTGCCCTGTTGCTGTGGGTGCCAGAGACTGGGCTCACTGACCAACTCACCTACCACCCAGGCCCAGATCCAGGGCTTTGAGTTGGCCCACCCCAACATCTGCCCCATTTATGAACTGCTAGAGCATGTGCACACAAGTCCTGCAGATCCAAAGCTGCAGGATCCACGGCCCAGGGCAACATCAGGACATCTGAGAGGAGCCCCAGTCAGAATCCAGTATTGACAGTGTAGCAGAAGCCAGAGGCCTTGAACTAGACCAATGACTCACTGCAGTGAAGAAGTGTGGACCAAAGTGTGTGCTGTGGGACACATTACAGTTTCCACAATGAGATTTTGTTTGTTTGTTTGTTTAATTTTCTTGGGGGGGGAGGTTGCAAGGGCAGAAGGCAGATATGAAGGGATGGGGAGGTGAGTAGGATTGAGATATGTGATGTGAGGTCCACAAAGAATCACTAAAAAGTTCAAAACGAAAACAAAACAAAACAAAAAAAACAAAAGAGTAAAAAGAAAAGCAAAGAAATAGTCTCACGTAGCTCAAACTGGCCTTGAACTCACTATGTAGTCATGAATGACCTTGATGGTCTGATCCTCCTGCCTCCATCCTCTGAGTGCTCGGGTTTTAGGTGTGCAGCACCATGCCCCGTTTACCCTGTGGTAGAGATGAACTTAAGTCTTCATCTGTACTTGGCTAGTACTCTACCAGCTGAGTACATTCCTGGTCTGAAACTCATTTATTAAGACCACAGTGCTTCAATTCAAGACATGGAATCATTTACAGATGACAGATTCCTTTTCGGAGGACACTTTGGTTGAGGGCATACCAACCCCATGAATGTGTCTCTCCCACATCATCTGTATTTGGAAGTAAGTATCCATGTCTCAGAGTGGCAGAGTTCTTCAATTTTCCATGTAATTTTTCCCTATGGTATTAAGGGTCTTCTACTTGGCCTGGTGGAAGAGCATTACATTCTTTGTGGTTTAGGGACTAACCATGGAGAATCACAGCAGCCCAAGACACTTCTATAGAACACCAGGTCTGCTACCAGGACTTACACTCTGCCCATCAGCTCCCCTCCTTGTCTGCTACAACATGACGCATGCAGAGCCGCATCAGAAAGACCAGCTTGTGGCCAGGACCTTCAGCAAAGCACGCAGACTGAAGGAACTGTCACACAGCTGCCTTCCCAGACAGAGGCAGCGGGGCTCTCCTGGACAGCCTCTGCTTGCTGTTTAGTCCCGTTCTTTCCCCCAGCAGGTTGCTGGGAACCAGGGCAGTTGCCAATTACAGCACGACTTTAATTGTTTTTCCTCAATAATGAGTGTGCACAGAGCTTTTGCCAATCTTCTGCATGGATTCTCAGAAGGCAGAGGCTGTAGGGATGAGCGGAGTGCCGGAATGCCTGCCTCCTGCCAATCGTGTGTACCCTCTGCATTCTGTACCAGGGCCAACCAGGGGAAGGGCTACGCTTCAGTCCTCTGAGCTGGCCTGACCCAGTAGGACTTCCCAAGGGGCAGAGTCTCTAGAAACTGCCTCAGACTTCTCAGGAGGCTTGTACCCTCCCCAGGGATACATACTCAACATGCTCAGTCACTCAAGCATGAGGACTTGAGCTCAACCTCCAGAATCTGTCTTTTAACAAAAAAAACCAAACAAACAAAAATAAAGGCCAGGCATAGTATATGCAGCTTGTAATCTCAACTCTGGGCAGGTAGAAAGAAGTGGGTCCTGGGGCTCACTTGCCTGCCAGCCTAGCTTACATAGTGAATTCCAGGAACAGTAGGAGACCCTGTCTCAAAAGACACAGTGAACAATTACTAAAGAACAACACCCAATGCTCACTTCTGGGCTCCACACATACTTGTACATACAGCAGGAATAAGTACACACACACACACACACACACACACACACACCCTAATCCCCAGCATCTTGACATCTCTAGCACATCCATTAACTTAACAGGCAGGCAGCAGCAGAAATCAGGGTATGGAGAGAGCAAGGGCACGCCCATGCAAGCCTTTCCTTTGATGCGTGACCAGGCTTGGAGTAGGAGAGGCCCAAGCTGAATTCTGTCGCTGGGCACATTTTCTCCTCCCATTCATTTCTCTGTCTCCCGGGGATGCTATGTTTATGTTCTCATGGGAACAATGAAACATTTGCCAAAGCTCTGTCAGGTGTAACATTCCACCTTCCCCAGGATCCAACAGGAGCAACAGGCAAGGTGACTTCATACCAGGGAAGCCATTGGTTCTGCAGTCACAGCAAGAGCAGGTACACTGCCTTTACCCACTACCTCCAGCCAGAAGGATGACGTCAACACCAGATACTCTCTTGAACAAAGAAATTACTGAGGCATTCATATTTCTACTGCCTGTGTATGGCTTTGGTGATGAAATCCATTCACCTGTGGCCTTGGAGAATTGGGTAGTATCTTGGAGTTTATTAGATATGAATGAACCCATAGCTTCAAGCTAGGTGTGTTTGTGTGAAAAACAAAGAAACTCATTCTTATATCATCTTGGAAAGACAGCCAGTGCAGGCATGCTAGGTCGTGTAGCTGCAGGACATGTTTTAATCAAAGGACAGAGCCCTGCAAAATGGTGGCTTCGCTAAGTAGGCCTGGCTTCCCAATAACGCATAATAGCTTGTCCTCCCCAGCTTCCAACTGCCACTTCCCTCTAATCCCCTGTCCAACAGAAGCACAATGGTAGGCCTGCCCACTGGCCCGAGAAGGGGCCTGGCTGAAGGCTCAACACAAAAGCCCCTTACAAAGACGTCAGGCCCTATCTGCATCAGCTGAGGCGCTCAGGTGAAATTACACGCCTGCGGATGTTCACCCTCTCACGGCTGAGTGTAAAAACAGACCAGCGCCTTACGTAGACTGTGAAATTTCTAGACAGGCATATAGTGTTACTGTCTGGAGCTTTCCATGAGCCTCCTCGTGTTACATACATATTTATATGAACACAATATTTAAAGAAAGGAAAGCATGCTGCGCCTGGTAATCACTTTTAATTGAATTCACCTGGGAATTTTAAATCCAAAACATTTAGCGCCACTTATGGCATATGAAGGTTTGAGTGGGTTGTGACTTTTGCTCTTTGGGAAGGGACAGTTTCTGTAATGGGTTGTTAGAGACCCCTGTAAAAACCATTAAGATGCAGAGCTATGAAATGAGACAGCATGGCAGTGCACCACTGCTGTGATCCTTCAGAGGTGATCTGGCCTCCACAGCTTCCTGCTCAGAAAAAGAAACTTCACATTCCTTTAAAGTTGGCCCTCCAGGGCTGGAGAGGCGGCTCAGTCATTAAGAACACAGGTTGCTGTTGCAGAGGACCGGGGTTTGTCTCCTGTCATCTACGTGGGAACTCATAGCTGTCTGTAACTTCAGTGCCAAGGAATTAGACACTCTCTTCCGATGGGCAACACACATGAATATATGTGTTTACATACATGCAGGCAAAACACTCGTACACACACAAAACTAAATTAAATGAAAAGATACTGCTTGAGAGTCAGGTATAATCCAAGTGTTTGGGAAGCAGAGGAAGGAGGGATCATTTCAAGGTTCAAAGCCAGTCAGGGCTACAGAATGGAACCTTGCCTTAAACAAACAAACAAACAAAGGACTCACAGGAGAGCTCAGCTGGTAAAGATGCTTGCCACCAAAGCCAAAGGACCTGAGTTCAATCTCCAGAGAGCTGATTTGCACAAGTTGTTCTCTGACCTACACACACACACACACACACACACACACACACACACACACACACACACACACACACACACGAGATCTCTATATAGAGATATATAGATGGATAGATGGATAGATGGATGGATGGATGGATGGATGGATGGATGGATGGATGGATGGATGGGTGGGTGGGTGGGTGGATGGATGGATGGGTGGATGGATGGGTGGGTGGGTGGGTGGATGGGTGGGTGGGTGGGTGGATGGATGGCTGTAATCATGCCACAGCACCTGGTTTAATGTTCACCATGGAGAGCCAAGGATGGGCAGGTAGTTGAATGAAGAATGCTGTGGGCATTGGAAACTAGAGGCCATTTTCTTGACCCTTGACATGACACTGTGACACTAGCTGTGCCCTTACTGAAGTAGACACAGAGCCTCTGTCATATGCCATCCCTTCAAGGGAGCTTGTAAAGCCTCCACTCTGTGTTTTAAAGCCCTGTGAGTCTAATAGGGGGCAGGAAGAAGAGTCAGGCTCTGGGAGTGAAGCACTCAACCTCAGGTCTCCCTTTTGGCCAATCAAAGTGACATTTGTTCTCATAGAGAAACTTAGCTCCCTCACCTCCCAGGGCCTAAGCAAAAAACAAGGAAAAAATGTGATGCACCTCTACCCCTTGGCTTGGCTATGTGGCTCTCCTCTAGTGTCCTGCCTCTTGGAGGCTACCACACAAAGGGGTTCAGATTATGCTCCACACAAAGTGTCATGTTTATGTCCTCTGTTACCTGATGAACAAGGGCCATGTAGGTTTTTCAGTCGTTGACACAAGTCAGGCCACACACAGGCCCATGAGGCCAGGCACACTCAAGAAATCTGGCAGAAGTCACAGTATCCAGCACAAATGTGCAGGTGGCTGTCCTCTGACCTAGGGATGCTCTTAGCATCTTTGAGGTCCTGTGTGTTTACCCACTCATATCTCTTAGAATCACAATTCCCCTCAACAGTACTGAAACATTCTATAGGGCCCTCACTAGGGCTGGAGAGGGTGAGGAGTGTCAAAGGCTGTATTTTAATTAGGCCTTGGGTAATGTGACTGTGCCCTGTGTAACGTGCACATGGGCCTCTATAATCTGAGCATCATCTCCAGGGCACCCCTGGAGTCAAGAGAAACTATCAATGAGGACTAAAGCATTCTTTCTGATTGACAGCCCTGTGAATCTTTTGCTCTGCCCTTTCTATTCTGATGGCTTCAAACCTAGGCTCTGATTCCTACCAGCCTTTAGCATAGCCTTCGCTCAAGAGTTCTCCAATGTGCTCCCTATAGGGAGACTGCCCATGGTGTGCTATGGCTGACTGATTTGAGGTTCTCTCCTCTCTCTCTCTCTCTCTCTCTCTCTCTCTCTCTCTCTCTCTCTCTCTCTCTCTCTCTCTTCTTAAAAGCGGCCATGGCTCAAGCAGCAAACATGGCAAACATTTGCCCTGCAAGAATGAGTTCTAAAGCTTGATACAATGTTCCATGCGTATAATCCCAGCACCAGGAAACCACATGGAAATGGGAGGCTTGCTAGGCAGCCAGTCTAGCCTAATTGGTGAGCTCTAGGCCAATGGGAGTCCCTCCCTCACAGGAGGTGGAAAGTGTTCGTGAGGATGATACCCAAAGTTGTCTTCTGGCTTCCACATGCCTACACATACGCGTGTATTAAAAAGAAAGGGAAGTTGGCCTCCCTCCCTTCCAGCCTTCTTTAGCCCTGTCTTAGCTGAACTAGGAGAAGGTCCAATGTATGAACTAATAACTGGAAAACAGAGGTGCCCCCATTCATAGAGCAGCAAGAAGCTCAGGCTTTTGGCTTTGTGGCCAGGCACCTCCCAGTCCACAGCACCTAGTCCACAGCAGAACTCAGTCTGTCTCCCTCCATTCTCCCTTGAAAGGTGGTAGCCACTGTCACACAGTCCGACCAGCCCCCCAGCCTGTGGTAAATGTCTACCAACTCTCCCCACATTTGAGTGCTAGGCCAAAACAAGCAGAAAAAGAAACAAAAAGAAAGTTCTGACTGCCAACCAAAACACCACCACCTTCTTAGTAATCTGCCAATTCAGCAGTGAGGTCAAGAGTGGGCACAAATCCCGGATACCTTTGCCAGGGGTGTGGGAGACATCTGGTCAAAGAGGCTGTCCCCCACAAGGAAGCATATTGTCTCCAACGACCACATCCACTTGCAGGGAATTCTCCTCTGGCCTGGAGACTTGCTCTGTGACTCCCATTGGGTTCTCCCTGACTTTAGTGCATGTCCTATCCCTGCCAACTTTAGGACTTTATAATCCTACAAAATCCAGCACACCTTTCAGCTAAGCCACAGGCAAACTGCAACAGCAGTGATAGGGACCAGAGCCTGATGCTAGGGGTAACAGGCAATCTTCTTCACCTTTAGGTATTGGCTCACAAACCACCTAGTTAGATCTGGGGTTATATAAAGCATGGACCACCCCATTGTCTCTGGACATTTCATCAGATGGAACACACAGTCTGTCACCAAAGGATCACATATATATACCTGACACTTTTCCCCTTCTGAATTTGAGGCATAAATCACAGCTGGATTCAACAACCCTTGTTTTTGCCCAGGTATCTAGCCTTCTCTAAGGCAGGAGATGGAGGAATGAGACCCACTGGCAGTGACAAGGCTAGAGAGGGGTGGGGGGTCTGCTGCCATACCCCACGGCCTGCAGTCTAGGTCTGCAGACTGCGATACACAGAGGTGCATTACTCTGGGGCATGAAAGGAGAGAGATGGTAACTTACATGGCTCCTCTTGCCTTCTTCATCCCCTACAGATGTAATGACTGTCTCAGAAAAGACCATCTGTCCACTCTGGTTGTTGGTTATCTACAGACAAACACAGGTGTGATAAAAATGAAACAAGGAATTCTGGGAAAATCTCAAGACTTTGTTTTTTACTTTCTGAAGTGGGGGTCCACGGGATGCCCGCTCTCCTTTCTAAGTTGTAATCATGGCGCTGCCAGAGGATGGAGTTCCTAAAGATATTCAGAATTCACACCATCAGCTGAACGTGCAGAGGGAGCAAGGTGACAGTGGACAGCATAAGACCGGCGCCTGCCACCTCGTAAGTACTCAACACCGGCTATTTTTATTACTCTCGGGGCTCATCACTTGGCTCAGTGTCAAGATTCTTTTTGACAAAATTCCAGTCTGACCAGTGTGATAGCAGAGGCTTGAAATCACAGCACTTGGGCTGTGAAGGCAGAAGCATCAGGAGCTCAAGGTCATCCTTAGCTATAAAGTAAAGTGGGGTTCAGACTGCACTGCATGAGAATCTGTCTCAAAAAAATAATAAATAATAAATAGAAATCCAGTGTATGCATCTAGCCAAACAAATGTCTCCATAAGAGGCAAGAAGATGAAGGTTCTTCACCCAGGATCCCTGTGCCTGCTTGTGGGTTGCCTGATTCTGTCCTAGATCAGCAAGGATACAGGGCCACTCCTGTCTCCTCCAACGCCAGGACAAAAAATGAGTCTGTGTGTTCTAAAGTGTTCTTGGAGCCCCGACTCAGCTGTCAGCAACTATCTAGTCACTTCTCTTCCTCATTTAGGTTTCTCATTTTGACATTATCTTTAAAGTCGGTGCCAGCTTTACTACCTCAAGAGCCAAGTGAATGCGACCGGTATGCAGAAAGAGAGCAGCTTCAGCTTCCCAGGCAGCAAGGGCCAATTCCACCACCCTGTTCTCCTTTGCTCTCTCTTTTTCCTCCTCCAAGGTCTCAAGTCATCTAGGCTGGCCTCAAAGTCACTAGATAGCCAAGGCTGGTGTTGAACTCCTGATCTTCCTGCCTTCACTTCTTACGCACTGGGATTAGAGACATGAGTTAGCATGCCTGGCTCATGCTTTAGAATTTTCACCTAAATATTTCATCCCTGTGAAAAGGAATGGTGTCTTTTTTATTTTATTATTTATTATTTAATCCCATTCCAGGCCCTCTCGGCACTTTTATTATCCCACAATGCACTTCTTCATCTCTAGGGAAAGAACGTGTACAGTATTTTCTGAATCTATTTCACTACCACTGTACACCTCCCTCCTGAAAGCTCTGCACAGGCTGGTGTTCCATGGAACCCCTTGAGAGCCTCTGCTGGTAGCAACTTTCCCCTTTGTCATTACCCAGGGATCAAGGTGGCATACGCCTTTAATCCCAGCATTTAGAGATAGTGAGGCAGATAAATCTCTGTGAGTTCAAGGCCAGCCTGGTCTACAGTGTGAGAGCCTATCTTTAAAAAAACGTTTCCCTTTTATGTTTGTTCTGTGAGACAGGGCCCTCTGTGTTGCACTATCTGTCCTGTAACTGCCTCTACTTCCCAAATTGCTGGGATTAAAGGTGTACTCCACCACACCCAACTGAAGGTTCCCCTCCTTAAGGCGTGCTGTGTCACTAATGAGCTGCTCCTAAGGAAGAGTGACATCACACCCTGATACAGGCATCCATGAAAACCTAAGAGGCCAGTGCCTCCTTCCTGCCTGAGGAGAAGCCTCAACTGCAGGACATTGTATACTAAGTGCAGAAGCCAGTCAGTGCCTGATCACGCCTGTCCCCTTGAACAGCACCTCCCTTCCTTTGATTTTTATTCTGCTTTCTATAGCTCTCATTTAAACATTATGGCTTAGTATCACACCTCTCAATAAGCCCCGTTTCCCCAGTGGGGCCACCTGTAGGAAGGAGACATGGCGGTACCACAGCCCTTACCTTATGAACTTCTTGGTGCACGTGGACTGTGTTATTTCCCACCCTGGTGTCTGTGTTGGTCTCGTTGTGATAGTTGGCAGGTAAACTTGCCAGGTTCACCTCAGAGGACGTTCTAGCAGCTGCTTCTTCGGCCTCCATCTATCAAATTGAAGAAGCAAAATTGTTTCTTTCAGTTATAACTGAGGTGAAGAAAAGGGGCCGCCTTCTCTTCCCCTCATCCATAGGTGCAAAGATTGGTGACAGTGGCAGGCCACTGAGTGGCCATTAGACATGAGTTCCAAACATTTTACATGCCTCAGAGAGTTTACCTTATCCAGCAAGCCTAAAGACCCGAGTTTTATCCCTAGAGCTCACTAAAAGGGTAAGATGTGATACCTCCAAACGGTAAGCCCAGCACAGCTACAAGGGAATGGAAGGCAGGGGGCGGGGAACCATCGGGGAGCCCACGGAGCAGCAGCAGAGAGGCCCTGCCTTAACAAGGTGAAGGGGAAAACTGACAGCTGAACATTTCTGATCCACCACACATTCAGCATAACACACACGTGCACACATACACGCCTCTCCTCTCAAACACTTCCCCTACTTCTGTTTTTTTTTTTTTTTTAAAGATTTATTTATTTTAATGTATGTATACACTGTCGCTGTCTTCAGACACACCAGAGGAGGACATCGGATCCCATTACAGATGGTTGTGAGCCACCATGTGGTTACTGGGAATTGAACTCAGGACCTCTAGAAGAGCAGTCAGTGCTCTCAACCCCTGAGCCATCTCTCTAGCCCCCCCACTTCTGTTTTTTAATCTGCTTCCTGTTGGTCTCTTTGACATTTATGACTTTGCATCACCCATGTCAATTTTTTCCCTTTTAATATCCCAACCTCCTAGGAAATGAATGTTTAATAGCCCCACTTTACTAGTAGGGAAACTGAGGTTCACAGAGTCTAGAGAATTCCCAAGATGCCCAGTGTAGTCTGAAGTTGAAATTTGATCATTGGTCCTCACCCAGGCCCTGGTGGCCTAACCCAGAGGTCACTTGCATTAGATTCCCACACAGCCAACCAGCACCTTAGTCTCTCTCTGGCCACAGAAATGTGCTCAGTCTTTGGAAGCCTCAAGTACTAATGTCTCCAATGAGGAACAGGATGGGGAAGAAGCACCCCAACTTTCTCACTTGTAAAGCAAGTCTCTGTGGACCCCAGTGGAATTAAATCCCAAGTGACCAAGGCAGGGTTCTTCTCAGGGCCTAGCCTTTGCTGGTTTTCTCCTTCCCACTTCTTTTTTAATTCCTGCAAGAATTTTCTGGGGTTTGTCTCCCAACTAAACACTTTGCTGCTAAAATCCTTATTGCGGGATCTGGTGTGTGTGGGAAGACCAAAACTCAGATAGACAGAGTATCCTTCAGGAGTTCCCTTCCCCGCCCCATCTTTTAGTGACTCCAGGTGGATCTTCTATGGACCAACAGATGGGTGGCTAGACCCACATCCCTTCTAGTCCTTCGGAAGCATTTATCAGCCCTTCTTTGGTGTCGGGCTTCTGAGGCCACACCCTCAAATCTTCTGATCCTGAGAGCCTTACTGACACCTGTGTCACAAATAGCAGTGACACAAGTTTACACTCAGCTTTTCCTTCCAGATCTATCTTATCTCCAGCCCTGGTGAGCGGGCAGGTGACAGAGTGACCATTCCATGGCTCCACAGACACAAGGTCATGGAGTTCAGAGTCTACCAGATGCTGTCTCTAGAAATCTCAAATGCAAGCCCCAGTGGGGAGCCCCGCTTGAGGGAATAGTGAAGCTTCCAGTACCATAAGGTCTTTTCAACTGTGACAGAGGCACCATGAAAACCTAAGAGCGGTCTCCTTCCCACCTGTGCAGAAGCCTCAGCTGCGGTACGTTGTGTAGTAGGTGCTTCAAGCTCTCTAATACATGATCTGAGTTATTTCCATTCTGGAAAACAAACTTCAGAAAGCATTTTTCTACTGAAACCAATCACTTTCTCTATCCCCGCTCCTTCCTCCCTCCCTCCCTCCCTCCCTCCCTTCCTTCCTTCCTTCCTTCCTTCCTTCCTCTCGTTCATTCTTTCTTTCTCCTCTCTTGACTTGTCTCATGTGGGCTGGCCTCTGACTCACTACGTACCAGAGGCTGGCTTTTAACTCCCTGCTTCCACCTCCTGAGTGTTTTCATGGGTCACAACATCCTGCTCCCATTCCATAAAATACTAACTACAGCACCCCCTTTCCCACCCCCCGCCCAGAAGGCCAGGCTGGTGAGAACAGAGGAACACAAACACACTAGCGCAGAAGCACACCAACAGTCTCAGGTGTCTGCCTCAGTCACATGCTGATGTTGTGAAGGTATAACACTGCTGTACCATAGAGCCACCCCTGTAAAATTCCTGTCTCACTCATGTGTGTGGCCACTATACCTGGCACTGAAGGGAAGGTGGTGTTCACTGTCCTGTTAGGGACAAAGGAAACAAGCCTGGCAGAGGCCATCATATCAGCTGGCAAATGGCAAAGCTTGGATTTCCGTCTTTCTTATTTCAAATAGCAGGCCTCTCCTGAACAGTCCAAGATTCCCTCTTCCCCGGTGACTTATACATTTATGGAAGAGTCCCACACAAACCATTTAAAAATGACAGTGGCCCTTCTCCTGTGATGGTGTCTACTGGCAACTGAGGGGTTTAAGGAAGAAAAAGTGAGGTTTCAGGAGGAGGATGGAGAGAAGGGTACACAGGATTGGGCTGGTCCCGAAGGGTGAGAGGATTTGGATAGAGGAGTTGAGAATGCTAGAAAGTTCAGAGGCAAAGCTGGAGCATCCTGAGCAAACAAGCATGCGTATGCTGTAAGCTGGAACAGAGGGACCGTGCTGGGCAAGGAGGAAACTGAGTAATTGGTCAACAGACATGTATAAAGAACATCTCTAGTACAGACGCTAACCTGCTTTTTAACCAGAAATATCAAGGTCATTCAAAGATCTTAAATAAATACCTGGGTCCCTTCCTACATGTACCAAATTGTCGTTGAATTTTTGGATAACCAGGAAGATGTCCTTCTTCCTGCTCATGGAAACTAGAAGCTACAGCAGATTCTATACTAGTTGTGAAATAATTTAGAGACCAGTGTTGGAAGAGACTGGAGTCAGGGGACTGACCAGAATCGAGTCTGGAAGATGGGGCCTTCTAGTAGCAAAGGCTTCGTGTAAAATCTAGAAGGACCAAGACGAGCATTGAATTAGATAACCAGCGGCCTGGAGCAGCATCAAGGGGATGTTGGAGGATGGGCCAGGGTTCTGGGGTCAAAGTAAGCCTAAGCCCCAGCTTTGCCCCTAAATAACCACATAGCCTTGGGCAATGCTCCAGCCTCTCTAAACCACAGATTGGACACATGTACTGTGAGGATGCTCCCCACTTTGTTCAGCAGGTATGAGAATTATGGAACTTCCAGTCTGAGCATCAATATGGCACCTGTTGCAGGCTTAACAGGCAACGGGGGCTGCTCTGCTCTCCTTATAGCATCCTGGAAGGAAGCAGATGGTGAAGACGGCAGCTTGGGAGAAATGGGAGGGGCAGGCAACCAACAGCTCCCATTATAACAAAGTGGAGAAGAAAGAGAAGAAACCAGGACTAGACAGGATGGATGGGAAGGAAATGACAGTTTTTAAGAAAGGGACCTGGCAGGCATGTTTAGCAAAAAGTAAGGTTTAGCTGGAAATAAGAAAAGCAAGGTATTATAGAGGGCGTGTCCAGAAAAAGACTGTTTTAATGTGTTCTAAATTCCATTGGAACTGGAATTGTGGAGTTTGGCTTTCAGATAGCTGGCAACCCCCCAAATCTCAAGGATACTTATGGCTGAGTAGTCCCTCTCAAACCCCACCCCCTCTCTGCCAGTGGCTATAACAACACAAAGAGCTAAGGACTATTTAATGAAACCATAAACTAAAAGTACAGTTTACCATGGAATCTTCAACCACAGTGATTCCTGCCACCAGCAAGAGAAACCCAAGCCCAAAGCAGTACTTGCTTCACAGGAGAAGAATGTGAACACCGTTAAAAATGGCATTCACAGCTCATCAAATTCTCGAGTATTAAAGGAGCACAGTCGGAAAATTGCACAGATAAATCCAGGCTTGGTACTGGGGTGCTTCCTAGGACTCAGTCCGAAGGAAGAGTCCTCTATAATATGCCAGTTACAGGCTGGGAGATGGAGCACACACACACACACACCAAATTATCATATATACTAAAACACTTCAAATATATCAATTATAGATGTAGCAACAAGGACAGGGGAGATAAAGTGACTCTGTCCTTAACATGCACTTCTTAAGGACATGGGGTAATGAAACAAGAAAACCAGGAACTTCTCAGATGGAAGACGTTGGAGGATTTGCTTTCCCTACAGATAATCCTAGAAAATCAGCTACTTTGTCCCCTAAGAGACATCAACAGCCTGAGGCAGCTGGAAAAAATAAAATGCCAGGAAGTTACTTGAAAGCAGATTCATGGTGCAACTATGTAAATATTAACTGCCTCTGGCTCGGCTCCTTCCTCATTCACTTGCGACTGTCCTGTGTTTATGACATTTAAGGGGCTTTCTGGAAGTTTCTTTAAAAAAAAAAAAAAAAAAAAAAAGCTGGGCTGGTAGATGGCTCAGAGAGTAAAGATACTCACTATATAAGCCTCCCAACCTAAGTCAACCCCAGGAACTCACGCAAAGGTGAATGGAAAGAACCAACTCCACAAAGTTGTTCTCTGACTTCCACACATTCACTGTGGCACACAGGTGTGTGCACATGTGTGCACCCATATTCACACAAACACACACATCATATATATACAATAATAATAAATAAAAATAAAAGTTATTTTTAAAAAGCCAATAGCCACAATCCATTAAAATCATACACTACTTTAAGTCTGACTTTTAAAACTTTTCCTTTTTCTTTTCTCTTTCTTCCCACCCCACCTCAGTGCTGGGGATCAAGCTCAAAGTCAGAGCCTCCAGCATGCTAGGCTCTATTACTGAGCTACAGTCAGAACCAAGACATTTTCAAGATGGCTTCCACTGAGTCTCTAGCACATGTTGGTAAGTAGTATGTTATCCATGCTACTACTGTTTGTTTGTCATTGTTATTATTTGGTTTGTAATAAAGGGTCTCACTATGTAGCCCAGGCTGGCCTCAAACCCATAATCTTTCTGCCTCAACCTCCCAAGAGCTGGGACTACAGGTAAGTAGCACTAAGCCTGGTCACACTACTGGTATTACTACAACAATAAAGATAGCCATTATTTCCTGATACCCAATAGTCTTTCTTATTTATAATGCCCTCATGGGGAAGACACTTGGTCTATATTTACCTGCTTTTCTTATACCAATTTTTGACCAGGTAACTTGCTTTTCTAGAATCTTCTCTTTGATCCAGAGGTGGGTCAAAGATTTTCTCCAGTTCAGACCCTGAATACCATCACTAATAAATGGCAGTGCTGAGACTGAATGAGAGACAGTTTGTCCCCACTGTCTAGTACCCCCACTCCCATTGCCACAGCCCATGAGGACAATCTAGGGAAAGGTTACTGACTTTGTTAGATGTGATGATCCATGTCTTTGGTTTTCAGCCAATCTGTACAACTGAAGCAGAAATGTATCCAGATGGGCAGCAGTGGAGCCATGATAAAAATTTCCATGAGAAAAGCATGGCACTAAGGTCTGACGGGGTCCCAAACTGCACTGTGGCCATAGAAGCTAAGCAGTCCTCATTGGAAGCTGATATCAGAGACCCCTGCCATAAACCTTCTGAACTGTGGTGGGCACTTCCCAGTAAGCTAAAACATAGAAGTGATGTCAGCGTTCTTGGGAATCCACGTGCATGGGGAAAGTCCTATAACCCAGGTAAGGACAGCAGGAGCCCTGCCTTGAGCGAGAATGGTCAGGAGCTCCATGTAATCTACAGCTACAGAGTTGGGGGCTGCTAGGGTCAGGCTGACCCCCCCCCTTCAATCACTTTACATGAAAACTGTTCCATAAGCTCAGAAAACCCACAGGTCTTGGGACCCAGGGATGTCTGGGAGATATTCATAGATGGCTGCTTGTGTCCCTGCCTTCCAATCCAGTATTTTCTCAAAGCCCATTGGGCTGGCTTGGGGAATGGAGAGCAAAATATACCCAAGCTATACAAGGCTGAGGTAAAATCAACCTATCAGCAGGCGGTGGCCAACATTTAACCACCTACAGTGGTTACCACAATAGAGGTGTAAGAGCACAACCCACTTGTCTGGTTCACTGCAATGCCTAGCTAGTTCCATTCCAATCCAAATGCCTACCTCCCTAGGTGCCAAGGACCGCTTGCCACATGCTGATCAGGAAGATTCAGGCAGCTTTCAACATGGTGGGGGCCCATCTTAGGAAACAGAGAGGGATGCCATACAAAGTGTTGGGTCCTGGAAGATGAGGAACCAGAGTTTGCCTCTCATCTGCCAGGTACCACATTGTTGGCACTTCGGCTAATTCTCACAGCTAACTGAGGTCTGGCTGTTAAATGATTGACTATGGTACACCTACTGTTGAGTGGCAGAGAATCTGAGCCTTGGTCTCCAAAACACACCGGGTGTAGGTGAATAGGGTTGCTGCCCACATTCTCATGTCCTCTCTTTGGACCACTCACTATGGCATGGTCTTAGGACTTACATCAGCCCTCCTTCGCTGCCACACAACACATTTAAGGGAGCCAGACAGACTGCCAGCAGAGCTCAAGACTCTTTTCCGCATGACTAGTATCCTGACTGTTTCTTGGGGAAGATAGTACAGGCGCAATGCCCAAGGGACACGTTGGAACTTGAAGCTGCCTGCAGCTAGCTGCCCCAGCCTCTGCAAATCCACTGTGCTGGGACCCCAGAGTGGCCCCAACCTCAGCTCAGCTCCAACAGGGGACAACTAGCTGGCACCCTGGTATCCGAAGACATCTGCGACAAGGTGGCTCCAGCTCCCCAGGAAGAATTCCACCAAGCCTCCCTTGGTGGACAGAGGTGCATCCAGACCTTTCGGCAGGCAGACATAACTAGCAGAGAGTATGGATCACCCAGCGCTACACTCAAGGCACGCCAGACGACTACTGTCACAGGCCCTTTCCAGCTCTGCACAAAGCCAGGTCTTTGGCCAGTGCAGCAACCATAACTGGAAATTGCCTCCCCCAGGCCCACTCCCTTTCTCATTCTCGTACTTTCCGAGCCAGGCGACCTCGGGGTGCACCCACCTCCTCCACGGCGCTGCGTAGTTTGTGCTGAGTGTCTTCCATCAGCTCCTCCACCTCTCGAAACATCTCATTGAGCGTAGCTTCCTCCTGAGGATAGTTGAGAGCCGGGCCCGGCTCCGCCGGAGTCCAAGTGGCCGTCGGGGCAGGAACAGGGGCAGTGGGGACCGCTGCCGCCAGCAGCATACACAACAAAATACCCCCGAGCCGCTGCATGTTTGCTCCGCGCTGGCCGCCGCCTGTGTGTCCCGGAACGCTATCAAAGACTGCAGGACCACCCCTCTTGCCCGTCCCGCCCCGCCCCGCCGCTCTGCCCGCCCCCAGATGGAGCGAGACCCAGCCCCCTCCCAGACTCAATCCCTTCTGGAAACAGTGGTAACCGCTACTCTGCACCAGCCTGGATGCTCTCTGCACCCCAAGCCCCCAACCCCGGTTCTAGTGCCTAGGGGGAACTCCGCTTGACACGCTAATGGAAACCCAGCTCCGGAACCAAGGAACCTAAGTCTCTTAATTGCAAACCACTTGCCGGGACCAAGAGACATTAGCTGTGCTGCGGGTTCGAGTCCCATCCCTTCCTTTCCTAGTTCACCGAGCAATTCTATTGCTGGGACCTCTTGGCCCCTGACTCAGGGTCTAGCCTCTCCTAGCCCCCAGCAGAGCTCGGCTGAGCCCAGATCATCCTCCTCCCACTGCGACACAAATGCATGAAGCCCCCCACCTCTATCTAAGGGAGACCCAGCTGGGCTATTCCAACGAAGAGGACCACCGCTCACCCACCTCGAATGAACAAAGCTGAGCTGCAAGCTGGATCTGGTCACGACCGGCCGCAGGGCTGCCACAGAGCAGCCAGAGCAGAATCAGCACTGTGCGCGGGGTGGATGCAGAAGCGCCGGTACCCAGAAAGCCTGCAGCCTGCGCCCCCTAGTCCACCACGCCTCCGCCCCGCGGGAGGGGCGGTAGCACAGCCAATCGCTCTTCAGGCCGCCGGAGACCTCACAGTTCATGCCTGCCTCTAAATCCTGGGAAGCCCAGTCTGCAGGGATCTATCCTCTTCCTGGCAGCTCCCTACCTTCGCGATAGCCCAGGTTTCTGCTACATTTTACAGCCTTCTTGAGTCTCACCTTGCTAGCTCTAAGCCTGCCTCTGCCTTGGACGCAGTCCTAAAGTATGGAATTCCAGCCCCTCAGCCATCATAGGGTAGTCTAGACGGTCCCCAGCCAGGAAAATCCACTTTTGGCCATGAGAATGGGTCAACAGAATGTCAGCAAGCCCCTAGACGGGCGACATCGCAGAGTAGCTAGGACTGACACCAACAGCCCCAGTCCTGCCAAACTAGAACGGTTTGCAGGCTATAGCTGTACGTGAACTTCCTACTTAATACGCACGATGTATATAGAAGGATCGGGTCTCGGAGTTGGGCTGTGTAACTTGAGATAGCAACCTTGTCTATTGGTAGTTAGCTCCTCAGTGCCTAGAAAGGGGGTACTTAAAAAATGTTCCCGAAAACTCTTCTCCCACTTCTTTGATTTTCTATCCTGACTCTTCCTTGTTGGTTTCCCTGACACCTCCCTCTCTCTCTCTCTCAGGGCATCTCCTGACCTTTCCCGTTTCTTCCCTGTGCTGGTTAATTTTTTGTCAACTTGACACAAACTACAGCCACCTGGGAAAAGAACATCTCAGTTGAGAAATTGCCTCCATTGGCTTGGCCTGTGGGTATATCTATGCGGCATTTTCTTCATTGCTATTTGGTGTAGGAGATCCCAGCCACTAGGGGTGATGCCACCAACAGGGGTTGGGTCTAGGCTGTGTAAGAAAAGTGACTGAGCAAGCCAGAGGAATCACCTCTACTCCTACTTCAGACTTTGAGCTCCAGGCCTGGCTTCCTTTGAGGATGGATTATAAGGCACAATGAACCCTTTCCTCCCCGAGGGGCTTTTAATCATCATCTTTATCACAGCAATAGAAAGCCAAACTGGAACATGCCTCATCGGTCCTCTGGGGTAGCTAGCACAGTTTGCTCCCAGGTTACTGACTCGGTGGAGTTTCTTCACCAGCCCCTCCCCCGCCCACCCACTAGAAACCAGGAGCTCCGTTGTATCTGCAGGGCCTCAGGCCTACACACCTGATCCCTGAAAAACGAACTGGGGTGGGGTGGTTATAGCAATAGCTTCTGGTGCACCCGTACAGTGATGTGGTTAGTGGGCAAGCATTATTAATTAATTATTTATTTATTCTTATTTATTCAGTTTTACTCATTGAATTCTCAGCAGCCTTTTGAGGTTTAAGCCTTTTGGTCTCAAACAAGGACCCTTTCTTAAGATCCTAAACTAACAAGTAGTTAGATGGGGATTTGAACCCAGTAAACGGCCTCCAGAGCATCTACCTTTAAACACTATACTCTTTTGCTACACTTCGACTGGAAGTATCTGAGGTGACTTAGGAGCAGAAGATGAGCCATTTCCCTGGGAAAACATAGAAAATAAGTGTTTGAGATGGTAACCACTGAGTTGTATCTATACACCTGAGTCCGTAGCAAGGAGCCTTCTGCTGAGCCTCTAGATGCCCTGTCTGTCCCTGTGGCTCAGTGCTCACTCACCAACAGAGATGAAAGCTGGAGGGTGTGTGTGGTGTGTGTGTGTGTGTGTGTGTGTGTGTGTGTGCATGCGCACGCACGCTGATGTATCCAGTGTCGGATGAGGAACTGCAAGAGGCCAAATTTGCTATCCAACCCTCTACGTGACTGTAAAATACTGACGACCTCCCCAGATAAGCCCTGTCTTCCACCTTAGGTCTACTACTGACCAAATTACAAAGGCTGTTCCTAATGGCAAACGATGGGCTGTGCTTTCTCCTAAGGGGGAATATCAATTTTGTGATCACATTCTTTGCAGAACCGTTTTGCAGATAAATAGGTTTGTTACTAAACAAAACTATCGCAAAAAGAAATGAAACCATACAGGACTCAATTATTAGCTCAGCTAATAATTAACTCAGCTGCCTAGCTTTGGGCGATCTAGCAAACAGCCCCAGGCTGGTAGCAGAGGCAATGAGCAAGCTGGAGTGATGGATACCACCCCAGTGCAGACATGCTTGGCTCTGAAGAGCTTGGATGGGGGCAAAGAAAGCCCAGTTACGCTGGAGACTGGTAGAAGAGTCCCTATCTAGGTGGCTTTTGTGAGATGAAGGGATGTGGGGCGGGGGCTGGGGTTGGGGCAAAGAGGGGACAGATCTGCACAGGTCTGTTATGTCTGGCAAAATGAACTTTCTGAAGCTCCACACTTGCATTCATCTCTTTGTCCAAGTTAATGGGAGACCAACACAGGAAAAACATACCTTGCAGGTTAAGGGTTATTAGCAGTTAAGACAGTTAGGGATAAGTTCCTGTTTGGCCTGTATTTGTTTGTCCCATCTTCACCAGATGTGCTTGATCACATGTGGGCAGGAGGTACATCAGGATGGACACTTGCCCCTGACTGGATGCAGGCGGCAAGTACACGGGCAGGAAATACGTCAGGATGTATGCTTGGCCCTGATTTGGCCCGATGGGAAATATGGTGAGTTGTGAATCTTGCCTTTTTAAACTCCTAAAAAATGTGACTCGTGGCCATTTCCTGGGAACCCAGAGATGGACCTGGCTAGAGTTCATCAACCCGACCAGGACTTAATTAAAGCTTGCTTCAATTTTGGTTTAAAATTTTGGTAGTGTTCTTATTCCCAACTGGTGAGATCAAAGTAGCAGGAAACAAGTGGCAGGCAGAGACAAAAATTGGAATTAGGTGAGTATATATAATCTCAAAGGCCACCCTGCAGTGACCTACTTCCTCTACTAACTGGGGACTAAGTCTTCAAATACTCAAGCCTGTGGTGGACATCTCTCATTCAAACCACCATAGGGGGTGTGGGTTTGTTTATTTGTCTGTCTTCTTTCAGAGTATTGGGATCACTTTTTTGGAATAATTATGCAACGTTTTAAATTCTCACACCCTCTCTCAGAGAACCAACTGTGACATAAACATCTCATTTCATGGATGAAGACGTGGTCCCAGCATACTTGTCACTCACTAAACATTTCCTAGAGAGTTAGATGTTACTCGGCAGCTTTGCATCTTGCTGTCCGCCCCCTAGAAACACACACCCAAGGAGGCCTGTACGGTGCTGCTCATCAAAGCTCTGTGTGTGCTGCCGAGCATCCAAAGGACACTTATTGGCACTTTTGAGGAAGAGAGAGGATAAACTGGGCATCTCTCACACACCCAGCTCAATGCTGTGTGATGATAAAAAGAATGAGTGACATTTATAGGCAACAATATTGCTAAGTCTCAGAAACATTACGTAAAGTTGGAAGAGGCAGTTTGCAAAACGAAATTCACAGACTACTATATGTGCATATTTTTAAAACTCAAAATAAGAGCAGATATTATTTATGAATTCTTGCATATAGTAACACATACAGGTATAATAAAGGCATATATGTATAGACTGCTTCTGAGTGGGAGGCAGGGGAAAACATGAAAACTTTTCCCCCCAGTTTTCTAATGTAGTTATATATTAGAGTCCCAGGCTGGCCTCACTGTGTAAGTGAGGTGTTTACTTTAATTCCTAATTCTCCTGTCTCTACCTTCCAAATAAAAGGCTTGAAGGCCTGCAGCGCCACTTAGCCTTCTCCATCTCAAATAGATTACAGTGAATATAAGTTGAAATCACTCACAAGGTTAATGTGCTTTGCCGAAATTGTTCCATTTTATAAAGTTATTTGAAGTGTGCTATGGAGAATGCACTTGTACTTAGTTAAGTATGCTCATTACATATTTTCTGCATCTCCACACAGATCCAACGGCGCTGTAGGGTGTGTGTGTGTGTGTGTGTGTGTGTGTGTGTGTGTGTGTGTGTGCTGCTTGTGTGTCTGTGCTGCTTAGTTTTGTCAACTTGCACTAACTAGAGTCATCTGGAAAGAGGGAACTTCAACTGAGGAGGAATTGTTCCCATCAAACTGACCCCTTGGCAAATTTATGGGGCTATTTTCTTGACTGGCAATTGATGTGGGAGGGACCATCCCACTGTGGGCGGTGCTAATCCTGGGTTTGGTCCTGACTTCTTTTAGTGATCCACTGTGATTTGGACAAGTAACCTAATACATTCTTTCTCCCATTCTCAAATAAGTTGGAATAAAATGGGTGGAGTCATAGGTAGAGAAAAAGTCTCTGGAAGCTGTTTTCATGGCTTAAATGAAAAAAGTAGGATTACATATGACTTATGTCCCTGAAGCCACCTTCAATTCATTCCAGAGCGGCCACAGGGACATGCCAAATAAAGTCAAGCCTGTGAGGCCGCACCGCCATGAAGAACAGGTAAATAGACAAGGTGGGGCAGGTAAAAACAAGGTCAAAGCTGACTCCTCATAAAGTAGTTGAAGGACCACCACCCCTGCTCCATCTTGTGGCAACGGGGTTCGGAGCAGGTTGTAATGGCATTCCAGTCCATTTAAGTAAGGATGGACAGCTCAGCGAAGCTGGAGCCATCTTCCTCTGTCTTGGACTTGAGGCTGGAGAAACCATCCAAATGAGGAAGAGAGAGTGGGGACAGAGGTGACGATACTGCCTGGTCTCCTGGCTCTGGTTTCTTATGAGTCTTTCTGAGACCCAGCTGACATCTATGTTCTTAGATTATTCAAGTCCTTGGAGATTGTTCCAGGATCCTCACAGATACTCACCCCATAAACAACTGTCGTATTTGCATGTAGCCTGCTCGGTTTGATGAATACTTTGTTCTCCTCCGTTCTTCCAGTTTCATCTGTTTACTGATTTGAAGCAGCCTCATGTAATCAAGGCTAGTTTCCAATGCACTAATGGTGAAGGTGACCTGACTCCGGGATCATTCCACTTCCAAGTGCCTGGATTACAAGTGTGAACCACTGTGCCTGGCTTGCTTTCTTTCATTTTAAGGAGACAGTTCTCTTCAAGGTAGTCTACTTACTCACGGGAGTTTACTGTCTTCCCTTGAGATTCCTAAGAAGCTGGATCATCTGGCCCTGCTGAACAGAGACAAGTCACCAAGAGCAGCTCCCCTCTGCTTGGCAATGCCTCACACACAGTTTTCTGAGCCTTCCCTGATCCTGTATGTAACATAAAATACTTCAGAAAAAAATGGTGCCAAGATTTTTCTGAATGGAAACTCCATCTGCCCTTGGAAAGACTGTCTACGTGGATTCATGGTTTCCGTGAGTAACGGCCACTGAATATTCAAAATATATGTTTCTTTTGCCAAGTTTCCATGGGTGGTGCAAAAGAGACCCACAGGACCTTATTCCTGGCCACACCCTTTAGCACAGCACAGGAGGGAGAGCCTTGAGGCTGGTTGCCTTGTTTCTCTGGCTAGCAGGCGGATCATGGGTCTGTGTTATCACATGCATCTGAGATGGGGGATGACTAACAAGGAGGAGTGTTTTGGTGGAACTAGTCACAAAACGAAATGTGGCAGAGCCAGATGGTGAATAGTCACTATTCTAGGACCCAGTCCTCCATGCAAAGCAGCCTGCTTTCGAAAGACCATAGGGAGCAGGCCTGTTGAGTCCCCTCAGAAGTAGGAGGTTCGGAGAGACAATGGATGCTCCTTTGTGATTCCAGCCACACACACCTCATCCCTTCACCACCACCCTCCTCCCTGCTCTTCCCAGCCAGCTGTATGCAATTCTACCCTAATTGTTCAGACTCTCAGAGGTGCTATCCCACAGACTATGGAGAGTTACAGGGAAGCCATCATCCACACTGGATGAAGACTTCCTGGTGTGGCCACTTAGAGATCTCCACACTGCTACAAGTAGCCTCCCACCCACGCTCTGTAAAGAAGCCCAGATGATCTCACTGATTGCCCTCAGGGTAAACTTTGATGAAATCCCACTTGAGTTTGTCGTCAGGGCCTTATAGGGAGTGGGGAGACGTTGTTCATATCTCCCGGGGAAGGAATATTTGAAACAGGAGGTGGAGGCAAGAAAAAGGGGAAGTCAAGATTATCCTCAAGCTATCAGGTAACTATAGAGGAAGAAAACTAAAATTGCATTTATCCAGTCTCCTCCACTCTACCTCTTGGGATCTGAATATGTGGTATTTCTTCTCTAGGACAGTTTGTCTGATTTGTTTGTTTAAGATGCTGGTTGAATAGTAACCATGTCACTTATGTAGATGTTTGCTGATAAATCTAGGTGCCTGCTTGCTGTGTTTAGAGGTGCTGACTTGGTAGGTAGGACATGGGGTTCCTTTCATGCTGTGGTCCAGCCCGGCTCCAGGGACCACAAGCAAGCAACCTTGCAAAGCGTCCTGTTATCATTAGGCCTCGCCACAAAGCTCTTCTGTCCCCTCATCAGCTTCTCCTCCAGCTTCTGGGTTAGCTCTTCACACCCAGCAGTGCCATCCGTCCTCCCAATGTTCTTGTAAACTGCTGGAGAATGGGAGGAGAGATGGACGGAGAGCCTAACAGTACTGGGCTCAGATTCTTCGAGGACTGGACCTTCTCATCTCCTGTGAGTTCTCCTGCAGGATGTGCAAGTTAGCAGCCAATCCCTGGGCTCCTAGCCCAGTATTGATATAGTATCTGATAGTGATGCTATCAGTCACACCACTAGGGAGGCTTCTAGGAAATCTTTGTGCAGCTAAGAACCAACCTTGACTTCTAGTCTCAGCACTACCACCACCTCCCAGGGTGACAGAACCTTCCTGAAGATATTGAGGCATGACCCATCAGGCACTGTTCACCTGGTAGGTGTTCCCAGAAAAGTGGACGTGGCTCCTGTGGGTTTTGTGACCTTAAGATCCTTGCCAGTCATCAGTTGAAAGGAATAAACTCTTACACTGTACACACAATATGGACACATCTCAGATACATTACACTAAGAGGAAGAAGCTAGATTTAAAGAAGCAGGTTCCACTAGAAAAGTCAAACTATTGAGCCTGCAAATAATGCACTGTTGTCAGAGGCTGAGGTGAGAAGGAGTTGAGGATTAGAACACACTGGAAGATTCTGAGCCTTGAGCTCAGCAGTAGGCATGTGACTTTGGAGCCTATACGTTGAAAGCCACTGCACTGGCCACTAAGGAGAGAAATTTTATGGATGTGAGTTTGTGATGGTTGGTTTTAGTTGTCAATTTGACACAACCCAGAATCACTTGTGAGGTATGTCTCTGTTTATGTCTAGGGCAGGGCGTTGTTGATTTTGATCAAGTTTGGAAGACCTGTCTACTTATGGGCAGCACCTTTCTATAGGCAAGGGTCCTGGACTGAATGAGCAGAGAAAGCGGGCTGAATACCAACATGCACACATGAGTTCATCTCTCTCTCTCTGTCTCTCTCTCTCTCTCTCTCTCTCTCTCTCTCTTTAAAGATTATTTATGTATTATATGTAAGTACACTGTAGCTGTCTTCAGACACTTTTTCTTCTCTCTCCGGCCCCGCTCGCTATAGCTGTCTTCAGACAGACACTTCATTATGGATGGTTGTGAGCCACCATGTGGTTGCTGGGATTTGAACTCAGGACCTTCAGAAGAGCAGTCAGTGCTCTTAACTGCTGAGCCATCTCTCCAGCCCCCACTCCCTACTCTTAATGGTGTATGTGATGTTCCTACTTCAGATGTGACATACCTGGCTATTTCAAGTTCTCGCCACCTTGATTTCCCCACAATGGTAGAGCATAACCCGGAACTGTGAGCCAGATAAACCTTTTCTCCTGTAATTTGCTTTTGTAGGGGTATTTTTTGTCACCAACAGGAAGCAAAGCTGAAACAAAGTTGTGTGTGTGTGTGTGTGTGTGTGTGTGTGTGTGTGTGTGTGTGTGTGAGAGAGAGAGAGAGAGAGAGAGAGAGAGAGAGAGAGAGAGAGAGAGAGAGCTTTCTTTCCTGAATCCTGACTTTCAGAGACATACATATAATACATAGAATAGGGCAAAGCTTGCTCAGCACCCCAGGGATTCTTCTCAGACAGGGGTTTGGCAGCCAGGCCTCAGATGGTTCTATCCTGCAAAGCCTTCTAGACTCATAATCTTGGATAAGCCAGTGTGTATAACCCTAAAATTTTCTTTTTGAAATACGGTTTCTCCTTTGTTACAAAAGAGCAACAAAAGCCAGCCTTAAAGAGAAGAAACTTGCCAGGAGCACTGCATTTCGGGGTGGGGTAAGCATGCTTGTGTGGTACGTTTGGACATGTGGCTCTGGAGGATAAAGGACCAGCTTGGATTCACTCCTCTGCAGCAATCCGCCTTGATGTTTGAGACAACGTCTCTTATTGTCCTGGAGCTTAATGATCAGACTGACTATGAAGCCCCAGGGATCCACCTGCCTTTCCTCCCCAGTCCTTGGATTACAAGTGTGCACTACCAGGCTTTTTTTTTTTTTTTTTCTTAACATGGGTGCCAGGGATCAAGCCCTTCACCCACTCAGCCATTTCCCTAGTCCCTAACCCTGCAACTCAATTATAAAAGCACAGTCAAAGCAACGCTATTTCCTCTTCTCCCAGGTGAGCTGACAGTTTTCTCAACTTCTCTGCTCTCAGCTCTGTTGGCCTCCTCTCCAAAAGGAGGGCAGGAATTCAATCTGCCTCCTGGGTCTGTTGTAAGAAATAGTTCCTCAAAGCACCCAGCAAAGTGCCTGGCTCGCAGGAAGCCCTGGGGAGCACTGACTATGATTATACAGCCATCAGCAACATCATTACCAGGCCTGGCTGGCAGGGCTTTAAGCCTTTTATCACAAATGGACATGGGCAGGAACAGAGCCCCTTTGTGTGGGCCTAGCCAAGCTCTGGAGAAGGCCGGCAAGGGAGTGTCCACAGTTAATGTGCTAGACCACAAAGGGCTATGGAGGGTCCAGCGGATAGCCCTTTTTGTTTACGCAGGCAAACCTTTTATCTGCCTCCCAGCACAGAGCTGCCAGGATAGCTGGGTCAGAAGTTCACATAATAAACAACGTTTGCATACAGAACATGCTCCCATACAGGCCTGGGTGCTGTTGCTGGGGCTCTCACAGTTTAAGGCTGCTATTCTTGAACCAGGCGTGGTGATGCATGCCTAAAACTCCAACACTTAGATTCACACACAAAACAGCAAATGTGTTGAAGGTTTCCCAGCCTGTGGTGCTACTGGAAGGTTACACAACCTATAGGATATATGGACTAATGAGATTAGTGGCCTGGTACCTCATAGGGGATCAGGTTCATACTGAGCTATACACTAAAGCCCTGGGCCCTGCATTGGCCACAGAAAACAGGGCCATGATCCCTTGGGAGTCACTCGGGTAGTAAGCAGTCTTTCCTCTGAATCCAGGTCCAGTGAAGCCAGAAGAAAAATCTCCAACCAGAGCTATCTCAAGAAGGCCCCTAGAAGTCCTCAAAAAAATCAGAAATGGTTTTGGCAGTGAGCACACACCTTTAATCCCAGCATGTAGGAGGCAGAGACTTGAAGATCTCTGAGAGTTTGAGGCCAGTTTGGTCTGGAATTGTGTGTTTCATCCACGTCACTCCTGAATACCTATAGGCCAGCATTCACTAGAGCTTAGTGCCTAGCAGTCGATTTAAAAGCAAAGAAAATGTAGTATACAAATATACAAATATTCAGGCATAAGAAACAAATAAATCATCTATTTTCAGGAAAATGCATGGAGCTAAACATTACCTCAGTACGTGAACTAAACCAGATGCTCAAAGTCAAATACCCAGGTTCTCTCCCATAGGTGGTGCATTTATTAGACAGGGCTCTGTAGAGGAACAGAGCCAATAGAATGAATACGTGTTATGAAAAGACCTTCACAAGACTGGTTTACAAAGGCTGGGTCATCTAACAATGGCTGGCTGCATGTTGGAGGTGCTGAGAACCAACCAGGTTGCTCAGTCCACCAGCTGCGTGCTCCAGCAACCCCAGTCTGGTGCTGAAGGCCTGGAGGATTCTTCAGGAACTGTTGGTCTTCAGTCGATGTTGGAAGGCCAGAGAAGCTAGAGTCTGGTGAGCATGCAAGACGTGGCAGTACCAGCAATCAAAACAGGACAGACACTGTCACCAGCAAGAAACAGGCAGGCAAGCAGCTCGGGCTTCTTTTTTTTTTTTTTTTTTTTTGGTTTTTCGAGACAGGGTTTCTCTGTGTAGCCCTGGCTGTCCTGGAACTCACTCTGTAGACCAGGCTGGCCTCGAACTCAGAAATCCGCCTGCCTCTGCCTCCCAAGTGCTGGGATTAAAGGCGTGCGCCACCACTGCCCGGCTCAGCTCGGGCTTCTTATTTTATTATTTTTTTGAGACAAAGCCTCACTCTGTAGCCGGCCTGCAACTAGCTATGTAGACCAAGCTGGTCTGGAGCTCCTGCCTCTGCTTTCCAAGTGCTAGGAGCAATAAAGTGTGTTCACACACCCAGCCTTCTAGCAGATTCTTAATTAGAGATAAACACAAGCTCTGGAAACTGGAATGGGACAAGGGATGTGTGGTTTGAGTAGCTTTGGCTCCCATAGATTCATGTGTTTGAATGCTTGGCCCACAGGGAATGGCACTACTAGGAGGTGTGGCCTTGTTGGAGGGGATGTGCCACTGTGGGGGTGGGCTTTGAGGTCTCCTGTGCTCAAGCTCTGCCCATTGTAGAGTCAATCTCCTCCTGGCTGCCTGCAGATCAAGTTGTAGAACTCTTGGCTCCTCCAGTACCATGTCTCCCTGCTCACTGCCATGCTTCTTACTAAATGATAATGGACTGAACCTCCGAAACTGTAAGTCAGCCCTAATTAAATGCTGTCCTTTATAAGAGTTCCCTTGGTCTCTTCACAGCCATGAAACTCTAAGACAAGTTGTCTCCCCTAGTGGAAGTGGGATTCCGATGCTTTCCAAATGGAGGGCTTCCTAGGCCAAACACACAGAGAGACATTGTTTCAAAACAAACAAACAAAACAAACCAAGCTGCAATGAAGCGAAACAAAAGATACTGTAAGTAAGCAACTTAAAACTAAGGAGTGGGCTGGACACAGAGGCTTGCTTCTTTCGGGGACAGCATTCCAAGGCCCCCCAAAAGCTTAATTTCTTTTTTTCCTGGTATCTTCTTTCCTCTGCCTGGCCTCCCTCTCATTGTGGTTTGAGAGGCCTGGGTGTGCTCACTCAGCACCTAAGCACCACGTGTGTCTCCATGTGTGTCACCTCCTGTCGGTTCCTAACCCTGTCTTTGTCTGGGCGCTTCCAGACATCCTGAGCACCATCTGGTTAGTCTCCTGGGTGCTGGCATTTAGCAGGAACTGGCTCACAGCACTGCCCAAGAACCATGGAATAAATGAATAAATTTGGTTCTGGGCTCCATCACTTCATGTCAGAACTCAAGCAAAACAACCCAGCATGTCTCAGCCACGTGTCCCTCCTGCCCACACTGTTCTCGCCTCTGCAGTCACAGAACAAGAGAGTCTTAGACACTCTGCTAAGGGGTGACTTAGGTGGAGGCAGTGAAAGTGAGACATTCTTCACCTGTTCCCCAACCAGGTGATGTCTGAGCACCAAGATCCAAGTTGAACAATGAATGTGTTAGATGGCCTTAGTGGAATCCTTCCTTATCCCTGGATGTTTCTTGTTAGTTTGTTTGGTTGTAGGCTGGTTGGTTGAGACAGGGGCTCACTAGGCAGTCCAGGTGGTTTGAATGAGAACCACCACCTTTCCACCACCCTACCACCCCTGCATAGGCTCACCACCTCCACCACCCCTGCATAGGCTCATCACCCCCACCACCCCTGCATGCTCATGATTTGTGCTCTTTGTCCCCAGCTGGTAGTGCTGTTTTGAAAGGTTGTGGACTGCTTAGAAAGGGGTGCCTTGGTGGAGGAAGTGGGTCACTGTGGGTAAATGTGTGTATGTAAAACAGAGGTCAACTTCAGGTATGTTCCTTGCTAATCTCCTTATTTATTATTATTATTATTACTGTTATTATTATTATTATTACTATTATTATTATTAGACAGCATCTCTTACTGTCTGGCCAGTGAGCTCAGAGGACCACTCCCACAGCCCTGCAATCCCCAGACTGGGTTAAAGACTGACTTTGCCTTGCTTCACTTTTTTTTGTAATTTACTTTTTATTTTATGTGTATGAATGTTTTGCCTATTTGTATGTATGTATTTATTTGTGCGCCTCGTTCCTGAGAAGGCCAGAGAGGGCCATGGAGCCTACTGATCTAGCAGGACAGATGGTTGTAAGCCACCTGTAGACACTGGGAATGGAAACCAAGCCAGAGCTCGTACCCCCCCTGAGTCATCATCTCTCTAGCCCTTCGTGCTCAGCTTTTTATGTGGGTGCCGGGGATACAAACGCAAGTCCTTATGTCTTCATGCATGCACACACACAGGCATGCACACATCACAAGTGTTTTATCAACTGAACTATCTCTCCAGCTCCCCACTGTCTCCTTGAGCTTGCTGGGATTCTGAATTCCTTCCTGACCTTCTAGCTGGAAGTCCCACTCTCAAAGACCTCAGATTAGTGTGTGGCTGTAGTCTCCCTGGAGCCCCGTCTGACCCCATGGAAGGTTAAGATACAGACCAGCGAAGTGTAGCTCAGATTCTGGAATTCACAAGACTGGAACCACAAGGTGATCGATGCATTGTTGGGAGAAAGAAACATGAGAGGAGAGGAGATGTTAACCCCTCACTGGCTCCTGCTTTACAATAGGCAGACGGGTCACTGTGGGCTTTTGATCACTTCTAGGTCAAAATCATGGACCAGAAACATTAGACATCCCAATTCCAAGAGAAGACTATAGGTGCTGGACTTTGTTTTGTCTTCCTCAAGAAAGAGAAATAAGAGACCATTTAGGCTCTCCAGTCTTCCCTCTGGAATCATGGATTTAGCAGAAGGTCACTTCTTAACATATGTTCTTATAGAAGGCTGCATATGACAGCCTGTGCACATTGCACATGCATGAACATGTAGGTTTGTGTGCCCATGCATGCATACACACTGGAGGTCATGTGTTGACCTTGGATGTCTTTCTCTATCCCTCTTCATCTGGTTTTTTTGACACAGGGCCTCTCACTAAACCTAGAGATTGCTAATTCAGCTAGACTCACTGCTGTTGCAGAGGACCTGAGTTTGTCCCTGGAAGCCATGTTGAACAGCTCACAACCACCTGTAACTCCAGCTCCAGGAGATCCAAAGCCCTCTTCTGCCTGCCTGAGGCACCTGCATACACACGACATGCACACATACCTACGCCCACCCCACCTCCACACAAATGCATTATAAAAGACGTCTGAATAGGAATAGTCATTGTCAGGGATATTCGACACCGAAGCCCGGGTTCGATTCCTGCTCAGGAATATTCATCGTTGCTTTGTCACACTCTTACTTTTAAAAAGATTATTTTCATTAATCAATCAGTCAGTCAATCAGTCAATGTGTGTGTGCACACGCACATGCACACTCGCATGCACACGCATGCATATGCATGCCAGTGCCTGTGGAGATTAGAAGAGGAATCAGATCCCTAAAACCTGAATTACTAGTGGTTGTGAGCCACCAACAAGGCGCTAGGAAATGAACTTGGGTCTTCTATAAGAGCAGCATACACTCTGAACTACTGAATCATCTCTCTAGCTCCTAAGCACTTCCATGTTAAGTACGCTAGTCACTTTTCTCTTGCTGGGACAGAATACCATAGCCAAAGCAACTCACAGAAGAAAGCATTTATTTTGGCTTGCCGTTCCAGAGGTAAGAGTCCATCATCATGAGGAGACATGGCTGCAAGTGGTGGCTGTGTGGCAGGAATGGGAAGCTCAGACATCACTTCTCAATCGCTAACCCAAGGCAGAGAGAATGAACTAGACCTGGGTGAGACTACAGCCTCCCCAAGCCCACCCCTAGCAACATACCTCCTCCAGCAAGGCCACACCCCCTAAACCTCCCAAAACAGTGTCACCAACCAGAGACCAAGTGTTCAAATGCCTGTGCCTGTGGCATAGATCTCTCAGTCAACCGCCACAGAGTTTTGGTGATGAACTGTCACGTGACTGCACACCCTATATGAACCACCTGTGATGTATTTTTCAGGACTCAGGCTTAGCCTGAGTGGGAAGAACATATCTGAATGGAAGAGCTGAACCGTAGCCATGCTGCAGGAACCAGCACTGTTCAAAGCCTGCCTTTGCCCTAGCTGCTGTTATTCTTAGTGACACAGGATTAAGATCCTTGACTTTGGGGGCCTTCTCTCCTCAAGGCTTCCAGGGAAAGCATCTGTCTGTGTGGGTGATAGAGATGGCGGTGACTTGGGCAGGATTTTAATTGTGTGTCTTAGGGACTGACTGTATTTATTTATTTATGGGTCTGTGTCATATTATTTAGTCATCAGGAGACTGTGTGGAATACAACAGAGCTGCCATGATACTCGGCCCAGAGACACAAAAGCTAAGAGAGCAGAGTTCCTGATCTCAGCAAGGACAGGCTCAGCTCTCACGTCTTTCTCATTACCTTTAACATTTTTACTTATGTATTTGTTCTTAGAGTTTTTTTGTTTTTTTGGGTTTTGTTTGTTTGTTTGTTTTTTTCGAGACAGGGTTTCTCTGTGTAGCTCTGGCTGTCCTGGAACTCACTCTGTAGACCAGGCTGGCCTTGAACTCAGAAATCTGCCTGCCTCTGCCTCCCAAGTGCTGGGATTAAAGGCATGCGCCACCACTGCCCTGGTCTTAGTTTTTAATTTTTATATTTTAAATCTAATTTTTAACTTGTGTGTGTGTGTGTGTGTGTGTGTGTGTGTGTACGCACATATACATACACACACGCACACGCATACATGTACATGCTCGCTATTAGCACACCTGTTGAGGTGAGAGGATGACTTTCCGTATCATGTCCTCTTCTGCTATGTGGGTCCCAGGGATCAAACTCAGGTCACCAGTCTTGGTGACAAGCACCTTTATCTGCTGAACCATTTTGCTGGCCCTTTAGTTTGTTTATTTATTTATTTATTTATTTATTTATTTATTTATTTATTTATTTATTTATTTGGCCTTTCGAGACAGGGTTTCTCTGTATAGCCCTGGTATAGCACCTTTATCTGCTGAACCATTTTGCTGGCCCTTTAGTTAGTTTATTTATTTATTTATTTATTTATTTATTTATTTGGCCTTTCGAGACAGGGTTTCTCTGTATAGCCCTGGCTGTCCTGGAACTCACTCTGTAGACCAGGCTGGCCTCAAACTCAGAAATCCACCTGCCTCTGTCTCCCAAGTGCTGGGACCTCAGTTTATTTTTATTTTTTATTAGTTGACTGTTGCATATGTTTGTATTTTATTTATATAAAATTTTATGTAATTTATATATTCATTTATATATTAAATATAAATATATATTTATAATTTTATTCCTTCTGAGTCAAATTACTCTTTCTATCCCCCTCTCCTGCTGAGACCCTTACTTACAAGTCTTCCCCCTTTTGTGCGTGCATTACTCACTGAGACTAAGCAGAGCTCCCTGTGTGAGCGTGGTTAGGGAGTCATTCACTGGAGCGGCATATCAACATATCAGCGACTTCATTACTGCGTAAAGTGACATTCTCCCCAGGGCCACCTTCAACTGTCACCTTATTTATTTTTTTGAGGCTGGGTTTTATGTAGTAGCCCAGACTGCCTTCCAATTCACTATATGACTGCAGATAACCTTGAACTTCTAATACTCTTGTCTCCAGATCCCGAGTGCTGGGATCACAGGTGTGCGACCACTGAGCTGTGTCCTCAGCCCCTTCTTAATGATGTCTAATGTTTCCCACGAAGTCTACCTTAAATACAACCCTAGATTATTGCATAAAATTGTTACGGGGGTACCAAATGCTATTATTTAGTGTGTGTGTGTGTGTGTGTGTGTGTGTGTGTGTGTGTGTGTGTGTATTGTGATGTAATGTGTATAGTTGTGTAACTGCATTGTGTGTGTGGGGTATCTCTGTGCATGCACAGGGAGGTCAGGGGTTGATGTTGGTTGTCTAGTTTTAAGATAGGGTTTTGTGGTAAACCTGGACCTCATTAGCTAGGCTAGACTGACTGGTGAATATGTTTTAGGGGCCCATCTGTCTCTGTTTCCTCTCCCCAGTGTCAGGGTTACAGACCACAGGGCTCACTTTTTATATGGGTTCTGGGGATCTGAACTCAGGTCCCGACACTTGAAGGGCAAGCACCTCACCAACTGAACCATTGCCCCAGCTCAATGCATATTATTTTGTGTTTCTGTAACAGAGTCATGGGGCTGGAGAGACAGCTCAGTAGTTAAGAGCACTGGTTGCTCCTCCAGAGATCCTAAGTTCAATTCTCAGCAACTATATTGTGGCTCACAACCTCTCTAATGGGATCTGTTGCCCTCTTCTGGCATGAAGGTGTACATGCAGAAAGAGCACTCATACATAAAATAAATAATCTTTTAAAAGAAAGAAACAGCCGGGTGGTGGTGGCGCACGCCTTTAATCCCAGCACTTGGGAGGCAGAGGCAGGCAGATTTCTGAGTTCAAGGCCAGCCTGGTCTACAGAGTGAGTTCCAGGACAGCCAGAGCTACACAGAGAAACCCTGTCTCGAAAAAAACCAAAAAAAAAAAAAAAAAAAAAAAAAAAAAAAAAAAAAAAAAAAAGAAAGAAAGAAAGAAACAGAGTCATACAATATAGCCCAAATATTGAGCTCCCAGTCCTCTGGCCTCACCTCCCGTGTGCAGGAACAAAAGGTGCCAGCTGCTGTACATGCCTTACATTTTATCTTTATAGACATACTGTGTGCTCTAAAGTGAGTCTACTTCGGTCTCTGTGCTTTGGTTCTCTCTTCTCTGCCCTGTTCTCGGGGGTCCTGAAGATGGACAGCAGTTAGGGGCATCAGATGCCACTGCTGCTCCACCACAAGCAGAATAATCTGAGGATATTCTTGACATAGAGAAAATTAAAAACAAACAAACAATTCCCCCAAAAGCAAAGCCAAACCCCTCTAAGATGAAATACCTGCTATTGCAAACTTTGACTTAAAAATGAAGCCATCGCAGAGTAGCATACAACTGTAAACCAGTTAGCTCCTTACCTTGAATCTCACCTTAACTCAGGCCTGGCCTGTAATTCTCAAGCCATGTCCCAGAAGTGGCACAGCGGGAGATCCTTTGAGCCCATGGCTGTAACCAAAAGCAGTGGTTATGTTTTAAAGTTCACCCTGCTGTTACATATTTTTCTTCTTTGTATGCTTTAAATATTTAAAAATAAAAATCCTATAGATAAGTGAGATGTGGGGTACATGTCTGTGATCTATGCATTTGGGAGGCTGGGGCCTGGAAGATTGTGAGTTCAAGGCCAGCCTGGACTACGTGATAAAATCTGGTCTCAAATCAACCAACCAACCAACATCCCTCAGTAACAAAAACACCACACTGAATGATCTGTAGGGGGTCATAATTGGCCTCTCTCTGCCCTTCGTGCTTACACCCGTGAACACCCACAGGTTCTTTGTGCGCTGCGGGTGCTCTTCTCCAGAGTATTAGGCACGCCTCTGGGTGCAGAATTCATTTGGAGCAGGACTTGGCCTTGGGTCTAAAGCCTGCTTAACACTCAGAGAAGCACTTTTCATAGCACAATTCCGAAACCTGAACAACCTTTGGCAGCTGACGGCTGAGAGAAGAAAAAAAACAAACAACCCATCCAGAGCCTTTTCCCAAAGCTGAAATGTTTATGTCGGGTGCAAATATGGCCAGAGGTTTCTGGAAAAGGGTGGGGATAGTACGGGGCGGAGGGACGCGGGAACAGCGCCACCTTGTGGTCTCATCATTACTTTCTCGAGCTGCGATGGCTGCGGTTCAAGCTCCCGTCAGACTGGGGCGGAAATTCTGGACTTGGGACTCTGATTCTGAGACTGGGAGACATCTAGACTAGAACCTAGCTCCAACAGGCCCAGCTGCCCGACTCAAAAGACTTCATTAAAGACTACCCGGGCACAGCTACATGGTTGTTGAAGGAGTAGGGAAGAAGGGCGTGTGGCTGGCACTCATGGGACCATTTGGATCTGGAAGGACGGGCAGAGAGCCTAGAAGAAGAGTTGATTTCACAAGAGACGAGACCACGCCCAAGCTGGGAAGCTGGAGAACCAGGCTGTCTGCACTGGGAAGGCAGATGGGTTGCCACTCCTTACTTTACCTTAGCTCTGTCTTGGGCTGTCTATTGGTCTCTCCTGTTGTTGTCTCCTGCCACCCCAACACAGGGCACCAGGAAGGTAAAATAAGATCACAGTTTCCTAGAACATCGGGAAGTCCCAGAGGCACTCGGATCTGTTCCCTTCCTCTCCTTCTCAGTGGGGACTCACAGGCACAACACATCTCTGTCTGATACAAAGATGTTAGCCATCACAGGCAGGGGACACTTAAGTAATCTGTGCTTTTTCTTCTAACAGCTACATCAAAATAAATAAAAGAAGCAGATAAAATTAATTTGGATAATATATTTTGTTTCATTCAACAGATCTGATGTCTTGGCATTCTAACATGTTATGAAAATAGAATTCAGAGCTAGACATTCTGGTACACGGCTGTAATTCCAGTGCTTGAGAGACTGAGACAAAGGGGATTGTGAACTGGAGGGTATCCTGGGTTAAAACAGAGAGACCATCCAACAAACAAAAAGATAAACAAAAGAGTAATGAGATCTTTAGCTCCACTTCCCACCCAGGTTCTAAGGCTTTGGGATTCTGTATGTATTTTACTAGACTGGAGACACACACACACATGCATGCACCTACGCACACATGCACACCCACACACGTACACACACTCATGTATGCTTGCACAGGTATGGAAACCAGAGGGCAGCTTCAGGTGTCTATCCTCAGCATTGCTCACCTTGATTTTGGAAGCAGATTGCTAACTGACCTGGAACTCACTGAGTAGTCTAGGCTGGCCTGAGAGCTGTCTGTCGCTGCCACAGTGCTGCAATTCCAAGCACACGCCACCACACCTGGCTCTTAAAAATGATTGTTATTAAAACACAAAACAAAACAAGGGTTCTGGAGCCCCCAGTCAGACCCTCCTGCTACCAAGCCAGCGCTTGACTGACTGAGCCACTCTCTGGAATTTTAAAGGATTGACAAAGATCAACAGCAGAACCTCTCTGGGCACCTTCTCTGTATGCTGTAGAAAATGTTCAAGGCTGGCCCAGTGACCCCATCCCATAAGCCTCTGGGACCCAGGCCCACTGTAAACCTTCCATTGGGGTCCCTCACTTACCATTCTCTTCTGAGACCCTCAGAGCCACAGGTGAAGGTGCCCACTTAGCAAGTGTGTGTGTCCCTCATCCACACACCCTGGATACAGACATTCCCAAACCACAAGCCAGCCAGTCCACAACACACTTCTGTTTTTTGTTTGTTTGTTGGGGTTTTTTTTGTCTTGACTACCCTAGAACTCACTCTGTAGACCAGGCTAGCCTTGAACTCAGAGATCCACCTGCCTCTGCCTCCCGAGTGCAGGATTAAAGGTGTGCACTGCCAGTTCTTTCCACTTCTTTTTTATGATTACATCTTACATATTTATTTAGGGTTGGGGGACACAGGTCTCAGCTTGTATGTGGTGGTCAGAGGACAGCTTGTGGGAGTTGGTTCTCTCCTTATCTTGTGAGTGCTGGGTTTGAAGCTACATGTCAGGCTTGGCAGTAAATGCCTCTACCCATGAGCCATCGCTCTAGCCATCTTCAGGATTTTAGGGTTCAGAGTAATTAAGCCAGAGTTGATAGAGACCACAATTCTACACTTCTCTAATGGGGAAACTGAGGCCCACTGAGGGAAGAAATGTTGCTAGGTCATGAAGCAAGATTCTCATCTGAGGTAAATGAGATGGCTCAGAGGGTAAAATAACATGCCTCACAAGCATGAGGACCTGAGTTCAATCCCCGGAACACACAGTAAAAGGAGAGAAACAACTCCCTAAATTTGACGTCTGACTTGCACATACACTCCATGGCAAGTGTACACACACACACACACACACACACACACACACACCACCATCATCATCATCTCTTCTCTCCTCTTGGGTCTCCCCCTTCCTGTAGGCATCTACTAGACGCTCTGGAGAAAAACAGCCATACTCTTATTTATTCATTAATAAATAATAATGTAAATTATTTATTAATAATAATCTCTGGGGTGGGCTGAACAGGTGGGGGCTGACTGACACTTTTCCACATGGTCTCCACTTTCTGGTCACCCCTAGTGCCTCACTCCTCCCTGCTCATACCCAAGGTTTATTCTCAAGGAGGACACATGCCACAATGGTCACACTACTAATTCTTAGGACCACATGAGAAGCACACCCTCCACCTGCTCCACCAACTCCTGCAGGCCCACAAACATGTCTCACTTCTCCATGAAAACATAGCCTGGAGGTTTATGTAATAGGAGTGATCAGGATCCTAAAAGCCTGGGTTCTGGAATATTTCCATTCTAGGTCCACACTGGGACAGAGCTGCAGCATATCCCCCTTCCTCCTGCAGTTTGGGTTTGTAGCCATTTGCACTCTGCAAGATGTCCAGGAGGTGGCGCCAAACTGATACCCACAACAATTGCCTAGGAGCCTCTTAATCAGAAGGTGGCTCCTGTGTACATAAAGGAGGGGATCGAGAGGGTGCTGCCTTGCCAACAGATCTCGTTGGCCTTGGCCAAGAGCGCGATCTCCTGATATAAAAGGGGTCCTGTTATCCATAATAAAGGCCAAGAAAACTCTGCTCATTTCTGCTGTCCAGTGCTCAGTGAAGACCAGGCTCTGGGTCCCCCCCGTAAGTGTGTGTGTGTGTGTGTGGGGGGGTGCCGTGCAAGAGACAACAAAGTTCTTTGCACCCCTACCCTTCCTCTGAAGGTGTTCTAGGCCTGGGGCAGGTGGGAAAGCTGGTCCTCATTGAAAACGATGCAGCCGGGAAGCCAGGAGCTCAAGGAGAGACAGCTCCTTGAACAGCTAGCTGCCTCTGGCAACAAGGAGCCTCATTATTCTGCAGTGGTGACTCCCATAGAAGCTTAACACAAACATGGTTGGGAGGTGGGCCCAATATGGTGGCAGGTGCCAAACACATATGGCTATTTCAATTAATTAATAAAAAAAATCCTTTGAGATAGGGTGTCACATATGGCTATCCTTGACCCAGCCAGGTATCATCTCCTGCCTCCACCTCCAGAGTGTGGGATGGCAGGTTCATGTCACCACAGCTGGTGTGGGCAGTGCTGGGCACAGAAGCCAGGCACATGCCAGGCAAGCACTCTTCCAGGTGAACTACATCTCCAGCCCTAAGATGAAACAAGTTTAAAATTCAGTTCCTGCCAGGTGCATCCGCACACACCACTAATCCCAGTACCCAGGAGACCAAGGCAGGAGGATTGCTGTGAGTTTGAACACAGCCTAGGATACATAGCAAAACCCTTGTTCAATACCAACACCACTGAAGTGAAAATGACAGTTTCTTAGATCCATTTCAGACACGTGTGGCTAGTAGCTGCTACTGGGCCAGCACAGAAATTAGTATAAACAATCACTGAAAGTTCTATCTGGCACCGTGAACCCAGAACCCATGTGGTCTCCCACCGATAGGGTTGCGTCTGCATGTCGGAGTGCGCCTGACCCTCTAACACTCCCTTCCATGGATGTGGTTCCTCCAGGGTTCTGAGATCAGGGATCAGGCAGGGCCCAGTCAGATGCTTGGCTCTGCTACTCCCTATGGCTGAAGCTTTGGAGAAGCCACTTTGTCTCATTCCAGCTGAGTTCTCATCTGTGCAGTGCAGACAAGATTGCAAGCTGCCACAGTTATTACTAAATAACAACAGGTGAGTCCCCAGCTGTTCTGCAGCCTATGTACCTTCAGGCTGGGTTGTCACCATGGAGACCTATGTCTGGCTCCAGGAAGCACAAGGCTTGATTCTTGTCCAGAAGGAGATGGCCATCTAGGTGGAAGGTAAGATATGTGACATGATCCATCCAAAAACCGTTGCTAGGTCCCATCTGGGGTTGTATATGATCCCGTGGAACAGGGCCACAGGGGATACGTCATGCTTACAAAGTTTACGAGAGGGGCTGCATGGGTTTTGGAGCAACAGAGATAATGCCGAGAAAGCAGCCTCACAGTGTAGTATTGGGCAGAACCATGTAAGGATGGAGGGAGACTGGGAGGTTGGGAGGGAGGGCCAGAGCTGACACAGTGCAGAGTGGCCCAGTAGGGGAGGGGGAGACCTGGAGGAAAAGTATCAGAAACTAGGCCATGTTGCTGCAGTTGGGTAAGGCAGATGGCTCTGGCACAGCAGGGTGTGCGTGTGGGCTTGTTCTGGAAAAGGCAAAGTCTGGAGAGCAATTGTGTTGGCTGCAGCAGGAGGGAGGCTGGGGGTTTGTGCAACAAAGGTGACTTCTCCTCAATTTGTTTTCCCTCTAGCCAACGACTCCAAGGCTTGAGAGCTGGGGCTGACACCAGCTGGCAGCAGACAAGCTGGGAGGTTCTTGTCCGCTTCTAGTGGACACTTCTCCTCTAGACCTTGCCTGTAAACACTATTTATTTTGGAAAGCAACTGCTCTGTTTTCAAATAAAACGTTGGGACATGCAGTATTGGATTTCCCTGATCTGACATTGACCTAGAAAAATGTGCTGGCAGGCACAGAAAATGTGATGGCCCACTGTGCTGGCAGGCACAAGTGTCTGCTCTTGGCTGTGTCTGCAAAGGTTAAGATTTGAGAGAGTGGATGAGGCCTTCTCCCTGCTGGGAGCACACTCTTGCCCCAAAGAGGAGGGCATCTGAAAGCTAGGTGACAGTGTGGGCTTCTCATAGCCTGTGTGTGAATAGCCATGAAGAGCAAGAAGAGAGGCACCCAGTGAAGATGGGACATAGGTGGACCTCAGAGAAGAAGCTGATGAAGAGGACTGGGGGCTGGGCCAAGACTCAGACCAAGAGCAGCCATAGATGTGCTGAATGAAGTAGTCAGGGTACAGTTCTCAGGAAAATGGCCAATGTGACTTCAGTCCTAGGGGAGGTCTGGAGTTCATCTCTATCTCTCAAGGGACAGGCTTCAAGAGACAGAGTGGCCATACCTACCTTCAGGTGGAGGGCATGGTCTGTCTCAGGCTGGCAGGAGACTAGGAACTTCTATAAGGGAGTGGGGGCAGCAAGGAGGAAAGTTCTTTGCAGAAGCCCCGTGTCTTAGTAGGAACCTAGACATCTGGGGTCATCTGGGACATAGGGCCCTGATCTCATGAATAAAGGAGACCCAGAGATCAATAAGAAACCACCATGGAGTCACTAATCTCCCAGAATCCCCCAGCCGAGCCAGGTACCTTATCCTGTTTCATAGTGTATACTGTATTCCCTTTATCACTGCCCCCACCCCCCCGGCCAGTGGGATGAACTGAGATGAGAGATACACAGTGGTCAGCTTGGAGCTGGGCACAGTAACTGCTCAATAAACGGACAGCTGTATTGCAGCTTCACTACTCAGGGTGATGTGCCTCGGTTTCCTCTTTGTTCACTACAAATAATAACCAAAGGTGTCTCACAGAGCTATTGGGGAGGGCCAGAGAGATGGCCCAGTTGGTAGAGCACTTGACTAGTAGTCAGGATACTCTAGACTTCATCCTTAGTACCATACGCGCCGTGGGTGCGTGCGGTGGCTCACACTTGTAAAACTAGTGCTGGAGAGGTGGAGGTAGGTGTTCAAGGCTGTCCTCTACCACACGGTCAGCTCATGGCCAGCCTGGGCTATATGAGACCCTATCTCAAACAAACAAACAAGAACCAAACAGACACTGTAGGGGATTAGATGAGCTCTCACACTCAAAACCACCCAAGCAGTGCTGGCGTTGACTCACTACGGCTGTTTGCCATATTAAATATTGTGCTCATCTGTTTCTTCATGCTCCCCCTTTACCTCCTCTTTTAGTATTGTGTTTACAGAGAGTTTGCCGTGTTCTGGGTACTGGGGATCCCCCAGAGAACAAAAAGGTGGCTCGACAGTCCAATTGGTGAATCGCCTGATAGGAGCAGCCTCAGAGAGGCTCACTGTTTGAAGAGGGTACAGTCCACCACAGTACAGAGGGCAGGGCAGCGGAAGTGGCTTTCTCCAAACCTACAGGGTCATGGGGAAGCTGTTTCACACGTGGTGGGTGGCTAGGTCAGGAAGCCACAAATAGGATCTGAAGCTGGACCAGGCTGTAGCCCTCAAAGGCTGCTCCCATTCCCACCCCATGCTTTACCTTTGCCAGCCCTGCCTCTGGTCCCAAAGGTTCTGTAACTTCCCAAGACAGTGCCAGCAGCTAGGGAAACAATTCAAATACTTGAGCCTACAGGGGACATTTCACACTTAAACAGTCCTCAGACTATCCGTGCCAGTGTTCCAATACCTGCACTTGGTGACCATGCTGCGTCAAGTGGCTGAGCAACTGTGGTTACAGATGGAAGGAATGCTATCCTGGGATTGCCCGGGTATGTCCATCTCATAAAGGCCCTTATAAGGAGAACGCAGGTGAGCTGGAGTGCAGGTGGACAACCTGATGGCAGAGGCAGAGGTTACAAGTGAGGTGACTATGTTTGGGGATAAATGCCTGAGCTTAGGACCAAGAAAGGGAAGGAGATGGAAAACGGCAACACTGCCCTTCATGTGAGCTTGATGAGACTGGATCATCCAGAATGATATAAATTCACATGGCTGTAAGCCACCAACTTTGGGGAGTTATAGCAACCAAAAGAAACTAACACAAACCCTTCTGCTCCGAGTCTCTAGCCTTTTAAGGACAGACACACATTAAGGAATAAAAGGCAGGGCACGCTGCACACAGAGTTGCATCTGGGAGCAAGGGTCAGACTATGACAGACCATTCCTCTGTCCCTCCCACTCAGCCACCCCCAGCCTCACACCTCTGTTCTATCTGCCTACAGTCCAGAGCTCCCTAGCTCTGGCTGGAAGTAGAAGCCCATAGAGAAGCAGGTTGTGAGGCTCCTGGGCTAGAGAGGACCAGGTATACAGTTTCTGGACCAGGAGTGGGTGGGGCCTGTGACCGAAGTCTAAGGTAATTAGCCTGTGCCCAGGTCCCTGGGTGGGGAAAATGAGGAACTGAGAGGAGGGCAAAGCTGGCAGGCAGCCCCAGTGGCTCCCAGGTCTCTGTGATTACAAGCTCTCACTGATATAATAAAGAACACCTAGAAGCCTCCCATTCTGGGGGCCATAAAACAGGACTTGGCTCGGCTTTCATCCTGCCAGGCTGCAAGACTGCTTCCAGGAGCTTTCCTCTTTCATCTCCCGCGCCTTTAATTGGCAGGTCTGAGCCCAGGGAGCCACCCCCAGTCTGAGCCCAAGGAGCCTGACTCCAGTCGACTTCCCTGGCTTCACTCTGTTCACGTCACCCCACAGGTCTCTGCCCCACCCTGGTGCAGACAGCCTGAGTTGGACCGTAAAGTATGGGGGAACATAGCCAACTAGTGGGATGGGGAGTAGGTGGGGCTTGGGGCGTGGCTGGAGTAATTCGCCTGTTTCCTGGTCCCTCGGGTGTTACTTGGGGGTACATAGGGTTTATGGAGCTGGAAGGAAGATGCTTGTGGCTCAAGTTCAGGAACTCAAGTGGGGCACAGTTCAACGATACTGCATCTAGGGAGAACTACTCACAAGGTGGACGTTTTAATGTACAGGAACATGCTTGGTAGAACTCATGTGTGCCCCCTGTCCTACATGCATGAGAGGGGTCAGAGGATAGGTGGAGGCTGGGACTGGGAGCAAGGTTTTTGCTCCTGCAGAAAGGAGACTTGACCATGGGACTAAGGGGACCAGATACCGTTGACGGCTTGATCCTTGAGCCTCTGGGACCGTGATCCTGTTCGTTTGCCTTTCCCAGAGGACTGCTGGGGTGGGGAGATGGAACACGTGTGCTGTTGGCTGTAGCATGACTCACCAGGCAGCCACCATCTATGTCTGCCTTTTCCAGGAGTGGCCATGCTTCCAGGGTCAGCCTGCATTTGACCCCTCTCATCTCATTACCCACCCCTGAAGCTGGCCCTGGCCCTGCACCGCCATGGCTATTTACTGTGAACAAGCTGACTGTCTCCTGCCCTCAGAGTACCCTATCCTGCCTGAGATCAGGCCTGGGGCAGCCGGCCTCACCCATCCCATATCCTCTGTCTCCCAAAGTTACTTCCTAGCCTGGACTGCAAAGTGAATTCCAGGCCAGTCTGGGCTACAGAATGAGACCTTCTGTCAAAAAAACAACACCCACCCATACTTGGATTCTTCAGGGGTGGATGCTTGCTGTAGGTTCATGCTTGATGACAGCTGGAAGTCACCCAATGACCCTGAGATGAAACTGGGCTGTCCTCTGCTCTCATGCACATGTTCCAAGAAAGCGGTCTAAAACTTTGTGTCTGAACGCTGGATATAGTTTGTTTTTAAAACTTGACAATATATTTGTGGACACAAATGATGTTTATATTTTAGAAACAAAATACTCTCCAGAAACAAAAGAAGTCTCAAATCACTGGTTGGGTCTTTCCAGATCTATTGTAGTATAATCAACAAATGAAAATTATACACACACACACACACACACACACACACACACTACACACATGCACATAAATGCATGCCTGCAATCCAAGGTAGGTAGAGGCAGGAGGAATGGAAAATTCTGAGCCATGCTGGGTGTTGTGAGAATTCTTTCCCCAGGGAGATGTAAACCACATCTTTCCCCTTCCTGCTAAGACTCTAACAACAAACTGAAGACCAGCTCACCTAAGCTTATCACAGAGAAGCAAGTTCATTGGACTTACTTACAGAGAGTGGGTGAAGTGTTACTGACTGGAGTGTGGATGACCCCAGAGCAGTCACACTGGAAACAACTCTCCACCTGCTAGGGAACTAGCATCCCCATAGCCATGTAGAAAAAGAGCCCCTCAGTTAATCTTCCACAGCCTATACACTTAGCATTTTCTTAAACCCCCAGGCCAGATGCAACTAGGGCAGGATTGCATGTAAATGACTGAAAGGTGCAGGCGGGAGGACCATTAAACTATCAGGTGAGGGTCTAGGGACACTCCCCGTCCCCTTCTGTATGGGAAAGCTCAAAGCAGCAGGATGCTATATAAAGATGTCTGGATAGAAAACAATATATGCACACAGGCATCTGGTTAAACTATATATAGATCGTGCATTCACAGGACAGATTCAACTGTTGAAAGATGGGAGCTGCAGAGGCAGCTTAATTGGTAAATGAGGACTTCAGTTTGATTCCCAGCACCCAAGAAAAAGTTAGACGTGGCGGTGTGCCTGTAATCCCGTGCTGAGGAGGTGGAGTCAGGAAGAACCCTGGGGCTTGCTGGGCAGACTGTCTGGCCAGCTCTGTGAGCTCTAGGCTCAATCAGAGACCCTGTCTCAAAAAATAGTGTAGAGAAAAACAAAGGAAGAAGCTCTGGGTTCCATACACACTGTACACATGTGTATATGAACTCACCCCCACACACATGCACACACACATGAACACATATGTGCACATACACAAACATTTGTATGTAAATTCATTTTACTTTTAGTGTAATTTGGCCATAAGAACAACTTGGTATTGTATTCTAAGCAGTAACCCAGGTCCTTCAAAAATTCCTTGCAAATACTGATTTTAATGATTGTTCAGAAGTCTTACCCTTTCTTAATAATGCATTATTTCTTATCATTTAGAGTGTTTCTGGTTTTCCATTAACTCTTAGAAAACACTGTTATGAGTTTTCAGATTTTGGGGGAATTTGTTTGTTTGTTTGTTTGTTTGTTTGTTTGTTTTTCAAGACAGGGTTTCTCTGTGTAGCCCTGGCTGTCCTGGAACTCGCCCTGTAGACCAGGCTGGCCTCAAACTCAGAAATGCGCCTGCCTCTGCCTCCCAGTGCTGGGATTAAAGGCGTGCACCACCAATATTTTTAATGATGCCCTTAACATGAATTACATGGTTCAAGATAAGAAATATAACTTTCTTATAGTTTATTGAGGTTAATTTACATGATGTAAAACCACCCTTTGTAAGTACAGAGTTCAATGATTGTTAAAGTAAGTCCATGGCCTGGAGAGATGGCTCAGTGGTTGAGAACAAGCACTGTTCATGCAGATAATTGGAATTTGGTTCCCAGCACCCACATCAGGTGGCTCACAACTGCCTCTAACCCCAGCTCCAGGGGATCTACTGCCCTCTTCTGTCTGTCATGAGCACTGCAGGCACACACATGCTTTAAAATAACAACGATCATATCTTAAGGCTATGCAGCCATTTCTATAATCTAGTTTTAGAATATTTTTATCAACCACACACTTTTTAACCCCAGGTAACTATAAATATACTTTTTGTCACTAGAAGGTTGCGTGTGTGTGTGTGTGTGTGTGTGTGTGTGTGTGTGCGTGTGTGTATCCAGTTGATACTCAGCTCTCTGCTGGTTTAGCAATTAACAACTGAATAGACAGAGACAATCTTCGCATAGTGTATCTCAACAGATTTGAAAGAAAATGCCCCCCTAAGAAGTAGTACTAACAGGAGGTGTGGCCTCGCGGGTTTATGTATGACTTTGTTGAGGAAGTCCATCACTAAAGGGTGGGGTTTGAGATTTCAGATGCTCAAACTAAGCCCAGTGAGGCATTCATTTTCTGTTGCTTGAGGATCCAGACATAGAACTCGCAGTTACCTCTACCAGCACCATGTCTGTCTGCATGCTGCCATTGTTCATGCCCTGATGATAATAAACTCAACCTCTGAAACTGTAAACCAGTCCCAGTAAAATGCCTTCCTTTATAAAAGTTCCTGTGGTCATGATGTCTCTTCACAGCAGTAACAACTCTAACTAAGATCTCCCTAAATAGTGTCGAACACAAATGTGGTCCGGAGGCTGAAGAGAGGAATCAATAGTTTAAGTGCTTGCTAATACAAGCTTGAGGACTGGAGTTCAAATCTCCAGACTTCACATAAATGCCAAATGTGTGTGGCAACCTACCCATAATTCCAACCTTGGATGTAAGGACAGGGACTCCCCAGAGCAAGCTGGCCAGCTGGAATAGCCATAGTGGGCAGCTCTGAGTTGACTGAGGGACTTTGCCTTGTTGAAATAAGGTGGAAGAATGATCAAGAATATTCCTGCCATCAACCTCAGGTCCTCACATGCATAGGCACACACATGCACACTCACCCACCCACACATGTCCAAATACATGCAAAGATATATATACACAGTACATAAGCAAGCACACATCAGATCACATATTAAACTGGAAAAGAAAGGAAAAGCAAATGTAGTCCAGTTCTATGGCTCCTGACATGGAGTGACCACCCCGAGCCCTGCTCAGAGTTCTGATGGCCAGCAGTAGAGGTAGGGATGGGGCGGGGTGCCTGTGCTAGCAGAGCCTGGGTAGTAGACAAGTAACCAGGCCCTTCCCTCCAGAGAGGCTGACATTGTGTGCAAACCTGGAAGCCGCTTGGTCCTTGGCTCCAGAGCAGGGTTTGACATCAATCTCTCAACCTCCAGGCCACTTTTAGATGCAAGGCTGCTGGTGTGGGGACTTTAGGAGAACAGGACTGCCTGGCTGTGAAATCACTGGCATTTCATGGAGTGAGGGAAGATTTTACAAGCACTGTGCTGAGCTAGGCTCTGAACACAGGCCAGGCAGTTATGTAACCAGCCTGGGAGGTATAGCACATGTGGGATGGAGAGACAGATGGAAAGAAGGGGGGGGGGGCCCTAGGCCAGTGTGATCGGGAACTCTGGTCCCACTCAAACACACAGGGGTGAACCATTCAACCATGTACTCCATAGGTCTCCTGAAAGTTGTTAATGACTTATCTCATTTTTCATGAGTATGTGTCTGTATGTTCACACATGTGTGTATGTATGTGCATGTCTGTCTCTCTGTGTGTGTTCATGTGTGTGCCATGAACATGTCTGTCTGTCTGTTCCCTCTATTCATCATCACCAGAATACAAACTTCCTGATAGCAGAAGCTGGACCTGCATGCTGTTTTTCATCCAGATATAGCAGAGGGTGACCTGTAAGGTGCTGAGCTCCCTGCTTCTGGAAATATCCAAACATCCACTCACTCAACGAAACTTGACAATTTGACCTCTGCACCTACCCAGGTCTCCTAAGTTCACTGGCAGCCTCAGAGCCCTGATGTCCAACTTTATACATCAACTCAGAGAGTGAGCATGCTTGCACACATCTGGGATGGGGCAAAGAGCCACCTGGGCCAGCTCACAGTAGGTCCAGGTAGCCTGGTTGTTGGCTCTGCCTTGGGATCAGCTGCTACAACCTCCAGGTAGCTGTCCCATAGTGTCCCTACTGTGGGGCCTTTCTGTATACAAGTCCATCCCTCTGTCCTTGGAATCCCCCAAGATCTGAAAACAGTGCCATGTGCTGTTCAGGACAAGTGTCCCGTGTCTTTGAGCTGTCTCTTGTGTGTCATCGCCGTCCTAGTCACTGTCCTTAGAAGGGTGCTAGTGAGTCACTGTCTCCTACTAAGTGAGTGATGACTTAGAGCCCTCAGTGAGTCTTGGCAGTTTGCAGATTTTGACACATTGTAGCAAATGCTTAGGTCACTTTTCCCATTCAGACTTTTTAGCTAGAAAAAGAGTCAGTTAATTAACAAAGGAGAAAAAATGACCCACCCCATTTATTTATTTATTTGTTTGTTTGTTTATTTATTTTTGAGACAGGCTTTCCTTTTTCATATCAGTTTGGCCTGAGACTTAATACATAGCCCAGGCTATCCTAAGACTTACTAATCAATCCTCTTAAAAATAATCATGGCATGGTGATTGGGAGCTGGGAGGCCAGAGGTGCACTGATATATATATATATAAAATGTTAATAATATAATATATACATATATCAGAGCTATGCCTGGTGGCACAACACACAACATGCCTGCTGACCCAGCACTTAGGAGGTAGAGGATCAGGAGTTTTAGGTCATCCTCTGCTACATAGCAAGTTCAAGGCTAGTGTGAACTTCCTGGGACTCTGTCCTAAGAGTGAGAGAAGGGCACACTGTGGATGTGACAAGCAGTTTCTTGGAGATCCATTCTAGTATTTTCTATCACTGCCTACCAGCAGGGTCCAGGATTCTGGCTATGATCGTTGACTCTGCTTATGTGATCCTCACAGAGACAATGACAAATTTTTATTTGGAGGCATTTATTCCCACTGTAGAGCAAGTTCCAGCTAGGCCTGGTTGACAGACACCTATAATCCGACTACTCAGAGACTAAGGCAGGAGGGTCTCACTTTCAAGGGCAACCTGAGGTACATGTATCCTACACTCAATAATCAGACACTTTGTGGACATATTTGGGGACCCCAAAGTACAGGTTTCTCAATCGTCCCCAAGTTGTGAGTCCCAGTTTGGGTACCTACCTCTCAGTGCCTTGGTTTACCCACTTTGCCCAGCATGGTTGCACAAGGACTAACCTGGTAGGTTCATGGCAGCCACTGTTGAATAAACAATGAGAGATTCAGACTGTCCGATGAACCCTGGTGCTGGTCCAGAAGGTATGTGTCATGGAGCCTGTGAAATCTGAGGACCAAAGGCCCGGTGAACACAGAGCACCTTGTCCCCTGCCATCCTGGAGCGCACGCCTTGTACCTTGGCTTCCCAGCTTCTTGAGATGCCTCACTTACTCCCAGCCAAGGTCAGTGGTTTCACTCTGTAACATTTATAACTGTGACTGTGGCAATGAGGACCATAGCACCTCTGTGATCTGGTCTATTTCAGTCAGAGCTGAGTCAGGAGGGGGCATCTGACTGTTGTGGCTCATGCCGCCCAAAGGTTGGTCTCTCAGCAGGTGTCTGGGTACATGGCAACTTGGGATCTTACACCAGCTTTGCTGCAAATGCTCAAAGGCTGTGTGCTCTTTGGACTAACTTTCCTACCACCACTAAAACTCAACTCCTCATTGATAAATTGGGAGTTAACACCTTCTGCTACATGGGGCTGTTGTTTTAAATGAACTGTATCCAAAGAGTCCTGCTCTATGCTTGGTACAAAACAAGGTTGTTGCAAATGAGCGTGTCCTGCCTCCTCTAGGGGTTCCTTACTGCCATGGCAGGGGTGTGAGGTGCTCTAGGTAGGACTCCCTTTCCACTCAATCCTGTTACATCCTCGTCTGTGCCCAGAGCATCAGATTCTAGCCAGCATCTCCTTCAATGCTCTACACACTAGTACCAGGGACCAGGCTCTGTTCTCTGATGGCAATCACAGGAAGCCTCATTATTGTTCTAAGCAGGCACATGGTCATATAGGCAGGGCTTCTGAACATTTCCCATTCTAAGCTCCGTACTTGTAAGAAACTTTTACATGATCCCAGGTGTATGGTGTGTGTTTTAAGATAGAGGGGCCAACAAACATTTACTGATAACAAATGTCTTAGTCAGGGTTTCTATTCCTGCACAAAACATCATGACCAAGAAGCAAGTTGGGGAGGAAAGGGTTTATTCAGTTTACACTTCCAATTGCTGTTCATCACCAAAGGAAGTCAGGACTGGAACCCAAGCAGGTCAGGAAGCAGGAACTGATGCAGAGGCCATGGAGGGATGTAACTTACTGGCTTGCTTGCTTCTCCTGGCTTGCTCAGCTGGCTTTCTTGTAGAACCCAAGACTACCAGTCCACAGATGGTACCACCCCCAAGGGGCCCTCCCCCTTGATCACTAATTGAGAAAATGCCTTACAGCTGGATCTCATGGAGGCATTTTCTCATCTGAAGCTTCTTTCTCTGTGATAACTCCAGCTTGTGTCAAATTGACACAAAACCAGCCAGTACAACAAATCATGATGAACGTTATTTAAAAGTAATCTTTTGGGAGCTGAGATATGGCCCAGTTGGTGGAATGCTTTGCACAGCATGCACAAAGCTCTGGGGTTGGACCCAGAGCACATAAACTGTACGCAGTGGCACACATCCCTGGAATCTGGCACTTAGGACGTGGGTGCCTAAGAATCAAATGTGCACGTTCATTCTTGGTTGTATAGCAAGTTGGTGTCCAACCTGGGCTACATGAAAGACTCCATCTCAAAATCTAAAACAAAGCAAAAAACCTAAGCCCAACAATTCTTTAGTATGCATATAATTTTTTTTGTTAAATATATTTATTTATATATATTTAAATATATTAAATATATTTTGTTAAATATAAATTGGCTATACTATCTAATAAAGAAAAAAACCCACAGAAGCTGAATGGGATAAAGAACCCAAATTATATACTATGTACAACAATTTCACCTTGAGACACATAACATGGAAATAAAGAGGACAGGAAAAATATTCCAT
>CM052703.1:84293324-84434580 GCA_028551405.1 Uromys caudimaculatus | reverse complement strand
TCTGTATCCATTCCTCTGATGAGGGACATCTGGATTGTTTCCAGCTTCTGGCTATTATAAATATGGCTGCTATGAACATAGTGGAGCATGTATCTTTGTTACATGTTGGGGCATCTTCTGGGTATATACCCAGGAGAGGCATAGCTGGGTCCTCAGGTAGTATTATGTCCATTTTTCTGAGGGTCCGCCATACTGATTTCCAGAGTGGTTGTACCAGCTTGCAATCCCACCAACAATGGAGGAGTGTTCCTCTTTCTCCACATCCTCGCCAGCATCTGCTGTCACCTGAGTTTTTGATCGTATGCATATAATTTTAACCATAAAAAGAATAAAGAAAACATGCACCCTAATGAAGCAGATAAACTTATTTGTTTTTCCATAAGGACTTCAATGCTGACTTGAATGCTGCAAAATCCAAGCATCTTTAACACTTTTTAGAGTTAAACAATATTTTGAGTTGATTTTCTAATCAATGCTGAGAATACTGCTTCATATAAATATATAGTGCCAAATGGCACAAGGATGTTTAGAGACATTTCAGAAACTGTTGGAAATTCTGCCCTAATCTCAAACATTCATGAATCATGTTTTATTAATTAATTTTAATGAACCTCAAGCCAGCAACTCAACCTGAAATTTTAAAGATTTATTGTTACTATCTTAAATTATTTGTGTTGTGTGTGTGTGGACATGTGGGTAAAACCCACAGAGACTAGAGGCATCGGATACCCTAAATCTGAAGTTACAGATGGTTCTGAGTTGCCATGTGGGTGCTGGGAATGAAACTCTGGTCCTCTGGAAAAACAACAACTTCAAGATGCAACTTTAAAAATCAAATATCTTAATATAAGATGAGTACCAAAGATACACCAACTTGACATTACCTGCTAAGGCATGACGGTAGGAAAAGATTTAAAGTCTTTGTTTTCCATAATTAAATCAATACATTTCTACAAGAGTGGGAAATACTGCAGTCAGTAACATGCAGTCGTCTCAGAAGTGAGCCAAAGTTGAAAAGGCAGTATTTGTTGACATTGTGTGGTCTGACAGCACAAACACTGCAAATGTGTTTGCATGTCCAGAACCAAGGCTGCAGCAAAATCTGCCAGAAACATGGAGTTTAATGTGTATGATTTTGAATCAACGTTTGGTCAGAGTGCACACAGAAACCTTATACTACTGTCAAATTTTTGTGGCCCACACAAGTTGCAATTCACAATCTAAGAAGCTGGGATCTAGATAAATGATGTTCAGTCATTTAGTCTTAGGGACCAGTTTGGAAAATTAACTACAGGTTTCTAAGACCACAGGATCTTTCTGCCTAACTGGGTCTACTTCCCTGTCCCTCTGTCTCTCTCCTCTTTCTCCTCTTCCTTTTTTGCAGTACTGAGGTCAAACCCAGGGCCTTACACATGCAAGGCAAGTACTATACCCCTGAGTCACATGCCAGCACTTGGGAGACAGAGGGATTGAATCCCTTTAATGGATTTAGAATCACCTAGGAGATACATCTCTAGGTGCATCCTTGAGGAAAACATATTCCTCTCTCTCTCTCTCTCTCTCTCTCTCTCTCTCTCTCTCTCTCTCTCCAGCCTAGCTGCTGACCTGCGAGCAGCTGCCTCCTCACACACTCACCTCTACCCCTTCCCTTGCACGATGGACTGTATTCCTTCCAACCAAGAGCCAAAGTAACTCTTCTTTAAGTTGTTCTTGTCACTCTCTTGTCAAAACAATGGCATTTATTTGAAAAATAGTTCTGGAAGCTAAGAAGTTCAATATCTAACCAGGGCCCTTTTCTGCATTATAACGTGGCAGAAGACGTTGGGCAGGAGAAAGGGAAGTGGAGGGAGCAGAATTCAGCCTTCAGATGGAGCTTCCTCGGACATTAATGAATACAGTCCATGTTAGTGATTTCTATGAGGGCAGAGTCCTTACAACTTAATTACTTCCAAAAGATGCCACCCTTGGCATGGTTGCATTGGGGATTTCCTGTTCTGGCTAGTCTTTGGTTGTCAATTTGACATAGACCAGAGCTGCTTGGGAAGGGGGACCTCAGGTGAGGAATTGCCTCTACCAGATTGGTCTAGGGGGAATTTTCTTGATTAATGATTGCTGTGGGAGGAGCCAGTACACTGTGGATGGTGCTACTCATGGGCTGGTTGTCCTGGGTTGTAAGTGAAAGCAAGCTGAGCAACCCTTGAAAACAGCCCTGTAAGGTTTCTCGGTGGGCTCTGCTTCAGTTGCTGCCTCTGGGCTCCTGCTTTGAGCTCCTGCTTTGGCTTCCCTTAATGATGAACTGAAACTTGTACATGAAATAAACCTTTCTTCCCCTTTGGTCACTGTTTTATCACAGCCAACAGAGAAGCAAACTGGGACAGTTCCCACGCCATTAGCTTTGGGGACACATTCAAATCAAGTCACATGGTCAAGCCTGAAATAAGGATGGAGAAATAGACTGGATTCACTAACCAACTCTTCAGGAGTGGAGCAGGATGGGAACCCTGGCAGTTCTCTGAAATGGTGGCTCAGCAAGGTTCCTGAGGCACTCACTCTCTGCCCTCCTTGATAAAGCTTTGATCCTGGGCTCTTACAGGGCACATTAGTTACTTTCTTATTGCTGGGACAAAATGTCTGGCAAAAAAAAAAAAGTTAAGGAAGGAATGTCTTGTTTTGCCACACAATTGCAGGGATACATTCCATCATGGCGGGGAGGTCATGATGACAGGGGTGTGAAACAATAGGTCACATTATGTCCATAGTCAGTAGGCGGAGAGGTGAATGCAGGTACTTAGCCCACGCTTGCCTTTTTATTCAGTCTAGGCCCACAGCCTAAGGGATGGTGCTGCCCACATGTATAATGGTAAGTCTTCCCATTCCAGTTTAACCAATATAGAAACTCCTTCATACACACTCCCAGAGGTGTATCTCCTAGGTGATTCTGGATCCTGTCAGGTTGATAATCAGAATTAACATTAAGATTAACACAGCTGGACTTGAGCAACTTCCAGAGCTACCCAGGAACAGGCGTTCTTGCAGCTCCATGGCAAGGACTGGGCAAAGGGCATGGACTTGTTAGTCAGTTATTTCCTAGTGCTGCTGCAACTGAGTTGGGCACACCGGGTGGTCTAAAGTCACTGAATTATACCCTCCACACTTTAGAAGACTAGGTGTACTTCCTCCTGGCCTCTGGCATGGCTTGCTGGCTGCCCCCAATTCTTGGTGTTATCCTAATTCTCTGTCTTCAAGTGCTGTCTTATGACATTACACTCACATGTCCCCGTGTGCCTCTGTCTGCTTCTCAGTGTCCCTTTTCATAAGATATACTCTCTCCTTAATGACCTCATTTCAACTAGATGCCTTTTGTAAATGCCTTATTTATTAATATAGTTGTATTCTGTGTTGCCTACCTTTCCTGTGGTTGTGATGAAATACCAGACAAGAAGCAACGTATGAATGTGGTGGGAGTGGGGGTTGGCTTATAGTTCAAGGGAACAGAGTCTACAATGGCAGGAGCATGAAGCAAGGGGTCCTCTTGTGTTCTAAGATGATGCAGATAGGAAGTGCCCCCAATGCCCCACTTCCTCCAGCAAGGTCCCATTTCCTAAAGATTCCACAGCTTTCCAAAAGAGCAGCACCTGCCAGGGACTATGAATCCAAGCACATGAGCCTATGGGCTACATTTCACATCCACAACACGCCCCAAAGTACTAGGAGTTAGGCTGCTTACCATTTTGGGAGAACACAATTTAGCTCATAACCCTAGCTTAGAATACTGATCTTTTGAGATGAGCTAGACGTTAGAGGAAGTTACCATGGCACCTCAAACCCTCAAAAGGATGGATGGATAGATAGGATGAGAGATAGACAAGTGAGTAAAGGTATGGATAGGTGAGTGAATCAATATGTAGATGGATGGATGGATGGATGGATGGATGGATGGATGGATGGATGGATGGATGGGTGAATGGATGGATAGATGGACAGATAGATGGATAACCTGGTAGATGGGTAGATGTGTGAGTAAATGGATGAATGAGTGAATGAACATAGAGCCCAGTGTTAGCTTTGCAGTGAGACTGAAGTATAATTTTAGCTGTGGAAGTCATGAAGGATACCCAACACTTGTGCCTTCAACTCATGGCAGCTCCTCAAGGAGACAATTCTAATCCCCTGGAAATTTTGACTGCCTATGACATCATGTCAGAGAATGCAGCACCATTAAAAAAGCTCACCCAGCTAATACAGAAGATTAGCAAGGAACCACCCACTACCACTCCTTACACATACAAACCATCATCACCAGGGCAACCACAGGACAGCAGTATGTTACCTCTTCTCCCACATCACCTTCCTTCGGATGCCACGTACTCTGGGGACCTCACTGCCTTTTAAGGTTGATGTGGGTGGGATGATGGGAGTTCCTGGGGTGGGGGACACTTCTACTCTTAGAATTTAGTGGTTTGCCATTTTATAATATCATTTTGTTTTCTTTTGATGCTAATGAGTGGCCACGGTTTAGACCAGGCATTGAGTCCCTTGCCTGGATTCTTTTAAGGAGTTGGAGAAACAGGATGAAAGGGGGGTTCAGAGAGCCCCTGAAAGGTCCAGAGTTTTAAAATCTGGTTAGAGATTAATGTCCATATATCTTTGGAAGATTGTCAGTTATTTCTGTTTGGTTTCAGACTCTGGGATAAGGGACTAGGAGGTGCATATATTACGTATCAAAGCAGACCTGGCCTCCAGGTTCTCCCAGCATCCCTCAGTCCCTATCTGGCATACCCTGCCCCCAACCCTAAACTTTCTAGCCCAGGGGCTGGGCTGCCCTTCCCCCAGAGGCTCTTCCCTATATAATCTAGACATTTTGGTCTCTTCTTCCCAAATTCAAGAGTGCCCTTTCTCTCTTTCTCTCCCCTCAACCTCTATGCTGACTCCACTGGCTTCAATCCTTGGGGCCAGTGAACTCACCCAAGAGCAGCTTCCCAATAAACCTGTCTATGTATAACATATCTGGCTTGAATTGGCTTATTTCACCTTTGAAGAAATAACCTAGCACCTAGCACCAGAAGCAGATAACATGATGAGGTCTCTGAAGAGAGGGACCAGAGTCTACGCAGCAGAAGCGGGAGTCTTCTCAGACCTGAGTGTGGGGGAAATTTCACAGTGTAAGCCTTCAGCATGGCTCTCTGATTTCCAAGCAGGAGGCAGGGAAGGGGTCAGGGAATGGGGCAGGGAGTAATACCTGCTTCGTATAGAAACTAATTTCTGGGGTGAGAGATCCGGGGCCTTGGGGAGTCTGCTAGTTGGAGAGCCACAGAACAGCCTCAGTAGGAGGCCTGTTTGTGTCTGTGAGAGAAAAAAGGAAAGAAGAGAAAAGAAAGGAAAATAAAAGGCCGTGGCTTCAGCTAGATTCTAGCTTCACATTTTCACATTCTTACCTCTCTGACTTAGGGTGGGCTTGGCCAATTCTGTCAGGAAGAAGAGAGCCAAGATTTGGCTCCTCGGGGGTGTAATAATCCTGGGCCGCAACCCCTCTTAAGGTGACCTTCCCCTGACTCCCAGCAACTGTTTCTTCCCTCAGCCGCTCTTGCCTCATCATCTTTATGCAGACAGTACTATACTACGTGGTCAGTCCTCAGTAAACAGTTCTTCACGAACGTTCCCCAAGCTATCCAAGATGAGCTCGGTTGCTTTGTGCTGGGCCCCTCAATGACTCAACTCTCCTAATCAAACGCTTCTGTGGTTTCCACTGGGTTTGAAAATGAAGACCATGTTGAAGATCTTGGGAAGGAGGTCTCTCACCGTGCAGCCCCATCTGACCTCCCCTCCACCCACCCTCACCCCCACCCCCAGCTTGCCACTGGCCAGGGCTCACTGTAGGACGGACTGCTCACAAGCTTCTTGCCTTTGGTCTCCAAAACTCCCGTTCCTCACACCCTTCTTGGTCTGTGTCCCCCTCTCTCCCTTTCTCAGCCTCAAGCATGACCATGAGGCCTCATATAGAGAGCTAATGGTCTGTCTGGTACAGGGTCCACAGACTGGTACTTACCTGGTAAATACAGGACAAAAGAGCAACCCCGGTAGAGGTCTGTTGAGAGAGAATTTCTGAGAGCCTTGCACTTTCCTTCAAGGTCCAGTGTCACTCAGAGGTGTGTTTAGATGTGACTGAATGCCTTTTATTTTATTTTTTATTTTAAATTTTATTTTATCTTGAGGGAAGGTCTCTGTGGTAGTTTGAATGAGAAATGTCCCTATAGGCTTGGGTATTTAAACACTTTGGTATATAGTTGGTGATGGTATTTGGAGAGGTCTTAGAGCTGTAGCCTTGCTGGAGGAACTATCTCAGGCAGGCTCTGAGAGTTTAAACCCTTCTTTACTTCCAGTTTGTTCTCTCTGCTTTGTGCCTACGGCTGAGGATGTAAGCATCCTGACCATTATGTCTGATGCCACAATTCCTCACCATGGTGGACTCTTCTCTCTCTGAAGCCATAAATCCAAATAAACTTTTCCTTCTGTAAGTTGCTTTGGTATTTTATCACCACAACAGAAAAGTAACGACTACAGTCTTAATTTTTTTAAAGAATTATTTATATTTATTTTATCTATAGGAGTAGACTGTCGCTGTCTTCAGACACACCAGAAGAGGCATCAGATCCCATTACAGATTATTGTGAGTTACCATGTGGTTGCTGGGAACTGAACTCAGGATCTCTGGAAGAGCAGTCAGTGCTCTTAACCACTGAGCAATCTCTCTAGCCTCTACTACAGTACTTTCATGTGGCCCTGGCTGACTTGGAACCTACCAGGTAGAAGAAAGTGGCCTTGAACTTGCAGCAATTCTCCAGTCTCTGAGGGCTGGTATTACGGGCTTTCACAGACACTACCATGCCTGGCCTGTATATGCAAGTGAAAGGCTTTGATGCTAATGCCACCCTCTGGTCTGTCGTTTTCTGTCTTGTGTTTTGGGAAGAACAGAAGAGCAAGAGCCAATTTCTGAGCTCTGAGTTATGTAACCCTGATCAAAGCTAGGGCAGGAACACAGGCATGGTCCCAATCAGCAGCTCTGATGACTCTTGGTGAATCACTGTTGGAAAAACAGAGCAGGAGATAGTCTATGTAATCAAGAAGAAATCCTTTCCCGTGGGGCATTCTCCCTGGTAAATAGTTCCCTGCCAGGAGCCTTTGTGGTCCTTTACTCAGCTGCAGAGCTGATGGGAGCTGGGGACTGCCTGGAGCTTTACCTGAGGGGATGGGCTAGCAGCCTTGGGGTTACTTCTCAGGGCCCCCCTTGTTCAGGGGGAACAGCCAGCAGAGCTGAGCCGTCTCTCCCATCCTCCTTTGCTCTTATGTTGGGCAGCTGAAAAAAAGCTTCTAGAAGAAACTCAGCCCTGCTGCCTGGTGGGTGTCCCTGTGAGACAGGAGCTAAGGGAGGGGCTTTGGTGCTTTTCTTTTAGGAGGGGGAGGAGGGAGAAAGAAAAGGGAAGAGGAGAAGGGGAGGAGGGAGGAGGAGAAGAAGGAGGAGCTTGGCCAAAGGTATCTTTTCCAGATGCTCTTTGTTTAAAACCCATCCTCGTAGTAGCCCTATGGAGAGAGAGTTTGTGCTAGGTGCTCACACCCCTTCTCCCCAATATCCCATTCCCCTGGAACTCCATCTCCTGGTCCTCAGCCCTGGCTGAAGCAAGCTTATCCTTGACTAAGCCTGACTCAGCCACCCCTGACGGCATCTTCTGGGCTCTTGCCCTTCCCAGGATGAAATCGTGTATGCTCTGTGGGCAGACAGTCTGTAACAAATTTCCTAGGATGGAAACCAAATGAATATAAAAATAGTTGGGCCAGATTGCTGGCATGCACCACGGCTTAGGAGTAGCCCAGGGACATCTGGGCCCAAGCTAGTGCTCGGCAAATGAGGCTCATACCCACTTTCTTCCATCTTGTCCACCTCAAAGTACCCATTTGCATGTCAACTCCAAATGGGAGCAGAGGGTGATGTGAGTTCAGGCACCTTCTTAGAGGCTCTTTCTGAGTATGCATTTCCAGAAAGCTTCCTGGTACAGATCAGGTACTCCCTGATTACCTGGCCCACCTGAGGTTGGCATCAGAGGTCAAAGTTCCAAAGGAACTTAGAATGAGTTATCTCCATGGCTCCCAGAAGCTTTGTAAAAGGGACAAGTTCCCCTTTGGGGGGACTGGGGAGTGGCAAAGCCAATTTGGAATGAGTTTAGTCTCTGGAATGCTGGCCACCTGAAGCTGTGCTTTTCAACTAGAATGTTTCCCCTTCCTGTCCCTCCTCTGTCCCTGGAGGACTCAGGGTTGGAAGTCCTGCACTCCCCTCCTCCACCAGGGATTGCTGAATGGGTCAAACAGTCAAGGTGGTCAGAAGATGTCGGTGGCTGAGATGGGTAATATTGATGATCAGCTTTCTAAAATATAGAATTGAAGAGACAAACCCCTGGGTATGTCGTCTGTAAGGGGTTTTCTAGATTCAGTAAATTGAGGTGAGAAGACCCCACCCTAATGTCAGATGCCACCATTCCTACTGCACAAAAAGGGGAAAGGTAGCTGAACCCCAGTATTCATCTCTTTGCTTCCTGACTGCAGATGTGATGTGCTGGACCAGCTGGCTCACACTATCATGATGGGGCGAGCCAAAATAAAAATAAACAGACCCCTCTTTCAAGTTGTTTTTGTCAAGCTTTTGTCACAACAAGAAAAGTAACGAACACAGTGGCCTTACAGAGAGTCTTGGCAATGGATACCTCGACACATGGTCCAGGGTATTCGTTCCAGGCCAGAGACAGCAGGAGCACTGGCACAGGAAAGCAAAGGGGTTTGGGGTGGAGTTTGTCAAACCCTGGACCTAGTCGCCTCTTCCTCCCTGGGTGCAGGAGCTGCTCATGAACCTGTGGGCACAAAAAGTCAGCTAGGCAGGGAGTGCCCATCAAATGCAACCGGTTAGTTCCTGGGACCAGCCATGCATGGGACGGTCTGAGTATGAGGGCTTTTGTTGTTTCTTTGTTTGTTTTGCACAAACCAAATTAAAGGCAAGGATGGAACATGTGGGAAGGATCCTGAGCACTGCTGCAGCAGGAAGCCTCAGTTTGTGAGGCAGTGAAATCACCTTATATGGCTTGAGAGGAAATCCTCAGCAAAGATGCAAATAGGTCATCAAGTAATAGCAAAACTATGCGGCTGAATGGAGGTGCTCTGCCGCCTCTGCGGCTGAGCAAACTCTAGAACCAGGAGGTCCACAGAGGATGGGGCACAGGAGACTCTCCCTTGTGTCCCCCAGCCAGCGTTTAACCCCCTCTTCCTATCTCCCCATTGGGATCTGCTCCTAGACTCTCCAGCATCTCCTTGTTCCCGGTGGCTTGAGATCAGGAAGGGACAGGAGATTGTTGGAGACTCTTGCTGGTGACTAATGCAGTACTTGAACAGGAAACAGACTGCAAAAGACTTAGGAGATGCTATAATTAGCTCATGTCCTAAAAACACTCACTTGGGAAGAAATGGAATTAACACACTGGGAGGAGGAGGAGAAGATAGAGCTCCCAAGCAAGCCCAGGCATCATGCAGGAAGTGAGCTTACTTCCCAGGCAGCACCCCAGCCCCACTGAGTTACCCAGCTCTGCTCCCAGAGTTGACCACCAAGCCCTGCTTGCTGCCAATAAGATGTCCTGGATTGTCTGTGGTTCTGGATAACCCAGCTTCATAGGGAGCATAATGTACTATGATATGCTTGAAGGACTGAGATTCAGAGTTCAAGAATGTGAAGGTTCTTGCTTGGGGCTATTATGGATTATATGTAACTATTTCCTCATAGGCTCATGTGCTTGAGCACCTGGTCCCCGGCTAGTGGCATTGTTTTAGGAGACTGTGGAACCCATAGGGGCCATGGCCTAGGAGGAGGAAGTGGATCTTTAGTGGCTTTTCACATCCTTTTCAGTAGGTTCCCCTCTCAACTTCATGTCTTTGGTCATAACCCACTAAGTACACACAGACACACACAGACACACACACACACACACACACAGACACACACACACACACACACACACATATATTGTGTCTACCAGTGGCCACATCCTTAAGGAAGATTGATTCACATTACTGTGACAAAATATCTGGGGGAAAAATAAACAACTTAAATGAAGGGTGGGGGTATATTTTGGCTCACAGTTTGAGGATATACAGTCCATTATCATGGGAAACCATGAAGATGACCCATGGCCATGGGAACATGTGGCAGCTGCTTTGCACCTCCTGTCACTAACTGCAGAGCACATACAGAAACCTTCATTTAACCCTAAAGGCCCTCTGCCCACAGGCCTACTAGCTAGACAGTTTCCCCAGCAACTATCAACTGCTAATATCTCTTCAGTAGGGCGTGGGGCCTGGGGAACTCTGGCTGGTTTGATCCTGTGCAAATAACGACAGCAGCTGTAAGTTCACAAGTACAGTCACCAAGTCATGTCCAGATGGCAGCATGAACCAGCTCCTCCTCCTCCTCTTCCATGATGTTTCCTGAACCTTGGAGCACAGACGAGGGTAGGGCAGGGCTGATATAGATGTCCCACTTGACACTCAACATTTTTGTTAAGTATTTGGTCACAATAACAAGGAAAAATAATATCCCGGAGAACTGCAAAATAGAAGTGATGCTACTTTAAGAAAATCCCTTATGATTGCCTCAGTTTCCCCTATGTGCCAGACTCCAGTGATCCTAGTAGCCAGAATCCAGTGATGGAGGAGATAGCAAGTCAGGAGAATTGGCCTTGGATAAAGTGCAGCTTTGGGCTATAATACTTGCTAGAACACTCAGTTCCTAGGTCCCTGAGGGTGGACATTTGTAAGACTGCTGCCTTTTTGTGTTTTGGGGTTTTTTGTTTGTTAGTTTATTTGAGATGTTGATCTGGTCTGCTGGACTTTAAATCTTTTATTTTTCAAAGCCTTACAGCTTGTCTTCAAAGAAAAACCGAAGAAAGAAAGAGAAAATAGATCTATCCTGAATTGGGTGGGGACCCACATTTCCTGGTGATTATACAAAGCACCCATCCCCTACAGTGCCCTGGGGGTCCACAGAACACTGTTTGGAGACCACAGATCTAAAGTCCTGATCATTAGGGCTGGCCACCCAAAACTCTTTCTCATGGTCCATTTACTTCCTCCACACAAAAAATTGTTGCTAAAATAGTGAAAAGCAGTGACTATTCCTGGATTGGCATTGTCCAGAAATGTCAGTCAACACAGAAGGACGATTCATGTCTCTAAGCCCCGCCAGCATCTTAACAGCCTCGGGATCTACGTGGTGAACAGCATGCAGACTACACTTAGTTCTCCCTGTCCCCAGTAGCCACACTCTCTGCCATGTGATCTTGCAGCACTTCTGTTAAGAGACAGGTGCCATTTCCGACCCAGTGAATGTGAGCAGGCGTGGGAATTTGCTTCAGTGTTTAGTGGAGGTGATAGGGCCAGCCCCAGGTAGGAAGCTTTGTGTCCTCCTCTTCCTCCTCCTTGCCCTCCTCCCCTCAACCCCACATTTCTGCTACTGCCATGAGAGCAGTTATAGGTTAGCCTCTACACAAAGCAGAGGTGTCTCTGGAGAGGCCACCCCAGACCAGCCACCCCCAGTTCACCCGCCAGCTGCCTGCAGAAGCATCAGTTCCTAGACTCCCGAGGAATCACTAATGATGGCTTCTCTGGGGCCTGTGTTTTGAGGAGTCTATTCCTGTTCCAGCTTTCTATTGCTGAGTTACAAGCCGCCCACTGCTGAGTGCTTTAATTGCGGTCTGAATGTGAAATGTCCCTTACAGACTCATATGTTCAAATGCTTGGTCCTTCCCCAGGCAGTGTTGATTTAGGGGGTAGGATCCAGCTGGAGGCAGTAGACCTCTGGACAGACAGCCTTGAGGGTGATATAGTTCAGCCTTTGCTCTGGCCGGTAGTCTGATCCCAGTACCAAGCAGCAGCCACATGCTCCTGTCACCATGGGCCACTCTTTCTCCACCATGATAGACTGCATACCCTTAAACTTCGAGCCAAAGCCCCTCTTTCCTTAAGTTGCTTCCATCAGATACTTTGTCACAGTGATGAGATACGTGACTAATGCAATGCTTAAGTACAGCTGGGGGTGGGGTAGCTCAGTGGGCAGGGTGCTTGCCTAGGGTGATAGTGTTGAATGTCAACCCGGCGGAATCTTGGATCACCTTAGGTTGTCTCTGGTGAGGCTTATGGGAGGTTACATTGATGGCGTTAATTGAGGTATGAAGTTCTGTGAGGACCATGACGAGCATTGCCTATCAAGGGCAGAATGGAAGAGATGGCCAGCTGGTATGGGTGAACTTGCACCTTTTACTCCTCTTTGCCTGGATCGCTCCTATGCACGCATTCCCTAACTTTTAAGGACTCTTTGGTGTGGGTGGGAGGAAATGCAGTTGCCTGTCTTCCAATCCTGTCAGCTAAGCCAAAACCATAGTGGGAAAAATCAGACTATCCACAGGTTCAGTTAAAAGTCATACCTGATCCTCGTCGAGTGAGGAGGACGAAGGTTGTCTGTCTGCCAGCCCAGCCAAGTCTGTCTACAAGGGCTGGAAGGCTTTCAGTTATCTTGTTTAGCTCTTTCCAGTGTCATGTACCAGTGACACCAGGTTGGCCCCAGCAGGAGTAACCCCAAGAAGGCTGTGGGAAGATCAGTGGCTGTTGCCCAATTCCAGTCAAAGTTCCCCTTTGGGCCAGCACCTGAATATCCTCTCTAGCCTTCCCACAGCTCAGTCTGGAATCTAGGCTTCTACCTCAGTACTCATGGTGTCTCACTGTGGAGAGAGAGAGAGAGAGAGAGAGAGAGAGAGAGAGAGAGAGAGAGAGAGAGAAAGAAGAAGAAGAAGAAGAGAGAGTTAGTTGGTGGTAAGGGCTTTTGAAACCTCATCCCCAGTGACACAGTTCCTCTAACAAGGCTACACCTCCTCATCCTTCTAGTCATGTCAAACAATGCCACTCCCTGGTGACTAAGCATTCAAATATATGAGCCTATGGGGGCCATTCTCACTTAAACTACCACACACAGTTTTTTTCCTGCAAGGATAGAGTACCCTGGATCTCATTTGGCTGAGACCCCAAGGTCGTACTATCTTCCTTTATCTTTTGTCCTTATTCAGGCCAGACCTGGTTCTGAATCCAAAACCACTTCCTGTTTCAAACAGGAAGTTCTCTCAGAAGTGAGATGCCCCTGCCCACCTAGGGGCAAGTATGCTTGGCAAATGTCAGAGCCTCTTCCTGTCAGAGCTACTGCCAAGAAACCTGCCAGGTCCTGAAGGCAGAGAGCTAATTCTCTTGAGAGCCTGAAGCCTCATACTCTTGTTCTGCCTGGCCTTCAGCTAGGGAGTTCTAATGGGAGTTCTAATAGTCAGATACCACCCATACTGACTTGGTTTTGGCACCAACATCCTGTCTGCCCTGTTTCCTATGGAGTGGCAAATGAGTGAATTTTAATTATGCTGGTATATCACAGAGTTTGGGGGAGAGCTGGCTTCTTGGAACTCCTCTGGCAGCTATCAGAAGAGGAAGGCATCTAGGAGCTGAGGCAGGAGGGAGGGAAGTGAAGTCATAGGGCCAGAGGCTTCCTTCCTGGCTGAGGTAACACCTCTGTAGTATATTCTATAACAAGCAGCTTACCTGACCCTCCAAGTTCAGGAATGACAGTCCCTCCCTGCAGGGGCCTCCTGACACCCAGCTCTACCCTGGGCACAGGCTCTCCTTCCTGTCTCATCCATCCACTGAGCACACATGCCCTTTGAACAAGGCTGCAAATTCATCACGGTGAAGCGTATTGTGTGCACCCTGGCACAGGCATACAAGAGAGTGCTTACGCAGAATATATCACCCCAAGTCCGCCTGCCTGCAGGAATCCTGGGAAAGAGTGTGTATTTATTTATGTTTACCAACCCCTACTCTTTAGCTCTAGCTCTTCCTTTGGTCTTGAACCCAGTCCCTCTGTCAGGCTGACAGGGGGTCACAGGGTTGCTGTGTGCTTTTCTGTTCCCACCACAAAGCTTGGAGACCTCCGAGGTACCTGTCTCCCTCGTACCTGTCAAGCCTCAAAGAATCCCGTCCACCTTTAGGGAGGATCCTTAGCTGAAAGTGGCCATGGTTGTCCTCCTCTTCCTCCTCTTCTCCCTCCTCCTCTTCCTCAGCCTCTTCTGCTTCTTCTTCCTTTTCTTCCTCTTCCTTCCTCTGCACTCCTCCTCCTCATGACACATAAGATTACCCTGGACAGACAACACTATGGAATCTGTGACCACAGACCAGGCTGAGGACCCTGGGAAAGGGAGGGAACCACCCTTTCTCTGACAGGCCTAGGCCTTCCAATTCCCACAGCCTTCCCTCTTCTTTCCTCCCATGTCATTCTCCTAGTCTGTCAATGTCCTCTGTCCCCTTTCTTCCTTGCTCTGTCTTTCTTGTCCCTCTTTCTTCTCCTTCACCTTCTCTCCCTCCTTTCCTCTCTTCTATGACAAGCAGCAACTGGCTAGGCTCCACGATCACAGGCCTGTAGGTCCTGGGTCACAATCCTATCAGAGACAAGCCGTTTGTCGGGTTGAGGTGCTTCAGGACCCTGAGCCTATGTTCTCGCGTGCAGGGAGGGAGCCCTCTGCCCTGCTTCTCTGCGGAGGGTTCGGAAGGTTCGTATCTCTTCAGCACAGCACTTGGGGCTTGGCAGGATAGATGCTCTGCAGGCGCCATCGCTGTCATAATATATGATAATTATTTTTTCATAAGCATAAGAGGAGACATAAATAGTTCCCCTGCAAAGTTCTCAAGGGCAGATTTTAAGGATTGCACATTGAAATTAATGACACACAGTGGCTTTAAGAAACCAACTCCCCCCCCAAAAGAAACCAACCCCACATCCTGTGTAAAGTCTTCTTTACATAGCTTGTAGGGGTTCTGAGTTTGCCAAAAACACTTCTGTTTCTTCCCAGGAAGCTACTTTTAAAATGGGAGGTGACTATTTTATATCTGTAGGGCAAGGCAGGCTTAGAGCTACACAGGCTTAGGAAGTCCGGGAAAGCCCACACTCGGGGTCACCATAGTGTTCCAGCAAGCATGTATCCACTCAGTGAGACTCTGGCTGCATGGAAGGTCTTCCAAGGCAGGTTAGTTCTGACTGGTGCAGGGGCTGCCTACGGTGCCTGCATGGCAAGGAAACTGAGAGGCTCAGGGCAGGAAGAAGACACTGTGGTGAAGAACAGAATCTACCATAGGAGGCTTTAGGACTGGAGCGGGGAGCATTCCGGGTCTATGTCATCTCTGAGTTAGCTGTGGTTGGCCATGAGTGTGAGCCGCCTGCCTCCCTTCCTGCGGGAAGTTCTCAGACTCTCTTTACTTCGCCACTGGGATTCCTGTGGGAGGACGCTCAGGTTCATTACCATATCCTAATCAGCGGGGGAGCTGGATCAGGTTCCCAGATGGCAAGACTCAGTGTGCCACCCAGAGAGACCCTCTCTCAAGTATGTGAAAATAGTAAATAGGGGGTTCTATAAGCCTTCACAAGCTGATGCTAAAATTCACGTGGAAGGTAAGAGGGGCAAAGGAAGAGCTTAAGTGACTTTGTAGAACAAAGACAAGCTGACATAGACAGCCATCAGGACTTGCTGCCAAGGCCCCAATGTTGAAGGTTTAGTGCAAGCATAGACAGTAGACAACGAGATAGAACAAAGAACCCAGAGGTGAGCCTGTAGCTGTCTGGACAACAGTGAGAGGCAAAGCAAGGTGTAGTTCCATGCACAGCACATGAATATATGAAGTTTAAAAGCTGAAAGAACACTACAACACATTGTTTAGAATGAACAGGGCAGATACTAATACTACGCCAGTATGATAAATACCTCGTTTGAAGGAAAGGCATGGGTGCCTTTAGGTCTCAGAGTGTGAACTGATGGGTTTATGCTTATGGGTTTAATTTTATTTTATTTTGGGTTTGGAGATAGGGTCTCAACATGGCCCAGGTTGGTCTTGAACTCCTGATTCTCCCGCCTCAGCCTCCTGTATGCTGGAATTACAGGCATGCGCCACCATGCCAGGCATGCTTTTGTCTTCAAAAGGAAAAAGAAAAATATGTGAAGTGAATGTCACAAACTGCCACAGTTGTGAGGCTGTATATGAGTTGTGGCTACTTTATTGCCTTATGTTAGGAATATTGGAAAAACCATCCCCATGTGGTTGGCCTCTGGTACTCCCTGAAAAGCCAGTTATGGCTGGAGGGCAAAGGGCAGGGATGTTTTCTGCATGCCTCATGTTCTACATGAGCTCTGCACTCAATTCACTCATAATCACTAGTCTGTTGTCACCGTGGATAAGTCACGCACGGAGAAAACTAACACAATTAAGGACGGTTCTTCCCCAGCGTAAGAAACAGGGAAATGGCCACACTAGGTGCTAAGACTGAGGTAGATTTGAAAGCCTTAAGGCCAATACAGTGGGAGGAAGCTTTTCTTCTGCCCAGTGTGTGGGAATGAAGCATGGGGTTGGGCCTTGAAGGGTGAATAGGAGTTTGCAGCGAGTTAAGAGAGTGCTGTGAGTAAAGCCTAGAATATGATCGGGGCTGGTATGCTGTGGGGCTAGGGGGCAGCTTGCGCCTTGACACGCGCTTCAGAGAGAACATCTGGCAGTAGAAAATGCTGGAAGGCAGAAAGATTGGTGATTTAAGTGGGAGGCAATTAGAACATTGCCTGCAGCTGAGAGAGCAGTTTGGGGCTCTGTATCTGTGGCTTCCCCATTACAGAGTCAACCAATTTGGCGTAGAATTTATGACATGGCATATTATATACTGTACAGAATATTTGTATTTTGGCTGACTATTGTTCTGGGGGAGCTGAAGTGATGGCTTGGCAGTTAAGGGTTCTTGGTTCTTTTGCAAAGGACCAGAATTCTGTTCCTAGAACCCACTTCAGATGCACATGTAAACATGTGCTTAATTAAAAATAAAATAAATGTTTAAAATTTTTTTTCTGAATAATAATGTCCCCCTTTCCCATTATTATTTCCCAAAGAATACAGTAGATCAGTGAGTTCCAGGTTCAGTGAGAGCCACAAGGAAGACACCATTGATGACAACTGGTCTTGCACATGTACAGGAATGTATGACCACAAATACACACACACACACACACACACACACACACACACACACACACACACACACACACCCCTGGGCTCAGGTAGAGGTAGAGGAAAGAGCATCAGGACTTTAAGCTCCATCTTCAGCTACATAGTGAGTTTGAGACCAGCCTTGGTTACATGAGACTCCCTCTCAAAAAGCCACAATAAATATAATAACTATAGCACGGGGATGTGCGTAGGTTACAGGCAGGCGCGCCCCCACCATTTTACATAAGACACTTGAGCATCCTCCACAGTTTTGGGTACCTGAGGGACTCCTGGCCATAGAACTGAGGGATGTTCGTACTTTCCTGCAAAGCTGCACGTTCACAGACAGGGACAAGGGCTCCGTTAGGCTCTCCTCATCTCTGTTGGGTTTGCTTTAATCAAGCTGTGTTTATCTCCTCGATGTACCCACAGGCCTCCCTGTCTGCTGGAAGAGCTCAATAAATACATGTTGGTGGCCGGGCAAGGAGGGAGGAAAGAGGCAGGCAGAGAACAAAGGCAGAGAGAGGAGGGATTTCTCGAGAACAGCGTTAACACTAGCTACTAGCTTGCTCAGCACCCCACCATCTAGAGAGGTAAAGGCCCCGAGGCTGTCTACCCAGCCTGCTGCTGACAAGTGCGCTTCAGGTGTGCTTCTAAGGAAAGGAGCTCACAGGTGTAGGCCTGTTGCAGTGAGTGAATCCTGTCAAAAGGTGGTGGTGTTGCATGGTGCCACATACCTGTCAACCCAGTGCTCAGAAGACTGCTTTGTATCCCAGGCCAGCCTGGGCTACATAGCAAGATCCTGTCTTTAAAAAAAAAAAAAAAAAAAAAAAAAAAAAAAAAAAAAAGTGCTGTTATTTATAAAGAAGTGCTTTCCTTTCTCCTGGGGCAAAAAGACCTCACATAAAATAAAAACAAGTTCTCTCTTTGATGAATAAGACAAAACAATAAACTCGCAGCTGGCCACGCCCCAGCTGACAGGCTGTTCAGGTGGCAGAAAGCACCTGCCCTGCCCTGTTGGCACTGTGCCCTGCCCTGTTGGCACTGTGGGAGGGGCAAGGCCTGCAGAAGCTTGGGGCTTTACAAGCCTTTGTTCTGCTTCCCTGAGTCAACTCCAGACACCAACCACAATTCACTTCAGTTAATAAGCTGGGCCCAAAGCAAACAGGCCTCCAGGAGTGCTCAGAGGTGAACACATGGCTGTCCATTCCACACTGCCTGCTCCTCCGTCACCTAGGAGATCCAGCCTCTGTGGTCCAAGGTTCCTCCTGCCTCCTCTCCTTCCTTCCCCTCCATGGGCAGTCTCTGTTGACGCTCCTGTTCTTCTCAATTCAGCCTTTTGCTGGGCCAGCTCTTTCTTCCTCCATCTGACCACACTTGAGGAAGGTGGCTGAAAACCTAAGACAACAGCCACCACCTGCCCCAGTTCTGTTTCTTTCCTTCTGTGTCCCCTTCCATCAAGGGAGAATGAACAGAGCCATCCTCCTCATACTGGGTTACTTCCTGGTCAACTCTCAGACAATTCAGTGAGCCCAAGAGTGTCAGACTCATCTCTAGAAATTAATGAAAGAGACATTGACATTACTGCATTTGATGAAGTTGACAGTTTGATATATGAGAGCATGATAACCCCACTGCCATTAGATTTCACAGAGGAGGGAAGAGAGGCACTGGGAAGTTGAGTCTTTGTCTTGGACATGGAGTCTGGCTGCAGAGGCTGCCTCTCTTTTGTTCCTGGATTGTTTTTAAAATGGCTCTCTTCTACCTGGTACCCAGGAGAAAGTGCCTGGAAAGAAAAGTTCTTCAAGAACATGATGGCCCCATCTCTTATGTGTTTGCTCAGCAGCTCACACTTTCAGGTTCTATCATGGGCAAGGCAGGGCAGGGAAGGTCCTGTATCTGCTTTTTGGATACTGACAGTGTAACAGTCCGGGGCTGAGAAGGGCAAGGAGTGAAGGGGCGCAGAGGAAGCAGGGGTTCCCTAACTCTGCTGTGCACTAGAATCTCCTACAGTGGCCATTCTCGTGATTCCAGGACTTGGGAGGGACAATCCGGAGACCAAGGTCATTCTTGACTACACAGTGAGTTCAAAGCTAGTCTGAACTATGTGAGACCCTGTCTCAAAATTATTATTTTTTTATTTGCTGATTCTTGGCTCATTCCCAGATCTAGATTGACATAGGAAATTTTAATTCCCAGGTGACTCTAATGCTCAGTAAAAGTGGGGAGACATCAGCTTCAATACTGATAATAAGTAGCAAGTTTGGTTTGCAAGTCCCACAAAGCCGGTCAAGCCTGGTTGCACGTAGCTATAATCCTAGTAACTGGAAGCCTGAGGCAGAAGGATCAATACAAGTCTGAGGGCAGCCTGGGCTACTTAGGTAGACACTGTCTCACCCCCTCAAAGGAATTAGACAATCCAATTTACATTATCTTAAGTATAAAAGAAATCATGGGAGGGGTGCTGTATATTATATCACATTTAAACTACAAAGGAGAGGTTTATAGGTCTGAGTGGAAGGGGTCTTGAGAGGCTCTCGAGAGTCGACTCAGTGTTTATCAGCACCGGTTGCTCTTCCAAAGGACCTAGATTCAATTCCCAGCATCCACATGGCAGCTCACAACCATGTATAACTCCAGCTTTGGAGGATTTAATGTATTCTTCTGGCCTCTATAGGCATGCTATATATACATACATATATATATGGTACACATACATATATTCAGGCAAAATACCCATTACACTAAAAACAAATAATATTTCTTTAAAAAAAAATCTGTGAGGTAAAGGGAGGCTTCCTCTTTCTCTAGGTAGCTGCAGTACTGGCTCACCATGTTTACAAAAAGTCATAGTCTTGTCTCTGTCTTCCTTCTTTACAACGAGTGCAAAGAGGCCTAGAGTCCTGGGAGCTCAGACAAAGCCAGAACAACTTCATATGCTCGGACTTGGTCTGAGCAGATTTCTGCATGGACTGGAACTGGTTGATCGGCTTATCCCTGGACCAGGACTGTTTTCCAGTGGGTATACACATTTAAATAGATTCGCAACATCTGTTTTTATGTACATTGATGTTTTACTTACATGTATGTCTGTGTGAGGGTGTCAGATCCCCTGAAACTGGAGTTACACACAGTAGTGAGCTGCCATGTGGGTGCTGGGAATTGAACCTGGGCCCTCTGGAAGAACAGCCAGTGCTCTTAACTGCTGAGCCATCTCTCCAGCCTCTACTTTCTTTTTTTCTTTCTTCTACTTCTTTCTTTTTTAAAATAAAGACAGGGTCTCATTATAGGTCAGTCTGGCCTCCAATTTACTGTAGCACAGGTGAGCCCCGAACCCCTCACCACCTTGCCCTTACTGCTGAGATTAGAGGGATGTGACACCGTATCCAATCACGTTTGCATTTTAAGATATAATTTCTTAAAATTAAAACATTACCTTAATTTATATCTTTGTTTGTTTGTTTTGTTAAGGGGGTGGGGTGCTTGCCCCAGGATGGGTGGAGGTCAGAGGACAATTTTAGGCGTCAGTTCTCTCCTTCTACCATGTGGCTCCTGGGGTGCTAACTCAGCTCATCGGGCAATGAGAGCCTTTACCCACTGAGCCATCTCCTCAGCCCTTAAGGTGTAATTCCTGAAGCTGGAGAGAGCAGGGAAGAGCACTCACTGGCTGCTCTTTCAGAGAAGCCAGGTTCAATCTCCAGCGCCCTCTCCCTGCCAACACACAACTGTTCTGTAACTCCAGCCCTTGAGGATTCAACGCTTTCTTCTGGCCCTTTTAGGCACTGCATGCATGTGGTGCACAGACATCCACACAGGCAGAATAACCAGACCCATAAAATAAAAATTTTAAAAAAGATGTAAATCTTGACAGTTATAGGAAGGACATTATGAATAAAAAGAACAGACAACTGAGATCATTCAGGGGAGAGATTTGGGGGAATTGAGACCATGGAAACTGAGGTAGATAAGCAGGAAGGGGTGTTTTGGGAATTATCATTGATAAGGTTTAATATCCTAATAGAAAGAAAAAGTTAGAAAAAGAGAGGATCCACAGGTGACTAAAAGCTTGAGTTTGTAATTAACTCTGAAATCTTGTCTCAGTGTTTCCGTATTGCTTTAGAGGACAAGCTGGGTACTTAATAGAGACAAGAATTATACACAAATTTCTGGAGGCTGAGCAGTCCAAGATCAAGTGCCAGCCAGCATCTGGTGAGGGCCTTCTGGCCTTTATCCCGAGGCAGAAGGTGAGAGGGCGAGACAGAGAACAGAAGGGGTTGGGTGTAACAGCCCAGCCTAGAGGTAACAAACCCATTTCCGTGACAGGGACATCAGTCCATTTGTAATTTAATCATCTTCAACAGTTCTTCAAACCTTCAAACTATTGCACTGGAGCTTAACCTTGTCCCACTAACAATTTGGGAAGACTAAAGCATCTAGAAATCTTAAGGTTAGCAGAGGTGACATGCAATCCAGAGACTTGGGAAGAGTTGCAAGTCGCCAGAGTCCAGACAACTGAGGAAGCAGAGGCCAGGGGTGTGGTCCCTGAAGGAGAAAATTAGGAAATGGGATTCTACGGCCAGGTGTCTGGGGACAAGGGAGGGGGCAGAAGAAGGCGGGTCTTACCGCACAAGGAACCGAAGAGGGAGGGCAGGAGCTGAACTAGAAAATGGATTTAGCTACTAGGGAGCAGTCTGACTCTAGCAAGAACTCGGCTCTAGAATTTCCAGGGAGCAAGATGAAGAATGCAGAGGAAGTTTCGTGGAAGATGTTTGAACCAGATGTGGTGATGCACCACCCTTGGCTATATAGCAAGTTCAAGGTCAGCCTGGGCTACAAGAGACTTGTTAGAAGAGGAAGAAGTTTGCTGGTGAGAAGTAGGGTAGTCTCAAAGGGAGTGTGTGAAGTGATTTCTACATGTTGGTTTTTAGTTTTGCTATTATTTTCCTGTTTGTTTTCTTTTTAAAGCTTGATTTTGTTGTCTCCATGAGAGAAATCTGACCGTGATTAGAGCTACCAGCCAAGACAAAGATGGAGAGAAAAGAGGAGGATAAAAGATAGTGGTTTTCCATAGGCCCGGAAAGCAGATTGCCAGACGTCAGAGGCCTGGAGGAAGCGGGCAGGGGAGTGACTGCTCCCTGGTGGCGGGCTTCCTCCTGGAGTGATTAAAAACCTTCAGGAACTAGATAAGAGTTCCGGAGCCTGTGAAACCTCAAGGATTTACGAGGTGCTCCTGGGTTTTGTCCTTTGAAATGGGTGGATTATTTAACATGTATATTTCATCATGCTCACAAAAATAGTGGTCTTACACACGCCATAGGTTGTGGATTTTACGTCTTTTGTCTAAGCTGATATCCACTTCGTTAGACGGGGCAGCATACCCATTCTACACGACTAGATGGTGCAACTGGATTTAAAATTTCAACTCAAGCTGATTTAACTACAAAACCCAAACTTTGAACTACTTTTTCACACTGTCTCTACATTTCATAGATGCCTGTATTGATAGTGTGAATTGATTCATATCCGCTGGTGACATTTTTCAACTTGGTCACTGTAATGAAATACCTGACTTTCTTTTTCTTTTCTTTCTTTCTTTCTTTTTTTTTTTTGGTTCACCATTTTGGAAGTTGTAACCTGTGGTTCGTTGGTCCTGTTGATTTTGGTCATATAGTTGGGGTAGCATTTTGAGGCTGTCCTATGTGATGGAGGAAGCTGTTTCTCTCATAGAAGTCAGGGAATAGAGTGAGGGAAAGAGAGAGGAAGAGAGGGATTGCTTCTATCTCATCAAGGGCATGCCTCTAATGACCTGAGACTTTCCACCGACTCTTAAAGGCTCGGCCAACTCCTAACAGCACTTTCGACATGAAGGCTTCTGAGGAGCAAACTATAAATCCAAATTATAGCCACTAAAATATTATGGTCCAAACATCTGTATGATAAACACATCTACTATTTTTTTTTTCTTTGAGATAAGGACTTCTGTAGCCCAGGCTGGCCTTAAACTTAACTATGTAGCTGAGGATGACTTAAGCTTCCAAGTTCTGGGATTAAGTCATATACCAGTAGGCCTGGTGTATGTGGTACTGAGAATTGAGCCCAGAGCTTCATGCATACTAGGCAAGCACCCTACTAACTGACCTGTATCCACAGCCCAGCATCCACACATGTTTTTGTCACTGTTGTTTGCTGGTTTGCTTTTTGGGATAGGGTCTCACTATGTAGCTTCAGGTAGCAAGGAACTCACAATATAGACCAGAGAGATCTGCCTGTCTCTGCTTCCTGAGTGTTAGGATTAAAGACACGTTTTACACACACACACACACACACACACAGAGAGAGAGAGAGAGAGAGAGAGAGAGAGAGAGAGAGAGAGAGAGAGAGTTTCTACATGTTAAAAATTGTCCTTTTTTTATTGGTTCCATTTATTGGGGACAGCTGTGATTTTAGAAGTTACTATAAAGTTCAGATTTAACCTAAGGAGGAAAAGGAGGCTGGCTCCTCGTAGAGCTGAAGAACACAGATCAGGTGATAAGGGAGCTTCTCTAGGTGGTGACCTATAGCACAGTCTGAGAGGGAGTGACAGTAGTCACTGAGTAGGGAGAAGGAGGAAGGGCTGTAGAGGGGAAGGTAACACCAAGCAGACATCTTAGATCTGGCAGGGATGGGAGCAGTGAGCACCTGGCTGGATCCCAGAGGCCTGCTCAAGCCTCTTTCCTGATTCCCACACTGTTTGTCTTCCAGACTCCATTCCCCTCTCACTGAGCAGAGAGAATCCCTTTGGTATAAACTTGCTTTGCTCCCAAGGACAGCCACAGTCTTGTTCGAGGATAGCCCCCTCCCGCCAAGTTCTTTTTCTTTGTTCTGGGATCCCATGACTGTTGGCCACACCCCTGGAGCAGCCATTACTTCTTTGTGACTTTTATTTCCTCCGGGTTGGAGGAGGATGCTGATGAATGTTGATGGACCTGCAGAGAATGATTTATAGTTCATTCTACCCAAAGTAAGGAACTGCCTGTGCACGGAGGTCAGCCATTTGAGGCTTTACCCAGCCTGCTGGAGGGCCAGCCGACCTGTCATTCCTCCTTCTCTATGGGGGTGGGGGTAGGGAGGTGGGTTCCATTTGGGAGCCTAGCCCACTGTTAGGCTTTGAATACGTTATGTCTCCGGTCTTTCTCGTAGGCGCTTGTGACGTTTGTCACGTGGTCTCTAGCTGGTGGTGCTGTTTTGAAAGTCTGTGGAACCTTGAGAACTTGGAGTCTTGCTGGAGGTAGTGGGCCACTGGGGGCCCAACTTCCTGCCTACTGTCTGCTTCCTGATTGTGACTGTAATGTGACCATCTGTGCACCCACAGCTCCGCTGCCATCCCCTCCATGCCATGACGCATTGTACCCTTCTTAAGCTATGACCCCAAATAAAGCCTTCCTTCTTCAACTTGCTTTTGTAGGTTTTTGTCACAGCAACAACAACAACAACAAAACAACTAAATTTCCCGCTCCCTTTATCTCTCCCTTGCCCCACGGTGAGGAAATCCTGAGGCCTGAGCATGCGCAGCAAGCATTCTGCTGTAGAGCTAAGTCATAAGCAGAGACGTGGACTTTTCTAGATGAAAACCCTGCTCTGCGAGGTATTGCTTGGAATGGATGCCTCCTGCAGGCCACACTGATCTGATGTAGAGGGGTCAGCCCCTCCTGAACCCCCAGGGTATGGGCTGTCCTAGGCAGACTCTTGCCATCTAAGCTGCACCAGGAGAAAGATTACGAGGAAAGCAGTCAGGCAGGAACTTATTTTAAAAATATTTATCCATTACAAAATTCACCAAAGGCTTATCTGGGGTGCTGGTGTGTGGGTGGAACAGGAATGTAGAACGGATCATAGAGGAGGGTGTCAGGGTGACATGACTTTTTGAGATGTCAGAAGCACACAGTTATTCTGAGAGATCACACAGGCCAGAGTTGTGAGTAGAGTCCAGGCTGTTAGAGCATCAGCATATGGGGGCTACAAAGACCACACTCAGTGGTTTACTTACTTCCGGTTCTGGAGATTGAACCAAGGGCATTATGCGGGCCAGACAAATACTATTTTTGAGCCACATCCGTAGCTCTCTTATTTATTTTATTTTATTTGCCTTTCAGAAAACCAGTTTTTTAGGGCAGTGAGTGGGCCACACAACCATAGAAGCCGTGGTAAGAAGGTGCTTCCTCAGTGTAGTCCTCCACCAAACATGCAGTCATCTGCTGCATGCGGTTTACGTGCACTTCTGGCTACTGGGGTGGCCATGGTGGTTCCCCTCAGGAGGTTTGATTTTGGGAGCTCACTTGAGCTGGGTGGTAGACGGCTTTAGTCGGCGGCTGTGAGAAGCATAGCCGAGCCGAGGAGAAGGAAGAAAGGGTTGTTTGGGCTCATGATTGCGGTTCAGAGCCGCTTGGCTTTGTTGCTTTGGGTCTGTGGCTGCACACCACATCATGGTGGGAGCATGTGGCTCAGGGGCCTGCTCACTTCATGGTAGCTGGGAAGCAAAGAAAATCAGTAACGATACGGCCATGGTGACTCATGTCTGGAATCCTAGCACAGGGAAAGATGAGGCAGGAAGATTGCCACAAGTTTGGGGCCAATCTGGGATAAATCATTCTAGTCAATATAGGTACGGTGTAAGATCCTGCCTCAAAAACCAAAACCAAAACCAAAACCTAGCATGTACACACACACACACACACACACACACACACACACGAATGTACATATACTCACATACTAACCCCCAAACCAGAAATGGTTCAATTGACAAAGTACTTACCTTGCAAGGCACGGGCGCCTGAGTAAGATCCTTATCATCCATGTAAAGAAAGTTGTGCACTGAGGAAGGCTCAGGGTTGTCAGACAAATGTGAAGACCTGCATTCAGATCCCCAGAACCCACATCCAGCCGGACACAGTAGCACACCTTCGTGACCCAGCATTCCTACAGTGAGACAGGAAGCAGGCGGACCGGCTGGCCTGGCATACTCAGCAATGAACAAGAAACCTTGTCTCAATGTGGAAGGCTTGGATGGGCACCTGAAGTTATCCCTGACTTCCACAGTGCTGTGGTACTTGCAACCACATTTACACTCATACACACACTCACACACACTCACATGCACACTTACACTCACACTCACACACATGCACACGCACACTCACATGCACACACATGCACACTCACACACACACTCACACAATCACATGCACACTCACACGAACACTCACATGCACACTCATGCACACTCACACACACACACACTCACATGCACACTCACATGCACACTCACATGCACACTTACACTCATACTCACATGCACACTCACACACATGCACACTCACACGCACACTCACATGCACACTCACATACTCACACGCACACTCACATGCACACTTACACTCATACTCACATGCACACTCACACACACGCACACTCACATGCATACTCACACACATGCACACTCACATGCACACTCACACGAACACTCACATGCACACTCATGCACCTCACACACACTCACGCACTCACATACTCACATGCACACTCACATGCACACTCACATACTCACATGCACACTCACATACACACTCACACGAACACTCACATGCACACTCACACACTCACATGCACACTCACATGCACACTTACACTCATACTCACATGCACACTCACACACATGCACACTCACACGCACACTCACATGCACACTCACATACTCACATGCACACTCACACGCACACTCACACGTACACTCACATGCACATTTACAAGCACATTCAGAGATTTAAAAAAGTAAACAACACTGGAGCACAGGTTTGGACAGTCAGACAGTCAGGAACCCCTCTGTTGTGTGCTGGCTCCAAAGAGCTCTCGGCAGGGACTCCACTTCTCCAAGATACCATTCTCCTACCTTTCAAGTGTGGATGGTACCTACCTCAAAATTTGCTGAGAACTATGACACTCGCCCAGGTATGATGCTGGAAAAATGGTCCGATTGTTTTTTGACCTATAATTGTTTACCAAATCTGTGCCCTTTAAGGACAATTTGATTAACTCAAAAGAGACATTTCCATCACTCACCGGGTGCCACCCTCTGTTCGATGCATGGATCTCCCTGGTACTATTGCCCTTTTATAAGGTAGGTACCTGTTACCCAGGGAAGTTAGGTTTCTTGTGTGGGGCACACTGTCAGTAGAACTGAGACTCAATCGGGGCGCCTTGACTTGGAACCCACGTGACTATCTGCTTGCACCATGGCTCTTCTTAGGAGAAGCATGCTATACATATATGCTGTGGGATGGATTTGATGGACAGACAGGTAGAATGGGAGTCTCCTTTATGGACCAGAATAGAGAAGAGGATTCTTTTCCTTGGCCCATTTAGCTGCTGTGTGGACGGTTGGGTGCCATTGTTGAGAGCTGTCTCCAGGATCTATCCAGCTACTGCAGTATATTCAGGAATGAGCATCAGATATATTTCAGCAACTAAAGCCCAGCGCACCATAAGGGTCCCCAGAGTTTGGCCTTATTTCACTTCTTGTGTCTCTAGGGATCACAATGATGCCCTTGGATTTTACAGTTGGATTTGAAGATCTGTGTTGAAGCCAACCGTGACAGTGCATGCCTGTACTCATAGCTCTTGAGAGGCAGAGGTGGGGGGATCCAATGTTTAAGGCCATTCTTGGCTCTGTAGTCAGTTTGAAGCCAGCTGGACTACAGGAGAGCAAACTGAAACAGAACTGAAACAAAACAAAAACTTCACAAAAAGGGCCCAAACACACAAACTCGGGGGGGGGGGGGGGAGGAGAAAGAGAGAGAGAGAGAGAGGGAATATTGATATTTTCAGTCTTTGGGGCTGAGGCTGGACTCTTTATGAGGCCCTGTGTTCTCCCAGCTCCTCTGCATACCCACACTGCATTTGTCTGTTGCAATTGGCATGCCTAATTGACATGCCACTTTCTGCCTGTAGCAGCATCTCTTGACTACCCCAGCGCTGACTTTGTCACATGTGCATATATATCCCCCAAAGTGCATCCTGACTGGAACCCCCCAGACAGGTTCCTCTTTCCCCCACATTGTCAGCCAACTCTCCTTGACGGGGTGGTGGGTCTGATGGGTCCCTGATGACCTTGAATTCTGGTACTTGTATCTAGGGACAGTGCTGCCGCTTGCAGCCTGCAGGGTGATAAGAGGATTGGACAAATTGCCATGATCTTGTTTCTCACACACTGGCGGGTATGCCCAAGGGAGGCACCACGGCTCCCACTTCCTGGCTTAGAAAGTCCTTCAAAGATAGCTAGCTGTCAAGGCAGCCTGGGACCCATCAGCCTCTTTTCATCACTTGACAAGGTCACTGGGATCTGTGGAGACCAGCCTTCCTCTTTCCTTGAAAGCCAAGACACTTTGATGTCAGCTCTACAGAAAGCCTGGGAACTGCGCACTCTCAGTGTCAGTCCTGCTGGAGGAATACTTGAAAACAAGGGAAAGACCCCAGAGTGCACTCTATGGAAAATGTCCCTGGTGGAAGGGGGGATTCTCCAGGCTCCATATCAACTTTGTTTCAAGCATACTGGGAGGCTGGCACTAGGGAAGGCAGCCCTGTCTCTCTGCAGCCCCCTTGGAAGTGGTCAGGTGGATGCTGATAACGACAGGGCCACCAGCTGGGGCTGCTTTGGAGAGGATATTTTTAGGGCTGAATCTGGGTCTTCTTTCTCTCCCTCCCTCTGATGCTAACTAGCCATCTGTATCTCCCAGGCAACCTCCTCAAGCTGCATCCTAGAAAAGCAGGATGGGGAAGTGACTAATGTTAAATACAGAGTGTGGGGCTGCTGCTTCATTCATTCGTCTATTAAAAAAGAAGCCAGATACTATTTCTCCCTAACACAATTTATGCTTTCTTTGAAGCAGAGTTCTATGTACCCCCAATCCAGCTGGCCTTTGAGTTCTGAGTTTTGACACCCCTATCCCCAGTCTTCCAAAAAGCCACCTGTACAGGCTGGTTTTGTGTGTCAACTTGACATAGGCTGGAGTTATCACAGAGAAAGGAGCTTCAGGTGAGGAAATGCCCCCTTGAGATCCAGCTGTAAGGCATTTTCTCAATTAGTGGTCAAGGGGGGAGGGCCCCTTGTGAGTGGTACCATCAGTGGGCTGGTAGTCTTGAGTTCTATAAGAAAGCCAGCTGAGGGCTGGAGAGATGGCTCAGCGGTTAAGAGCTCCGACTGCTCTTCCGAAGGTCATGAGTTCAAATCCCAGCAACCACATGGTGGCTCATAACCATCCGTATATGAGATCTGATGCCCTCTTCTGGGGTGTCTGAAGACAGCTACAGTGTACTTACATATGATAAATGAATACATAAAATTAAAAAAAAGAAAGCCAGCTGGGCAAGCAAGCCAGTAAGAAACATCCCTCCATGGCCTCTGCATCAGCTCCTGCTTCCTGCCCTGCTTGAGTTCCAGTCCTGACTTCCTTTGGTGATGAACAGCAACGTGGAAGAGTAAGCTGAATAAACCCTTTCCTCCCCACCTTGCTTCTTGGTCATGATGTTTGTGCAGGAATAGAAACCCTGACTAAGACAGCACCTAATTCCTTAACTCAGTCAGCCCTCTCAATGCCCAGCTGAAGGCAGAATGTTGTGCTGTGTAAGACCATGAGGCTGAATAAAGAATAATGCAGAATATGCCTCCCATACAGTCACCTATGTCCAAGCAGTCACCTGCTACAGAGTGACAGCCAGTTAAATGAATGAATGACTCTCCTCCATCTCTATCTCCACACTGCCTAGCCTGGGCTCAGCCAAGTAGCTATGAGCCTTGTCCACTGAAGTCAAGCTGTGGACAGAGATTGTGCAATTTCCTATATTACATTACTATTTAAAAGGCGGGGCCAGGTCATTCAGGTGTCCTCTCCCTGACAGCAGCCAGATGTGAGCTCTATAGTAAGCTCAGATCAATTTTAGAGATCTTACCTGACCAGGATCCCCAGAGGCCAAGGAATAGAGGCCCCACATCAGGGTTGTGTATGTTGACTTGGAATCAGTTCTGGGCTCAAATACAGACCCATTAATATGCACATGATCTTTGAAAATGACCCTTCATTACAAATCTCAGTTCCCTCATCTGTGAAAGGAAATGATGATATTGAAAGGTCTATCTCTAGGTCTGGGTTTAAATGAGATGATACATGGAAGGTGTTCACTGATTGGTGGTGACATGGTTGGAGTCCCACCAGAGTCCAGGACTGTCCCTCTTAGAGTCAGTGATGAGTTTTGCAGACCGAGTGGGGTGGCGTGCTGGGGATAAAACTCCTCCGCAGAAGTGGAGTGAATTCTAAGGATGCTAAGAGACAAACTCGGAGAAACCCCAGGGCTGGAAGACGGGACAGCAAAGAGTATAGAAAACAACGGGCCCCAGGTTTGGGGGTGGAGGAATTGCTGCCCGCACTTGCCTGGCCAAGGAGCACGCTCTTCAGAGGGTGGTACCCGGGGAATTCCTGCAGCCTGGAGTCACGGTACTGTTTGCCTTCGCTGCCCAAGCCTGCCTGCTTTCCTCCCCTGGGTCAGCTCAGTTCCAAGAACATTTATGGACTCTGCATTGGGCCAAGCTGGGTGATGGGCTCTGGGCCCCAGGGGTGATTCAGCCTACTTGAATCCTATTTTCCTGGTCTCTGCTGTCACAGTGTCCTATGAATTTCTCAGGACTTCCAGCCCTGAACCATTCATTCATAATTTTCTCTGAAACTGTGAGAGGCATAGTCACTCATGAAAGCGCTCAGAAACAGAGGCTAGACATTCGACAGCCAAGAAAGAGAAAATGCGATGGACCCAAATAATGCGATTGATCTGTGTCACCACCCCGTTTCCCACAGCTTTAGCCCAAGCAAGGCCAGTTCAAGGGAGGACCCAAGCAAGGAAGATTGCACCCAGAAAAGCAAGAAATGAGGGCCCAAGAAGGCCAGGCAGTCCTAAAAGTCCTTCGCTGCTCCCTCCAGTTCAAAAGCGGTCAGTGAGGCTGGCTTTCCAGCTGCCCAGGCCAAGCTTCGTGAGGCCCAGCCTTCCCCTCTCCTTTGACACCAGAACACCAAGGCTGGGTGTTCGTCTCCCAGCAGCCCAGGACTGGGTCTTCGACCTGTGGCCAGGGTGGGAGCGGCTAGGGCAGGGCTTCAGCCCACGTGCGCCTGGCTGCGGTGGTGACAGCCGTTCCCAGCCGGGTACTAACTGGGAGGGCGCTGGGGTGGGTTCCGCGCCGCACGACTATTGGCTGTGCGTCTCAGGCCTGGGGCGGGGCCTCGCCTTCGGAAGCCCTGTCATTGGCGGAGCCTCAGATGGGGGCGTGTCCCAATCGGGTCCTCCGCAGCTCGCAGAACCGCAGGCACCCTGGCCGGCTCAGCCTGCGCCGGGCCGCCTTGCTAGCTCCGGGCTCGGCAGGCGGCCCGCGGGGTCCCGGATCTCTGTGCCCTCAGCCAGAGACCAAGCAAAGCAGGCGCTGACCTGAGGCCCGGAGACCCGCGAGACCTTCGGTAAGACGGAGTGGGAGTGGGCTCCGGGGTGCGCGGGAGAGGGTGGGGACTGTGCCAGTCCCGGCTGGACTCCGCGCCCTGCTGGACGCCCCGGAGGGTCAGGTGCGGCAGTTCCGTCCGGGATCTCAGACCCACCTGCGGGGCGCGCCGTGGGCTCTCCACCAATCAAAACTGTCATTCTAAACCCAGAAAACCTAACACACAAGCGCAGAATAGGCGCCCTTTGGCAGCAGGGTCGCCTGTTATCGTTCAGGGGAACGTCCTCAAACTTTGCTCCGTGCGATCTGGGCTCCCGTACCTTTCCCATCCTCTAACAGAGCGCCTTGCTTATTTTTATTTTATTATTATATTTTTCTGCTTCCCTTCGTCTCCTCCCTCCTTGATAACAGGAAGTTGGGCCAAATGTCAGTGGCCTGGCCAGCGGCGGGCTGAACTCGGGCTGGTTGCTTGGCCGGTGGCGACGCTCCGAGGGGCGCTGCTGTCCTCTCTGTATCCTGCGATCCCTGGTAGCCTGTGCTTGTCCCCGCCCGGGAGCACCCCACCCTGGCGTCCTGCCCTGTCACTGGCTAGCTGGCTCTGGGCTGGGGTCTCCCTTGCAGCCTTTGCCTGCTGCAGCTGTTCGGAGAGGGCGGGGTTAATTTATCCCAGGCCAGCCTCAGTCTCAGCCTCACCCTCACCGGCAGAGCTGGGAAGGGCCTGTACTGGACCGGGAAGAGGCGTGTTGAAACCAGAGTACTCTCGTGTCTTCTTCCACATTGTTTATTCTGGGCCTGGGATTCTAAAGCGGAAAGAGCTCTCGTTTGCAAGGCCTTTCGCTGTCCACTATGTCTTAGGTGGTTTAGTGGGAGGATAAAGTTAGTAGCCCTTATGGACAGACCCAGAGAGGAAAAAGCCTAAGGCTAATTGGCCTTCCGCATTTGCCTCCCTGAGTTCTCTGGCACCTGTGTCCTCTGCGTGCCAGTAATCTCCGCGGAGGCAGTGGACCTAACTAACAAGTGAGCCACCAGGATAGCCCCTGTTCATGTTCCAGGGATTTCAAAGGTGATCAATGCTGCCTTCTTCAGGTACAGGGAAGAGGGCACAGGTTGGGTCCCAGTGGTAACTCTCCAAAAAGCTTGAGTTGTGTCCTCTCTGTTTTAGGGACCCGGAAAGCAGTCCTGGTTCTATGCCTGCTTTCCACCAATTGCCTTGTGGCTGTGGGAAGGAGCTCTATGTGCACGTGTCTGGAGCCCCTGGTCTTTGAGAGATTCTGGGGATCGCAAAGCGCAAGGTGCTTGAACAGATAGCCGGAAACGGGATGCAAACAAACTGCCCCTCACTGTGTAGTCCAATGGGAGGGGCTCTGGCAGTGTTCTTTGTGATGAGAGGAACTGACTGCGGTGCTACTTTAGAGCAAAGCCTCCTCCCGTTGGCTTTACCTCAGCGGGCCTGGCTTTTCCAGTAATCTTGAACTGAATTCATTGAAATAACTTTGACCCTTAGGAATTCCAGGCTCGGTTCTTTCTGCAGTAGGGCTGGGGCAGGCCTTGGTATATGTTTCTTTTTTTTGCCGGGTGATGGAAACCCACAGTTTGAACAGATCCGTTCCTAGGAGCTTCGGAGAACAGCCCCAATCCCTTCATTCTGTGATGGGTGTGTGTGTGTGTGTCTCTTCACCATGTCCACATCTCTATCTGGGTTTGCCTTCAGCCTCTGCTCACTCTCCACTGCTGAATGGTGGAGATTCTGCCTTCCTGGTTAAGGGCTTGGCTGGGCTAACCTGGGTTGATCATGGCTAACCCAAGTCTGTGGCATGCTGACAGTCCCTTTAAAGAGCCTGAAAGAGCATTCTGAGACTGCTCATTCTTTACCTCATGAGCACCCCCACATCAGCCCTCTGGAGTAGTTGGGGCCACACTCATTTTATGGATGAGAGAACAGAGACACAGAGAGATTGCTACTGGCCCCAGCAGACTGCTAGAGTCTCATAATGATTCAAGAGTGGGTATGTGGTAATGCCAGCCTCAAAGAGGCAGAAGCAGGAGGATTGCTGAAAGTTTGAGGCCAAACTGGTATATATAATGAGTTCTAGGTCAGTTTCAACTGTCTCAAAAACCAAAATGATGGGCCAGTGGTGATGCATGCCTTTAATCCCAGCACCTGGGAGGCAGAGGTAGAAGGATCTCTATGAGTTTGAGGCTAGCCTGGTCTACAGAGCAAGTTCCAGGACAGCCAGGGCTACATAGAGAAACCCTTTCTCCAACCACCCTTCCTAAACAAAACAAAACAAACAAAAACCAACCAACCAAATATATAAGTATATAATATATATCATATTTATAAATATACATATAATTATATTTTTTTCAGAAAAATGGGATAGTGTAATGAGCTCTGCCTGCACCTTCCCCAGCTTCCCCAGCTATTAAAATAATGCAGCGTTATGCTAACTCTATGGCTTCCTCTTTTACTTTTCTCTCCATTCTTTTTTGTTTTAAACTTCCATTTATTTTTGTTTGTTTGTTTACTATGTGTGTGTACATGTATGGGCATGTGTGACACAGTTCCTGTTTAGAGTTCAGAGGACAATTTGGGGGAGTCGGTTCTCTCTTTCAAGTATGTAGGTCCCCGGGATTGAACTCAGGTCACTGGACTTGGCAGCAAGCACCTTTACCTGCTGAGCCATCTTGCTGACCCCCTGGATTTTTCTTTCTGCAGTATTTTAAAGCTGATTTCTGATGCCATTGTTTATGTCATTTTTTCTCTACACAGTCCAGTCCACGTCACTTAAAAAGAGCATTCTCTTGTAAAACTGTGGTCATTACTGCACAGGACAGAGACAGCAGTATTATATAGTGTCACCTGTATACATTGAGATGGGCACACAGGCCTGCTTGTCAGGAACAGCACCCCCAGCTGTCTGTTAGAGTGAGGATCCACGCGCATTCTGTATTCGGTCACCAGTTCCTTGCTGCCTGTTATGAACTGGAGAAGGTCCCTTCCCCTCCATGAGCAATTAATCTCCGTTTCAAGAGCTTGTCTCTCCCAGTAGCACATCGAGCACCTGGAGACTGGAGTCCACTTCAGTCCCTCTCTGGATCCTTAGGAACAAAGCCTGCACACAGCAGACACACAGCAGAGGCTTGGTGAGCATCTGCTGAGTGGCTCAGCAGCCACTCAGAGGGCGTGTTCTGAATGAGGGGACTGTCAGGCTCGTGTGACTGTCGTGCGTGTTAGAATGATGACTTGCTCATGCACGTGTGGCCATCAGAGTAGTGAACGTCAGTCTATAAGCATCCTGAAATCATAGGAGAATTATTTACCACACTCACCCTCTCCACTTTGGTCTGTGGTGTGGAGCCCAGATGGCCACGTGTGTGCCCTCAGCAGCAGCTGGCCTTGCCCATCACACGTGGCTGGCAGCTGCTCAGGCCACTCTGTTCAAGCTTTGGGTTTCATTCCATCACGACCAAGTTGTAACTCTGACACTGGGCCAGGTAGAGAACAGGGCTCACGCCCTCACCCCTCACCCCTTACCCCCACCCTGTCCCTTCTTTGATCAATACCTCTCTGTGAAAACTTAGAATTTTACTTTTGTTATCTTATCTTTTTCCCCTTTAGCTTTTTTGGGAAAGGGTCTTAAGTAGCTCAGGCTGGACTTGAACTCAATGTAGTTGACAGTGGCCTCGAACTCCTGAACTCTCCTGCCTCTACTTCCCAAGTGCTGGGATTACAGATGTGTACCATTACGTACGGCTAATCTTTTTTTTTTTTTCAGCATATATAACAACATTTTAATGATCAGATTGCGTCAGTATTTGAGTTGATATTTCCCCTTTCTTATTACTTCTTAGGGTCTTTGGTTGGATGATTTCTACACTGGAGCCCATAGCCTGAGCTCCTCATGCGTGTTAGTCAAGTATTCAACCTCTGAGCCACGTCCCCCTAGTGTTTTAAATCATTTTTTAAAAAGATTTATTTATTTTATGTATATAAGTACACTGTAGCTTCAGACACACCAGAAGAGGCATCAGATCCCATTACAGGTGGTTGTGAGCCACCATGTGGTTGCTGGGATTTGAACTCAAGGCCTCTGGAAGAGCAGCCAGTGCTCTTAACCGCTGAGCCACCTCTTCAGCACCTATGTTTTTAATCTTAAGAGAGGGCCTCACTAGGTTGCCCAGGCAGGCTTTGAAGCCTAGGAAGGCTTTGCTCTTAGGTTCCTCCTGTCTCAGCCTCCCAGAGAGCTGAGATTGTTAGGTGTATACAGCTGGGCATGATACGACTCTTTACTTTTTTTTTCTCCCTCAAATTTTTATAGTAAAAACGTTTACCTGATAGGAAATCCATATTATATTCTCTTTAGAAACCTGACCCCCAACTACTTGGGCACTTACAGAACACACTTAAGTGCCTGCCAGTAGCCAAGCTTGGACTTAACGTGTGTATTGACAGCACCTTAGAACTGCTGGAATTCTGAAATTTGCTCAGGTCATAATTTTGTTTGTATATTAGGTTCATTTTGTTTTTCTGGAGGCTGAGCCACCAGACATGACAGAAGAGCAGGCAGGCCCAAGCTCCAGGCTCTACTGGCCTGTGCTGCCTCTTGGGAAAATCTTTAAGACAAGCAACTGTGTAGCTCATTCTAGGGTACCCTGACCCTCCCCACACTAGCCCCTGCCCCAGACGTGGAACACATGCCTGGTCCCTGATGACAAGGCACCCCTTCTAAAATATTGATCCTCTGTTTGCTGGTGGCAGATATTAAAGCTGTCTGGAGTAATGGTGATAGGCCCCTCTGGTCATAAGCTGCTGCTGCAGTCTGATTTGGGGATGCTCCCTTTTCTGTCAGATCTTAAAGAACCATCCTCCCCAAGTACACAGCACACAGCCTTCTGTGGTACCAGGTGTGGTCTGTTCTCTTCCATTCCCTCGCTCTGCCCCTGTGGACACACCTGAGCATTGCTGTAGGCATCATGGGAAAGATTCCCTGGCTCAGTGAGTGTGCAGGCCACTGTGTTCACATGGTTAATACTGTGCTTGTCATGTTGTAGATGTTAGGGGTTTTGTTCTGTTTTGTTTCGTCTTGTTTTTATAGGGTCTCATTATGTATGACCTGAAACTACTGTATAGACTAAGATAGCCTCATTCACAGACATCTGCCTGCCTGTGCCTTCCAAGTGATTAAAGGCCTTTGCTACCACTCCAGGCTTGTTTTTATTTTAAAGATAAGGTCTTATGTAGTCCAGGCTAGCCTCAAACTTATTAGATATGGGTGAATGAACTTGAGTTTGTGATTCCCCTGCCTTCATGTAATCTCTGAGTACTAGGATTATAGATATGCACTATGGCCATTTTATACTGTGCTGGGGTTCCCACCCAGGGAATTTTCTGTGTAGGGCCAAGCACATTCCCGACTGAGCTACAACCCCAGCCTCTTAGAGTGTTCTTTATGTGGATTAATGTTTCTACCCAGGACTGTATCCCTTCCTTCCCTAGATCTCCACCTCTCTGTGACTGCCTGGATGCCTCGTGGTTCCAGTATTCCTCCTAGCTTGCTTACATTTCTTTCAGGGCATAGAAATGTTACAGCAAATCTTTCCTGGGCAACAGGGTATGTCCAGAGCTCATGTCCTTTCAGCTGGCTGCAGGAGCTGAACAGCAAGGAGCTAATTAGTTGTTGCTGGCCCTTGCACTGCTAGAGCCACAGGTTAGTGGAACATTCTCAGGCCCAAGTTTCGGACACACCCAGCCTGGAAGCTCAGCACATGCCAGAAACAGGAATGAGTGTCTAGAACACTCTGTCCTGGACTTGCCACCTTCATATCATTGTGCTGAGCCGTGGAGACCACTTCTTTGCTCACAGACTAAATGCTGGCTTTGGCCACTTCATGTGAGCGCTGGATCCAGGTTTCAGGGTGTTGGGAGCCAGGCGCATGAGGAGCAGGAGAGGATGGAGAAGAGTTACTCAGGTCTTTCAGTCACTAAAGAGAGCTGCTTCCTGGGATAGAGAAGACCTGGATCTGTGGGGGATCTGGCTGCTGACTCCTGCGTTGGGTGGCTACTCATCGTGAGGTGCCATGTGCTGTGTTGTAGAGTTGATAGCGCCATGGTGGGGACAGTTGGACCTTTCACACTTGGATGCAAAGAAGGTAATGGACAAGAGGTTCTTCCTGAAGGAAGTAGGGGTCTGACAGCCAAGGGAGAGGGTAAACAGCATGGAGGGGCACACATGCATGTATTCACTCTAATACACGCACATGGATGCATGGTACTCACCCCCCCACACACACAGATGCGCTGTACTCTCCCTATATACACATGCGCGGCCAAAACTCAACGATTACCTCCTCCATGTATTTCAGCGCCTCTTCTTGTCAGAATCCCCTTGCTTCAGATCTGGGGCATTTGGGATATCTAGGTGCTGAGGATAAACATCAGGAACAAGTTCTCCATGCAGATGATAGAGGCAAAAACAAGCAAGCGGACAAACAACGCACGCTAGGACAGGCGTGGGTTTGAATCCTAGCCATGTAGCCTCGCAAAGGTCATGAAGCCTACCATCTAAGCCTATAAAGAAGAGGTAGTTAGACTCATCTCGAGATTTTAACTTGATGAGACTGATGTAGAGATGGAAATTAAAATATCTACAACGCGCCCTGCACAGGCCTGCATTCCAACACCTCCCTTTTTTCAGTGGTCAGTCTTCACAGTGGGCACCATGATGGACTCCTCCAGAAGCCCCCTCTGGGTCTCAGGCTTTAGTGCCCTGTAAAGTCAGCCAGTTCTTCATTCTTTCCCCAAGCTGAGCTCCTTCTGTCTGTCTGCCTACTCCCCCCATCCAGCCCTGCTCTTGCGGCACCCCCTCCATCCCTCCCAGCCTCTCAGCACCCCATCCTTCTCTGCCCTTCGCTCTCCACAGCCTTCTCTTCACTTCTGTCCCTTCTTCCGTGGCCAGCAGTAGCCTCCTGGGAGGGCTCCCTGTTTATGGTTGCTCCCTGGGGTGTTTATGCTGCCTCTCTTCAAGAGCTCCTAGCAGATGTCTGTTTATGGCTGAAACTTCATCTGCAGCCAGAGAGGAACAGCTTTTTTTTTTTTTTTTTAGATCTCTAATTGCAGTGGCTGTACAATACAGCTTAGATTGCCTCTGAGTCTAATTCCTCATTGCTCTCCAGCTCTACTCATTATGAAACTCTTCAGAGGCAGGCGGAGAGACCTTATATGTCCCGATTTCAGAGCGGCATTTAAATTTAGCCTCCAGTTGTAATCAGTTAGAAAGGTAGGCCAGGGGAGTGAGGGCAACCAAGAGTTTGTCTTCTATCCTGGCTCCGACAGATGGTATGAATGAGAGGAGCATTTTTTGTATCCATAGCAACAGCAGCCCTCCCGCACGCCCCCTCTTGCCACCTGCAGGATTGAGCAGGCAGTCTCAGGCTGCTTTGAGATTAGCTGGCAGCTTGGGAGTTTTATCTTTCCCTTTGGCCTCCGGGGAGGCTTGAGGTGCTCAGGGAAGGGCAACTGAGGTGGCTTTAGATGATTCTGACCTCTCTGCTGGAGGAAGAGAGAGCATGAGTCACAGAGCCGTGGGATGTCAGGTTGGAAGGCCCTATGATATCTTGGTCATGAAGTTCTCACCCCTGCCTTGAGTTTATGTGTTTAGAATAAGAGGCTCAGACAATGTGTTTTTATTTATTTTATTTTATTTATTTATTTATTTTTGAGGCAGGGCCTTATCCTGTAGCATAGGTTGGCCTTGCAATTCCTCTGCCTCAGCCTCCTGACTACTGAAATTTCAGGCATTCAACCAAGCTCCAGCCTTCCTTAAGGAAAGACAGTATATATTGTAGGGCTAGCCTTGCCTCAAGATCTTTCCATACTAAAACACATGTCCAGAGCCTTGGGGACAGAATTTCTACCTTTGTTTTCTTGGTCTGTGATACAAAACAGATTTTATTTTGTTGTTTGTTTGTTTGTTTGTTTGTTTGTTTGAGACAGGGTCTCACTACATAGGCTTGGCTGTCCTGGAACTCACTATATAGAACAGGATGGTCTCGAACTCACAGAGATCCATCTGCCTCTGCCTCCCAAGTGCTGGGATTAACGATTTTAACGGAAAAGGGCAACTGTCCATAGAGACTTGTCTGTCTCCAACTGGCTATTGGCCGAACCCTGAGAGAATACATGGACATGAGCCAGCTGGGAGTCACGGAGGAGAACTATAAATAGGTGCTGGGGTGGCTACCAACAGCTGGAGGCTCAGGCTTGTTAGGGCCCAGCACAGCGTGCAGCTGTTGTGCTGGGGCCCAGAACTGGTTGCTCTTCTTCTGCCCAGAGTGAGGTATGTAGACCAGCTTCTCGTTGCTGCCTGCACACCAGGATTGGGTATGGAATGGACGCAGTGGGGGCCTACCTGGGGATGTCTTGGCGGAAGAAGGGGTAGGGCCAGCTTGTTAGTCATAAAGCACCTTGGAGGATGACTAGAATGTCCTCAACAGAAATGAGCAGAGGCAAGAACACACAGAGGCATGGACAGGTGGCATGTGCAGGATGTGAGCAAACCCAACAGGCAGGAGGAAGCCACCAGAGCAGACTGGGGCACCTAATCCTTGGGTCAGGTAAGTTTAGGAAGCCAGGGCCTTAATGCTAACTAAATGGCCACCCTTTGTCTACATTGAGGAGTGCCCTAAAGGTGGAATAGAGCAATTAAGGCCAGGCCCCAAGGCAGTAGGCTTCCTCTGTGCCCTGGCTTTTGTCTCTTAACTTTCTTTGTGGTTACAGGGTCTGTGTATGCAATCTCATCTTTCCAAGTACAGCGACCCATTATGGAACTCCCTGGCTAGGGTTGTAGAATATGGTCCGTCTATCTTTTCCTGCAGCTTGTATTCTGTAGGGGGAAAAAACCTGCCCCCTTACATCCCTCCTTCCCTTCTTCCAGGTCATTTTCAGGAGAGGAAATGTGGACATAGAGAGTCCTGACCCTAGAAACGGACCAGGAGATTCCTGCTGGCCTGCGGTAAGTCAAAGCCGCAAAGCTGGGGTGGATGGGAGCCTGGGAATACTCTCTTCCAAAGGTGCAGCCTGCTCTTCAGGATCACTTCTGTAGGGCTCGGAAGCTCGCAGAACCCAGCATCTCGTCTGAAATGCTGCCTATTCCCCTGCTTTTGTGACCTCACAGCACCAGAGTCTCCTTTCCTGCTGTGTCCTGGTCTGGAAAGGAGGTGCCAGCTGAGCCCAACCCCCAGCTTGCTGCTGGGGCTAACCTGGTGGGCGGGTAGCAAGGCAACTTGCTGTGTTTACAGCTTGGACATCTGAGCAGGGCTGCTGGCACCTGTCTCTCACATATGTCTTGGGGACACCCTGGGTTTATGTCATGGAATAAATTGTGCCTGCAAGTTGCAAGTGGAAAGAACTGACTATTTCTGGGAACTGTTGAGGGGCCTGGGGAATGGTACGGAATCCTCTGTCTCCTCCTCCTTCCTTCCTCTTCCCCCCTTCTCATCCCTCTCCATTTCTCTTCCCTCCTCCTCCTTCTTGCCTTCTCCTCAATCCCTCTTCCTTTCTTAGCATCAGTTGTCCCAATGGGAGCCCAGGTTGGCTCATCCATCACTCAGGACATCTGATCTGCCATTCGAGACTTCTGATGCACTGTCTACTGGAGGCAGGCTGTCACAGGTAGAATTGGATTATCAGTCAAGTTTAGTGACATCATTGCCCTCACAGGATGCATGTGAGGACTAAATAGGGCAAAAGGCTCAGCAGTGCCCAATGCACAAGTCGGGTCATTCTTCTGCCCACTCTTGAGTTGGGCCAAGAAGTCTTGAAGCCCAGATGGGATTATAGTTCTGCTTGCCTCCAAACCTTCTGTTTGTATTGCTCCCTAAGTGACTTTTGCCCTTAAGTAGTGGCCCTTTAAAGAGTGCCTCTGTTGGAGCACTATCATAGGCAATAAGAGCTGTGGGAAGCTTGCCCTCTTGGTGACACCTGCACCTCACTGGTCTCAGAGCCATAGGGTGAGGAGAGTCCCAATTTCACTGGGGATTTAATTTGTTCCATCTACTGACACTTAAATATTTATTACTCTATTGGGTATTAGACAAATGTCTTTATATTATTCCGGAATTTTGCTTGTTTAGTTTTTTTTGAGAGTAAGGATCCCATTCTGTACCCTCTGAGGGTAAGGATCTCATAAAGTTCCAGGCTGGCCTGGAACTCAAACTCTCTGCAGTACAAATGCCTCTAACTCATTCACTGTGCACACTAGGCTGGCCTCAACCCTCCCACCACGGGCTCCTGCATGCTGAGGCGTGTGCCACCATACTTTGCTTATTTCAGATTCTTGCATGCATACAAAAGGAGAATACAAATGGTTACAGCATTTCTGAACCTTTTCCACACTCACGATCTAGCTCTTTAGAATCTCATTTGGCCCTCTTGTAGTCAGAATTAACTGTCAACTTGACACAGCCTAGAATCACCTGAAAAAGCTCTCAGTTGGGTAATTGTCTTTCTCAGGTTGGCCTGTAGTCATGTCGGTAAAAGATTGTTGTACTGGCTAGTTTTGTGTGTCAACTTGACACAGGCTGGAGTTATCACAGAGAAAGGAGTTTCAGTTGAGAAAATGCCTCCATGAGATCCAGCTGTAAGGTATTTCCTCAATTGGTGATCAAGGGAAGAGGGCCTCTTGTGAGTAGTACCATCTGTGGGCTGGTAGTCTTGGGCTCTATAAGAAAGCAGGCTGAGCAAGCCAGGAGGAGCAAGCCAGTAAGCAGCATTCCTCCATGGCCTCTGCATCAGCTCCTGCTCCTTGATCTACTTGAGTTCCAGTCCTGACTTTCTTTCGTGATGAACAGCAGCATGGAAGTGTAAGCTCAATAAACCCTTTCCTCCCCAACTTGTTTCTTGGTCATGATGTTTGTGCAGGAATAGAAACCCTGACTAAGACAATTGTCTTGACTGTGAATTGACAATTAGCAATCATGTTGGTTAATTTTTTTAAATTACATTTTTATGTATTTATCTGTACGTAGTATGGAGGTCAGAGTGCCTACCATAGAGCACATGTGTAAGTCAGAGGGCAACCTGCAAGAGTGGGTCCTCTCTCTACCATGTAGGTCCCAGGGATTGAACTCAGGGTGTCAGGCTTGGTAGCAGATGCTTTTACCCCATGAGCCCTCCCACTATTACCCATTCTGGTTAAATTTGGACTTGGTCTTGTTTTTCTTGAGACAGGGTCCCAATATACAGCCCAGGATGTTTTGAACCAGCAGTCCTCAGTGCTGGGATGCAAGCATGCACTGCCACCTTAAATGCTGGCAGCCTTGCTGGGTGGATCATTTCAGGTTTGCGCCATGGCCTTAGCATCCTCCAGGTCACTGTCACGCAGGGTTATCAGAGAACCTTCTGGTGTAGTACTACTATAAGCATCCTTTAGGGGACCTCACACTTTAGCCAGCTTGCTTTGAGAACATAGATTCCAAATGCCCTGTTGGCTCCATCCTTTATCTACCTCTGACAAGGTACCTACTGGCAGCCAGATGAGATCTGACTCTTGCAGCTCTCCCTGTGTTTTGACATTGTATATCCCCAATTCCCACAGGACTCCAGGACAACTTTAGGCCTGGGCTGCCTCTTAGATACAAAGGCCAGTAGCCACTAGGCACCTCCTCTGAGGATGTGTGTGCAGCGCTCTAGGCTAGAGGTTTTCTGGCCTGGAGGACTTGAACTCATTAAAAAGAGTTTAGACATCCTTTACAAACAAAATGGAGCTGCAGATAAAGATCGGTGTTAAAGTCTTTCCCTAGCATGTCCACAGCCCCAACACTGAAAAACTGAAAATAATAACCAACAATAAGAAATACACATAAAACTACACCAAGCCCTATGTGGTCTGAGTGCTCCATGTCACCTCAGGGTAGGTTCATGGGTCGCCTTCTTTGCCTCTCTCCCACTTCTCAGTCTGGAGGCTGGAATCACATCTCTGAGACTTATGAGTCACTTGCTTCCTCAGTCTAGGCCCTGGGGCCTTTTCTCCCGAACTGTTAGGAAGGTCTGTGTTCCTCAAATCTTCCAACTTCCCTTCTCTGGTCCACAAGTTTCACAGGAAATGGTTGGTTTTCCTCCACATATCCGGTGTCCTGGTCACTAACTAGCTCTGCTGTTGCTGTGGGAACTAGGGAATTGGGCCAGTCTTGTTACCATGGAAGCTGCCTCCCTCTTCTGGAAGATGAAGGTCTCAGGGAGGCTAGGTACCCTGGTCAATAGCCACTGGGGTCCACCCACCTCTCAGGACTGCCAGCTTTCTCTGGCCAGCTGCTTTCTTGAGGCTTCTACCTGAGGCAGCTTTTTGCCTTAGTCCTGTCACATGTGAACTCTGTGTCTCAAAGTCTTTCTACATGAAGATAAGTTCTCCTCCTGCCCTAATGCAAGTCCATCTTGCATAAGGCTGAAGTGGCCACAGCAGTGTGTGGAGTCAGCTGTCAGTTACCTAAGGGAATGGCAATTTCAGCTTGCAAATACATGGAGAGCATTGTCAGGAGGCAGCTCAAAACAGTTTACCTCTTTGATTGGTATGTGAGCCAAGGACCAAGAGAAGGGAAAAATGCCTTTGAGGGGCTTCCAGAGTTTTGGACTTGAGAATTTGGTGAGTGTATTTCCTCCCCCTCCCATGTCCAGGTAATCTGGGAGTCTGACTGGCCAATTAGAGTTTATGAGGCTATGTGGCAAGACTGTGGCTTATAAATCTGAGTCAGGCCTTTGCTGACTCCTGCTCACCTGGGCCTCAGCTACTCAGGTGCACAGCAGTTGCTCCAGCCTTCTGACCTCGCGGAGGCAGGCAGGAAGATCATTCTGTCCTCCCGTGTCCAGCCCAGGCCCCACACAGCATTTTCAAGGCATGACTTCCTCCTTCCCACCTGACTCTCATCTCCCCTGAAGAGCAGCAGAAGTAACTGGAACGCAGGCTTTGGTGGCTTACACTTGTAATCTCAGCATTGTGGGGGGTGGAAGGGATGCAGGGTTGGGGGGAGGCTGTGGTAGGAGGATCCCTGGGAGTTCAAGTCTAGCTTGTGCTACAGAGTGAGCTCCATCCAGTCCAGCCTGGGCTATATATAGTGTGAGATTCTGTTTGAAAAAGAAAAAGTCACTGGAGTTTCTTCCAGTCCGTGTGATGTGGGTTGGCTGAGAGCTAGTGCTCAGCAAGCTGAGGCCCCATTTTAGGTTTCTTCTTCTTCTTCTTTTTTTTTTTTTTTTTTTTTTTTTTTTCGAGACAGGGTTTCTCTGTATAGCCCTGGCTGTTCTGGAACTCACTCTGTAGACCAGGCTGGCCTCGAACTCAGAAACCCACCTGCCTCTGCCTCCCAAGTGCTGGGATTAAAGGCGTGTGCCACCACCAGTTTAGGTTTCTGATGTGTATCACCTCCACCTCCATCCTGGTGGTTCCTCTGTTAGGCTCCCGGAACCCTGGTTTGCCAGAAAGAACCAGACACTTAACTTTTCCAGACCCGTGGTGCAAACCATGTGTCCGGGCCTATCCAGGAGCCTTTGAAGACACAGGTCCACAGCTGCCTCTGCAGATAAGCAAGCAGCGGCTAGGCTGGGGAGAGAGGTGCAGGGTGTGGGAGAGGCGGGGCCAGGGAGAGGTCGATGAGAAGGTGGTTTGTTTACATTGAGAAGTGAATTGAGAAACATTTATGGAGTACCTACTGTGTGCCTGTTCCTTGTGCTATCAGGACATTGGAATCTATCAGGCTTGGTAGCTCTTCCCAGAAGGTTTACAGTGCCAGGAAAACAAGACACACGTGTGTGTAAACAAGTGTGGTGGCAGCAGGGGATTTAAGAAACCTCAGCTCAGTCACCAGGAAGTTCATGAGTAGTCCAGATGACAGGGGGAAGGCCCTTGGTGTGAGGAATGTTTTCTATGGGCTGGGAAGACCTGGAAAGTTTCCTAGGAGAAGAGAAGGCGGCAGCGTTTGATGTGGATCTTGAGGGGTAGGCGGAGTGCAGATGGCAGGTGGGAGGAAGCAGAGAGCATCTCTCCCTCGGCGCATGCTGGAGGACAGGGAGAGAGCGGGTAGGAATGTGGGGATAAGCAGAGACTCTGAGTGGGTGAGTGACTTTAGACATATATGGAGGGTCTTAAGACAGGGCAGGATACTCAGCATCCCTTAGGGCCCAGTAAGACAAGCCAGACATAGTTTAGTTCCCATCTATTCCAATCTAGGCAACTCCAGAGTATTGGGGGGCAGGAGGGCAGGAGGCTCGCTAGCCACACCTTACCATCGTACCTCCTCCGGGATTTGACATTTTCATTTTCTTTGGTTTTAGATAAGTTGCATGTGTTTAAGCTAGCCTTGAACTTTGCTATATAGCCAAGAATAACCTTAAGCTCTTGATCTTCCTGCCTCTGCCTTCTGAGTGCTAGGATTACAGGCACACACCACTGTATAGGACTTTATACATTTGCTCAGGATCAAATCTAGGGCTTCATGCAAGCTAGACAAGCATTTCTTCTACCACCTGAGTTACATGCCCAGCCCCCCCAGGACATTCTAAGATCTGCTCAGTCATTCTACAGGTGTTTACAAGATGGCTGTATTCTTCTAAAACAAGCCAGCCACTGCTCTAAGCTCTGGGCTTACAACAAGGGAAAAAATAGCAGGACAAAACAGGACCCCATCTCTCAGCTCCTGGAGCTCTTTTCCAAGGCAGGAGAAACAACAAAAGGTCAATACGAAAGGATGAGGAGTCCAGCAGATCCCCCTTAACCTACTGGGGTCTGGTTCTAGGCAGTATGGACCCATGAGTGTTCATGAGCAGCAGGGTTCCAAGAAGAAGTTAGGTGTTGTGTGCACACCTGTAACACCAGCACCTGGGAAGCTGAAGTAGTATTGTTGTGTGTTCAAAGGCCACTTGAGCTATACAGTGAATTCTAGGTCAGCCTGGGTTATAGTTTGTCTCAAAAACAAACAAACTAAAAACTAATAACAACTCTTATTCAAGTACATGAGCCATGCATGGGTGCTCAACTCAAGAGGCTGAGGCAGGAGGATTACAGCAACTTAAAAACCAGGCTGGGCTATATCTAGATTTGGGCTATATCTAAATTTAATTTGCCCAAACACTTAAGGTGAAAAGATGTGAACTGGATGTCCCTACTCATCCCAGGAGGCCTTGGGACATCGTCTCAGATTGGCCACACCCACAATGAATCGTACCACAGCCCTTTCCTAGAGAAGGTGGGGAGGAGGGCAGAACACCTGCATACCTTAATGTAGTCTTGCTTTTTGCTTCCCGCCCTTTGCTCTCTGGCCCTGTCATTCTCAGACCAAGTACACACTGAAAGCTTGGCCTAAGTTGATCATTGGCCACCTCTGTTTCCCTTTTGTGGTCTGGAACCAGGCATTTAGGGTCCAGTGAAGAGTAGAGACAGTGGGGCCTAGAGATAGTTTTGGGGAACCTTGCAATCAGAGAAGGAGGGGGCAGGAAGGGGCCCAGGCTTCACCAAGGAAGAGGACAGTGTGAGTGTGAGGCCCTGAAGTCGCTGGGGGTTGAAGCAGAGACAATGGGGATGTTTCCTTTTAGGGAGAAACAAGTAATTTTGCTGTTAGCTATAATGTGGCTAAGCCAGCCCTTAAAATGAGTGTCATAGCCCAGGGATTCTCAGCAGGAAAGTTCAGCTCAATGGAAGGGTCTTGAAATAAGACCCTTGCTTGCAGTAAGAAGAGCCCCCTCCACCCCTTACTCCAGCTTTGCTTGAGCCAGCACCCCTTTCTTCTCTCTGGCAGCCTTGAACGCTGGGGCTTAGAGGCTCCTTACATGCATGCAGCAACATTTTAGATTCTCAGTTTGGGCTTGAATTCAAGCCTGGCAGGTCAGCAGAGCAGTGCAGACTGGAAGCTCAAACACACCTGCTGTGGAGTTGAGTTTTCAGTCTTGCCATGGGAGAAGAAGCTGCTGGGTTTTAGAGTGCACATGCCTCTGAATCTACATAATTTACTAAAGAAGCCCATGATGAAGGGCCTCCAGGCTCTAGGTGACAGAGGTCCCAGTAGAATTGTTCCCAATGGAGAGGCTCAGATCCCTCCCACCCTCAGGTGGACACCCCTACTCCCCAGCTTCCACTCTGACCTGTCTTGTTAGCAGTCACAGGCCCACTACCTGCAGTGCCCCTGTTTCAGCTTTTTGCTTTGGCTCTGCAACACTTCCCCTTTCCATCTTCCTCCTCCCAGGCTTGGCTCTGGCACTGCCTACTTCAGAAAGGCTCTTTCCACTCCTTTCCACCCATTCTCCATCTGCCTCCATGGTGGGAGCCAGTAGTCCCTGGTTCAGAACGTAGCAGCTTCCAGAGTGGAGCCCTCTTTCCCAGGGTTATGTTTTGAGTATCTGCCATATCCCAGGCTGCCATGCAGAGGCTAGGACTCTAGTGGAGTACGCCTGGCCAAGGATCATGTTCTCCTCCTTCTAAGGTATGTAACTTTGTATAGATGCTTTCGTTTTCCTGGCCTCTATGTCCTCATGTGAAGAGAGCATATGGTACCTGCTCACATGCTGGAAGCATTGGACGGAATGATCTGCAAACAGTGCTCTGTGCCCAGTTCCAGCCTCACTGGAAAGGGCTGACATGTGGCAACTTTTATCTTAGCATGTTAGTTGTTATGGTTTGCATATGAGATATCTCCCACAGGGCTATGCATTTGAATTCTTGGCACCCAGATGATGGCGCTGTTCTGAGAGGCTGGATAACCCTTTGGACAGGAGGTCTAGCTGGCAGAACTTATAGTCAGTAGGTACTGTGACTCAGGGCTCTAGGCCAAACCTACTTCTGCCTCTTGATCTGTCAAGATGTAATAAGCTATATATCAACATCCTGCCACCACTGATGGAGTCCCAGCTGTCATGCTTTCCCCGCCATGATGGACTGGTTCCTTCAAACTGTGAGCCAAAATAAAGCCTTCCCTTCTTCTGTTGCCTCTGTCAGGAATCTGGTCACAATGGGGAGAAGAGCAGTCAAGTGTTATCTCTCACTCTAGCTTTAGAAGTAGACACCATCCCCTGCAAAGGGCACCACTTGACTCAGAGCTGATGTCCCTTATGGTCTCACTATGGGGCACCTTTCCTCCTGCTCCCTCTTCTTCCTAAGCCCCAGCCCCAGGTTGGCTTCCCCTGCTTCCTCCTCCAATACCAGGCAGTGCTACAACCCAATCACCAGCAGAAGTGAACCAAATCAAGCAATGGGAGTAGCTACTACCCCCTCTGGCTGTCAGGCAGGTTCTAGGTTGTGCAAATCCTCTGGGGTTGACTGGTGATGACCCCCAAGCTTGGCTTACAATGCAGGCCCTGCCCATTGCTTGCCTCTTACCAATCGCTATGTCAGGAGAATTTTCACATCATTCCAGACCATAGCTTCCAACTTTGTTCTCCAGCAAATGTTGGAAGCTCCCACCTCTGCCTCTGGCTATGTCCCCTTTTGTGCCAGGCAATGTTTATGTCTGGACAGACCTTCCCCAACTGGTTGTCTGGGTTACCCCTGTACACTAGGGTGCTAGGCTTTATGAGAACTGGGAGGCAGGCAGTTAAGCATGCTTGTTCATGAAGCTAATGCTGCAGGAGAGGTGGGGGCTAGTGTGTTTTGGTTCTTTGTTTTTTCTGTCAACCTAGAGATTTTATTATTTTTGGCAACCTTAAAAACTCACCTGAAGGTAGAACTTCCTTTCCTGGGGAGAGTTTAGAGACTACTAGAAGGCTTGGGTCAGTTTATCTAAAAATAGAAAAATAGATTATCTTTGGGTGCTGGCTTGGAAGGTAATGAGACAGTGAGACCAAGCAAAGATAACTTTGTTGAGCTCAATATCACATGCCAGGTACTGCATCTCTCTACCTGGTAAGTCAGACTCTCCTGGGACAGACAACAAAGAACAAAAACAAACCCCCAACTCCCGATGGGATTCTGGCAGGTGTGCTTCATTATGTGGTCCCCTGAGACTCACATGGAGCTCTTGGAGATTAAAAACCTTTCTGTGAATGTTCAGGTGTGTGTGTGTGTGGGTGGGTGTGGGTGTGGGTGTGGGGGTGTGGGTGTTCATGTATGCATGAGTGCTTGTATGCATATATGTGGAGGCCAGAAGTCTTGGGGGTCATTCTTCAGTAGCCATCCACCTTGTGTTTTGAGATATGATCTCTCACTGGTTTGGGGCTTACAAAGTAAGTGGGGCTCATTGGCCAGCAAACCCCAGGATCTGTCTGTGTCTGTTCCCACAATACTGGGATTACAAGTCCATGGTGCTATGTCTGATTTGCATGTGGGTACTGGGGTCAAATCCGTGGGTCCTCGTGGTTTGGTGGCAAACACTGAAGCTACTGAACTACCTCATCAGCTTCCAAGATTAAAAAATCTTAGGTGGAGAGAAGGCATCTTGCCCTGAAACACACTTGGGGTAGTGGAAGCTATCTCTCCTGTCTGCCTTCAGGCAGCCCTTTTCTCTGGAGAGGTGTCACTCTCTGTGCCAGCGGATCAGGGAAGAGGGAATAGCAGGACAGCAATGTCCTTCAGCCATTCTGAGCTCAGGGGTTAGTGTCAGCTGAAATGATCCATGGGAGAAGACCCCAGGCTGGGGAATTAGAATGAAAGGCAGAGGCAGGAGCCATGTGATTGGTGAGTCTGTCTACTGAGCACTGTAAGCCTCAGTCTCCTCATCTAGAAAGGGGGCCAAATGATCAGCTGTCTCTCAGGACAACGGTGAAGGCTGGTAAGGTCCTACAAACAGGACAAGTACTCCAACCAGGCAGTTTCTCTTCCCTTCCTCTCCTTTTCTCCTCTTTCTTTCTTATCCAAAGAGCTATATTAAATAGCTATTTTAATTTTGAAGGGTGGGGGACCACTTTGAATTCAATGAAAATCAACCCTAGCTTCTTTCTCTCCTACTTTCCAGACACGTAAGGCAAAGTCTGAGGCCGGGTTGTTGTCAGGGACTGCAGGACCAGGCTGCTAGGTCTTGTTCTAGCAGTTTCGGGTATCCTGAGAGTACTAATCCAGGAACTTGCAGTGGCCACCCCTCTCTGCTACTTACAGATAACTTGCTGCCTTCATTTGCTTTGCCCCGGCTGCCTCGGTCTTGATGTGGTTGGACAGCTAACTCTCCTTCCTGGGCAGATTGGGTGGTGATGAGGCAGCCATCTGTTCGGGGCTGTTGTCAGAATGTTTAAGGAACAGGAACTTACATAAAAAGGGAGGATGTCGGAGGGTGCTGGGGAGGCTCTGAAGAATCCAGCCCCAGGAGGAGAACAGCTGACTGACAGCCTTCCTGGGCCACAGTCCCCTTTCTAGTGCCCCCCCCCCAGCTGCAAGCAGCTCCTAGGTTATCCCACACAGCCTAAGGGGTGACTTGACCTAGGGGGACCAGACCTTCCTGGGGCTTTTCAGAGAAGACTGTATACATAGTCAGCCTGCATCTTGAGCTGAGGGATGGAGATGGGGTAGAGTCTGTTATGAGAAAATAAGGAAGAATGCTAAGTCAGTCTTACCTCGTGCTTAGTGGCAGCTGCTCTGCTAAGTCAACTCTCATGTAACTCTTTTATTCTGGAGTGTTGACCGTCTTCCACGTGCCATGAAACTGAAACATAAAGGTTAAATAATTTGCCCAAGGATGTCTCCTCCCTCTTCTGGAAGGATTATGTCAGGCAGAGGGCTCCAGGTGTGTCCCTTGCCACCTACTCTAATGAGGCAGTAGCAGGTAGGCCACCTCCAAGCACATGCTGCTAACTAGTGCTGGGCTAAGTCCTTTACCATATTATCTCATTTAACCTTCAAACTATCTTTATGAAGTGGGTACTAGAAATAAGTTAATTATAAATTTTAAAAAAATTATTTTTTGAGGCAGAGACTCATGGACCTAGTCTGGCCTCAAACTGACTATGTAGCTGAAGATGACCTTGAACTTTTGAGACTCCTTCCTCTACTTCCCAAGTGCTGGGATTACAGGCATACCCCACTATGTCTGGTTTTATGTGGTGCAGGGGTGTGTCAGGGAAGTACACTACCAACTGAGATGCATCTCGGCCCCTAGCATCAGTTTAGATCAGAAACTGAAGCTCAGAGACTGCTTTCCCAAGGACCACTCACTATGTTAAAGTAAAGAGACCAGACTGTAGAGCCTGAGATGTTAACTGGGAAAACTTTAAATGAAGACATTTCTCTTGCTCAACCGGAAGTTCCTGGCTGCCTGAGGTAAATCCCAGAGTTGGCTCAAAATCCGAGCCTTTGTCCTCTGTCCAGCAGAAACTTCAGTCTTTGCATGCTTGGTTTGAACCTGCCTTGGTGTCTCTAACTAAACTCATACCAAGTGGTTCCTGAGCCAGCCATGCTCTGGTACATCCAGGTTCTAAACTGACACAGTTTCCACCTCCTTTTCTTAATGGTGCTGAGGACTGAACCCACGCAAAAACTCTCCTCCTGAGCCACACCTCCAGCCTTTATTCAACAAGTATTTCCTCAGTGTCAGGAACATTCCAGGCCTAGTCTAAGTTCATAGAGTCCTGAGGGAAGACCCTGACTCTATGCAGCTAGATGCGGAGGGCATCAGAGAGGAAGACCGTTGAGTTCCTTTCCAGTGGGCTTCTCAAGCCCTTGGGATCCATGGGGCAACATGTACCACCAAGTCAGGTCCACGGGGACCAGAAGCCTCCTGCTTCTTAGATCTTGCCTGGCATGAGGTTAAGTTCCCAGGAGATGGCATTTCTTCATTCTAACTGATCACAAAAGGAGGCTTTGTGTCGAGGAACAAGTGTGGGCCTAGACTTAGGCTGCTCCACCATGGATCCTAGGATTACTGTGGTTAGTGCTAGTTGGAAGTTTGGTTCAAGCACATGACACATGACACAGTTCTAGCTCTTTCCAGGGCAGGTGGGAGGATTTGCCAATGCAGAACATAGTAACCAGCCAGAGCAAAGCCTGTTCCACAGGTAATTCCATGACTAGTCTATTAACAGTCATCTATGTCTCTAAAGCCAGGGTCTGTAAGCAGTCGGAAAGGGAATCGCTGGTTATGTTAAGCTCTTTATTGTATAGATAGACACCTAGGCTCATGGTGGCAATGGAGTCTGGTCAGGTGTGATATGTAGAAAATGTTTGACTGTTGGTCAGAATGCAGACGGGTTGGTTTTTTGAGTGGCTAGTTAACAGTGTGCAGAGGCCTCTGGGACTCTGACTAATGGTGCTCTGACCCAGCCATGTTCATCTCCTTGCCATTGTGCAGGCAACCCAAGCAGACCTTCAAAGAGCCCCTTATGTGCCTGATGTTCTTCATAGATCTTGTGAGCTCTAGGGAACAGGATGTGATACCAGGCTTCTTAAACTCTGGTTAGGCTGACAATAGACTTCCAAATTCAGGATGTTTAACACTCCTTCCTACTGTTCCTGGAAGCTTCCCTTGAGAAGCAGGCTAGATGTGTTGAAGCCCCTGCCTGCTCCGACTTCTCCAGTGAGGCATTAATACCAAGCCTACAGCTCAGGCAGATAGAATGTAGCCAAGGCAGGCTAGCCTGTTCATCAATTGGCACAGGCCCTGAGGGCTGTGAGCATGGTAATGGGGATGATGATGATGGGTGGGGTGTCCACTCCTAATCAGGTGACTGCTCTCAGAACTTGCCAACCTCACAGGCTATTGCAAGCTACCACAGCTGCATCAGGCTTTCATGTTCGGGGTACCTCAGCTTGGATGGAAGGACCCAAAGTATAGAGCATGTCAGCCTGGGCTGGAGCCCTGCCATGTTGTAGGGCCAAGGCAGGTGCTAAGCAAACTTTGAAGCCTCAGCCTCTAGTCTGTGGAGCTGCTGGGATAAAGCATGTCTGGTCCTAGCTGTGCTGACTGTGTGTGGCCAGCACTCAATAAATAGTGAATTTCCACTCATGAGTGGTGTGAGCAACCAGCCAGGGGATCCTAACTCCTAATACTCTAAACATGCCTCCTATGTGCTAGAAAGAATGTCCATGTATGAAGGAGGGGGTGGCAGGTTCTTTGCTTCTCCAAAGCGTGAACAGATAGATCTCTTTTAGATCTCAGATTTCACATCTGTGTCTATTTCATCCTCTTAAAGTCTCTGAAACATTTGGATTTTCTTTGAATGTGAAAGTAAATCACTAGAAATATTTTATAACTCTGAACTCTTTCTTCCAAGCAGGTGTGGAAACATTTCTACAGCAACAATTAGGATGTAACCAAATCTTGTGGGTGGTCACCGGAAGCCAACATAATAATTTGGTTAGGAAACAGCCATGCTTAGCTGGCTCACTTCTGTGGCTTTCTTGTTGATTTATCCTCTGGGGACCTTTCCACCTTAGGCAATGGGACATCAGCGACCTTTTAAGTGTTATACCAGTTGGACTTGCTGTCATTCTGTCTTGAGCTTAGAAGTTCTGGCACTTTCTCAGTAGACTAAAGCAAACTTAGTGTAAAGCCCCAGGGTGATCCTCCTTGGAGACTTTCCTGACTGGCCTTCCCCTCACCACTCACACCACTTCTCACTGCCCTGCCTCATTTTCTGCCCCTTCTCCACCCTAGCTCCATTCCCATGGTTCTGAAGCAGTTCACCATGTCCAAGACATGTTGTTCCCCTAAGAAGCTTTCTTTGCCTCCAAGGAGAGGCTGGTAAAATTCCTGTCTCCTCATGGTGCTTTGTGGGTTCCTTTGACATATCAGTATGATGTCTGTTTGGTTCTACTGGCTGAGGAAGATTTTTGTGCAAGGAGCCACCATCCAATCTTCCTGTCTGAGCTGAAGACAGCTCCAGCTCAGGGAAGGTGGGTCGTAGACACTCATTGGCTCAAGGATCTGAGCCCCGAGTTCATTTAGGGTTTATGAACTCTGAAGCTCTGCCACACAGTATTCCACATGAAAGATGGTTGTATTATATTCCCTTGTTTGTGGCCATGTCTGACGTGACAGATCTCAAGCTTTCAGGCCCCAGGTCATGCATACATAAAGACCAGACCTCCGATCTTCTGTGTTCTGGGCTCTTCTGGCTTCTGTAATATAAACCTTTACCACGAGAGAGGTTATTTAGAACAAACCCCACATTATCAAGTGAGGAAACTGAGGCCCAGCCTGAAAAGACTTTCTGCAGGTTGTAAAGCTAACCAGTGTAGAGTGGAGAACTGGACCATAGGCTACAGACAAGCACTAGGGCCTTTTTGTTTTTTCGGTTCCCTGCTTTCTCCTCCTTTGCCTCTCTCGTGTGAACTCTGCTTTGAGAACACTGTGAGACCTGTGTCTGCCTTTGTTGGCACTCACCCAGAGCCCTGAGCTGGAGGGGCACAGGGGAAATGAACTCGGTCTTGTTGAAGGAGGAGGGAGGGTAAGGGTCAGGAAGAACAGCAGGGTCCATCCAGTTCAGGGTAGGGTGACCGCTGGTGACATGTTAATGCATGCAGAGAGTGGCTTGGTGGGTACTGAGGACACACGGGAGGACAGTGTGAGAGGTGGGTTGGTCTCAAAGGAAAGCTACTTTAGAGTTCTGACTTCTTAATATTAGGCACAGATCCAGGCAAAGAGGTCCAGATTGACTAGTGTGTGCCAGCCTGAGATACCTCCCACTACACACAAACACTTTTTCTGAAGATATATTGCACCCAGACTAGAGGAGGGTTGGCAGCAAGCAGTAAATTCCAGCATTGTCTGAAGCGAGTGTGGGATGAGGCATGTATGCCTTTCTGGCCAGCTCACTCCTCTCATGAGCCCATGAACTGCCTTGTTTTGTTTCTGAGTGACCATGTGTTCTCCTCCCACATTGCATTGTGGGTCTCTCCTGGCTCATTCATTCAGTCCTGGCTTGACACAGAGCCAGGCAAGCTCTAACGTGAACTCCACCCGCCAGCTCTGTCTCCGATGCCAAGTTGAAACATACAATTTGCCCAAATTACAGAGAATGTGATGTTGGCCAAATAGGTACCTTGAGTCGTTTTCCAAAACATTCCCAGATTACACACTTCTTCAGGGCAGGGAAAGTGTGTGGTGTTGCACGATCATGGCTTAAATTCCTAGTTCTCATTGCACTTTGCCATTTACAAAGACGATGCCATCTTCCCCATCAGACAGGTGAATTCACCCCCATTGTCCGGATGAGAAACTTGTCTTAGGCAGGCAGCAACCTGCCCAGGCAGCATCATTTGAGGGCTGAGCTGGGGCACTGCTCAGAACTCCATGATCTCTCTTCTCTGTTGAACTCCAGCCATATCTAAATCCTAGAGGGTCTGGAAGGGCCAGTTAGCCATAAATGGATTTTTCTTGGACAGGCAACAAGTCTTCCCTGTGAAGTGTTTGGGTTTCTTGCTGCAGTGGAGTAACCAGTGAGCTCCCTTCTCACCCAGCCTCACCCCCAGAAACTGGGTCATGGTTCTGAATAATTGATTCCTTAACCTTGCCTCTTCTCCTGGAGCATCCTCCTTCTGTTGCTGAGCAGCTCTTTAGAGGCATACCCTTTTGTTTGTTGTCCTAAACCTTGAGCTGACCTCAAAATTGCCCGCTTGTGATGTTCTTGATCTAAAATGGTAAGATCTCTAGTAGGCTAACTTGCCTTCATTGCTATCCCCTCCTCCCACCCCACCCCACTCTTTTTCTAGATCTTAAGACCAGGAAAAAAAGATAGTGTGGGTATCTTATTTATTTGGGTCTGTGGAGGGACAGAGAGGCCCAGCTCTTTCTCACTGACTTCTCATCTCCTCATGATTTTGTGATGAGTGCTGGAGAATGAACAAGGAAATTGATGGTGAGACAGCTCAGTAGACAAAGGTGCTGCTACCAAGGCTGATGGTTTGTGTTCCATCCCCAGAATCCACATGGTGTCAGGAGAAAATAGATTCCCACAAATTGCCCTTTGACCTCCACAAACATGCCATGGTGTATGCACATATGCATATACACACTAAGAGAATTAAGTAAATATATGTATATATACTCAAACACACACACACTCACACACACACACATGTTGGCAATAGGGTCTCACTATGTAGCCCTGGCTGGCCTGTATAGTCCAGGCTAACATCAAACTCACAGAGAACCACCTGCATCTGCCTCCTAAGTGCCGGGATTATATGTGTGTGTCAAAAGCCTGACAGATAATTTTTCAAGAGAAAAGAGAACCACAGGGAGCCAGGAAGGAATCATGAGGTGGGGAAGCAGTTATAACATCTCCTGGGCCACTTATTCCCTGAGTGTACTAGGGTTGCATTTCTCAGCATCTGTAGCAGATCTGCTGGCCTCGTTAGACTCTTGAGGTCAACAGAGTTGAATGGAAAGAACAATGGGCTAAGACCCAGAGATCCACATGTGATCCACTGGTCCCAGCTTAGTTACAGGACTTTGGGTAAGTCAGGCTGCTTCTTCGGCCTTGACTTCTTAGACAGGAAATGATAGACATATAGGGTGTGGGGGTATCTTAAAAGAGCCTTCTGGGCTTCAGTGGTCCCTCAATACCCACTTACACTGTCTTCTCACTCTGCCTCCTCTTCCTTCTCTTCTTCTTTCCCTTCCTCCTCTTCCTCCTCCTCCTCTTCCTCCTCCTCCTCTTCCTCTTCCTCCTCCTCTTCCTCTTCCTCCTTCTCCTCTTCCCCTTCCTCCTCCTCCTTCTCCTCTCCTTCTCCTCCTCCTTCTCTTCCTCCTTCTCCTCTTCCTTCTCTTCTTCTTCTTCCTCCTCCTCCTCTTCCTCCTCCTCCTTCTCCTCTTCCTTCTCTTCTTCTTCTTCCTCCTCCTCTTCCTCCTCCTCCTCTTCTTCTTCCTCCTCTTCCTCCTCCTCCTCCTTCTCCTCCTCCTCCTTCTCTTCCTCCTTCTCCTTCGGGGATTGCTTACTTCTGTAAGCACTTCCTATGTAACTCTGCCGTGTCTCCTGGCTCCACCCAGAGTTATGTCTAAGCTCAAATAACAGCAGCCTGTTGCTGCTCTGGCCTCCTGCTAGGCTGCATGGGGACTGTAACTTGGAAGTGACGCTGGAGCTCTAAGGAGAGAGACTGGTCAGTAGACAGGCATGGGACTTGGAGGAGATGTTTTCAATGTCCCAGGTTCCCAGATTCTGCTGTTATTGATTAAAGGTTAATAAGTAAGTTCTTAAAAATATAGCCCCCTTGTACCTGGTGGCTCAGGCCTGTGATCTCAGCTGCTCAGGAGCCTGAGGCATGATGAGGGGACAATGAATTCAAAGCCACTCTGGGCAATTTAGTGAGAATATATATCAATAAAAAGTAAGAAGAGGTCTGGGATATAGCTCAGTGATACTTTCCTAGCAAGGGTCCTAGATTCAAACCCCATGATGACCACCATTAAAAAAAAAAGTGCATTTTTGGTGGCCAGACCTTGTGGCCAGAGCTTGGGGGGACATTTTGCAGTAGAAAAAGTAGGGAGATTTGGTAAAACAGGACTTAGACTATCTAGAAAGCTAATGAAAGGGAAAAGACTTGGGTGGGAACTGTCACTAGGATTTGCAGTTGTATAGAGTATTCAAGCTAAAACTGGATCGTCTAACCCAACCTTCACTTTTGTGACTAGGGAACCCAAGACCTGGGGACAAGACTGAAACAATCCCAGGAAACCAGCTAGTGGCAGGACTGAGAGGGGAGGGACATCCCCATGTCTCCCCAAATAGCTTTCCCCCAAAGCCACATTCCTTTCTCACATGAGTTCATACTCCATGCCTTCTACTTGTCTCTTTGACCCTGAACTTGGCTGTCTAAGGTGTTAGTAGGGCCCCACCTTGTTGTTTATTGAGGCCTAATAAAGCCTGGGCACAGAAGTGTGGAGAGGCGGAACTGCTTCGGGTCTGTTGACTTGTACTCTGTACCTAAGGAAGCTGAGTCAGCAGGAGTCTGTTTTATGGTGTGTCTTCGGGTAGAAGGTCGATTTTAAAGACAGGAAGTAAAGGGAATGCCCAGCTTTAGCCTGGTGGCTTCTTGTGGGTTTGTCATTTGGATAACAACTACATGGCTTGTGAGACAGCCTTGTTCTGGGTCAGAACTGAATGCAGCCTGCACAGGCTCACGGAGGGACTCTTGGGATGAGAAGTGGGTGCCTGCTCTGCTGCTGTGATGGTCTCTGTGAACCAGGCAGCGGTGTCTCACTTGTCTGAGGGCTCCACTTGCCCCTTTAGTTCTGACTGAGGATAGAGGGCAGGAATGGGAGAGTCTGTGCTGTGCTCCTTTTGTTGGATGATCCCTGGGTTCACATGCAGCTCCTTGCTTGTCCTTCCCTCCCAAGGGGATTGAAAGATGAATAGGAGACTGTGGGACAGAGCAGGCGGAGAGTTGTCCAAGGAAAGGGGAGGGTGGGAAGGAGCTCATTCTGGATCTTAGAACTGAGGAGAGCTGTAAGCATGTTTTCTACTCAGCAGAAAGTGCCCAGGGTGCAGCATCAGCTGAACCATCTAGAACCAGACTGTCAAAATGCTTGCTACAGTGGGAGACCCTGGAGACCGGGGTCAACCCTGCAGACGTGACTTCTCCATGCATCTGCAGTCCCATGTGTTTAGACTCTGGAGTGGGGCCTCAGGCAGTTTGTGTTTGTTTTCTACGTCTTGGTTCTCTTGCAGCAGTGAGGGTGATTATTGGCAAGGGAAGGACAGTGAGGTGGGACAGCCAGCCTGAAGGTTCATATTTAAAATGTCTTGGATTCCTCGTGCCAAATAAATTGAGAGCAAACATCCTTGTGAGTTCATGGCAGACTGTCCCTCCCAGGACTGCCACATTCCAGACGGGGTGTCATTCCACAGGAGCTGGGGCATGGGTGAGAAAACGATTTGTTACAAAAAGGCCAATAAAAATATACGATAATTTATAAGGCAAAATTACCCAGGGAGCAGATTATTGGTCACAAGGACAAGCTAGAAATTAAAGAAAAATCTAGATCCTTCAAGTGGAGAGAGGAAAGAGGACAAGGAGTCCTCCAAGAGTTCTTCCCCCTGGCATGGATCTCCCTCCTCAATATCTACCTCCAGGAAACCAATTTTAGAGGCTGACATTTGAACTCTTGTGGAATGATTTGGAGTCTAAGGCTTTCATGGCTTCCTTTCAAGGGATGCGTTGTCACCCCTGGACTTTTGTTTCTTTTACTTTCTTTGCAGTTCCTGGGACTGAACCCCAGAACTCAAGGCCTTGAACATGCCATTCGAGCCCTCTGAGCTATAGCCCCTGCCCTCGATGGTTTTAAAGCAGAGTCTCACCAGATAGCTCAAGGTGTCCTTGGACTTGCCTTCTTCCTGCTGCAGATTGGGATCTTGGACATGAGCAGCTAGACCTAGCTCAGTAAGTAGCCCTGAGACTCATATCTTGATGAGGAAACCAAGCATTGCTTCTGACAGTCGCTGCTTATTTTAGTGCATGTGTCTTTCAGAGCATGAACCCAAGGATGGAGGTTACCACCTTCTCAGAGTCAACACAAATGCATTATGTCTCCTTCTACCATGGAAAATCCATCCTTGTCCCACCTCTGTGGTCCCTTTCCCTGGGGCTGTCGTAGAGCTTGGGGGTCACTGAGAGCTACTTCAGTCCAGCAAATGTAAAGATATTTGCTGAGCTTGGTTCATTTACCCTAGCGTCTCCAACCTCAGGAAATGTGGCCTCTGAATGCCCCCAAAGAGTCAGTCAGCATCCCAAGACTGCTCTTGCCCCTCCTTCATAGTCTGTTGCTCTTAGCAACCAGCCTTGTAGCTACTTGACTTTCAAACTCAAGTACTTAGGCATGGGAAGATGAAAATACCTGTTCAGGTAGCAATCTCCTCCAGACGTGGGTCACAGTGAGTGGATTCCAGGCCGGCATTCTACCTTGTCTGATGATAATGCCTTTCTCCTTTAGTTTATATAACCTAACTGACTTTGCAAGTCTTTGAAGAAAATTGTTTTCAGTGACTTCTATTCCCATATCCAAAAATGGAGTGGGTCACTGTTGCCTTTGTCTGTCTGTCTGTCTGTCTCTGTCTCTGTCTCCCTCTCTTGGTCTTTTTCTCTGTCTGTCTCTCTTCCTTGCTGCCTCCCCAGTCCCCTCTCCCCTCTCAGACCTTCATAATGCCTGCTAACAACAGCAAGCACATTTTCCACAGGCAGGATGCTCCTCAGCCTTGGTGAAGGGAAAGAGGACTTTCTCAGAGCTGAGCTGCCTCATCCGTGTATGATCAGCTTGCTTTCCTGGGACTGTGACTGGGAACTGTTGGCACACTACTTGACACATTATCACTAGTGTTTTCAGAATGGATGGATGTGCATATGAATGAATGTATACATTAAGTGATGGGTAGAGAGGTGGATGAACGGATGAGTGTATGGATGAATTAATGAATGGGTGTATGGATGAATGGATGGTTAGATGGATGAGTGAATGAATGAATGGCTACATGGATGAATGTATGGTTAGATGAATAAATGAATGATTGAATGGGTGGGTGAGCAGCAAGCAAATTCTCTTCCTTCCAACAGAAGCGTAAAGGAAGTGAACAGGTCCAGACCAAGTTGCCTACCTGCTATCTAGGATCCAGCATATACTTCAGAAGAAACCCATTTGGTTTTGGAGGAAAGAAAGTTGTATGAAAAGCTGTTTCCTAGTAAGTGGCAGGGCAGAGCAGGGCAGGGCAGCTAACCTTTGAGCCATAACACCAAGACCTGTTTTCAGGGCTTAAAACAAGCCTCAAGTTACATGGCTCTGGAATAGCTGGCCACAGCAGAAGCAGGGTAGAGTCTGCTCTGGCAGCTGCTTCTGCTTCTTCAACCCACAGGATGAGGTGCCCTACTGCTGGACAGGATCACAGGGTCATCCCTGTGGGGTGCTTGCTCTGTCCATTGACTTGCAAAAGGATTTCACACTGATACCCTAGATTCTGCCCTTCCAATATACTGACATGCTAGTAGGCGTTAAGCCACTCAAGAGTCCCTTCTGACTCAGAAATGGACCACTCATCTGTGAAGATGGCTTCATCTGCTCATAAAGGCTGAATGAGATTCATGGGCCCCATAGAAGGATAGAGGAATGTGTGGCCAGCTGCAAGGCGACCTGGGCAGACATTTAATGGAAGGAACAGTCAGGTACTGCCCCTTCCCCCCCTGGTCTCAGCATGCTCACAGAGGCCACCTGACTGCTAAGATCCAGGAAGGTGCCATTTATATCATTACATCAACCGTGGTGTCGGCAGCAAAGCCATGGACTCACACATCAGAAAATCATGCTGAACTGGAAAGTGTGCAACCCAAATTTTAAAAAATTTAGAGATCAAAATAGATCCATCCTGGTTTTACTGGGAAATATCTATTCGTTCAATGAATGCATCAGCTACTTATGGGGGCAATAATGACCCTAAAACTGAGATTTCAAAGATAAAAAGATGGGACAACTCATCCGTGGGTGAATTAGGAAACAAAACGAATAAAGAACAGCATGTGGAGCTTGGTCACTTGAGTTCTAAACATTGGCATAGTACCGACAGGGCACTCAGAAGCCAAGTGGTCACTCTGAGAAGAGAAAAAGACATGGAGGGCATCTACCTTTCCCTTAAGGTGTTTCCACATCAGTTACCCAGGCAAGATGATGAACACACAGGGGTGCAATGAATTCTGGGGTAAAAGAAGATGCAGCAGCTTGGCCTCTGCCCTGTGTGATACTTCCCTGCCTAAATGGGCCTTCAGAAGAGAGTAGGATGTGTGTCCTGTTCACCTGGCAGCCTACCATGCTTCTGGCACTGTCTAGGTTCTCAGTAAAGGAGATGAGTGGAACTCGGTGTGGCTGCTAGCCTTCAACCCTAGCTGGTCAGTAGAATTCCCTAGAGAGTTAAAAGCATTTCCCCTCCAGGACCCTCAGCCTCTGAGATTCTGTTTGGGAGTAGCCTCAGATGCTAATTTTGGGTCATTCCATGGGGAATCTGCTGTGCCATTACCCAGCCTTGGTGACTCTGGCACAGAGTTGAGGAGGTAGAAGAATGCAGAGGGAAGAAAGGGGAGCAGATCAGGGCACTTTTGCCTCTGAACGCTCCAGCTCTCTCCTCAGAGCTCTCTCCTCAGAGCCAGCTGGGAATCAGGCCCTTTGTCCTGAAGCTCTGTGTACATGCATCATGGTGGCCACCTTTGCTGAAGCTCTTAACTATGTGACTTCCACAGGACAAGGTGCCTAGTAGACCTTGAAGCAGTGCCATGGGTAGACTCTGCGGGGCAGGAAAAGAGAGGCACGCAGAGGCCTGACGGGAATACTGACCAGGCTGCTGCAGAGTGAAACGAGGGACTTCAGGAACCAAGCCTGATAAAGAAGAAGGTACTACATGATGGTAGTGGTACTGGGGAGAAAATGGGGAGTCACCAAAGGTGTGGGGACTCCCAGCTCCCTTCCAAACAGTCATTCAGAGCCTTCATGCTCTGAAAGTCATGGGAGGCTTCGGATTGGATTTTCTCTTACAGTTTTTATCAAGCATTTAGTTACTGCCAGAGCACAGATGCCAGGCACTGAAACAGGCAGCCTTTGGCCTCAGTAGATCAATGCAATCATGTGTGGGAAACATCCCTGTGAAACTCCACAGGGCACAGTGTGGGGAAGGTGGAAGAGGAGGGCAAAGTAGTCTTCAAAGAACAGTGCTGCTAAGAATATCACCTGGCTAGGCATCTTTGTGCTTTATCCTCAAGGAGCCCAGCAGGGCAGGGCTGTTATTATCCCCATTTTATGGATGAGAAAACTGAGGTTCAAAGAGATTAGACAACTCATCCTGGCTCAGACATCTAGTAAATGGCGACTTAGGATTTGCCACCAGTCTGCCTGACTCCAGAGTTCACACTAACCCATGATGCTCCATTGCCTCTGCTGGGGAGTTAGTTGCTTTTTTTCATTGTTATGACCAAACAAATGCCTGATAAAGAGCTAGTTAAGGGAAGAGAGATTCGAGTTGGCTCATGGTTCAAGGGAATACAGTCTAATACAGTCTCTCATGGGGGGGGGCATGGTGTTGGGTGTCTCTGTGGCTATGGAAACTTATAGCAGCTGCTTATTCGTATCAGTGAACCAGAAAACAGAGGGCTGGAGAGTAGAGCCAGGCTGTGAGCCTGAAGTTCTTTCCTCCCCATATGACTCACTTCTCCAGCTAGACCCAATTCCTAGAAGTTCCATAACCTTCCGAAACAGTGCCACTCATAGGCTCAGCGTTCAAACACAGCCTTTGGAGGAATTTCATATCTAAACTGTAACAACTGGGATTTACCCAGCGACCAAGAGTGGGGAGTGGAACTGCAGACAGAGGGGGCTGCACCAGTAGGACCTGAGGACAGGAGCAAAGAGGATTCCCTTATGTTAGGGATCAGGGGCTGGGGACTGATGAGGGCTGAAGCCACAGGGACAGGCAGGAGCTGGATCATGCTGGCGGGCTTCGTTCAGCTCTACTAGATGTTGGTGTTCACCTTTACAGTTGAAACTTCTAAGGCAGCAAAGCATCATGGGTTGCAACAAACAGTACCAGGGCTAAGTCTTGGGCATCTCTGATAGATCTGGGCTGGAGCTTGACGAAAGGTGAATCTAGACACAGAAACGGTGTTGATGAGGGGACTTTGAAGGTTCCAGTGAGCCGATGGGAACCTGAATCCTGGATAAGGACAGGAGCTGTGAACAGGACTACCAAAGAGGCAGGACTCAGCTGGTCAGCTCTGCAGGATGAGGGGGAAAGAGAGAGATCATTGACTCAAAGAATGTAGCACTGGGGTCCGGTGTAGAAGTGAGACAGGTGCAAGTGAACCTGAGGCAAGCAGACCACACTAGAGGTTTCTATAGGGCAGGCAGGACACACAGTTCCCACTAGTGAGTCACCAGGATGCAGCCATTAGCAGGATAGGAGGGTTGAGGTCCTGGAGGGCAAGGGTCAGAACTTTCGCCTTTAAAGGCAGTTGAGAGAGAGAGAGAGAGAGAGAGAGAGGACTTTACCAAAGATGGAAATCACACACAAACCAGCAAGATAAGGCTGGATAAGTGGCCTTAGAAATAGAGTGGGTGGTGACAGGGGACCTGGTGCATGGAGTGAGAGCAGAAACCAGAATGTGTGGGGGAGGGGTAAGGAAGTGACCTTGAAAGGGAACAGTGGGTGTGAAATGAAAAGGGGGAGGGTATAATTTGGGTTTTACAGGAAAAGAAAAGTTAAATCTAACCATGATTGAGTTTAGAGTATCTTAATAATGAGAAATTCACAAATCAGAAGGCAACCCAAAACACATGCAATGAATCTTTGGAGGAGGTGGGAGATTCAGTGAGGAGGCACATTCTTCTAAATGCAGGGTGCTTGGTGGGATCGACCATCAGATGCCAAGAATCAGTGAATGGGCAGAGGGAGCCTGACCCTGTGGTCACCCTGACACATCTAAACACGATGCTGCACACTCTGTAAACAGGTGTGGGTACCTGACCCTCTCCCGCATCCCCACACACTTTCAAACCAAGGATGGAGACTCTCATTCCCAAGGCCTAACTTCAGCAAGTCAAATGTAAAGATTCACCCGGGAGGTAACTTCACCGTGGGCCGGGCAGAAGCCGAATAGAAAGTATGGACCAGCCACAGAAGGCTGTCCCCCATGCCCTTGAACACATGCCTGGTCTCTGGAGGGGAGAGCCACTCCCAAGCCTGGTGGTCTACACTGCTATGTACCAGGCATGGCAGGGAAGCCAGACACTGCAAGAAGTCTCTTAATTTTCACAGGAATTCAGTGTTGTTTGTGATTTGCTCAAGGGAGAGTTGAGTGACTCAGAGACCCACATTTCTTTTGATCTGTCACACAGGCTTGTAGGGCCTTGGGAGTTCAGTAGTTGGGGGATCATTGAAACCAAGGAAATGAGTGAGACTGTGTCTCAGCACCCTGCCGTACGCCATTTTCAAATGGGGAAAGGACATGGGTTTTTAAGAAAGAGTAGGAAGGCTTATTTCTGGGGTTCAAACAACTTTTTCAAGACATCAGGTCCTGATACAAGGTTAGATATAAAATGGCAGAATAGATTGTTATTGGAAGTTGACCTATATATTAGTTATTTTCTTTTAAAAATATTTTAATTATATACATTTAAAAATTTTAATGTATATTTATATCTATGATATATTTAATATTTATATATTTAATAGCAATTTTAATATTAAATATATTTATAATATATTTATATAATACATAAAAAAATATATATTTTCTTTCCTCTTTCCACCTCCTCTCATGCCTCCTCCCACACCCCTACTCCCTCTCAAATTGATGGTCTCTTTTTCTTGATTATTATCGTGCATACCTATATGCATAAATATAGAAATACAACTCTGAGTCCATTTGATAGTGCTTGTGTGTCTGTGACTTCAGGGCTGGCCACTTGTTACTAGGGAACCAGTTAGAGGGCTCATCCCTGGAGAATACTAATTCCTCCTTCTCCACAGTCATTAGCTGCCATAGTTCTTATGTGTGGGGGTGAGATCCTGTGACATTTCCTCCTGCCATAGTAGCATGTCTATTGGTGCTGCCATTGTTCAGGTCTTGTTTAGGCAGACATATTGCTGTGGTATCATGACTGTAGCTTCCCTGTCATGTCTAAGAGACACGGTCTCAGAGCCGACTTGGTCCTCTGGCTCTTACAATCTTCCCACCCCATTTCCCAAGATGCTCCCTGAACCTTAGGTGTAAGAGTTGTGTTGTAGATGTATCCGTCATGGCTGGGCACCCCATAATCAGTTGATCTCTGCATTTTGACTTGTTGTGGTTTTCTGTGATGGTGTCTCTCTCTGCTGCAAAGAGAAGCTTCTTTGATGAGGAGTGAGAACTATACTTATCTGTGGATATAAGGGTACGTTTTAGAATGTAGTTAGAAATTATGCTGATTAAGTGAAGGGTGATGGTGGTTCCTCCTAAGAGCCATGTTCTCACTAGCCCCAGATAGTTGGCTAGATTTTTAGTACGAGGCATAATTTCTCTCATATTGAGCTGGCCTGACGTACCATTAGAGAACTGTTGGTTACTGCCAAGATAGGGGTGTCACTATTGTGCTTTTAGGGATATTTTACCATGTAGATTATAATTGTGGTTCGTAGGCAAATTAGCTATTTTAATATCTCTCTGACAAAAAAAGTGCCTAGCAAAAACAATTCAAGAGAGGAAAGATTCATTTTTGTCTCATGATCTCAAAAGTTTTTAAAAAACAAATTATTTTTATTTATATGTGTATTGGTGGTTTTTGCTTTGCTTTTGCCTGCTTCACATATATATGTCTATGGGAAGGTGTCAGATCTTGGAGTTACAGACAGTTGTGACTGCCATGTGGGTGCAGGAATTGAACCCATGTCCTCTGAAAGAGCATTCAGTGCTCTTAACTTCTGTGCCATCTCTCCAGCCCCCCTCAAAAGGTTTTTTATCATAGCTTATACTGGAGAAGTAGAGAGATGGAGTAGTGATGAAAGACTTAGTCTGTGGGGTCAAGAACATGTGGAAATGGCATTCACGTCATAGGGGCTCAGGAAGCAGAAAGAGCAGGATCAGAGTCTGGGAATAACTTTCAAAGACTCGCCTTTAGTGACTTACTTCTATCAACCAGGTCCCCAGCTCTCCAGTGTTCTACAGAATCCTGAAATAGCACATTCAAGGAACAAGCACTTAAGCCACAAGCCAGTGGGAACATTTCAGCTTCAAACCATGCCAACACATGGTGGCATAAGCAGGGTGGAGGTTCCCACACGATCAGCATTCTTGTTGGAGGGAGTTCTTGCTCATGACACAGGCTAAATTTAACATGCCCACAGATACCTATTGAATTTATTGAGGTATTATTTTCTGCCTGACAGATAAACCCCTATGCTCAATGACTTCAAAATTACAAGTTTGGTTTGCACGCTTGTTTGTTTGTTTTTTATACATGTAAAGACTAAAACATATTCTGGTCCTAAAGGGTTTTTTTTTCCAAGTGGGTATCCAAAAGGAACTGGTTTCTTTCTCTCTGTGGCTTTAAACTACCTTACCATGTAGTTCCCAGGGCTGTGGTGCTCTGAGAGAGAAAGAAAAGCAAACAGAATCATGGGATAAAGTGGGGGCACTTATGAACCAGTCCTCAAAGTGCTGTAAGTTCCTCCTGCTCATGCCCCTTAAGGGTATGCCTGGTCACCACCATTCCCACAGCTGCAAGGAACAGCCCAGGAGGAAGGAGTCACCAGGCTGGAGGTCAGCTAGCTTATCTCTGCCATGCCCACCATCACTAAACTGTCACTTCTCAACTGAATGTTTGTGGATGTGTTAGTCACTGTCCTCTTTTGATTCTTCACTGAGATCTCCTTACCCTAGATCCTGGCATGTGAGAGCTGAGGAAGAAAGGATGTGTGGGAACAGCATGAAGCGGCACGCATCCTAGGTCTACCAGAAAGCCGGCCTTTGACTTGGTGGGCAAAGTAGTCTGTGTACCTGTGGCTCTATGTACTTTGTGTAGGAGCATTATGGGAATGGTGCCCAAGAACATGCTTTTGAACTTGGCTATGGGGCCTCCAATGAAAGCTTGCCAGCTCAGGCCCTGTGACCTTTGGTAAGCTGCTGACTTTCAGTCCTTTGAAAAATAGGCTTGAGTATCTAACAATGCCATAGTTTGTTACAATAATTAACTACTTCAATACACACTGAAGCACTAGCACATAAGCCCGTGACTTCACTGATGCTCATTAAATGTCAACAATCATCTCCTCAGAGAGTGGACACTTACTCTTTCATCCCAGTGCCAGAGTGATGTAGAGAGCCTTGTGCTGGGTGCTAGAAGCAGAGAGTAAAACATATCAATGTGGTAACTGACGACAGTCAAGATGGGTAACAGGGAGGGTCCCAACCCATTTGGGAAGCCCCTGGAGTGAGATGTGTCTGGTGGAGAGGAGGCTGCTGCCCACACAAGAGTGGCAAAGTCTGGTATGTGATGGAGCTCATACTGTCTTATGAAGGAGAAGCTTCTTTGCATGACAATTGGATTCTAATGAATCAAGAGGACTTGGAGGTAATGTCTCTAAAGTCAATGAAAAATATGCTGAGCCTTGATTGAGGGATAGAGCTGCAATAACACAGCTAGTGTTTGCACACACTGAAAACTGTGTACAGTTCTGGGTTGATCCAGCTGCATCTCCAAGTTGCTTTCAGGATTCTACTCATGCGTTCATGAATGTTTCCTGCGTAGAGAGCAGACCCTGTTGGTACTATCCAGGAACCACAGGGCCTAGGAGATTGGACTAGGGTGATGTGTGATATGTGGTGGCTTTGGAAACGAATACAAAGGATCCTGAGCCCCATTTTCCCTGGAGTATTAAAATTTTCAGAAATGTCAAATGGTAGGAAGTATGTTAGCGTGAGATCCTGTGGAAGAGGGACAAGAGATAACAATGGGAGTTTGGTAGAACTGAGCTTCCAGAAGCTTCTTGGGCTCAGATGAGATCTGGAGAAAGAACAAGAGAGACCTAGATAACTTAGAAAACAAGTTTAAAACCACAGCACCTCACTAAATAAAACCAGTGTATCTCTTCCATTAGTGTAATGGTTTATTTTGTTTGCATGGTTTAAAACAATGGACTCCACTGTAAATGATACCCCCATTCTCTACCCTGGCCATGGGCACCTCCATTCTTGGGTGGTGGTCTTTGTGGTTTAGTTTTGTATGGATTTGATTGTTGCTTCTGTCATGAAATATGCGTAACATCAAACTTGCCATTTTAACTGTGTCTAAGTGTACATACAGTTCAGTGGTGCAGAGGACATTTACATTGTGCTTCCAGCTGTCACCACCACCCATCCACATAGCATCTCCTCGGCCTACACCAAACTGCTGTTAAGAGCTTCCCATCTCTTCTCCCTCAGACCCTGGAAACTTCCATTCTGTTTTAGTTTGGGTTTTTTTTTTTTTTTGAGACAGGGTCTTGATTTGTAGTCCAGGCAGGCCTTGAAGCATGATCTTCCTGCCTCAGCCTCTTGAGTGTTAGAATTATGAATTACAGGCATGCCCTACCACACTCAATTGCATTCTACTTTCTATCTCTGAACTTGCTTGCCACAGGTAGTGCCTACTGTCTATCTAAGAACATAGGTTTCCATGGTAGACTCACCGCCAGGGTCCTGTAAGCACACTCCAGATGTTCTGTGGAGAGATGGCTCTATTGTGTACATTTGACAAACTTCCTTTGTGGTTGCTTTTTAGGTTATCTTGATTCTCCTTTGTCGGCCTCCCAGTGGCTGGGATTAAAGGCATGCCCTGCCATGTCCAGCCCTATTCTCCTTCTGTCTCTGAACTTACTTGCTGTGTCCATTGTCCACCTTGAGATAAGCAAGAAAACCTTTGGGAAACTAGACAGTTGGGTTCACAGTTTTCCTGGGTGATCCCGATGTATGGTCACCAGCCCACAGACCTTCAGAACAACATGCCAAGGGTTGGTAGCACAGGTGGACTCTGTGTGTGGTGGGATGTCTGTTATTTGGCTGACCAAGTATATAGGTTTCCATCAGGGGAATTCACATCGGATGTGAACTGCACCCTCATTTTGATTCCATGCTGCCATGGAAGGACATGACCCTTTGAGTTTTTATTGTTGTTGATGTTATTGTTAGATTTTAGATTATTTGAGAAAGTGTCTCCTTATATAGCTCTGCCTGGTCTAGAACTCCCTATGTAGCTGAGGCTGGCTTTGAACTTGTAGCAACATCCTCCTTAGCCTTTGGAGTATAGTCATTTCGGGTAAGAACTACCATGCCTGGCTAAGGATGTGACTCTTTGGAAGGGGCCCTGCCATACTGGCCTTAGGGGCTCTGTGGTCCAGGAAGTAGATATGTTGGGAGGGAATTTACCTTGTTGGGATTTGAGCCTCCTAGTCCTTTCACAAGCAGGGCTTCGTGCAGGACTGCACTTTCTTTTCTGGTGACCCAGGTGGGCACTGATGGCTGAGACTTGATAAATACCTAGCGCGGAGCACAGCTGAGGAAAACAAGATGCAGAAGGCTACCCCTTATGCTAAATAAGACAGGCAGAGGGAAGATGTTCCTGGATTTGGGGCATGTCAACAGGCAAGAGTCACTTAAACTGTGCATGTGCATGTTACATAGAAAATTTGGTGGACAGTGGTGGCCCACGCCTTTAATCCCAGCACTTGGGAGGCAGAGGCAGGTGGATTTCTGAGTTCGAGGCCAGCCTGGTCTACAGAATGAGTTCCAGGACAGCCAGGGCTACACAGAGAAACCCTGTCTCAAAAAAACCAAAAAAAAAAAAAGAAAGAGAATTTGGGAAGTAGATAGACTCACTAATCCTTTCTTGTTCCGGATGCTGTAACTCAAGAAGCTATGCCCAAGAACATCACTGGCTACACAATTTAACCAGTGTAATTAGGGGCTGGTTGGAAAGACATGAGCAAGTACACATGCTATTTCTGTTACATGGCATCCATCCATGGTGACTGAGAGTATGGGTGACGCTATGAAACGGGGGTGGGCTCCCCTCACAGCCTGCTCTGCATCTGCCCATGTGGCTCAGATGAGGCTACTTATCCTGGAACCTCCATTTTCCCTGTCAATCACAGGCAGTTGACTGAGGATGTGGATGTGAAGGGGACTGGGTAGCAGTAAGCACTCCAGCAGGGCTGAGGCCAAGAGGCAGGCAATGACTGAAGCTTAATCCTCCTCATTTGGGTATTTTCTTAGGAGGCCCTAAAAAGAGGTTTAGCAGTACTGGCTGGAGATGGGGGTTGTGGTCAGAAATTCTTGTGGAAGAAAATTAAATACATACACGTACTATATATGTATATGTGTGTGTGTGTGTGTGTGTGTGTGTATATATATATATATATATATATATATATATACACACACACATACCCACATACACAGTTACATTATACAGACATAGACATGTTTGAGATGAGTCCTTTTTTTTTTTTTTTTTTTTAATGAGAGAGGAGGTGAGGGAGCTCACAACACACAGGTTTATGGCCAGGACTCCTGGGTGAAGGTACCTGGCAGGCAGTGACCTCAGAGAATTCTGGCTCATTGTTCCCTTTTCTTACCACCTCCTGACGTGCAGTTATCTTCTGATCCGGAGCATAGGTAATAAGGCCCTGGAGAGTGTCAACGGGGGACTGACTCCATGGGTCATCCTGGTGCCTGGCATTGTCTATGGCTCAAGAGAGTAGTGGGTGGAGGCCAGGGAGTGGTAAAGTGTGAGGCTACTTCAAACCTGACTGTAGGCACCACTGTAGAGGGAGGGTAGGGGCTGGAGGACCCAAAACAAGGAAGTGGCTGGGATCATGAGTCAGGAGTGGGAAGGGAAGGGCAGGACCTCAGTGGACTGTAATGTCCTCCGGTGCTCACCTAGGGCAAGGGGTGACAGGTTACCCCAGGTTACCCCAGCCCCATTGCAGTTGTTCTGGTTGGTAATGTCACGGCACATCCCCGGGTGTCCTTCCCATTATCCCTTCCTAGAGAGGTTCCTGGCAGGGTTAGTAGTAAGGCTCGTGCCTCCTGTGAGTAAGCTCTAGTGGAGATCCGGGAGCAAAGAGAGCTTTGGCTAGGCAGTGCCTCTCTCTGGGAAAGACTGAGATCTCTGAGGCCAGGGCACAGGTGGGAGGCCTAGGAGGCAATGCAGATCCTCCTGTGGAAGTGGCTAAGTCGGGGAGCTCCTGATGGACACAGAGCACAGAACACAGAGACACGAATGGCCCTTCACTCCCTTTCCATCTCCGTTCCCTTTCCCCCTGAACTGGAGTTGAACCTACCTTCTCATTCATGTTAGAAAATTCTTTCACTGAGCTAGCTCCTCAGTCCTGAAGACACGGTCTTACTAAACTGCCCCAAGCTGGTCAGGAACTAACTCTATAGCCCTGATGGACTTCAAAACTGCCACCCTTCTGCTGTAGCTCCTTAAGTGGCTAGACTTATAGGCCTGTGCTACCAGGTCTGGTGCGGAGTTGCTCCTGGTTCACGTTGGCACCTGAGACATGGAGGGTCAGGTAGGAAGTTAAGGTTTCAGGCAAGCTGCAGACTAGGGCTTTCTATCCTTGCTGGGCTCCACAGAAGCCTAGCTCAGAGGGGAATTGTTTCCCTGGCTGGCTTTTGCTTCAGCTCAGAGATTCAGGTAGCTGTGGCTGATTTTCTACAGTATACGAGGTGAATGGGTTGGTGGTCTTTTCCTATCTGCACTGAGTACAGGACTACACCCTTGCACTGCTGAGGCACCCCTCCCCCAGACTCCTTGCTGCAGCAGAACTGAGAGACAGAGAGGGCAGGTTGGCATGAAAATGACATGAGGGTTTTGTTCTTAGGTTGCAGTGACCTTGAAACAGATCTTGTGTGTGGGGCCCGAGGGTATAGTAGAGGGTTGAGTGTCTCTCTTGGATGTGGCTACCCATGTCCCTCCCCAGGCCTCCAGACATTTTCAGGAGTGCCACCTTTTCCCCCAAGACATTGTCATACTGTCATACTGACCATGAGTTAGGTTGTGAGACTCAGAGGACACATAGGGAGTGAAGTTCCAAATATAAAAACACAGTTCAACCTGGGCTCAGGAGTCCCCATCACCTATACTGAGAGGGTGCTCAGGATCTCTATGCAACCTTGACCTTGTCTCCCGGATGCTGTGAACTGAGTCCATCACTAATACTGTCACCTGCAATCCAGGGCTCTGAGTGTTCATTTCTGATGGCCAGAGGCAGGGAAGGGGAATGTCTTTGTGACTCATGAAGTCACATAGGCAGGAAAGCTGGAAAACCACAAATAAGGGACTCAGTCAACAAAGCCCAAACTACTTCAGGCTATTCTTGGAAACGACACATCACATCTTGTTTCTTCCCAGAAAATGCAAAACCCTGCATATTTCTAGCTAGTCCGTTCTATTTCTATTACATCTCAAACTCTAGAGAGGCAACATCTGGACCGTGGTTAAAAAGGCAGACGACCAAGAACCAGCTACCCAAGAGCTTCTGATTGATGTATTCTTGTTTTTGAGACTGTGGTCTCATGGAGCCCAGGCTGACCTGGAACTCACTTGGTAGCTGAGGGTTATCTTGAACTCCTGCCTAATCGCTCTGCTTCTACCAGGAAAGCACTGGCACTACAGGCTTAGGCCCCCACGCTCAGCTCTGCTCTGCTTTCACAGTTTTTAACCTTTGTCATTTGGAGCTGGGAAGAGTATTCTCCAAAGGTCATGAACCCTCAAATCTCTAATAAATGGAAGCTTAAAGCTCAGACTCACCGTGTCCCTGACCAGCACTGCCTGTAGATACTCTGTGGTATCAGTTTACTATCAAAACTCCCTGGGTGAGATTCCGCCTTGACGTATGGGGAAACTAAAACTCACAAATGAGTTGTTCAGGACTATATGGCTAAGAAGCGAGCTCAGACCTAAATCTTCTGAACTGATGCTCTAGAGTTTTTGTTTTTGTCCAAGACAGGGTCTTCCTATGTAGCCCAGGCTGGCCTAACACATGTGACATACTTCTGCCTCCCAAGAGCTGATATTACTGGAATGTGCTTTGTTCTATGGTTTTTAAGGTGTATGTAAGTTCTTGACATAGGAAAATACTCTAGCTGGGTTTGGGATTTTTAGTTTTTTGTTTTTCGTTTTTGCTTTTGTTTTTGTTTGGTCAGTTCTGGGACTCAAACCCAGCATCTGGGCATGCTAGACAAATGCTCTGGGCAGCCAGGCTAAACCATGACTTATGCTTCTTTTGAGTTGATATTTGAGTCACTGAAGGCCTAGTGCTAATTACAAGGCCAGCAGACACTACTAAGTACATCTCAAACCTGACTGCTCTTCTCTCTTGTAACTCTTATGTTGTGAGAAGTATTGTCTCCATTTTACAGATGAGAAAACTGAGATGACCAACTAAGATGACCTGTCTCATATCACAGTTAGCAAGTCCTGGTTTCCCTGACTAAATAAATGATCTGATGTTCCCACCAAGATGGCTACCCACCACGTGACAAAGCCATCTTGAACTGGTGTGGTTTGACAGTGCAGTCTTTTAAGAAGTGGAGACTGTTTAGATCTTGGGAAGCATGTTCAAGCTGTACAGCAAGGTCCACGTCCAAGGTCAAACTTAACCTCTCCATGGGCTTTTTACCCCCTTTTCCTTATTGAATCCTAGATAAGAGGCAGCTCTGGCGCTCTCACACCCCCAGACCCCCAGTACCACCTTTGCTTGTCTACTGAAGTACAAGATTTAAGTGATTTCAGGAGAGAGGAGACAAGTTCTTCCAGTTTGTAAATTGGCACCTGGGAGACAGATCTGGCTTGATACTTGCCAACGGTATGCAATTTTAGATTTTAGACAAGAAGCTGGGAGTCAAAAGTGGATTTGTATGCAGTAGGTATTACATACCTTAACACACATGTCCAGTACTTCCTGGGCAGGAATGGCTTGTGTGAGGTCATGTAGCAATGAGGGGGCTTTGCACCCTTGCTCCTGTAGCTCCAAGGTCCCCCCACCTCATCCTCAGGAGAGATTGTGGGGTTGCACTGGAATCCTGGGAGCATTGCTTGCCTTCCAGCTCCCCTCTACCCTCCTCAGTCAATGACTGTTCTGGTTACAAAGAGAGATAGTCTGGGAATGTGCATGCACTCAGACGAAGATGAGTCCTGCTTTCTGTTGGTGCTTTCTGGGTGGCAAGTGTGACATGCGGAGAAAGATGAGACATGGGAAGCCACAGTGTTGATGCCAGAGATGCCAAGCAAGTGCCGGGGATCTTAGAGGAGCAGAGAGAGCACAAGGGAAGGAATTCATGACTCCCCTAAACCAGGCGGGGCACCAGTGTTGCCAGCCCTCTCCACCTCTGTGTCGTCTTGGGTGGCATGGATCAGGGTAGCCAGGATGGGCCTGGTCAATGTATGGAAACTGGTAAGACCTCGAATAGGCATGGGGGTTAATCTCCACATGAGCTCGGTGCCAGGCACAGTGGACACTCTCAGGGGAGCAGTAGTGAAGGACAGGCTCCCACATGAGCCTTGGCCTGGAGGGGACACTCCATGATGTGTCTCAGAACCCCTAACCTACCATTTTTTGCAGAAAGTTTGTGCTGCTAACGCCTTGACTTTGCTGTTTCTGTAACTGTACCCCCTCTTTCCAGACTCACACCTCTGAACGGTATCTCCATGGCCCATAATGCCCACTCCCCCATCTGCACTGGAACGCTCCTCCTTCTTATAATAGAAGTGATTTTGGTATCTCCTGGGGACGTCTCCAGGTCTGATGGGACACCTGCTTCTCTGAGCACCCCACACTTTGTCCAAATGCTGCAGGTGTTCTTCTGTCCAATGTTCTGTCCTCTTTCCCAGATGGGGTCTATCTCTGTATCAACCTTCTCTGTTCCAGCACCCAGAGTAATGCTGACGCTAGCCAAGGTACCAGAAACTGTTGTGGATGAATCAGAGATTAGGGGAAAAGATACACAGCCTCCTGACTGCTTTGGGTATTTTGAAACCAACCTCCAATCCAGATGTGCCTTCCATAAATGATCCCACCTGGGGAGTCTCCCGTTGCCAGGCTCCTCAGAACCTCAACAGCTGGGCCAGTCCAAACCCCTCACACTGACCTTCTTATATGAGGAAAAAAAAATATAGCTTTGCTTTGGGGAAGCGGCCTTTCTTCATTTTCATCCCTTTGAAGCTGAAATGATTTTTCCTAAGAAATGCTTGAGGTTAGAATGGCTCAGAGAGAGAGACAGAGAGAGACAGAGAGAGACAGAGACAGAGATGGGGGGAGCATGCCCCAAACCCAAGCAAGCTATTTCAGTGATATGAATGAATGCCCCATTGACTGTCTCCCTTAAATCAACCCAGGCCCTTGTTTAAACAGCTCCCTGCTTGGTCTCGCACAGAATGGGCTTCTTTTGCTAGAGAGAAGGTCGTGCAAGTCTGTCTTCTGGTTGTCTGACTGAGGTAGATGGTGTGCTTCCGGCAGATTCCAGAAACAGGAATTTTGAGAGGTCACCTTTTGCCACCTGGGTAGGGGAAAGTCTTATCCCAGGGTAATCAGTAAAGATGATCACGGAGCCTGAAGGAAGATGGGCCATGGGTTTTTGTTTTTTGGTTTTTTTTAGCCTGTGCACTGACATAATTATAGCTATGGAGAATTCATGTTAATCAATTCGCAGCACCAGGAATGGTAGCTTTAGCACAGGGCATAAATCCTTTCCGGCCTTTTCCGTTTCTGACTCACTGTTTCCAGAGCCATCTGACTTGTAGCATGATTGCCTAGCTCCTGTTGACATTCTCTGGAGTATATTTATATAGCTTTGTGCAATCTGCAGTTCTCCAGCCAAGAAAGGGAGCAGGGGCTGGGAAGGAAGGTTGCCAGCAAGGCGGTATGCCAGGCTAGAAGGTACTTTGGACTATCTCCAAATATGGTCCATGTGGAGTGGTGAACATGAGGATGGAGTTCTGCCCTTTAGCCCCTTGAAGACTATAAGGCTCACCTGTCGATGGCTTCCTTTGCAGGGGTGATACTCTTCAGAACTTTATGCTGACTCCCGCTGACCCCTCCACACCACCGTTCCACACAGCTCCTGAACCATGGGAGAGAATGAAGATGAGAAGCAGGCTCAGGCCAGCCAGGTCTTCGAGAACTTCGTGCAAGCTACCACATGCAAAGGGACCCTCCAGGCCTTCAACATCCTCACCTGCCTCCTGGACCTAGATCCGCTGGACCATAGGAACTTCTACTCCCAGCTCAAGTCCAAGGTGAACACCTGGAAGGCCAAAGCCCTGTGGCACAAACTGGATAAGCGTGGCTCCCACAAGGAGTACAATCGAGGAAAAGCCTGCTTGAACACTAAGGTAAAGGGGACTCTGGAGGCTCGTCGCCTTCGTGGGACAGGGACCTATTGTTCTTGCCATGCTGAGGTTCTTAACGGATGTGTAGATGTGCCTGTAGGTGTAGTATTATGGTCCTCAGAGGAAGGTTCCCTTTGTCAGGAAGGACTGCCTTGAAGCCAATCTTATTGTTGTGGCCACAGCTACCCCTTTGTACCATCCCCAAGGAAGGGGACCAAAGCAAAATGGAGGGAGTGAGACAAATGTTACCATCCTACTTCCTGGTTACCATCTTTACAACCCTGCTTGCCTCCTGTGGGCCCCGCTGTTTATTGAGCAACTTCCGTGTACAAGGTATCTTTTGTCTGTGAGCCCACAGAACACCTCCAGTCCGTCTTTGGACAGCTTTAGAGATGTCTGGATGGAGAAAGCAATTGTTTTACTTGGGTTCATACTTCTAGAAGGCACGATGGTTGGCTCTGTATGATTCCACAGCTCAGGCACTGTGTTACCTAAGCAGTATCATTTAAGTGGTTCTTTGCCGGGAGCAAACCTTTTGGAAAGACTCCTGTCCGTTTTTTGTTGTGTGGGAAAGGATGGGTGCACTTGCCTGTATATGCAAATGAGGAGGTCAGGAGTCAGCTTCAGGCATCTTCTTTTGCTGCTCTCCACATTACTCTTGTGAGGCAGGATCTTCCCCTGCGCCTAGGGCTTGCCATCTCAGCTGGACTGGATAGCCAGTAATCCCCAGGATCCACCTGTCTCTGTCCCCTCGCTGCTGGGCTTGCTGGTGTCTGTCTCCGTGCCTAGATTTTATGTGGGTGCTGGGAGTTGGAGCTCAGATCCTCTGTACATGCAGCAAGCTGTGTATTCACCAAACCATCTCCCCAGCCTGACTCCCTGATAGGGAGAGTTAGGTCTGTGAGATAGTTCTCTAGTCTTTTCCCCAGGTTCCACGTCCCTGCTCAGAAGCACACCTGTAGTTAATTCTCCATATACTGGTTATGTCCCCTGTGGTCTATGGTTGGCAGCATCAGTGAACCTAGGGCCCAGAGCATCACACCTCTGACATCTCCGACATGCCAGCGCCTGACAGGCTGCTAAAGCTGATATTTGTTGCTGGCCCTGGAGAGCTATTGCTGGTCCAGGTCCAGGCTATGTGTTTAGGTTAACATTGAATGCACGGCATGTAGACCTCTCAGGAGGTAGTTCAGCAGGGCCCACGGAATTCTATTCTGTGCCAACCCCAGGACAAGAGGATTGACTCTCCATGGCAATGGAGCCTGTTATGTTTTTGTTTTGGTGATGGGGAGTGGCCGAGGCTACCGTGGGATATGGCTGCTTTCCATTGCCCCAGGGAGGCAGCTGCCAAGCTCCTGAGCCCAGTGCACCAGTGTGCAGAGGACAGAAAGGGTTCCAACTGTACTAAAACCATGTGTGCTTCAGCTCGAAGAAGAGGAGCCGCCCCCCCCCACCCCCATGCTGGTCCAATAACTTGCTATGCCCTATCCTCAGGCAGAGGATACCAGGGTGGCAAATGAAAGGGGGGAAGACAGATGCCCTGGGTGCCATTCCCTTCAGAGTTGTAATTTCCTGGTGCATGGCTTCCTGGGAATTGGGCCAGGGGAACATCAGAGTTACTTCTTTTAGTCATTGTATATGGTGGCTTTCTTTTTAAAGGCACCCTGTGTATGGTCCCTGCACCCCCAAGAAAGTCATAAGGGGGGTACCACAGAAGTTGTGTGGTCACTATTTGACACACTCTCTCTCATGGAGGATGTTTAAGAATTGTTATCCCAGGCTGCTCTGAACTCATGGCAATCCCCCTGCTTCAGTGCTCGGATTACAGTTGCCTAGCAGAACTGTTTTTTTAGGAAGTGGCATTGCCTGGGTGGCTGATCCAAAAGTGAGCCTTCTGAGGGAGCCAGCCAGCATGGTGTGAGGGAGGCCTTGGCCACCATGGTGTCTCAGGTAGCCCAGGGTGGCCAAACCCACTCTGTCTGGCCTGGAACTGCTGATCTTCTGCAGCCATACCCTCATTGCTAAGCTCAGTGGCATGCACCACCATGGCTGGCTCTGAAAAATCGCCAGCCAGAGAGTGGCCTGGTTTGTCCAGCCAGTCCTATTTTATAAGCTCTAGTGGTCTGAAGCAGCCGAGTCCTCACACCTTGTGGCTGACAGATCACTGGGTACTTGAGATACAAAGGAAATGAGGACCTCTTCAGTTAGTGGTGCTACACAGGAATGGCTCTGAGCTCATCGAGCTGTTCTGCCTGCGTTGTGAAGAGACACAGGGGCTTTTGGGCTTGCAAGGGCCCATCTTATGAAAACTGCCTGTGCTGAGGAGTAGAAGAGTCTGAAAACGCACTGGCCATCTAGACTAAGACTCTATGAGCTCAGAGACCCAGCTCCAACCAGTCAAGCCAGCAGGGAAAGCATTCAGTCATGGAGACAGGATGGTCCACGTGTCTTTTCCATCCTCCCCCTTTCCACCCACGTTGGATATTTTGCTCCATTCCCTATACTGTGAGCGGGCTTCTCTCCTCTTGAGATGTCTGAGTCCCATCTCCGCAGGTCTGTGATCCAAAAGGTACATCTTTCTCCTGCAGTTCAATAGTGAGTTTTTGACTGGCCCTGCCTCTGGATTTATAATGATCCAATCCAGGAAAGCTGGTTACTGTAATTGACGGCCCTTGTAAGCATGACATGGTTGACATGAAGGTGGAGCAGTTTCCCAGGACTGTGGGAGTGCAGACAGACACAGGTGTTTCCCACTTTTACTGGTTACTTTATTTCTGCTTCGGTCCTCCCATACCAGACTCATGCATGGGTGACGGGGTGCTCAGCTCTAAGAGGCCGCACTGCTGTTCTTTGCATGAGTCAAGCCAAACCACAAGAGATGGGTCCCTCCTACATGACAGACACTGACTTGTTCACACAGAGTGTTTGTTTTCTTTGACATAATAGTTTATGCTTAGCATCATCCAGATAAGGGATATTAGACCTTAGCAAACATGTGGTTGATCATAAATGCTATTCCAGATAGTGCAGGTGTGTTGAATGCTGGGCTTAATTAAAGCTCCCAGTTAGCCACAGGCATGAGTGGGAACAAACACAATTTGTCTGGACCCTTCTCTGTATTGAGAGGAACATAATCCAAGACCATCTGGAGTTGATCTGGGCTTATCAGCCTTCTCAACTCTGGGTGCTAAGCCCTGTGATTGCTTCCAAATCTCTAGCCACACAGGCCTGCACGTGCTGGTGGCAGTGGCAGGGGGAACCAGGATCTACTCGGAGGAGAAGAGCTACAGTGGAGAATGACCTAGCAGGTCTTCAGAGCACCAACACAGTGTGCATTGCATAATTTAACCTGAGATAGTTGTTTATGACCTATTAATATTTATGAGGGTTTCATTAGGCACTCCATAATTCATTTCCTGGGTGTGGCTCTGGATAAGAATGGGGTGAGCCAAGGATCAAACCATATGAACTCTATTGAGATTGATACCACCTTGGCACTAGGGCCACACCTGACTCAGATGTGACATCCAGGTGGGTAGGTCCAGATGAGCTTGCAATATTTAATTTGGTATGGAGTTGTCACACCACCAAATCCATGCACTTATGCAATGCTAGAAGCAACTTAAGAGAATAGTGTTCTCTTCAGCTGGCAGGATATATGCAGGGGGGTAGGGGTGGGCAGCTGGGAGCCATAGCTGTCTTGAGGAGCCAGTGAGTAGCTCTCTTGGTTTGTCCCAGCAGCAGGTGTTTGTAGCTAGACACCCAACAGTAAAGAGGGTTAAGAAGGCATTCATCTACCTTCTACACAAAGTGCTTGCAGCCAGCCTGATCTACACAAGACACTATCAAAGGAAAAAATACTGCAGGTGAGATGCTGAGATGGGTCAGTGGATAAAGACTTGTCACGCAAGCCTGGCAACCTGAGTTCAATCCCCGAAACCCACGTGAAAGTGGAAGAAGCGTCCACAAAGATATCTTCTGACCTCCACACACATTCCCTGGCATGCATCCCCCGACACACAATGATAATAATAAAAAATTTAAATTATACAAAAAAGAAGCAGTTCTCAAGTTATGTATGGTTGCCAATGCCTGTAATCCCAGCACTAGGGAGGTGGAGGCAGGAGGACCAGGAATTCAGGGTGAGCCTGGACTACACATGAGATTTTATCATTAAAAAAAGTTCTCACCTGAGCTTTTTAAAATGGAGACAGGAGTGCAATTACTTCCTTATTCACCTATGTATATAATAATTCACAAGATGAGTGTTATTGAGCTAATACTATGCACCAAAGGCTTATCTAGGTACCTATAAATCTTTCCAGAGTTTTGTTGGCTGCTTTACTATCTCTACTTTTCTCTGTCAAATAGGATTAGTAGTGTATCTACTTCATAGAGGAACTGTTAGGATTGAATACAGACTTCCTGTGGAGTCCTTGAGTGTTGCCGGCTGCATAGTTAATGATCAGCAAACACCAAGCCATCTCAATCATTAAGAATGCTGGGAGAGGGGTGTGCACCCCAATATGCAGGAATATAGGAAAACAGGGGACTAACTGGCTGGGGGCTGGGTAGTCTGGAAATGCTTCCTGAAAGAGGGAGAATGGTACAGCCATTTGCCGGGTAAGTAGGAGTCGTCTTGTAGAGCTGAGGACAGAAGAAAAATGATCTAGAAAGAGACATTGATTGTGTAATGGAAAAGAAAGGGGGAAAGGCACTGGAAGGAGGGAAGGAAGAGGTGGGGCAAAGGGCCTCCTGCTTTTGGTACCAGGCTGCAAGGAAAGGGTCCTGGTCTCAAAGCTAGGCCCTAGAGGACCCTGAGCAGAGGACCCTCACCTCAGCCTCCCTGGACTCCCCAGGGCTCCTTCTATCGCCTTCCTGGGCTTGCTCTGTAAAAAAACAGGTTATCCTTGCAGGCCAGCAGGTATTGTCCACCTTGCGTGAAAACACACATGCAGAAGTGACTCATGTGGACTCCTGAACCTATCAGAGATTAGGGGCAGCTGGCATGTTGGAAACCTAGAGGGATATGCATGCATTTGGGGACCACTGAGCTGGGTTGGCGCACCACGCCGTGTCCCTCCCCCCCCCCCCCCGTGTGACCCTTGCCCATGGCTGCTTCAGCACCACCTCCCCATGTAGATCCCATGCCCTGGTTCTCACGCGTGACTGAGCTTGCTGTGTAGCCCCTGCACTGCCCTAGCAAAGCCACTGGGGAGGCCTGCAGCTGAGAGTGGGAGAGGAAGTTAGGAGTGGAAAGGGTAAAATTGGGAGCACCCAGCTGCTATCTCTTGCTTGGATAAGCCTATCAGACATTCCAGATGTCTGAAGTCATGCTGGGAGGCTGGGCAGGTCAAGTGCCTCCTTGCCTAATATGGGCAGGTACAGGCAGCTGGTACGGCAGAGGTGGTTCTGGCTCAGGGCTGTGAAATGCTGAACTCTGGGCAGGGACTAGTTGAGGCAAATTCTGGATCTGCCCACTCACCTGGCCAGAGACCACTGAGCCTGCTACTGGACCAGCCTGGAGATGGAAGCTTGTGCTAACTGCTGCACCTTACCTATCTCAAGAAAGCCTGTGAGGTCTGCCCATGGTCACTTCCTGACAGCATTTTACTGAAAGAAAAACCCTCTCTCTTGGCACTAGCTTCATACAAAGTTAGTAATCTGGGCCCACTTGTGATTTATGTTGTGGAGACACAATCAACCCTATGTATTCCTAAGTTTTGTCTCTATGGATTCAGCCAACCATGGATCAAAAATATGTAAAAATAAGTTTGTCTGTCCTGATGGATTTTTCTCCCTGTCTGTCCCTAGACGACACAATAATATAACCATTTATATAACATTTTGCATTTTATTTAGTATTGTTATAAATGATCAAGAGTTAGTTTAAAATGCATGAGGCGATCTGTACCGGTTATATGCAAACACTATACACCATTTTATGCAATGGACTTGAACATCACAGATTTTGGTATCTGTGGGAAAAACAATAGAGCTTTACTAGAACCCCGTAGATACTGAATAATCACTGCATTTAAATATACTTTTTTTTAAAAAAGAAGAATCTAACTGAGCAGAGGTAGCTCAGTGATAGAGTGCTTGCCCAGCACGTGTGAAGCCCAGGGTTCCATCTGTAGCACCCCAGAAGTGAGGCTGCTGATGTCTGCCTTTAATCCCAGCACTTGGGAGGGAGAGGTTCAAAGTCAACTAGTTTACATCGAGTTCTAGGCCAACCAGGGCTACGGAGTGAAACCTTGCCTCAAAGCAGAAAGAAAAGCATGTTGAAATTGTAGTTTTCTCCTGAAGCTGTCCCTGAGAGCCGTGGTATTCCCCAGGCTGTAGGAGGAGTTTTCAGAAGCCATCCCAATCGATCCTTTTGCTTGTTTATTGCAGCACCTGTCCACATGTGCCTCGGAGCTTCTCTCCTGTGTGGGGCAGGGACAGTGATTGCAGCTACTTCTGGGACTTGGCTAGCATCTGAGAAACTCATGGATCTCCCAAGGGGTGTGGGAAATCAGCCAATCGATAGGTCTGCAAGGCTGGAGAGCAGCCTTCCTTTTTCTTAGAGAAAAACAAACTCTTGTTGCAGTCCCTGGCCCACCCAGGGTTGTACAAAGCCCTAGGGAGTCTCTGGCCAGATTATCCAAATAAACGGATGTCTGGGTAGGGCAGGAGGCAAGAATGGAAGGTTGAAAGCTACCCACATAGAACGAGCTGCCTGGCTTCTGTCTGTCCTGCTTTTTGAGACTCCTTTCATGTCATAGTTTTGTTGTTTATCTGAGAGGAGTCCCAGTGTGGATCCAGTATTAGTAGTATAGTAGAGGCCAGAGGCCTCAGACCAGATCAATGACGCATTATAATGATCATTTGCAAGAAAAGCTGTTGGAGCAGCAAGGTATACTGCATGACATACTGTGACACAGCGTGGCTTCCTCAATGAGCGTTTTTGTTTGTTTTCTTTGGGGGGTTTACAAGGGCAGAGGGTGGCTGGGGGGATGGGGAGATGAGTGGGATTGGGGTGCATGATGTGAAATTCACAAAGAAGCAATAAAAATAAGGAAGGAAATAAGGAAGAAAGAAGGAAGGAAGAAGGAAAGAAGAAGGAAGGAAGGAGGGAAGGAAGGAAGAAGGAAGGAAGAAGGAAGGAAGGAGGAAGGAAGAAGGAAGGAAGGAAGGAAGGAAGGAAGGAAGGAAGGAAGGAAGGAAGGAAGGAAGGAAGGAAGGAAGGGGAGCCTTGGGGATAGGCATTTCCCATAGCAAGGAATCTGTGGGGCAAGCTACACGGAAGTTCACCAGGCTCAACCTTTAAGTTGTTCTCTATTGCTGAGTCAGCGAGGATTGTGTTCCTCTGCAAGTAACTGTAAGCAGCCACAAATAGCCATGGGGACCAAAAGAAAAGGCTCATGTTTTCTGAAGCCCCTTCAGGGCCGAGGTAGCCCCCGGAGGATCAGTAGCTGGTCTCTAGGCCAGTGCTGCCTGCAAGAGCTATGATGTGAGCCACCTTGAACAGTACAAGGAAATGGTGGGATGATGTAGTTACTTTATTTTCTGTGGAGGAGTGTTTGTCTGCATGTATGTGTGTGGCACATGTGTGCAATACCCAAGGTGTCCAGAAGACGGCATCAGATTCCTGTCACACTGGAGTTACAGGTGCTTGTGATCTGCCATGTAGATGCTAGGAACTGAACTTGAGTCCTCTGGACAGACAGCAAATGTTCTTAACCTCTAAGTACTTTCCAGACTGTTGAAATAACTTCAAATAACTCTCACTCACACACACACACACACACACACACACACACACACACACACACACACACACGGTGGTGGAAGCTATTCCCTCAGGCCTGTCCCTGGAATACTGTAGAGGAAAGACATTTATTCTGAGGACAGCTGTTTATTTAATCCAAGGAGAGAAAGTCCTGAGCGGTTCACTATCCCTTCTACTCTCCTATCCACTTTGCTGATTGTTAAATTGAATTTATTTTATACAGTTTCCCCTCATGTACACAAAGCATGCTTTACCACTCTCAGCTGCCCACCTCCGCACCAGTCTTGGGCTGTGTCCCTCTTCCCCACAAATCTCTTGATCATCTTCATATTTATCTATTTGTTTTATCACCCATGGGTTTCACTACAGTCTGTCTGACTGTGGGTTTGGAGCTATCTCTTGCAATCAGGTAGGCTCAGAAATGGGTCTACAGCTACAGACACTGGTCCCCTCCATCTCTCAGGTCTCCCAGAATTAATAGCCGGTAGCTCAGCAGTAAAGAGTAGGACCTGTAAGCCCCCCACCGCTTTGACTTATTCTTGCAGCGTGTCTTATGTAGTCTGAGTGTAGGTAGCCTTAGCTATTGTGATAGTGATAATTCTGTTTGTTTGTGTCTGGAGACTAGTACTTCCCAGCTCACACTATCATCCGGCTCTTAATCCCCCCCCCCCCCTTTTTGGCAATGTTCCCTGAGCCTTAGATGAGGAAGTATAAATGTTTTGTTTAGGATTGTGCCTGTAGCCATCACGTGTAGTTTCTGTATTCGGAAGAGGCTCCTCATAGAACCGGAAAAATAGTACTGAGTGACGTAACCCAGGCCCGAGGGACAAACAATGCCTGTCCCCTCTTATATGCAGATCCTAGTGTGACTCTTCTGGTTTGTCTGTTTAACGTGGCTATCTGTAGAGACTAGAAAACTGGGGTGTTTTAATTGTGGTAAAATATATGTGTGACCTTAACCATTTTAAGGATCCAAATCCATGACCTTAATGGCACAGTTATTTAACCATCTGTATGCCTGTTTTGAGACAGGATCTCACATAGTTCAGGTTAGCTTCAAACTCACAATGTATCCTGGACTGGCCTTGAACTCCTTATCCTCTTTCCTGCAGAGGATCTAGAGTTCTGAGATTATAGGTATGCATCACCCCCACTCAGCACCAGGTTCTATTTCTACAGATTTCCAACACTCTAAATAGAAATTCTGTACTCTCTAATGGTAAGCCCTGCTCCACTTGCCATGCCCCTTCTCTGTAATTTTTCATGTTTGGGGTGTTTCAGAGAAGGGAATCATGCATTTGCCATTTTGTGTTTGGCCATTTCAGTCAGCATAATGATTTCAAAACCCGTCCATCATGTAACTCAACCACATCTGAAGTATTATTGTTTTAGCAAACAATAACTATGACATTTACTTATAATATATTTTGCATTCTTTAGTACCAAGTCATCAAATAGCTGATAATTTTACCCTTCCAGAACTTCTCAATTTGGATGCCAAATGTTAGTTAGAATCCTTGCTATAGGGAGGTGGGGAAGACCTGGGAGGAGATGACAGAGGAGAAACTGTGATCAGAATATATTGTATGGAAATAACTTTATTTTCAGCAGAAAAAAGAAAAAGAAAGAAATCCTTGCTAGAGATGGGCCAGAGAGTGTGGGTACCACACGGAACCGGGCCTTCTCACTCAATGAGTTGCAAAGCCACAGGGGATTTCTGGGTACAGGGTCACCTGATCTGAGGAGTGGATTAGGGCAGCCCCTGACCCCAAGTTATACCTTGATGCACCCAAGAGAGCTTCAGAGTGACCCATGTTCTTGAGTCCCAGGGAATAGCTTGTTTTCATAGCATGCCTGTAGGTCAGGGAAGTGAGGGGAGCTAGCCCTGCCACCAAGGTCAGGATGGGCCTGGACCCTTCCTGGGAAGACTTGTCCCTGTCACCTAGTACTCTGGTCACTGTGTAAACACCAAGTGTCTGTCTGGACCTAGACACAAGGATGTCAACAACTTTTCTCTTGTCCTGGAAAGCACTGAGAGTATAGGCACACACCACCACACACAGTCAACGTAGTGCAGGGGATCACCATGCAAACTCTCCCAAACTGAGTTCCACCCATCACCCTGTTTCCTTGTGAAACCATAAAGCTTGGGTCTTTGAGACACTCGGAGTCCAATTTTGCATGTGGAGTTAGGCAGGAAGTGGTTAAACCTTTTTTTCAGCCCGTTTTATTTCTAAAGTTGTTGTTCCCTTTCTTCTCTCTAGTGCATGCCCTGTGTCCTCTGCAGGTTTGTCACTTCCCAGGGAACATCTCAGCCACGGTCACCTATGTGCCTTTTATAGCACGAAGGTCACCTCAGCCAGTTGGTTACTAGGCAAGGCCTCCATGGACAGCCAGTTCCCCTTCCTACAGCAGCAGTGAGAATAGGCTCTGCAGCTGCCCTGGCCCTCCAACTCTCCACGGTGGCTTTCTCTGCCCACTCCTGCCAGATCGGGAATGTGTACATTGGTCCTCTGCTCCCACAGTGCCTGGAAGAGAGTCTTTAAGACAATGTATTCTAAGACCAGCCCTTATGTTCAGCATCTAGACCAGCAGATAGCAAGCCTGGGAAAGCCATTAAACTTTGTCCTCAGGGACTGGGTCCAGCCACATCCACACTTGCTGACTCTCCTGTGGGTTCAAGCCAACAATTCTTAAGTGGAAAAATGTAACCTATTGTCTTAAGGGAAGGTGCTAACATGGTGGAATGCTTTCTTTGTACAGGATGCTGAGAGTCCATGGGTGGGGCCAGGGCTCCACATTGTTAGAAAACCAAGTCCTGACTCTGTTTTTTTATTTTTCTTAATTAATCCCTAATAAAAAAAAGGTGTTGTGGTCACTGGGCTCAGATGACATGTATGAGGATTTTTTTCACTTCTGAAACTGTCCTGGCCTTTGGAGCATATTCTATTGCAACTTGACTTCCAGAGTCTGTGAGCATACATGCTCTAGTTGGCTGGTGGCTGTGCTGTTCCTTAAAAATGATGCCTGGGGTCTTGGCACCCCAGGTGTCTGCTTGCTGGCCAACCTGTCCTCTCCCTATTCCAGCCCAGTCTCTCACCTCCCATTCGGTCTTCTGAAGTTTGCAAAACCATGCAGGGTGAAGAAGCCAATGTTTCTGAGATGGAGCCAAGACAAGAAACATTGGTCGTGTGTTCAGTATCTTAAATCCTGTGATGCTCCCAAGCCTGCAATGAGGTATCAGGGTGGCTGTGGAGCCATTGCTGAGGGCATGGTCTACAGGGTCACAGAAGCCTGGGTTCATATCCTGCTATGGTCCCTGGTTGATTGTTCGTTTGTTTTATTATAAAATAAGGTTGATAATAACACCCACCTTACAGGGATCTAGGAAGCTGGGATAAGTTAATATATTTAAGTGTCTAGGAACAGTTCCCAATGTGAGCTACAGTTATGATGTTTGTCTTCGTTGCTGTGCAGCAGGGTTCATTGTTGTGGGTCCCGCTACCCTTGCTGCCTGAGGGCTGCTTTGTGATTATTTCTCTGTTAGGAGCTAAAGGGAGGTGTCTGTCTCTGGGCAGGATGTACGTGTGAACTCCTACACAGGACATCCCTACAGAGGTAGCAGCACTGCCTCTATTAAAGTTTCAGTTCAGGGGATCACCTGAGGAAACCAAGCTCCCTTTCTTTAGGATGCCTGGCTCTAGGGAGTCCTGTAGTGTCATCTCTTAGAAGATGTCTAGCACTGACTTTTGTGAAGGAATTGTCTGGGCTTTCCTAAGAGGCTCCATAGATTCCCAACATTGTATTTACCCAGCCTCACACTGGGCCTTTCTGTGTTTCCGTGGACCTAATCGTGAGTTGGAGTCTATTACTCAGCCTGCTGGGTGAGGAGCACTGGGCAGGTTTTTCTTAGATGTGATTAACAGCAGAGGCAACTCACTTATTCTGAGCTCTAGAGTTTTGAATCCCTTGTCAAGTGTCAGTGGGTGTTATGTGTTCCCAACCTCTGGAGTACTGGATCTCTAGGTCTAGGGGAGTTTGTATCTCAGGAGAGGAAGAAGCAAAGATCTCATGTTCTGAAAGGTTTGACTGCCAGGGTAAGTCTCCCTATCTGCTCTGCCTAAATTCCCAATTTCTACAGGTGTTTTGGTTTGGTTTGGCTTTTTTTCTTAAAGTAACCATTAAATTTTATTTACCAAGGACAATAATTCCTTGGATGATGGATGGTCAGGTGAATGAGTGATGGCCGGATAGATGGCTGGGAAGATGGATGTAAGGTTGGCAGATGGGTGGTTGGATAGGTGGAAGGCTGGGTGAGTGGGAAAGGATGGATGAATAAACAAACATATGAGAAGATAGATGGGAGAATAGGTAGGTAGATGGATGGATTTATGGCAGATAGACTGGTGGATGATGGATGGATGTGTGGATGATGGATGGATGGATGGATGATGGATGGATGATGGATGGATGATGGATGGATGATGGATGGATGGATGGATGGATGAATGATGGATGGATGATGGATGGATGTGTGGATGATGGATGGATGGATGGATGGATGATGGATGGATGATGGATGGATGATGGATAGATGGATGGGTGGATGGATGGATGATGGATGGATGGATGATGGATGGATGGATGATGGGTGGATGATGGATGGATGATGGATGGATGGATGGATGATGGATGGATGATGGGTGGATGGATGGATGGATGATGGATGGATGATGGGTAGATGGATGGATGGATGATGGATGATGGGTGGATGGATGGATGGATGGACACTGCACTGTCATGGCAATAAGCAGTAACTGTTGGGATAAAACCCATTCCTTTCGTTTAATGCTGGAGAGAACAGTAAAGAAATGTCCTCCCTGTTGGCTGATCTGAAGCCTTCCCCCTTGATTGGGCATTCTGGTTTGTATCCTTCCTGGTCCCAGCTGTTCTGGCTCTCGTCTGCTGTTCAGGTTGGGACTGAACAGGGAGCTCCCAGCATCCCCATCATGTGCTATGCAAGCATTTCATAGGTAGGAAGGCTGAGGCCCCAGGGCCTGAAGTGGAGGAACACTCTAGCTTATACTCTTAGCTGGGTGTTTGGTTCTAGCTCTTAGAGTCTCTGGCCGGTGCTGTACTCTTTCACTGCCCAAGGCAATGAAGCCCCAGCCTACAAATAAAGTAAAAATGGAGGAGAATCTCAGGGTTCTGGAGAAAACCCAGACAGCACCATGCTCCTCTATTGTACTTCCCATAAATAGCTTCAATTGAGCACCAGCCCCAAGCCCAGCCTCTGCACACAGCAGGTGCTCAGCAGTGGGGTCCCAGAACTAGTTAGTTGGTCCAGCTGTCCTTGTTGTGCTTTCTGGCCCATGCTGCCGTCAGAGTTCTCTTTCCCCTGACTCAGGGTGGTGGAAGCCATCCATCGAGCCCAAGGAATGACTTTGGTTTATGAAATTAACTGGGGTCTATACCATTCCTGGAAACCTCGGAAGTGGCAAAGAGTTCCTCAGTGCTTTTAAGAAGTGGGTTTCAAAAAGTAAACAGAACAACCTAGACCAGCCTTCATAGGGCAGGAGAAGGGGGTCAGATGTGGCTCTGGAGATTTTTATTCTTTTGGCTTAGTTGAAAACAGACTAGACTCTTTAAGTGAGCTTTAAACCCTTTGAAAGGAAGTCTGTTGCTTTTTTTTTTTTTTTTAAAGAAAACAGTTCTGCATATTACAAGTAAATTTAATAACACTCATTTGTAAGAAGTAGGTGTGGGCCAGCGGGGTGGTTTGGTGGCCCTTGCTGCCAAGCCTGACAACCTGAGTTGATTCTTGGGACCCACATTGGGAAGAGAACTGACTCCCAAAAGTTGTCCTGTGACCTCACTGTGTATGCTATGACGTGCTCGTCTGTTACCATATGTCTCTCTCACACATACACAAAAATAAATATAATAAAACATGTTTCAAGAAGCAGGATAGGAGGGTGATCTGGCTGTGACAAACGTCACTTCGTTGATTACCCGGGATGACTCACTTGTGAAAAGCATTGTAACTTTCAACTCCTTCCACATTTTGGATTTATGTGTGTAGCAAGAATTATCCATAATGATGAGGCTTTTCCAAGTGTTGGAATGACAGGAGCTGTGCCACCATGCCTCCCTGAGCACCTTGGTACTCGCCGAAGTAAAACCAAGTATACACTACCCCTGCTTCCTTCTTCTCTCCCACTTCCTTAGATGTGTTCTTCCTCTAGATCTGCAGTCTGAGCTCACAGCCCTACCACGCCCTCTCTGAGAATCCATGCTTTACCCCCTCAGCCTTCCCTTTGGACCATATTTGTGCATTCGGCCTCTTTAGGTCATGCCTCCTCAAGTTTCTCCATTCCTTCCCACTTAGTGGAGACCGCGATTCCCTGGCCCTTGGTGTGCAAGGTGGGTGAGCTCTATTTTGCTTAGGTACTTGCGTCCCCTTTCTGAATTGTGAGGAAATGTGGGCAGGAAACATGACTTGTGCATTTCTGTTTCTCTGGCCCCAACAGGACAGGATGCCTTGAAGAAAGCTGATCTGAGCGTCTGTAGAATGCATGAGGGATGTGCGTTCCCTCTTTCCCGATGGGTGGAGTCAGGTGTGAGGTTGGATGCATCCAAATGTCTTATTTTCTTTTCATACATCAGGAGAGCTTGAACTATGTCCTTACCTACTTTGTCAGTTCTATACTCAGTTTGAGCTGGAGAAGTTTACCTATCTGTGTCAGATATTTGCAGCAATGGCAGAACAAACCTGGAGCCCGGAAGTCCTCCATTCTCCACGTGGACACTGTACACATACCCAGGGGGACACCAAGGCCTGCTCCAGAGAGCAGGTTCTCTGACTGCTCAGGCATGGCATTTGTGAAAGAATTCCAGACAATTGTCAGTAGGCTGTGAGACGCTTTCCAGATACGTGCCCTTCAAGGTGTTCTCAGAGAAGAGAACGTTTTCTGTAGCAGGCTGTAGGCGAGTGTCACGTGGTGACCACGTGCAGTAAGGACGGATGATGTGTGATCAGAGCCTCCTGTTGTCTAGACACTGTGATCTAGTTACAGTTTCTAAAGCATTTTAATTATAAAGCACTTTATGGTGTAAGTTGACCCACTTGGAATTATCGAGAACTTCTGAGTACATCTCTTTGCTTCTTTTGAAGTAGCCACAATGTCAGTTAAGATTACATCCCCTGTAGGGGGCTGAGTTCTCTATCTGGGAAAGGGTGTGTGAAAAGTTCACAGCACCCCTCTTGCCTGCAATGCCTCCTCTTTCTTTGCTGGGAAATCTGTCAATGTGAAGATACTCTGGGACTAGCCAGCTAGAACTAAGGATGATTGACTTTGCAAACAGCTGCTTTCTGTGGCTTGGGTACCAGATCTGTGCATCCCACCCCCAGACAACAGATCCAGGTACATCAAGTGGACAATGGCTTTGCTCTTAGAAAACCAGAGGATTTGCTGACACCTCTCATTGGCTTTGAGATGCTCTAATTTGTTTTCCCTAGCTAAGCCTAGGTACTACATTTATAAAAAGTGACCCACACACACACATACACACACTTTATTGTATCTTTGCTTCCTTCTACTCTCTCAGTGGAGGCTATGCCCTGAAACCAATTGCTTAACAAACTTACATTTATTGGATGGTAATATCTCCCAACCCATTTGTTTTACCACACATCTCTGTCCCCCAGCCTTTCCAGTAGCCAATAATCTGTGTTCAGACTAAATTGACAAATTATGTAATGGGTAGCTTTGCCCCAGAGTAGGACAGATCTGGGTTGAAACTTAGTCCTATTGTTTCTCAGATAAATATCTTGAAGTGGTTTGCCCTTACCTGCACTGACCTCACTGAAGCAAGGAGATGAGATAGTGCCTGCCTCCTGAGTTAGCTCTGCCTCACTAGTAAGAGCTGGGTATCTTTATCTAATGAGATGGGATCCCTGGATCTTTGTAAATCCTGGCCATTGTTAGCCTCCACATCCATCAAAGCTCTGATTTGATTTGACTCATTTACTCAATAGACAAATATATATATGGGTCCGAGCTGTAGATCAAAGATAATCTCAGTCCTTGGGGACACACTCATGAATTGAATAGAGAGATAAGAGGCTGGTGTTTGTAAGGTGTGCATTCTCTGGAAAGAGACATGGAGAGAAACGGTCAACAAAACCAAAACAGATGTAGAGTTGTGATAAGCACTAAGAACAGGAAAGGAAGGAAGAGAAAGAGTGAGAAAATCAAAGAAAAGAAAAGAAAAGAAAAGAAAAGAAAAGAAAAGAAAAGAAAAGAAAAGAGGAACAAAAGACAGAAAGGGTCATGGGGTGCGGTGGGGTGGGGAGTATCTTGGAGGATTATGAAGCTTGGGATAAGAATGAACAATGACCCATGCAGGAGGCCCAGCAGGGAAGTCCTGGCAATTCAGGTATCACAGATGGCTGCCGAGCTCTCTTAAATACTTTCTTAACCCTCCTAAGGCAAGGGGTTATGGGGAGGGACTCGCCGGATATAGAAGCCAGCAATCAGGGTTCAGAAAAAAGTATAAAATATTACTAACTAGCCCTTTACAGAAGATAAATAAATGCACTGGCCCTGATATGAGGTCCCTAACAGCTCAGACACTGAGCATACCTACAGGTCAGGACACCAGGGGACTCCCTGGAACAAGAGTAACTCACTGGCCCAGTAACCCGCTGTGTGCTCAGGCTCCAGCTGAGACCCATCACCATCCTGATGATGCTCTGAACTGCCTGTTCTAAGTAACAAAGACTGCTTCCAGCCTGATGGGCCCACCATATCCATGTCCCCAAATGAGATGGCCCAACCGTCTTAGGAGGTCAAAATGCCAATTTCATATAAACAGTTCCCTTCCCTTCCAGGAAGAAAGAGCTAGAAGAGGGGCCCTCCTTTCTAGTATCTTTACACCGTGCGCCATCAAGGTGTCTTAATAAACAGTCCTGTGAAACATTCCCTCCATGCACATAGCAACTCTGCTTGGTAGGAACCCCCTCCCTTATCCAGAGACTGATAGCCTGTGTATTCAAAGCCACAGAGTGGCCAATGGCCTGCTGCTTCACTTCTCTGCCATGCCTGCTGTTTCTGGGGTGTTCCATTCTGCATACGTGCCTGAGTGAAGTGAAGCATGAAACCCCGGTGTTGCAACCTTACCCCCTCCGGCTTGAGCAGAGGAGGGGATGAAGAAAAGAGGCACATTCTAGCAGATGGTTCCTGCCACCTCCTCTTAGCCACCTGCTGAGCCTCTGGGTAGGTGGGTGATGACTGTGGACTAGCTGTTGTCTGGCAGAGCTAGCCCTATACACTTTGACTCCACTTCTACACTAGCTACCAGGACAGCTCCTGGGCATGGTAGTCTCCCTTTGGCTGGCCTCAGAGGAAAGCCTGACCTTGTCTCATACACATCCATTACCATGGTGGCCTTTCTGATGATGATAGGCTGGGACAAAACTGCTGTCTGTGGACAGAATTATTCTTCTCCATAGCCATGGGGGTCATGGGTTGCAACGGCACTAGTAAAGGACTCATGTCTCCACAAGGGAGATAAAAGCTGCCAGACCAACCCTACATCTTTGAGACAGGTGGCAGCAAGGGAAGAGTCTGATAAAGCATCAGAGAGATCAGGTGGTAAGTCCCTGACCTGCCCACAATCAGCTGTGTAGCTGTGCATCTTTTTGTTTGTTTGTTGAGATATAAGGTTTCTCTCTGTAGCCATGGCTGCCCTGAAACACACTCTGTAGACCAGGCTGGCCTTGAACCCAAGAGATCAGCCTGACTCTACCTCCCTACTGCCACCATGCCTGGCCTAGCTCTCATCTTAGGTGAGTTTGTGCTTCAGAGCTGAACTGCCCACATTCAAATGGCAGTTCCTTCACTCCTGTGTGCTGTGTGTGGCCTTTAGCATGTGCTTAGCCATTTTGTGCATTGTTTCCCTAAGTTCCAGTGACTGTGGCATCTGATATAACTGAGACCCAGTTTTATCTCTCTACTGTAAAGTGAGACTGGGGAGACTTGTTCATCTGGCTCCATAGCAGCTCCTGTAAAATCTACATGAGTGAATATACTTCAGGCAGGCTCGGCAGCAGGCATGTCAGGCGCTTAGACATGCCTCTCTTGACCTCAAGTGGTCCCTGGCTGTGGCACCTGTTGAGTATAAATACTTGTCATTAGGTAGATTGACAGCTGCCCATTTGAAGCCCTGGCTGGAATTCTTCCCACTGGGCAAGTACTGGGTGGCACTGCTCAGGCTGTGTTCAGCCTTTAACACTGGATTAGTGACCTATGCTGTTGGCTCCTTCAAGAAACCACCAAGTCTGGCAGGCAAGGAGCATCCAGCTGTTGCTGTAATTTTCTGGCTAGAACTTGAGGCTGTCCGCTGCTCTCCCAGCCACCAAACTAGACTGGCCCCAGTGGTGGGGGGCGTTGTCTCCCTGAAGGCCCCTTGAGTACTCTTGCTCTCCCAGCATGTTGGCACTGTTTGCTGCTTGTAAACCTTATCACCTCATAATTCCATTTCAAAAATGTGTCTGGTAGAAATGCTTAAGTGTGAAAACAACATCAACAAGCACACTCACTGCAGGGCTGCGGTGGGGGAAGCTGAGATTAAGCCATAAAGAATCCCGTGGATGCCAGAGCCTGGTCCTGGCTGACTGAGTGCCAGCCCTCTCCTGACTTGACTGTTGCAAAACCTTCCAGAATCCTGCCTTGCTTCTTGTGTGTTTCTGTTGGCTTTGTTTTTCCTAAGTTGCTTTAGGCAGGACTCGTGTGAGTCACAGGAGAAAGTCGTCCCCTCAGGGAGGAGGGAAGAGGTGAAATGCTCCCCTTCATGGCCAATGTAGAGAGACAAGCTGGGTGTATTCATCATGGTTTTCCAGAGACAGAACCAGTGGGACATACGCAAGAGTACCTGAGGACAGTGTCCCTTCCTCTTTCCTAATGAACACCTTCTGGTGCTAGACTCATGAGGGACATATCTCCTGAGAAGTCTGCAGGGGGATGGCATAGATGGGCTTGAAAAATCACTCAGATGGACCACATCAGAGTACCATAGAGACTGTGTGGACTCCTGGTCTGCCACCTGCCTCTCTAGAGCAGAACTGCACACACACAGGCCAACTACATGCTCTGGGACCAGGTGCAAGGGTTGAGTGTATGGTTTATGTATTGTGGCTAAATAAGTGACCTTGGAATCCAGTGACTTAGGTTAAATACATGATCTGTGCACAGTGGTTAGATGCATGGTCTTTGCACCATGGTTAAATGTGTGGTCTGCGCGCCATGGCTAGATACATGGTCTTAGGACCAGATGCCTGGGTTCATATTCAGCTCTACTACTCAGCAGCTGTAGCTACAAAACATTGTCAGTATTGGACTGTGTGGTGTGAATATGGACTTAGCATGGGAAGGTCTCAGCATGGAGTTAAAATTGAGCTATTGTTATACTATGGGGACCCCTTAATAGGCTACTAAGAAAGAAGGTAATAAAATGGACTAGTATTTCTGGATTCTGCACCATGTATGTATTGTAGCCCTGCTTTCCCCACTTGTGAATTCTAACTGACTTTGGGTGCTTTAGCTTTGGCTGTGTCTTACACTATCTTGGAAACTTGTTTCCCTCATTCCTCCTCAATAAATGAGATATTCTTGTGACATCCCAGTTTGGATCTGGGATGAACCTATGACTTTTCTCCTGAAGGGAGGAAGGGTATGCAGCCAGGACCCTGCATGTGGTTAGGAGTCCCTTGCTGATGACCCTAAACACTGAGCTGCCAACCAGAAAGTTGATGTTTCGCAGAGCTACGTAGAAGAAAGCCCACTGACTGGGAGAACATGATTAAGTAAAGCAAAGGATGTGGGCTGAAGAGATGGCTCAGTAGTTAAGAGCACTGACTGCTCTTCCAGAGGTCCTGAGTTCAATTCCCAGAAACTATATGGTGGCTCACAACCATCTGTAATGAGATCCGATGCCCTCCTTTGGTGTGTCTGAAGACAGTGGCAGTGTACTCATATGCATAAAATAAATAAACCTAAAAAAAAAAAAAAAAAAAAAGCAAAGGGCTCAGGCTCAATCTCAGCACCAAGGTTAAACAAACAAAAAACAAAACAAGCAGACATGGTTGTGTACATTTGTAATCCCTGCACTGGAGAAGTGGGGTGAGGAGAATTCCTGGGATCCAGCTAAGCTAGCCTAACCTGAGTACCCCAAGTCCTAGTGAAAAGATATTGTCTACAAAAAACAGACAAACAAAAACAGAAAATAAAGTAGACAGCTCCTGAAACACAGTACCTGAAATATTGACCTGCATGGGGAAGTCATAGATCTAGTCAAAATTAAGTTTGAGTCACAGCTGTGTGGATGCACGTGCACACATAAGAGACGTGGATTTCAGTCTGTGTAAAACATACCTTGAAACTATCTGATCAACAGAAATAGGATTTAGAAGGTGTGGGGGTGCTATAGAGATGGCTCGGTGATTAAGAGAACTGGACGTTCTTCCAGAGGACCCAGGTTCCATTCCCAGCAGCCACATGGCAGCTCACAGCAGTCTATAACTGCAATTGCAAGGATAAGATGCCCACTTCTGGCTCCATGATCGCAGGTTCACGTGTGCATACAGGTATAGATGCAGGCAAAACACTCATACATAAAAAATAAAATTTAGACTTTTCAATCTTGAATGAATATTTGACATCTGAACTCTTGCCCTGAAGTAATTGAAAACAAATGTAAAGATTCTGCAGTTGAGATGTATCACAAGTAAGACAAATTGCTGAATAGTATATAATAGATCAGTAGATGGATGATATATAATAGATCAGTAGATGGATGATATATAATAGATCAGTAGATGGATGATATATAATAGATCAGTAGATGGATGATTGTGTGCATGAAAGGATAGGTATACGGACAGTTGATGCATGGATGATAGGTGGGTGTGTGGAAGACCACGATGAGTGGTTAAATAAGCGCTCCGGGAATAAAATCTAATTGCAGAATCTTTGTGGCAAGTATTTTGAGGTTACCTAAGATTCTTAAAAATTTTCTTTTTGAAAAATATCCACATTTTACCAAAAGTACCATAAAGATGTTAGAATACAAAGGGAGAGCCTGTAATAGAAAAAACACAAAAAAGCAGATTCCAGAACTGGTGAGATGGCTCAGAGGGTAGAGATATTTGATGCCCACCTGGACAATCTGAGTTCAATCACCAGGACCCACAGAGTGAAAGGAGAGAACTGACTCCCAGAAGTTGTCCTCTGACCTCCACGTGTGCCATGGCGCGGCGCATGCGCGCACACGCGCGCACGCACGCACGCGCACACACACACACACACCATAAAGTATAAGAAATTCTTTTTTAAGGCAGATGCTTAGAATATTTACAAACATTTAAAATACTGTAGAAAACATAACTAGACATGTAGGTGTCCTATAATAGGTGCCTTTTTAAAGTTATAAAGATGATGAGGGATGACGCCGAGGAAGCAGGTGAGAAGGACAGATGCATGCTGGGGCCACGCACAAAAGAGCTGAGAAGGAGGGGAGGTTGTACTGGCTGGTTTTGTGTCAACTTGACACAAGCTGGAGTTATCACAGAGAAATGAGTTTCAGTTGAGAAAATGCCTCCATGAGATCCAGCGGTAAGGCATTTTCTCAATTAGTGATCAAGGGGGGAGGGCCCCTTGTGGGTGGTACCATCCCTGGGCTGGTAGTTTTGGGTTCTATAAGAAAGCAGGCTCCTGCTCCTTGACCTGCTTGAGTTCCAGTCCTGACTTCCTTTCATGATGAACAGCAGCATGGAAGAGTAAGCTCAATAAACCCTTTCCTCCCCAACTTGCATTTGGTCATGATGTTTGTGCAGGAATAGAAACCCTGACTTAGACAGAGGTAGACACTGACATCAGAAGGAAACTGTACAGAGGGTCACATGGGGCCTGGAGGCCACGATAAGATCTTCTGAGAGCCACAGGAGATGGTGAACAGGGGTAAGCTGGGAGAGGCCAGGCCTCTCTTCGAAGGGCCGTGGCTGCTGCATAGAGACTAGAAGGGGATGAGGGTGGGTCAGGGAGACCAGGCAGGACCCCTGATGCCAGGGCAGGGAGGGATGTGAGGGCCTTGAATAAGGTGGCAACACAGAGGAGACAAAAACTGGTTAGGTCTGGGTGTGCTCGAAGGGAGTCCAGGGATTTGATGTAACGACGACATGAGAAGGGTGTAGCAAGCACGTTCATGTACACAGCTGGAGGAGTCCATAAGTGTTCCCAAGACAGTGGTGGGGCGTAGGGGGTGAGACGCAGGTCTGGAGCAGGCTGTAGATCTGCTGGCTGTGAGATGTTTACTAGAGTAGAAATGTCGGTACGCAGGCAGGCCATGCTTGCATTTGGAATCCAGGGGAGTTCAGGGACATGAGTGGAGAGTGAAGCCTACCAAGGGTGAGCCCGAACCTGCTGCTCATGTAGAGCCAGGAAGATGAGGGCAGCAGCCTAGGTGTCTGACACCTGGAAGACAAGGTGGAAAATGCCATTTAAACAAAGTTGGGTGGACGCTGTCCTTCTCCGGTTTCTCTCATCTGTCATTGCTCTAGAAATAAAAGCAGGGTTTCATGCTGTTCTATTGCAAACCCACTACAGGGAGAAGGAGAAAGGGAGACCCTACCTGCTCCAGGACCCTCCAGGGCTGGCTCCTTCTCCCATGCCTACCTGGTTGCAACTTTGCCGCCCGAATCTGGCCCTGTCCAGGCTCCCCACAGGCCCACAGCCACCTCCCTCTTCCTCAGTCTTGGCCTTTCTTCTGCCGCTCTAATTTCACCCACCTCACTTCTCCGGTCATGTTCCTTCTCCTACATGGTCCTTCCTCAGCCAGAGTCACCAATCTGTGCCTTCTCCAGCTCCTCTGAACATTCTTTGTATCTTCTCTTCTCTACTCCCAACTGTGCTTTCTCAGTTTCCTGAGGCAAAGGACACAAGTCCACAGCCCTCAGAGCCCCCTCACAATCCCCACACATCTCAGGTGATCGGGAGAGAATTGATGATCTCACTTCTAGTAAATACTGCCTCCGACCTGGAAAAAGAATAGCAGCTTAGTGACCTTGAGCCTTACCTCTGACACTAGAGATCACATTTTCACCCTTGTTCTACAACCAGGATCTAGTTACTCACTCTTCCAAATGGCTGTGGGCACACCTCCTCAGTAGGCAGTGTGGGCCGCTCCAGAGCTTATTCTAGTCTTAGTGCTACTGTTAATGTTGCTCTCCTGAGCAGGGACACACATGAGTGCCACAGTTGAGTTTCTCTGCTAGCAGGGACTGGCCTAAGGTAGCACTTGTGCCCTGGCTTCAGGGACCTTATACTTTAGGTGGGAAGATGCCATGAAGCCTGAATATTGCCATAGGGGCAAGGACGGTGCTTACAACTTCCAGAGCAGTGCCAGCTTGAGATTACTCATAAGGCTAAGGGAAGGGTGTTTGCAAGTGAAACTCCCAGGACCCAGAACCTGTGCTCCCTACTTATGTTGTTGATGAAAGAAGAAGGAGGAGGAGGAGAAGGAGGAGGAGGAAGAGGAGGAGGAGGAGGAAGAAGAGGAGGAAGAGGAAGAGGAGGAGGAGGAGGAAGAGGTGGAGGAGGAGGAGGAGGAGGAGGAAGAGGTGGAGGAGGAGGTGGAGGAGGAGGAGGTGGAGGAGGAGGTGGAGGAGGAGGAGGAGGTGGAGGAGGAGGAGGAGGTGGAGGAGGAGGAGGAGGTGGAGGAGGAGGAAGAGGTGGAGGAGGAGGAAGAGGTGGAGGAGGAGGAAGAGGTGGAGGAGGAGGAAGAGGTGGAGGAGGAGGAAGAGGTGGAGGAGGAGGAGGAGGAGGGTACTGGGACACTCCAGCCAGTGGGGAAAGAAAGAGGAAAATGGAGTGTTTCTCTTGGAGGAGGTATTTCTTTCCTTTTTTATTTTAATTTTACTTTATTTACATTTATTTACATTTTCAATGTTTCCCCCTTTCCAGGTCTACACTTTGGAAACCCCCTATCCCCTTCCCCCCTCCCCCACTTCTATGAGGGTGTTCCCCCTCCCACCCACCCACTCACTCCCATCTTCCCTCTTTGGCATTCCCCTTTACTGGGGCCTCTAACACCCTCAGGCCCAAGGGCCTCTTCTCCCTCTGATGGCCAACAAGGCCCTCCTCTGCCACATATGTGGTTCGAGCTATGGGTCCCTCGATGTGTATTCTTTGGTTGGTGGTCCAGCCTCTAGGAGCACAGGGGAGGGGGTAAGGGGGTCAGGCCAGTTGACATTGTTGCTCCCTCCATGGGGCTCAGGGAAGCATGGCGACGGGGGAGAAAGCTAATGTGGTCACTAAGTGGAGTGTAAGAGTTAGTCAGGAAGAGCTAGGTTTGAATGAGATACAAGAGAGAGCTGGGACTGAGGATGCCATTCTGTTGGTAGAGTGTTTGTCCAGCGTACACGAAGTTCTGGGTCCAATCCTTAGCACTGTCTAAACTGGGTATGGTGGCACATGTCTCCATTCCAGCATTTGGTGGAGGTGGAGGCAGGAGAATCTGAAGTTCAAGGTCATCCTTGAACTATATATCAAATTCAATTCCAGATTGGGCTACATGAAACTGGGGTGGGGGTGGGAGGGCAGAAGTCGTCGGAGAGTTGGAGGGGGCAGGATCCCACCAATCAAATGAGTTTTAGCACCTTGCCAAAAAATGGAGTGTCTGTGAAGAACCTTCCTTGGCCAGGCCTTCCAAGAACTCCTTGGTGGGCACATCTCCCACGAGGCCCCTTCTTTGTTGTTGTGCAAAATGAGGCTATAAACTCCTCCAGCCTCCAGCATGAGCCACTCCCTGTAGGCATAAAGCAGATGTCAAGGCTTCAACACTTTTCACCCTACAATATGAACAGGTTGGTTTTGCTTGCAGTCATCCAGTAACAGCCATGGGCTTCCTGCCTGGGTTCAGATAAGTCTCTTGTCCTAACAGCCAGAAGCTATGAAGTCACCCTGGGAAGTACAATGGCAGGACTCTGACACCAGAGCTCTGCCCAAGAGAGACACAGTACCTGGGTGGCTGCTGTTACCAGGGAGAACTAGCAGGCCACCAGCTCACCATAGAATTTTTGTGCTATCTGACTTGAAACTTTGTAGCTGAGGCACCTGCTGGGTTGGATTCTCAGGACCTGCACAGGCTCAAGGCCCATCTGGCCTGGGAACTTCCACCCTGGGGGAGCACAGGAAGCTAAGTTGGGCATAGCCCTGTCCTCCCCTGCAGAGAGGCCCTGTGAACCCGGGTTGAACTCTGGCTGCAGAGAAGGGAAGGAAGGAAATGGCCTCCCTCCATTCTCACCATACAGTTCCTGACACTCAGGCTTTGGACTCTCAAGGCAAGCTTGAGAGCATAGGCCTGGGTTCAAATCCAAACGTGACTGTTTACTATTTTGAGAATTTCTTGCCTTCTTTGTCTCCATTTTTTTTTTTTTTTCACCTTCTCAGAACTGAGGACTGTGTTCATGCCTTCCAAGCTGAGGAGCAGAACGTTTACAAATGAAACTATCCTCAGACCCTGCCTTTCACCCTGGTCATAGTGCTCATACAAGGAGGCAGTGTGTGTGTGTGTGTGTGTGTGTGTGTGTGTGTGTGTGTGTGTGTGCGTGTGTGCATGTGCGCCCGTGTGTGTACATGTATGTGCAGGGGGTACAGGCTTGGATCCCTATGTACTTTGAAGGCCAGGTGTCTTGTGCTAACACTCTGTGCTTTATTCCTTTGGGTCTCTCATTGGGACTGGAGTTACAGTCATCAGGCTTCAGTGACCCTCTTGTCTCTGCCCCTCTGTAGTCCTGGGGCCACAGGTGTGTGCATAGCTACACCAAGATTTTTTTTTTTTAACATGGGCGCTGAGGATTTGAACTCAGATCCTCATGTGTGCACAGAAAGGGCTCTTATCTGCTGAGCCATCTCTCTAGCCCTTGCACTTCTAAAGAGGGTGTGATGCTAACTAACACTCTCAAAGGGTGATTACAAAGATGAAACCCAGGAAGTGGTTGGGGAGGGGCCAACAAGCGGGGAGTACCGGCAGAGTGCTTGTGATGTGTGTTAAACTTCATTTCAGCCAAGGGCCAAGGTAGTGGTCAGCAGGCTGTAAGTGGCAGACCCCTGTCTGCAGGCCGTTTCCACTGTTACACAGCACCTCACCGTAACCTTGGCCCACATTGCACCCAAGAAGAAGGAAGGCAGGAAGCAGAGACAGAAACAAAGACTGCAGACTGCTGAGCCCTGGCCTCGTCCTGGCTCCACCCAGTGACTCTTGTACTTTCTGTCCTGGGTCCCAGCATCCCCATTTATGGCCTAGGAGGAGGGCTAGTTGGAAGGTACACTGTGTCATTGAGAAATTAGTAATTGGACTGGGGCGATGGCTCAGTGTGTAAAGTACTTGCCATGCAAAGTAAGAACTGAAGTTCAGATCTCCAGAAGCCACATACATGCTGGCTCGGCATGGTAGCCTATCTGTAATCTAGGCTCAGAGGCAGGGATCTACAGACCAAGCTGGCTAGCGGGTCTAACCTGGGTCTGTGAGCTCTGTGCACACTTGAATAATATAGAAAGTGACTGTGGAAAACTCCAGGTGTCAACTTCACACTTCAGGCACACACACATGTGCATATACATGTACCCATGATTATACTTGTGAACATACATACACACCCATGCATATCACACAAATACATGCCAAAAAGACAAGTGGAATTGGAGAGATTACTCAATGGTTAAGAGTACTAGCTGATCTCACAAAGGATCTGGGTGCAGTTCCCAGCACCCACATAGCAGGCCGCAACTGTCTATAACTCTAATTCCAAAAGTTCCAACACCCTTTTCTGGCCTCCACAGGCACTTGCAGGCAAAACATATATATATATTTATAAAATTTAATAGAGTCATGTTTTCAGGGCCCCTCTGAGGTGCAGCAAGAGTTCTCGTGAGCCTCCACTCCCACCCTGACACCCCCACTAGCTTTTATGTATTGGCTAGGTATACTAGCTGTTGTCCTCCATCCCACTTCTTGATAAATAGTCTGTTTTTCCATGTGGTGTTTGTCTCTTGTCGAGAATGTGCAGGTCTGAACTCTTCTAAGCTTATCGTTACAGTGGATTTCCTGCTGGTGGTAGATCTGCCCGCTCCCCAATGAGCAATAATTCACATGGCCCAAGTGCACAGATAATACCGACATCCATGATGTAGGTGGCCTTGGCAGCCCCCAGATCCTTCTATCTGGGTGGGAAGCTGCAAGCATTAACCCTGGCTGGCATGCACCCAACATCCCTCTCATGGTCAGAAAGCCAGAACTGAGTTGGTGTTGAGTGGGTGGGAAGCTCATTCATCCATCAGCTATGTGTTGGGCCTCCTGTGCGTACCGGGCAGTGGATGCGTTCCAGGCACACAGATAACACAGAGGACGGGGCAGCTCTTGGGGCCTGGCCAACAATAATATGAGAGCTTTGTTCTGGGAACAGCAGTAAGGAGTGAGCCAGTGGGACCATAGGAGGAAGGCTTTTGGGCTGTGTGTAAGTGTGTGTGTGTGTGTGTGTGTGTGTGTGTGTGTGTAGGCGCGGTATATGTACATATTTGCTCATATGTGTGTGTAGGCTAGAGGACAACCTTGAATGTTTCTTCAGGAGGTATTTACCTTGTCTGTTGAGATAGGGTCTTTTTCCTGCTGGTGGTAGATCTGCCCACTCCCCAGTGAGCAATAATTCAGTCACCCAAGTGCACAGATAATACTGACATCCATGATGTAGGTAGCCTTGGCAGACCCCTGCTCCTACTGTCTGGGTGGGAATCTGCAAACATTAACCCTGGCCTGAGTCTCGCCATCTTAAGTAGGCTGAGGAGTCAGTGAGCCCCAGGGATCTACCTGTCTCTACCTCCCCAGAGCTGGATGATAGATGCACACCACCAAACACAGCTTGTTCTTTCTCCCCTGTTTTTTTAAACATGGGTTCTGTCACTGAGCATAGGTTCTCCTGCTTGTGCAGTGAGCACATTACTGACTGAGGCTGAGTTTTAACCAAAAACTCTATTTATTGAAAGTCTGTTCTCAGTGGTAGTTGCTGTCTGGGTCTGTGGAAAGGGAAGAGTCCTTTGCCTCTGTGTTCAGTCTGCTGAGCCACACCTGTCCAGAGCATCCACTTGCCATGGGCATCCCAGGAAGCCAGGGCCGCTCCTCTGCCCAGACACATGGCTGTGCTGTATTTGGCCCCTTGTCAGAATACCAAGTCCCCATTCTGATCATAGCTAGCACAGTCCAAGGGGGAACGGTCCTGCCTCCACAACCCCAGCCAACAGGCCCTTGTGCCAGCCTGGATTTTCTCCCCTGATATAACTAAGCCCATTGGCATTTGCTTTGATTAAGATTACGGTATGATTGATATCTCTTAGATTTCAGGCCCAAAATATGTAACAGAGCTTAGAATTCACTGATGGAAACCCATGTGCCGCCAAGAGGGCTGGACATGAGACCTGGCTGATATTTGCACACTCCATGTACAGCAGCTCCTGGAGAGGAGATTTCCTTCATTGTCTGGAGACCAGAGATGGATCAGGCCTGGTGAACAAAGACTGCAGAAGGCCTCTGTCCCCTTCCTGCCCTTCTTCACCCGACATGCTCCGGCTGGCCCAGCCTTGGCCATAGAGTGACAGAACTCACTGATAAGAAACATGCAGTAACTGCAAAGACATGCAATGGGTCCAGACTTTGCCCCAAAGCAAAGCCCACAAGTGTGGGGTTTGGAGCAGGCTCTGAAATGACCGTCATTGTCTGGCTATGTGGAGCAAGAAGCTGTGTGGAGGGTGAGATAGTGTGGATCTGGGCCGAGGAAGCTGGTTGTCTCCAGGCACCTCTGTCCAGAGAGGAAGCCAGCACCCCACCCCCCCGTGCACTCCCCAAAGTCTCAAGGGTGAGTCAAATCTCAGCAATGACTTCATTTCCTCTGACTGGGTGTCTACAAAGTCTTCAGATGGTTCCAGCCGGTGAACTATACTGATTGCAGTGTGGGAGCTTCTGATACACTTGATCCAGTCTTCCTCTGGGACCTTGGCGGCCTAGGGGAGTGAGACAGCCAGAAGGGGATGTGTTTTTAAGATAACATTTAATCCCAAGTAGAGGGAGGTTTCCAGACGTCTCAACAACGTCTGACAGTGAGCAAGGATCGGCTGATGGTCTCCTCAATTGTTGCCTTGATGAACAGTTTCACCTATTTGTATACACCTACCCGCCCATCCCCCACCCACCCACCCACCCACACCCTCACTGTGAGCTCCTGCCTCTGCTGGACTACTGCCATGCTCTCAGGTCTTACACAACCCGGAGACTATGCACAAAATTAGATGTTTGTGTGCTTATCTAGGTCACCATGTGTCCCCTCTTCTGTCCTAACAGACCGTGTCCTCCCTAGAAAAGGACATGATCTTCAGCATGCAGTGACTTGGCATGGACCTGGTACAAATCCCTGTTTGACTATTCTTTACCCATGGCCCCAGTGCCAGCAGGACCAGCACATTTAAGGCCTTCAGTATCCGGGTGCAGACTAGCTCTCTGCTCTTCCTCCCTTTCACCCCTCTTTCTCTCTGAATGGGCTCCATCAGCCGAGACATTTAGTTTTCTTTGTATTTCTACCAAACCAGAAGCAGTACTGCACAGTAGGCTCAGAAGGGAGACCATCAAGGCTTAGATCCTGGCTTCATCCCTTTCATTCTGACACCATGAACCAGTTAGTTACCTTGTGGCTTTGTGCTCTGCTTTCCCCATTTGGGAAATGGTCAGAGTAAAAGTTCTCTTGTATGAGTAATAATAGTTCCTGACTTTGAGAAGTCAAACACATGAACCTGAGTGGGTGCTCCACAAATGTGGGCTACAGTGGATGATGGTGGTGGCAGTGGTGGCGGTGGTAGTGGTAATAAAGATGTCAGTGGTGATGGTGGTGACATGGAAAGCCCCTCCTCTGATATCCCTTGCAGTCTCCCATGCAGAATTAGCTTTTCCCCTTCTGTGCGTGAAACAGAATGAACTACAAGGCATTCTACTTATTTATTTTAAAGTTCAAATTTGCCCCAGGGTCTGAGAGTCTCTAGAAGTAGGCATTAGTTTTCAGTAATAAGACCCCAATATTCAGAGCTAGAGAGCTGGCTCAGTGATTAGGAGCACTGGATGTTCTCTGGGAAGATCCAGGTTTAATTCCTAGCGCCCTCAAGTTACCTCCCAACCATCTCCAGGGGCTCTGGTGCCTTCTCCTGGTCTCCATGAGCTCCAGGCATGCGCCGGATGGCACAGACATGCATGCAGGCAAAGCATCCATATATATAATAAAATTTAAAACTTTGTAAGAAAAAAATCCAACATTTGCACCAGCGTGTGGCACACTTCTTTTTAATTACCCTTTTCTAATACAATTTTTGTTTGTTGAGCCTTGCCTAGAATTTGCAATCTTCCTGCCTGAGTTCTGGGATTATAATCATATACCACTGTGCCTGAAGTTTTTATTTATTTAATACTGTGTGTGTACTGCATATGTGTAGTGCCCATAGAGGCTAGAAGAGGGTATCAGATCCTCTGGAACTAGAGTTACCCCTGGACTGGTGAGGCACCATATGGATGCTGGAGATTGAACTTGGGTCCTCTAGAAGAGCAGCCAGTGCTTTTAGCTGCTGAGTCATCTCCAGACTATTTTTCTTTTAGATAAGGCCTCACTATTTTATTGTGTGTAATATAGTCAACATACTATAAAATTCATCCTTCTAAAGTAGGTAGCTATCACCACTACCTGATTCCAGATCATTCCACAGTGAAACCATATATCCAGTAGCACTAACTTCCCAATCCCCCATCCCTTTAACCTTATCACCACCATCTTTCGGTCTCTACAGATTGCTTGTTCTGGAGTTTAGATCCCCAAACCCATACCAATGCCAGTTGGGTGTGGCAGCCCATCTGTATTTCCAGTGTTCAGAAGGCAGAAATCAGGGATCCCCAGAGCAAAAGCAAGATAACAAGCTAGACTGTGTCAGCAAGCCTTGGGGTCACTTGAATAATGTGGGGAGCAATCAAGGAAGACTCCTGATGTCAACCTTGGGTCCCTAATACATGTGTACCCGCACTCACGCATACAAACATATATATGCACCCATGATATCACACACATATCATAGCTTGCTTATTCATCAATTCATAGGCTCGTGAGTTGTTTGCAGTTTGGGGCAGATGTGAAAAGATCCTTCCCTTGCTGTTCATGGAGAGGTTTTCTATTCTCCTGAGTGTGTGTACCTAGGATTGGGACAGCTGGCTAATATAGTTCCTGTTAAAGGGATCGCTATAACCGACTGAAATCGTTTGCACTAGCAATGTGTGAGTTTTGAATGTGTGAGTTTTGAGTGTTTCCAGCTCTTGATTCGTATGTCCCATCCAATTAGAGCCTTTACTAGTAATGATGGTATCCTCACTCACCATGGCTTAGTTTTTTTAGCATTTTTCTAATGGCTGATAGTGTTGGGACCTTTCTATCTACTTTCTGATTCCTTATATATCTTTATTGGGGGGAAAAACGCTATTTAATTTTTTTCTCTAGGGTTTGCTTGGGTATTTTAATTTATTTTTCATTTTAAGCTATCAAGACTTTATGCATATTAGATACAAGTGTGTTATCAGAACTTATCAGTTATGTGGCTTGCAAATATTTTCTCCCATCAGCGCCTGTCTTTCCCCTTTCTTCCTTTTCTTCAGCAGGCTGGGGAAGGGGTGAGGGTTGGGAGCTGAGGCAGGCTAGCTTGGACTCACAGACATATGCCACCATGATGGTATTCTTTTCACTGCCTTGACAATAATGCCCTTTGAAACATCCGTTTTATCTTAAGATTTATTTTTATTTGTATGGGGGGTGTCTGTATGAAGACGCATGTTGGGCCAGAAAAGGATGTCAGATCCCTGAGCTGCAGTGATTGTGAGCCACCCAATGGGCCCTGGGAATGAAACTGGGGCTTTTAGAAGAACAGAGAATGCTCTTGGCCACTAATTCATCTCTCCAGCCTCAGCACCAAAGTTTTGAATCTTGATGAAGTCCAGTTTGTCACTATTTTCTTTTGTTGCTTGGCTAGCCTGTGGCCACAGAAATAATGTTCCATACACTTTCACAACACAGAAGCACACTCCCCTCTTATTGTGTACTTGTTTAGGGGTGTCGAGGATATGTAGTCCAGGGCCTGCACACACTAGGCTAGCCCCCTACAGCTGAACCTAGCCCAATATACTTTCCAAAGGATGGTCCTGTTGACAACAGCCCTATGAGGACAAGCAGCACTTCACAGATCCAGTTCAGGAAAGGCCAGTAAGAGGTGGCACACCAGGGCTGGGATCAGATTTGGTCCGGCCTCACCTAGAACCACCTGTGTATTTTGCAGTGCCTTCTCCCAAAATCCCTTTGCGCGTTCTCCCTGGATTTGGACAGTGTCTAGTCTATGATGGGCCTACAGGGAATATATACTGGGCAGATGAATGACTGGCCCTGGCAGATGCCCAGTGTGCTGTGGCTGGTGAAGCGGGACCTCTGGGACAGCACTGCCTGGACACTCAAGGTTTCCCCTTTCCCTCCACAGTGTCTCATCGTCGGAGGAGGGCCGTGTGGCTTGCGCACTGCCATTGAACTTGCCTACCTGGGAGCCAAAGTGGTTGTGGTGGAAAAGAGGGACGCCTTCTCCCGGAACAATGTGCTGCACCTCTGGCCCTTCACCATCCATGACCTTCGGGGCCTGGGGGCTAAGAAGTTCTATGGGAAATTCTGTGCTGGCTCCATCGACCACATCAGTGAGTGGGGTTCAGGGTGGGGTGCTTCAGGGGGATCTAGGTCTCACTGTCCATGGACCCATCTTACCACATCTAGGAGTCCCACATGATCCTTTGACCCTGGGTGATCCAGACAGCCAACTCTCAGGTGTTACTTGGAGGACTGTGTATTAGTTACTTTCTTTGTCTGAGACTAAATTCTTCACAGGGATCAGCTTGAGGAGACATTTGTTTGAGCTCATGATTTGAAAGGACACAGCTCCTTATGACAGGAAAGTAAAAAAGGCAAGCAGCGTCATGGCTGCTAGCTCATATCTGGGCAGATCCAGAATTGGAGAGAAGTCCAGCAGAATGGCCACGCTATAAACTTTAAGCTCTCCCTCCTCCTCCTGTAGTTCACTTCTTCCAGCTAGGTCACATCTCCTACAGGTCCTACAGTTTCCTAAAAATGGTACCACTGGATGGAGATCAAATGTCAAACACATGAGCCCATGAGGACCTTTCTCAGTCAGACCATGATGGTCTGTTTTGTGACTTATTCTGGGCTCTGTTTTAACTCCCACTGGTCATGGACCCTGGCATGCACTGATTGTCTCCAGGGCCTAAGTGCTTGACACATAATAGATGAAACAATAAACATCTATTGACTGAATGAATGAACGAAATACAGAGCCCAGAGGCAAGTAGCAGAGACTGTCTGCTCAGGGAGCTCGCTAGATTTTGTCAGAAATAAAATGTGCTTTAGTAGGAGTGAGTCACATTCCCAGGAGGACTCCGAAAGAGAGCTCACAGACCTCTAACGGGGCCGGATGGTGAGACCTCCCTGTGCAGAGGCACTTGCGCATTGTACTGTTAGTATTGTGGAGCAGGGCAGGTGGTAGATCAGAGGAGTGACCTAATCGGGTGTGTAGTCTCTGATGGATCTCTTATCAGTGTCCTTAGAGCTTTGACAAGAGAGAAGGCCACATATGTGACTTCAGGGAGGCTGGGAACGGAAGTTGGGAATATAGCATCTGAAGATGCTGGCCAGCCTCTGAATGCCTGTGTCGAGCACAGCCCCTGTTCTGCTGTAGGTCACGTGTGGACTTTGGGAGAGGCAGCACCCCTCTTCCTCTCAGCTTCACAGGGAAGTGTTCTCCAGCTACCATAGTATGACAGTCAATGGGGATTCAAGGGCTTGGCTGATTTAAATACAAAACACGTCTCTTTTATTTCTTCCTGACTTGGTTCAAACCCCTTACTTTCTTCAGGCCTCACTTTTATCTCTTATAAAACAGAATTAGTTCTGTCCCCTCAAATTGCTAAGATTATTACATGGGGTCAGGTTTGTAACATGCTAGCACCGTGTCTGTTGTGTAGTAAATACTAAAGTACTTTTTGTGCCCAGTGGCTTATAGTAAGCCGGCTGCCATGTGTGGCCCTCAGACCAAAAAGAATTCCACACTTTTCCATGGGGTTGGATGAGAAGGGAACCCAAAAAGCCATGTCCATGTGAGACCAGAATTGATGGGGATAAGTGGGGCGTGGGTGGGACTGGAGAGAGTTATCAGCCACTAAGGGTGTAATTTATTCAGACACAGAAAAATTTACCAGCAGCAGCCTCAGAGTTTATTCCCACTTTGGGATGAGAAAATTCCAGGAGTTCAACGGAAAGAAATTTGTATTTGCCCAGAAAGCCACAGCATGAGCTGTCGGGATGCTCTGTCTCACCCAGAGGGCTGTCAGTGAGAATGTGGAATGAGGCTTTGAGCAGGGTGCTGAGAGGATGTGGTATCTCGAGGGCAGCTCTGTGAGGATGGAGGTGGGGACTCAGAGCTCCTACTGTGTGCTGGAAGCCAGAGACCTTGATCCTGTGAGGTGTGTCCGAGCTTCCCCTGGGAGAACTGTCTTCTCAGCAGGTTGCAGTCTAGATTCTGTAAACCCACACTGCCTGGCATCTGTTCAGAGGTGGGCAGTCTCCATCCCTAGCTGCAGCCTCAGGTTCAGCATTGCTCAGCAGTTCTCTGTATGACCTGTGTGAGGACTCTCCACTCCCCACCACTATTCTTCCAGCCTTAGGCTCTTAGCAGTTGCCTGCATCCTGTGCCTGAGGGAGAGAGGCCAGTGACCTGCCCATTACATGCTCATTGTCCCTCCTTAGCGTCTCAGGACAGAAGCACAGATAGCCATCCCTTCCAACTCTGGTCCCTCTTAGATTTCTTTCCTTCTTCTCCCCCGGTCCTCACCACCAGTCTTCCTGATCCTCACCCTGGACCCTGCCCTCTATGGAGACCCCATTATTATTCCTTAACTCAAAGAATTTGTTCTAGAAGAGGAAGTGTGGTCTGTGTATCCACTCATACTCCTCCAGTGGTTGTCTACTTTCTGTCACTACACTAAAGAGATTTTGACCCAGAAGCTTCCAGGCTTCAGGGTGTCCTGGCTTCATGTGGCCTCTATTGTCCTCAGCCTCCCCAGGGATCTAATGCTCTCAATTACTCCTCTCTCGCAGTCCCAGCCAGGCCCCATCACTCTGTTCATCTGCTTTCTCCATTAGAGAGCACGGGCCTAAGACGACACCCTCCACATTGTAGGTATTCAATGAATACTAAATACCCAGGCAATGCAGAGAAGCCCACAGCAAGTTTAAAGCTTCTCATTGTGCAGAAGAGTGATTGGAGAGATGCCCCTTTGTGCTGAGGGGTAGGGAGCAAACAAGGTTGCACTTACTGGAGGCATTAGAAATGGTAAATGTGGAGAACACTGAGTGGAGTTGGTGGGGAGAATTCCCTGCCTTTCCCCTTACCACTGGAGGGGGAGGAACTTTATTTAGGCATAGGCTTCATCCAGTGACCCTCTCCTTGTGGCTCCTGACTCTCGCTATCTCCTTCTTTCTCTGTCTTCATCTCATCAGATCCAGAGTCTGGCTCAGCAAAGATGCAGGAAAGACTGACAGATTAGAGCAGCACAGTGTAGCTAGAGCAGAGCTGCCAGGTCGGACAGAACTGCCCGTGGACCACCTTTTGCTTCTGTGTGGCCTTGAGCTGTCACTTGTCTTTATCAAGTCTCAATAGCTCCTCCATTAAATGAGAATAAGAAGGGTCCCCAAGAGCCACTGTGTGAGAGAAATGAAAAGCCTTGGAGCATCTGGTACAAACTCAGCTGATGTGGCGCTCTGCTCTGGGCTCTCTGGGCCACACCCACCCAGTACTTACACAGAGGTGCTGCCCACACACTGCTCCTGACCTTCCTCTCCCTTCTTTCCGTCCTCACAGGTATCCGACAACTGCAGCTCATCCTGTTCAAGGTGGCCCTGATGCTGGGAGTGGAAATTCATGTGAATGTGGAATTCGTGCAGGTTCTAGAGCCTCCTGAAAACCAAGAAAATCAAAGTACAGTCTAATTTTCTTTCTCTGCCTTGAAGGCAGATGCTCCAGATGGGGAGCGGTGCCAGTGGCTCGCAGAGGCTATCTCTGCAAGTTATTTTTGCTGGGATATGTTTGGCACACTTCCACCAACAAATACTTTACCTTTTTTGACCATTTCTGTGGCTTTGGGCTTATTTTTCAGCTCCCAACAAGGGTGGGGATGATGGTGGAATTATTACCATGCCATGAAGCGTATAATTTGGTTATCCAGTCCCTAGGAAAATGCAACTTTGACAAATGGCGTCCAGTCAGTGGCAGGAAAGAAGACAAATCTGGTAGTGTAATAAAGTTCAAACATACTTTAGTTCACACACAGGTAGTTACACCTGCTATACCCTCAAAGTATCTTAAAATATAGTAAAGAAATTGAGATGTCTAGAACAGTAGTAAAATAAAGCTGTTAGATATTTCTTGGTATATATATGTCTTATTTAGGGTTTTATTGCTGTGAAGAGACACCATAACCATTTAGTTTGTTTTGGGGGGGGTTGTTTGTTTTTTGTTTTGTTTTGTTTTCAAGACAGAGTTTCTCTGTGTAGCCCTGGCTGTCCTGAAACTCACTCTGTAGACCAGGCTGGCTTCAAACTCACAAAGATCCACCTGCCTCTGCCTCCCAAGTACCAAGATTAAAGTCTGCCCAGCAACCATGCCTATTCTTATATAGGAAAACATTTAATCGGGCTGGCTTATAGTTCAAAGGTTTAATCTGCTATCATCATGACAGGTATCATGGTGGCATGCAGGCAGAAAGGGTGCTGGAGAGGTAGACAATGAGCCACTAGGCCTGGCTTGAACTTCTGAAACCCCAAAACCCACCCTCTAGTGATGAATTTCTCCAAGGCCACACCTCCCAATAGGACCACTCCCTATGGGGGCCATTTTCATTCAAACCACCACAATATATATATATATATATATATATATATATATACACACACACACACACACACACACACACACACAAACACATATATGTTATTCCTGAGATAGTGTTATGTAGCCCAAGCTGGTTTCAAACTTGCTAGTTGCCAAGGATGACCCTTGAACTTCTGAATGCTGGGATTACAGGAGCTGTCATATCCAGCAGTGTTTTTAATTTTTTTGAGTTTTAATTTCTAGATCATAAGATGTTTCCATCTAGGCAGATTCTTGGTAATCTTCTTTCTTCTTTTATCGTGCATATTTAAATTATATTTTAGCTGAACATGATGGTGCACACCCGTAATCCCAGAACCGAGGCAAGATGGCTATGCTCTCAAGGCCAGCCTGGGCTACATGCTGATAACCCATCTAAAAAACAAAAACTAGAGGAAAGGAAAATCAAATTCTGATCTCTTTCACACACCATAATCAGGGGGTTTGACCATCAAGGTTTTGTATCTTGTTGTCGAAATTGCTTCCTGCCTTAGAGATGTTGAGTCAGGAGGCAGCGAGTGTTAAAGGCTTTGCAGTTTCCCATGGAGGGTTCACCCCTGACTTTTCCTAGCCTCTGCCCCATATATTTGACAACTCAGGAGGCTTTCCTTGCTTTTTTAGTAAGACATTACCATTTGGGGCATTCAGAGACTGTGTGCTCCTAACGTTGGAACATCTGTCCTGGAGAGTTGGTCCTAACGCTGAGGACCCAGTCAGGCTTTCCCCACAAGTGTGCTTCTATAAACACAGACCTGTGGAGCAAGAAGCAGAAGTGTAAAGTTACCCCCCCCCCCGGCATCTTGCACACCCTCTGGGATGAGAAGCCATTGAATTGGGGCAAATATGGGTGAATCTGATGAGATACAAACACAGGGCATGGGAGATGGGTTTGGAGATTGCTGAAGGTCAGCATCCTAGCAAAGGCTGGCCACACTAGGTGCAGGGTTGGCAGTACCTCCCTTTCTCTTGGCTTGGTTCTGGAGTACACTGACACAAAACCTGAGCTTAACAGAGAACCTGGATATGGACTGTCCATGGATGCCTGGCCTGCAGCCTGGGAACCGTTCATATGCTACCCAGGATAGCTATGACTGTACCAAATATGAAAGAGTAAGCTTAATTCAAATATTATGAGAGGGGGTTTTGCCATTAAACCTTCCTTACAGTTCTCAACTATGAACATTGTACACATCATGTGTCACAGTGTCAAAAAGCTAGATGTGTCTGATGCCTGGGCCTTTCTTCAGGAGGCTCCACTGGGTCATTATCCAATTCTCATGGCCAACAGGGAGGGGTAGTATCACTCTCTCAGCCTGCCTCTGTCAGCTCATCTACTCTCTCTGCCCTGGTAGAAATTGGATGGCGGGCAGAATTCCTCCCTGCAGACCACGCCCTGTCTGACTTTGAGTTTGATGTCATCATCGGTGCTGATGGCCACAGGAACACACTAGAAGGTGAGGATTCTTCTTTTGGGGGTTAGGGCTGATAGATAAGGAGGGGAGCTGGAGAAGGAAGATGAAGATGGCAGATGCTTCAGCTGAGCATGTGAGGACAGCCATCCTACTTTCCCTCTTGCTCGATGTTAGCATCCCCAAATGAGACTATGGGTAGCAGAACCCTGTCAGAGTATCAAGGCGAGGGATGGGGAAGAGCTTATCTGTGAAATGCTTTTTAAAGGGGGGATACTGTGGGAAAAGTCAACACTAACTCACTGAGCTGCTGTGTCAGCCAAAGTGCACTCTGACTTCATCTAAGGCAAACATCTCAAGATTTTAATGGCTTCCATTCATGTTTAAGGACTTTATGGACCAACAGAGGAACCCTCTTTCTTCATAACTCTCAAGCACACCTACTGACAGGCAGCTAGGCAAAGTGTCAGGATTCAAAGCCGTGCTTCTGGAAGTCCAGCAGGCAGGCCTCATGCACTCATTCACACTGAAGTTGTTGTCTGAGACCAGGGGTGATACCATATGTTGCCAGTGATGTCTTTCAGAGTAGGGGCAGTTGTGATTTCTGAGTTTGCCCCTTTCGAGGGCCACAGGTTGTAGACACATAGCTGGGAAAACTCATTTTCTAAGGACAGGATGCACATACTGATCTCAGACAATTCTGAATGTGTGGGCCTCCAACTCAGGCCTCCACTGTCTGTGAGACTCTGCCGTCTCTACTCACCCGCCTTCATGCTCACCCCCGTTGTCTTCTCCCAGCAATATCTGACAAGATACTTCGAAGCTGCCAACATGAATACTTGTATGGTTTATGGGATTGTTCTGGTGGCTTGGGAAAAATATGAGTCTGAAAAATTTGGAAGCCCAGGGTTTATGCTCAGCCTGCTATCATTTGGACCTTTCCAGATCAATCAGTAATCAAAAAAATGCCACCACAGTGTACCTTCAGGCCGGCCTAATGGGGCTACTCATCAGTTGAGGTGCCCTAGGTTTGTGTCAAGACAAAAGCAGCCAGCACACATACTAGGTAGCAGCCACTGGGAATGGGTGCACAGGTTTCCTTTGCTAGGCTTTGGTACTGCCTGACTTATGGAAGTATCATCCCCATCTCTGTCTTTGTCTTTACAGAGCTTCTCCCACCTTTCCCTGAGAATAAAGACACCCGCCATGTTACCATAGAGGCTCTACTCCAGTAGACCTCATCTTAACTAAGTACATCTGTAATGACCCCATCTCCAAAAGGGTCACACACAGAGACACCAAGGGTTAATACTTCACGGTGAGAGGACAGCAATGCAATGCGACCTATAACAGTGAAGATTTAGAGAAACTGTGTTAGCCATCCTTGTTTCATGAGAGCTCAGTCAAATCCTATTTTTCAAAAGAAGATTTTCTTTTCCATTTAAAATGCTAACAAAATCCTTTGGATCGTGTAGGACCCCAGTGTGGAAGGGCCTCCAGAGTGTGTTCAGTGACATACCCAGGGGGCTATATCTGCAGAGGGCTGAGCTCTGTAGCCTGCTGCACAGATCACTTTGGCCACTGGTCTGTGGATAGGTAAGCAGGGCATGTGTTCCAGTATAGAGAAGAACAGAGCCCCCACTGACTTCAGAATGCCTCTTGTGGGCACAAGCCTGGTGCCCGCCTGCCCAGAGCCCCTGTCTGCATTGTCTGTGGGGCACTGAAGAGTGTTCTCAGCAGTGCTGTCTGAGTCCCCACCCGATCTAGAGACCTGGCATATCTACTTTACCTCTTCTGCAGGCTTCAGGAGGAAAGAGTTCCGAGGGAAGCTGGCCATCGCCATCACCGCCAACTTCATAAACCGGAACAGCACAGCTGAGGCCAAAGTGGAGGAGATCAGTGGCGTGGCCTTCATCTTCAACCAGAAGTTCTTCCAGGACCTGAAGGAAGAAACAGGTAAGAGCCTTGTCTCTAAGCCAGACCCTATTCATGGTGTGTGTGTGTGTGTGTGTGTGTGTGTGTGTGTGTGTGTGTGTGTGTGTGTGTGTGTGTGTGTGCTTGAGGGTATATGAGCATGTGTATGCGTGAGTGTGTGTGTGTGTGTGTTTGAGGGTATATGAGCATGTGTATGTGTGAGTGTGTATGTGTGTGTGTGTGTGTGTAAGTGTGTGAGCTTGCATGTGTGTACACATGTGTGGTAGCCGGAGGATGATGGCACTTACCTGTAATCCCAGCTCTTGGAAGGTGGAGGCAGGAAGATCAGGTTTCAAGGCTAGCACCGGCTACATAGTCACTTTGAGGCCAGCCTCAAATATAGGAGACCCTGTCTATAAAAGAAGTGAAAGCCATCAGTACTCTCTGCCCAGTCTGCACCTGCAACCTGTAACATCATTCTTCAGATGGCGTCCACTTTTTTTGTTGTTGTTGAACCAAGACCTCTCATTGGCCTAATGCCCGACAAGTGAGCCAGGTTAAGTCCCAGAGAACCCCAGAGATCTGTCTCAGCCCTCCCCAGCACTGGGGTCACAATACTATGCATGCCTACCTTCCCCCACATCATGGATTCTGAGGATCAAATTCCATTCTGTGGTACTTACAGATCATGCATTTCTTCCAGCTAAACATCTCCCTAGTCCCCTGTCCAAGATTTCTGAGCTGTTCACAGGCCTGCTGGCTTCCAGTGGCTGCTAGAACTGGAGAAGGGAGCAAGCTTTCTCTCCACACAGTAAATGCCCAGAGGCCCTCCAAGGAAAAGAGGAAGTCTTGAGAGAATGTTCTGGGTGTCATGTGTGGAAATAGATAATAGACTTTGCTGATAGACAGTGACCATGTGAGTGACTGTCATGTGTCAGTGCTCAGCACTGTGGAGTACAAAATAAATGTTAGCCCCACCCCTCCTGGAGTTCCCCCTATCCAAACAGTTCCCACATAAAGCACTGTAACATGGAACAATTGGGAAAGCTGTGCCCACGATCAGCATGAGATGATGGAGACACTCTGAGGAGGGAGCTTATAGTCTGAGGAGAGAACCTGGAGAATCCCAGGTACTTTGTGCAGCACATCAGCCGCCCCTCCCTATGAGACAAGACACGGACCCCACCCCCACTCCTATCCCACCATGCTCTGGTAGCAGTTGTCATCTAACCTTACAGGTCCATAGAACAGAAGGTATCGACTCAATAGCTTCACAGATTTTCTTTTGAATACAGGCTACATCCCAAACACTGGGTGTATAGCCGGAGGCAGATCAGCAAACCAAGACTTATGTTCTATGTGGCCAGATAGCCAGTAAATGAGCAACACATGCTCATGGGACTAAAAGAGAAACAAAGAAGAGTTGGCTGTTTTATAACCTGACCAAAAACGCACGTTGTTTCTTGAAAAGTCAGTGCAAGGATAATGTTAGATTAGGCCTCGCCAGGCATGATGGCACTTACCTGTAATCCCAGCACTTGGAAGGTGGAGGCAGGAAGATCAGGTTTCAAGGCTAGCGCCAGCTACATAGTCACTTTGAGGCCAGCCTCAAATATAGGAGACCCTGTCTATAAAAGAAGCGAAAGCCATCAGTACTCTCTGCCCAGTCTGCACTGGTGTCGTACTGATGCTTTCCCTCAGAGCCAGCTACTCGCTCATTTCACATGGCTCCAGTTCCAATCAATGTGTCCTCTCTTCTTCTCCTTTTCTTAGCCCGTTTTAAATATCACCCACATTTCTCATTTTCTCATTCAATAGCATATCTTAAACATAGTCATGATGGTATGTTTGGGGGACTGTGGCATCTCTTGGCATCCAAGCGTGAGGACTGTGGAAGACCACGTGACTCTGGTATTGCCTATGAGATGGGGATAGTTTCCCATATTCAAGGGGCCAAATGGGAGGGGAAAATCAAAAGGATCGTGTTTCATGAGACATTGAGATGACAGGACATTCAGGGTTTAATGTCCTTCAGCAAGGACTTTGATTTCACAACACGGCCACGGATATGCAGTCACACTGCTGTCTATGGCCAGTTCCACCATGAGTGTTTGGAACTGCCAAAGCCACACATGGTTGCTGAAAGCCTTGGCCTCTGATCCCCACCTTCTGTGAGTTTCCTGTTAGGGTAACACTTTCCGTGGAACCATTTCCTCTAAGGCTCAGCTCCCAGGAGCCAGCTGAGCTGCTGAGCCAGGCTCTGCCTCTTGCTGGCCACAGTGGTATTTGCCATCTTACGTCCCTCTGCGCCTTCACAATTTATTATTACAAGTTTTAATATTTCCTTCCCAGAGTATAATATCCTTTGAATGATTTAATACTTAATTCTCCAGCCTTTCCTTCCCCTTAGAAAGAAAGAAAGTAAATACGCAGACCATCAAATAGGAGTTACGACGGGACATTGCGTGTGTTTCTCCAAAGGTTTCACAAGCTTCCTTTAAACTTTTCTGTTGTTGCCACTGTAGGTCATTGTCTCATATCAGTAACAGCAATAAATTTCCTTTGAATCTCTTGGGGGCCCTCTGCATGCATGGCTGTTTCCTATTTTACTGTAATAATAAGGGTGTTGCTATGGTTACCCAGCACACCTTGTGTGGATGCTTGAGGTCACCATGTGCCCATAACTTCCCTTCACATAAGGTGAGCCAGAGGGTCTTGGGCTCTAGTGAACATCAGAGTCACACAGGGAGCTTAAGACTCAGGTGCTGGCCTACCCCAGCTTTCTAAGTCGGCAACCCTGACAAATTTGACCTTCTATTAAGTTCTTAGGTAAAGCCAGTGACTCTGGCTGAGCTTCCCTGCACCCCTTTGAGAACACAGAGCCAAGTGACCATCTTGTAGCATGATTTTAAGTGCAGAAACCTAGTGTATAAATGATTTGCTGTCTGTGGAAAGAACAAACGATGAGGTATGGGCCTGGGGAGATGGCTCCATTGAGGATCTGAATTCAATGCCCAGGACCTACATAAAAATGTTGGGCATGGTGTATATGTTTGTAATCCCAGCTTTAGAGTAGAGAAACAGGAGCACCCCAGGCTTACTGAGCTTTGGGTTAGTGATAGACCCTGTCTTAAGAAGGTAGACCCTGTCTTGTCTTAAGAAAGTAAGTACCTGCAAAATGATACCCTTGACTGTCTTATGGCCTACACACAGGCATGCGCGCACGCGCGCGCGCGCACACACACACACACACACACACACACACACCATGATGCCATTAGGCCTCTAACCTTGCAGTGTTGTTCCATTGACCTGGGTTTTCTCTTGCAAGCTAGGACATAGTAGAGATGCTCAGTGGTGCACACAGTAGATGGGGCCTGAGCCATGCAGTTGGGTTCAAAGTTGGTTTTTGCTGAGCTTCCATGGTCCTGTCCAGTTCTTCCCATAATGCTTTCTGCCCAGATTTAACTTAGGAATACTGGACACCTGTGGTGGTTGTATTGTCTGGTCGTGCTGTTTTTGAACATGTCTTTGTGCAACTGTAAAAGCTAGCTGCTTTGACCTGGGTGATTTCTGGTCCTCTCTTCTACCTTCCACATCCTGGTATGTCTTTACTGTTTATCTTATATCATCTTCTGCACATACATATTGAGACCTGGAATGGAGCAAGGTACAGATTGGTAAACTGAGTCTGAATGTTTCTCCTTTCAGGGATTGATCTCGAGAACATTGTTTACTACAAGGACAGTACCCACTACTTTGTCATGACAGCCAAGAAGCAGAGCCTGCTGGACAAAGGCGTCATCCTTAATGTATGTACCTGTGGGCTGTGATTTCTTACCTGTCTTCCCCTGGGCAACATGGACTGGCAGCATCTGGAGATGTGGGAGAAATTTCTGTCCTGACAGGACCCATGCAAGGGGAAAAAAGACTGCCTGACACCTTCCTTGCCTTTGGCATTGTGTGATTTCCCAGCCACACAGATATGTTTCAAACATGTGGTGAGAGACCTTTGCTGAGATGTGCCCAGAATATGATCAGCTGAATCTTTCCCTTCCTCAAATGTCATTCATTTGGCCCCATGCCTTCACAAGGAGGTCACATTAACTTGGAGATGGGGACTCCTTGTTCTTGTGGAGCATAGAGATGCTATCACTTAGGACTCTCATGCTGTGTCCCTTTTGCCATGGGGGAGCACTCACTATTCTGTCAGAGATGAGCAGAGACCCAGCTCTGCCATGAGCTAACTCAGGATGGTGGTCAAGATGTTGATTTTTTTTTTCTGAATCTCAATCTTATGTCTACAAAGTGGAATAATTCCTGTCTGAAGAGGGTTCTTGAGACATGACTGTGTAGTGGGTGGGGGTATATGAGGATTGTACACACACATGTATATAAGCACAAACACACATTATGTTTAGTACAGGGCCTGCTTGCTAGTGGTTTTCAAGGTTCTTCCACACCCAGCCTCGTTTGGACGATTGTTCTTCTGTCCTGTTGGCTCCTTGGTTTCACTCTGTGGATTTGCTTCTTGTTTAATTTTTGTTCTGAGCTAATTAATGTCTTGCTACGTAGCCCAGGCTATTGTCAAACTCTCCTTCCTCTTGCCTCAACCTTCTAAGCACTGAGACTGCAGGCATGAGCCCCAGGCTGAGCATACATTGTTAAGCATAAAGAGAGGACAACATGGCGCTGGAGAGATGACTTAGAGGTTAAGAGCACTTGCTGTTCCTCTAGAGGACTCAAGTTTGGTTACTATCATTTACATCAGGTGGCTCCGACCTACTATGACTCCAATTTCAGGAGATCCAATGTCCTCTTCTGATCTCCACAGGTACTGCATGCATATGGCATGTGCTTACATAGACACGTACATGTGGATAAATAAACATGGTCAAGAGGAGAGGGGAGGAGGGGGGCTTTGGTCAGCTGTCATCCTTCTATGCTCATTGCTTCAAGATAAGGATCCCACAGCCCCAGGTCAGCTACCTCCAGGTCCTGGCCTGGACTGGAACCACTCATTGTTGCTTGCCAGAGTACAGTGTGCCTATCTTCTTGTCGGCTTGTACTGGCACCTGGCCTGGAAGCGTGAGTAGCCCAGGCCTCCCCTGGGCCTCCTCTACCTTGGCGGGGGCCTCTGCTAAGAGCATGGGTTGTGGGCAGAAGCTTTGGGTGGGCCAGGTGAAACTAGCCTCCCCCACCCCTACACATACCAGCTGTTATGAACACTGGGCTTCCAAGTCTGCCAGCTCACAGCTGGATGCTCAGTCTGGTGTGTGGTGCCCTCCTTTTCTCTCAGGTGGAAGTGGCTTCTTCAGTCTTTTAGTGGGCGAATGCTAGGTATAATCTTCCGGGAGTGGTATTTGACTTTCCAAAATAGAGCATTTGAAATCATAGCTCCCCAAGAAATGCAAACAGAAGGTCACTCCAGTTATAAAGGAGGTCATCTGTCTTGAAACCTCCCATACTGGCACCTTACATGGGTCCTGTTAGCATCTCATTGTATGTCATCGTTCATGACTTTATGAATCAGTAGGGGCAAGCAATATCTCCTCCTATGTGCCAGGCATAGCATGGGCACTTCATGTGTGCACTCTCATTCCAGATTTAAGGAGGAGATCTTGTAATTATGTTTCTGTGAATGAGAAAGTGGAGACTCAGAATCAAGCTAAACAACATGCCCAGATTCCACTTGTGATAGGGTCTCACATATGCCAGGCTGGCCTTGAACTTATTTTTGTAGCTGAAGATGACTTTGAATTCCTGATCCTTTTGCCTCCATCTCCCACATACTGAAATTGTGGATGTGTATTACCACTCCCAGTTTTAATCAGTGCTGGAGACTGAACCCCAGTTTTTCATGCACATTGGGGAGCACTCTATCAGTGGAATTTTATTCTTTGCATCATCTCTGGGAAAGGTGGCCTTGAAGTTTCTCTGCCAAAGATGAGCCAAATAGACTTTGGAGATCTTCTAATCTTTTCTCTTCGTCCTCTGACACTCTTTGGCTGCATTGCTGGAATGAATTTTCTCATTGTCCAAACGCAGGTGCCCTTGCTCAAGTAAAGGAGCAAGACAATGCCCACTTTCACAGCCAAGCCACAAGTGTCCCCAGCATCACAGAAAAGTGAACAACCGAGTCTGGATAGAAATTCAGAGAGTGGCATGGCACACACACATGCACCCCTTTTTTCGAGTCTTGTTCAACCACTAACCACAGCATGTCTGGACCCCAGTAGCTTAACCCCATCCATTATTAAATCACACTACTGCTTGTTCCTTTGTCTCCTAATTGTACTTGAAGCTATTGCCAGACCAGCCCTGTGCAACGTGCTCCTCGTTTGCTGGGAGGCCGTTGTCAAGTACACTCGCTGTTCATTACAGTTCCCAGTATCCTCTGTCTAAGTTCCTACAAGAGATAGATCTTTCAGCACTCCGTGCCAGGAAACACTCGCCTCTCCCCTGAGGGATTGCTGGGCCTTGTTTTCTGATAAGGAAAGGCCAGGTCACAGTTCCCCTTTGCCTTGGATGCCAGGAAACCCAGAGCCAACCTGGGTGTTTAATCACAACTGTGCTAACCGCCATGGCTGTACCATGTGTTTATTTCCTTGGCTCCGGTTTTCTAGTTTGGGTTCACATGTGTGCAAGTGTGTGTGTGTGTGTGTGTGTGTGTGTGTGTGTGTGTGTGTGTGTGTACACACTTCCTGCAGACATATGCACATATGTGCATCTGTCAAAGTCGAAGTGAGCTTCAGGAGTGATTCCTCAGGAGCCATCATCCTGTTTTCTGAGACAAGGTCTCTCTCTCTCCCTGGCCAGAAACTCACCAGGTAGGCTGGGCAGGCTGGCAAAGGACTCCCAGGGATCCTCCTGCCTATGCCTCCCCAGCACTGAGATTATAATCCCACACTGTTCTGCCTGCTTCTCATGTAGGTTCTGGAGTTTGCACAGCAACTGCTTTACAGACTGATTCATCTCCCAGACCCTCTATTTCTGTTTGGAGTAGCTTCAATACCTAAGACCCATCTCATGACCTTTTGTCTAAAGGGGATCTGAAGCTCGGCCTTTGGAGAGGAGGGAGGTTTTGATGGATCTTTTGGTCTTCCTCAGGATTACATCGACACGGAGATGCTGCTGTGTTCGGAGAACGTGAACCAGGACAATCTGCTCTCCTATGCCAGAGAAGCCGCTGATTTTGCCACCAATTACCAGCTGCCATCCTTAGACTTTGCTATAAATCACAACGGGCAGCCTGATGTGGCCATGTTCGACTTCACCTGCATGTACGCCTCAGAGAACGCAGCCCTGATTCGTGAGCGCCAGGCACACCAGCTGCTCGTGGCTCTTGTGGGTGACAGCTTGCTTGAGGTACTGCCTGCCCTTAGAGCCCTTCACTTATGCTACAATTCAGATCCATGGATCTGTACTCAGGCTCGCTGCCTCTGCCAACAACATCCCAGGGAAAGGCAGGTTCTCAGAAAAAAGGCAGACCTCTGCCAAGACCATCTTGGCCTGGGAGCCAGCCCTTTTGGCTGAATTTTGAGATTTGTCAGCTCACCTGTAGAGAAAACCTTTTCTCCCATCTCCAGCTTCTTCTGGGCTGTGTCTAGATTTGAAGACCAAAATTAACCAGCCCTGTTCTTGAGCCCAGGACTGTTTTTCCTCAGAACATATAGACTCCCTAAGCATGGCTGGGACCTGTTAACCCATGTGGGTGGCCCTATGAGACTTTTCAGTATAAAGATCTTCCAGAGTGTGAGGGAGGCTAGGGGGCAGGGCAGGAGATTTTCAAAATGCAGTGCTGAAACCATGGCTTTCCCTCTCGCCCCTATAAAGGCAAGGATCCTTAGATAAGTGACCGTTTGGGCGTTAGCATCCCATCTTTATATGAACACAGACAGTGTCTGCACAGTTGTCCAGAGCTGAGAGTCCGGTTGCAAACCCTGCTTTTGTACATCATGGGCAAGTTTGACCAGATCAGTCTTTGTCCCCCCTGATTGTGGCCTGTCGCTTCTGTCCCTGTCTCCCTCCCAACCTTCCCTTCCTCATACACTGCCAGTGCTAAGTGCTCTGGTAGGCTCCAGCATTTTCCAGCCACAAAGCTTTTGCCCCTGGTCTTGCTAAATGGAAGATGAGAATCCCGCCCATGGTCATAAAGACCACGCTTTCACGAAGAATTCCCTGGTTCCCTTCTCTCTCTTCCAGAGCCCCCAGCTAGCTATGCTTCATGTGGGGCCATTATACCCTTCACAGTTTTGCTATAACTGCCCATGATTCTGGTAAGCTGTGGGCAGCAGAGTTCTGCCCTTGCCCTGGCTTAGAACTGACAATCTACCAGTGCCGGATAGAATGGGAGAGAAGACTGGAAGTCATTAGTCAATGGGAATTTTATGTGTTCTTTTACAGCCATTTTGGCCCATGGGCACAGGCTGCGCCCGAGGCTTCCTGGCAGCCTTTGACACGGCATGGATGGTGAAGAGCTGGGACCAGGGCACCCCTCCCCTAGAGGTATTAGCCGAAAGGTGAGTCTTAAGAGTAGAGCTCATAGCTGGCCCCAGCAGCCCCAGGCAGGAGTAGAGCCAGGTTGGCTGTCCAGCAGCTTTGAGCTTATCATCTTCCCATGTGTGTCCTGATATGATCTGAGGGTCTCCAAGGACACTCTTTGTCACGATCCATTTCCTTTGGTGAGTTTCTCTGTGTCCGGTGTCTTAGGCCCTGAATAGTAGAAACAAATCTTGACATGGGCTAGATCTAAACTGTGCCTCTATGACTTTTCTCATCCACACAAGGCCCAAGAGGTTTATTTAAGGAAGTCTTCAAGGACATTGCACAGTGTCCTGTCCTGGGTTCTGTGACCTCCCAGGCCTCTCCTACAGTTGAGGTCCTGGTTTTCTCCCAGGCCCTTGCTCTGATCACAAGATCATGAACAGATGGCTGACTTGGGAGGGTTAGTACTGATATGGGCTTTTGATGGCCTTGGGTGTGGACCACTATGACCACAGGGGCAAGCCACAGTAGCAGTGTGGCTGGGCAGAGGCTTTAGCTGAACCAGAGGCTACCGAGGTGCTGGCCCTGCATTCCTGCCTCCTCCTGCCTGGTAAAGGAGACCACATCCCCACCACCTGGATGCTTTGCCTCTCCCCCCCTGTTTGTCTCTCCCCACATTTTGCAGCTCTCTGGAATGTGTCAGACATTGCAGGGGAGGACTATACAAACACACCCAGGGAGACCAGGGAAGAGGGGAGTGTAGGAGCAAGGGCCTGTGGTGGCAAGAGCAACCCCTGACCTCTGGGCTCTGATTCCCGGCAGAGAGAGTCTTTACCGGCTGTTACCTCAGACAACCCCAGAGAACATCAACAAAAATTTTGAGCAGTACACATTGGACCCAGCCACGCGTTACCCAAACCTCAACTTGCACTGCGTCAGGCCTCACCAGGTAAGCCCACTCCCAAGTCTGTCTCAAGCCCCTGCAGTGATCTGACTGAGGAAAAAGAATGGTCTCACAAACTGTCACATTCTGGAGCTGAGGCCACCAAAGCATGCTAGCCCGGGGAGGAGCGGATTCTTTTCCCCAGAAGATGCAGGGGCTTAATAAAGGCAACACTCTTTATAGTCTGTAAGAGAGAGCTAAACCACATGTGGTGCTGCACACATCTGTGTTTATTTGCATGTTTGCATATGTTTTCATGTGTTAATTTGCTACTGTGCAAAGGTGACACTGATTATATCTGTGTCAAAAAGAATCCACTTTCCTAGATATCTCCTCTCTTCCTTACCATGCATGGGCCTGGACTTCATTTATTCTGGGGATTTTATCCACCCAAACTTTATCTTCTTCAATTAATAGGACAGAGATTAGTACAGGTTCTTATTAGCTAATTAGAAATTCACTGTCAGTTCTCCCACATTTGAGAAGACAGTTCAGGCCTGTAGGGTGTGCTGAAAGCCATGTTGGCCAACACCTGAAGAAAGTAATATCAGGTAGAGAATCTGGTGTGGGGCACAGGAGCTGGAAACTGGTGGGCAGATGCGTGGTCTTTTTCTGCTCATAGGTGAAGCATTTGTACATCACTAAGGAGATGGACCGATTCCCTCTTGAGAGATGGGGCTCGGTGAGGAGATCTGTCAGCCTCTCCAGGCGGGGTGAGTTGCCCTTCTGGGACCCTGAAACAAGCTGTGCAGAAGATGAAGCTTGCTCAGACCCATAGCCAGCTTGGCTCTGCCCCATTACCTGTGTGACCTTAACAGTTGCCTCTCCTCTCTGTCCTTCAGCTTCCACATCTATAAGAGCAAGAGTAAGACAGGATTATCAGAGTTAAGGCATGCAGTTGGTTGCGGAGCACTTAGCACAGGAAAGTCCACTGGAGGCAGTTCCACCACGGGACTGGTTTGTCTTTGTCTCTTGTTTCTGGAATGAGAGTCCTGTCTCTCCAATTAGACAACAGATTCCTGAGCTTTTATCCTTCTTCTGACTCCTAATCCTTATACAACCCTGGCTGCAGAGGCAGGGGAGGGATGGTTCAATGAGTAACTTCCCAGTAGCCAGCTTCTCTCAGCCCCTCCCCTCTCCTACCCAGGGACACTCCAGCTACCTTTTTCTACCCAGCCTCTCCCTCCCTTCCCTGCACACACCACGTGCCCAGCTGCTGTAAAACACTGTTTACAGTTTTACGACTTTTACTGTTACACAACTGCTTTACAACTGTTACACAACTGTTTTTTATAACTTTTACAGATACAGCTTTTACTGTATTACTTTTACCCAAGCATGGGAGACTTTCCTCATTCTTTGCTGTCACTCTATCCTGTTTTCCTAGAATGCCTCTGTCTGATTAATTTCTAGATTTTCTTCAATAGCCAGCTCAAATACACATCCCCACTTTCTTTAGAGAGGTCTCCTCCCAGGCTAGCTTACAACAAACCTTGTCGTGAGTTCCTCTACCCATGACAGCCCCAAGTCATTAGTGTCGCCCGTAGATGGACCCAGCCATTGTCCCTAGGGACAGTGCTGTTAGACAGTCTGCTTCCAGTTGACCCAGGTCCTGTACAGTGGCCATCAGGGTTAATTTATGTCATCCACTCTTCCTGATTGCCAGCCCTAATGGCAGTGAGAATGACTGATGCTCGGGCTGAACTATCTCACCACCTGTATCTTTCCCACAGAGTCAGACATCCGGCCTAACAAGCTCTTAACCTGGTGCCAGCAGCAGACCAAGGGTTACCAGCATGTCAGAGTCACTGACCTGACCACATCCTGGCGCAGCGGCTTGGCTTTGTGTGCCATCATCCACAGCTTCCGGCCAGAGCTGATGTGAGTGTGGACCCTGAACACAAGGGACCCCAGCCTTCTCTAGGTGGAGAGCCTCCCAACCCAGCTCACTGTTTCTCTCTGCAAGTTTCTATTTGGGTTGTTTTCTAAAACTTGCTTTTTGCTTCAGTTGGACAGCAACATGTTTGCCCGGTGTCCCTAGTAGGTGACAATTGACACAGGATTAGTGGTTGTGTCTCTCTACTTGGCCCCCAATCCTAATAGCCACATTTTGGAAATTTGAGCATATGCTTCAAAACCACACCCACAAGAAAGGAAATAGAAGAATGACCTAATTCAACCGAAGAAGCATTTTTCTGACACCCATATCCATCAGATCATTTATGGAATCTTCTAGAGCTTCTTTGTGTGTTGACAAAATAGCAGGGTCAATTGCAAGATGAGATGACATTCTAGAAGCCCTTTGTGATGTCCAAAGAACAATACTCACTGATGCGGAGAGCAGCACAAACTCCCACAGACCCTTTCTAAAACACTGATGAAAACCTACCAAAACCACCTAGCAGTAAGGGGGCAGGAGTCTCGTCTCCATATGATTATATATGATTTGATTGGTTTGAAAAAAGCTGCTGTTACTATAGCAATTACAATGAAAAATGAATAAGAGAATTAAGGTAACTCATACATTTTCCAAAGAGGCTAAATCATTTTCTGATGGCTTCAGCCTAGGTCAGTGGTATGATCATGGTCCATGTTTGATTCAGTCCCTTCATGAGCGATGCATGTTCCCGGGCTTGAGGCTGGGGCTCAGTAGGGCTGGAAAAGTCATCAGCCCACAGTGATTCTTATGAGCAATTCATCCTAACTCACCATGGACTTCACCTGATATTGATCCTCCAGCAACTTTGACTCGCTGAATGAAGACAACGCTGTGGAGAACAACCAACTGGCATTTGATGTGGCCAAGCGCGAGTTTGGGATCCTGCCTGTGACCACAGGCAAAGAGATGGCGTCTACCCAGGAGCCTGACAAGCTCAGCATGGTCATGTACCTCTCCAAGTTCTATGAGCTCTTCCGGGGCACCCCACTGAGACCCATGGGTAAGCACTCCAGCCCAAGTCCAGCTGGTGCTGTCTGCTCTGCAGCTACCAGACACCTTCCATTTGACTCAGAGTCCAAACAAGGATGACCCCTGAAGAGATGTAGCAATCTCTCCATACCCTTCAGCCACTTAAGGCTTTATAAAGGTCAAGATGAGGAAATTATTTTCAAAGAGTCTTGATGCAATGACACCCATAGGTTACAATATCACCACCTGGTCCTGGATCCCAATTTCAATGTTGCTTTTACTTCTCAACAGATTCCTGGCGTAAAAGCTATGGAGAAAATACTGACTTTGGCTTGGGCAAAACATTTATTCAGAATAACTATCTCAACCTCACATTTCCCAGAAAGAGGACCCCACGGGTAAGTTTCAGGCTGATGTTTTATTACAGTAAGGAGAATATCATGTCCAGGTCTGTTTATGTTGAGAAACTATGTACATCAGGACTCAAAAGCTATCACATAGCTCACTGGGTACATGTCTTAAGAGTGAAGCCAGGTTAGCTCTATCCCCTGAGTGGTAGGCTCAAGCTCATTCTCGTGTCATCAGACAGTTCAGATCAGGGGTATGACAAGCATTGGTTAAGCAGCAAGGGTATATAGTAGTATTCTATATTCTCACACTTCCATTCATTCAATTAATTTGTTCCTTCAATGGTCATCATGTCCCACTAACTCTAAGGCGGTGGTTTTTCATCACTTTGATGATGGGAGCAATTATACAGATGTGAGTGATGTGCACTTGTTGTTCTTGAGTCCAGTCCTAGTTTGCTTCTCTGTTGTCATGACTAAACACTGACCAGATAGACATGGGGGAAGAGAGGGTTTGTTTGGTTTACACTTCCATGTCACAGTCCATCATCAAAGGACACCAGAGCAGAAGCTCAGGGCAGGAATATGGAGGCAGAAACTAAAGAAGCCATGGAGGAATGTTCACTCTTCATTACTTGCCTGTTTTCCTATTCAACCCAGAACTGCTTGCTCTGAGGTGGTACCATCCACAGTGGGCTGGGCCCTCCCACGTCAATAATCAGTCAAGAGAATGCCCCACAGACTTGTCTACATTCAGCCAGTCTGATGGAGGCATTTCCTCAGTTGGAATTCCCTCTTCCTGGGTGACCCTCGTTGGTGCCAAGTTGGCAAACACTAACCAGCACAAGCCCAGGGTGTAATAGGGTTCTAGAACTTTCCAGATTTAAACAGCCTTAGTGGCTATGACTTTCTTTTTTTTTTTTTTAATTTTTATTTATTTATTTATTTATTTATTTATTTATTTATTTATTTATTTATTTATTTATTTATTTATTTATTTATTGGTTTTTCGAGACAGGGTTTCTCTGTATAGCCCTGGCTGTCCTGGAACTCACTCTGTAGACCAGGCTGGCCTTAAACTCAGAAATCCACCTGCCCCTGCCTCCCAAGTGCTGGGATTAAAGGCGTGTGCCACCACTGCCCAGCTTATGACTTTCTTTTTACGGTTTTCTCAGATAAGGGGGGGAAATGCTTGTTTTGTTTCCTAAGCAGTTAAGTCCAACTAACTAGTATTTTTCAAGATGTCTGACAATATCACTGAGTGTCCTGCCATTCCTCTGGGTTCATGCTGGTTTCATGGGATACTTAGTTACAGTTTGGGAACCACACAACTAAAGAGCAATTATCATTTTATCCATGATATCCAACCTGTGGCCTGAGGGTGGGAGTGTACCCCAGGAGAGCTATGAATATAGTCTAACACAAAATCATGAACTTAATTCAAACATGATAAGACTTTTTTTGAGACCCTGTCTCAAACTCACAGAGACCTACCTGCCTCTGCCCACCTCTACCAGCATTAAGAGTATATATTATCATGCCTAGCTGATGAGACTTTTTATGGCAAAATTTTTGCAACTCAATTATGCATGTCTTGAGTGTGAAATTTGCAAATGACAGCAGAGTGTCATAGTCACATAAAATAAACATGTGCGTGTTCTTACAACCTGCAAGCCGTGGGTTGGACACCTCTGAATTTAATGTGTGGTGTAAGACAATTTGCATCATCCAATGTAGTTCAGAGAAGCCAAAAATCTGATACTCTTAATTTCAACCATCTTGCCTCTCGATGGGAGATAGAATGTCCTTGCTTAATATGTTGACATTTACAGATACAAGCCAGGGACCACAGTGGCCAGGTGGCTGGCCCAAGGTCACACATTCCTGAGGTACACTTTATTGCTTTGTCCCCTGCACTACACTTGTTCATTTAAAGAGGCCTTTGTTGTATACCCAGTGATGGAAGATGCTGAAGTGATGTTAGTTGGGAGGCAGTGAGAAGCTGGGTCCCACACAAGATGCTAAGAACCATATATGCACCCCTATCCATCTGTGGTGGCTCCACCTCTGTTATGCCACACAGATATTGGTACAACAGATTGGCACCGCAGACATGTTTCCCACCAGCATGGGAGACTGTGGAATCAGGGAATACGAATTTAGGTTAGACCACACCTGGACCATTCTATCCCTTAGCCATCTGCCCCACAATGCCTGCAACCTTGATCTGTATTCAGCACTCCTCACTATCTCTCCCTGATGTCTCACCAGGCTATTTTGCTTCCAGAGAAATAGCCTAACATGTCCATCAGTCCAGTCCAGCCACAGTGTTACATCTTATTCCTCAGAAGCCTCACTCTGCCCGGCTGAGACAGTCTTAACAATCCCTCTCCCTCCAGGTTTCACTTTTAGGATTCAAGTCTTTTTTTCTCTCCTCTTATCTTACTGGCAACATTCAAATCTCAGCAAGATATACTGTACTGGCTAGTTTTGTGTGCTAACTTGACACAAGCTGAAGTTATCACAGAGAAAGGAGTTTCAGTTGAGAAAATGCCTCCATGAGATCCAGCGGTAAGGCATTTTCTCAGTTAGTGATCAAGGGAGGAGGGCCCCTTGTGAGTGATACCATCTGTGGGCTGGTAGTCTTGGGCTCTATAAGAAAGTAGGCTGAGCAAGCCAGGAGAAGCAAGCAAGCCAGTAAGGAACATCCCTCCATGGCCTCTGCATCAGCTCCTGCTTCCTGACCTGCTTGAGTTCCAGTCCTGGCTTCCTTTAGTGATGACAGCAACATGGAAAAGTAAGCTGAATAAACCCTTTCCTCCCCAACTTGCTTCTTGGTCATGATGTTTGTGCAGGAATAGCAACCCTGACTAAGACATATACCAACTTCAAGCAAACTAGAAGGCATTTTCTCCATTAGGGACCATGCTTGTTTTGAGGAAGAGTACTTCAATCAGGGTTGCTAAACAATTAAGACTAGGTGATCCATGCCTGGAAAAAGAAGACCAGGGATGGTGTTTTCCTCTTTAGAAGTCTTTGGTCCACTTCTACAGTCTGCCTGTGATCCTGGTCACCATCTAAACACTTCTTACTATATGGTGAAAGTTCTTGGGAGTTCCTAAACTTTTGTTACCATGCAAGTGGGTGGCATCTGAATGCACATTTTTAGCCTCTTGCCTTTCCTGTATTCATACAGATCTGTACTGTACATACTCCTGCTCATCTGTGCTCCTTTGAACTCTCCTAGACCTCTACTCCTGGGTGATGCCTGTTTTCATGAACACTACTGTCAGTATTTGTCCATGTTAAATTATTTGCACATGAGGATATCTGTTGTTTCTCTCACCTTGAACTCATTTCTTGTGAGACCCAGTAAAATCAGCACATGTCCTAGAATGCCCATTCCAAAGGCCAGCTAGCTAGCCTAGAGATTTTCCATGTTCTGCTAGGTCCTGCTCTTCCAGCACTTGTCCCTGGTAGGAGTAAAGTTCATATAGCATGTATGGTCACAGTGGTCCATGCTGCTCTAAAACCTTATCTTTCTGCACAAATACTTTTTCAGAGGGCCAAGGGAGTTTTAAAAGGTGTTTCTTATATCCATCTAGTCTGCTCTCCACCCATCTATCTACCTACTCCTCTATCAGTCCATTCCCCCATTCACTTATCTCTATCTACCCATCCACCTGCCCACCCACCCACCTATCAATCAGCCCATTCACTCACTCTTTCTCCCATCCATCCACTCACCCATCCACCTACTCATCCAGGCATGCATCCATCCATCCATCCATCTCCCTACCCATCTATCCATCAGTCCATTCACCCATCCACCAATCCATCCACCAATCCATCAACCCATCCACCTACTCACCCACCCATCTATCCATTTATTTATGCACCCACCCACCCATCCATTTATCCATCCATATTGTATCCACCCACGCACTCATCAATCCACCCACATCAGCCATCCACACATTTTTTGGAGGAAGATTGAGAGCATAGTGTCCTTGTAATGGGTAGGGAAACTTGGACTTGGAGATAATAAATTTTAGTAAGTTATGTAGGTACTATTAAAGCGAGAGAACTAGAAGTCAGATATTTAAAATTTTGTTGCTAATAGTACTGACACTTGTGCAGCAAATTTCTACTTTAAGAAACATTTAGCATCTTGTGATTTTACCAGCCTTCACAACAGCTTATGAGTAGACAGTGTAAGACTCTTTCTTATAGGTGAGGAAGCTGAAGTCAAAGTAGGCAGGTGATTTTCTGATGACCTCTAGACACAGCAGCACCCAAACCCGTGATTCCTTGAAGAATGAGCTTTCTTGCTAGTGTCGCTGGCCCTCGTTTTAAATATCATAGCTGACACCCAACTCAACCAGGCCATTCCCTACAATAACCAATCCTTCTTCCTATGAGCCAGAATTAAACTCCTCCAGAGTTAGGCTAGACCAGCTTACTGAATATAAAGGTGTTTTGAGTTGAACCAAACAACTCAGAATGAATGGGGACAACTGTCCTCTGCCAGCCACATTAATACTTGACTAAGCAGCTATGTGCTGCTGGTTATTTTTTAAAGAGGGAAGCCATTTGGTTTAATAAATGGCTTTTGGCACACCAGCTTTTTCAAACCCTTGAAAAATCATGATAAGAGAGGGTTCCTAGGGTGAACGAGCTGGAAAATTAATAGGAAGAGAAAGTAAGTCATTTGTTTATTCTCATGTTCTCTCTGCCTGGCCATGAGAAATATTTGCTTTTTCCTTATGCCTCTGGTTCTTTGTCAAGTATAATAAAGTCCATAATGATTAGAAGCTTTTGGTAAAAGGTATTTTTATTTATTCTTTGGTAATTTCATAGATGTAATATGTTTTTATCATATCCATACCCTGACACCCCCATTCCCACAGAAGTCCCTCTTCTTCCCCACCAGTCCCCTCCGAGTTTCATGTGTGCATCTTTGTTCACATCTGAGTTCATGTTCATGTCCCGCTGAGTTTAATCAGGCTCACTTGCAGAAGCATAGGTGGGGGTTATTTGGTGGAGCATAGCAACATACAAGTTGCCACACACTGAAGAAAATGGCTCTGGGTTAGAGGTTTTGAATCAGTCTTTGGCTTCTGGTGAGAGAAAAAAAATCTCTACATTTTAATCTTCTTAGACTTTTGTTTCTACCTATATCTCAATAGCATTTTCCAATGGAGAAAGTAAACAGTTTGGATGCACACACTGCTAACCTTCACGTGTAGACAGCATTTTATTTCCCAGGGTCATGGTGGAGGCATCTAAGAAGTAGAGGTTGCCCCCCTGTACTTCATTTACTCTCTCAGAAGATTTGGGATCATTTTAGGAGCTGCTGACTGGGCCTGCCACCGTGGAGTGCATTTTGTGAGCCCGTAGGTCACATGTCTGGATGAGGTCTAGCCAGGCTCCAGTTGTTTGAATAGTCCCACCCTAGGCTGACAAGTATAAAAGAGAGAGTTGCATGTATTGCTCTTTGTGAGAAAAGCCAAGTCCTCATTGAAAGTGGAAACAAAAATACAAAGAGAACTCTCTAAGATTATGCACGGAGCATTCTTGTTGATGGGACATTCTGTACTTTCACAGCTCCAGTCTCTGGGCCTAAGTGGCACTCACAGTCGGTGGAGCTGGGGGCCCAACAGCCTGTGTCTCTAAACCCAACATTGTTGAAAATAAGGTCATCTGTTTCTCTTGGTGTTCGCCCAAGCATTTAGACTGAGATTATTTCCATTCACAAAATAGTGATTTATGAGAAGCTGAAGGAAACGTTGAAGGGAGGCAGGGCCCTCTGATCTGCTTTATGGCGCCTTGGTCAAATTTTTGAACAAATTTCCATGACTAAACTATGGTTGTTTTTTTTTTTTTTAATGGAGTTGATGAACATGGCAGTTGTATATATGTACATGCAAGTGCATGTCCGTGTCATGCGTGTGTGTGTGTGTGTGTCTGTGAGTGTGTGTATCTGTGTGTGTGGTGAGTGTGTCTGTATGCCTGTGGGGGTGTTTACTACTTGAGTGATACAGAGTAGACTCAGTGCTGAGACTGCTATTTCAGAATAGCTAGGCCTGAAATGACCCTCTGGGGCCAGGCCATGCTAAGGCCTGGATGGGAGTTATGCCTGGGTTTACAGTAGACCTGTAGCACTTCTTTCTACACTTACGGTGTTTGAAAGGCTGGGATGTGCCATGCCATGGAAGAAGTCAGAGTGTAGGAGAATCCATGCAGATCTGATACATGCTCTGTGGGTCCTGACTCTAAACTCCCCCGGGAGATAGCCACTGGGAGAAGGTCCAAGCCGCTGGAAGCTGGCAGTTAAGATGTTTATCCCTAGGAAGTAGACATAATCTGAGATCAGAGATACATGTGAAGAAGCTACTGTGTTCAGCCACCACCTCCAAACAAGGCCACGGTGATAGTTCAGTTCTTATAGCTCTCCTCGTCTGTCTAGGCCAGTTTCGGAGGCCTTGGGTAGATTGTTCTGATTACAGGAGCAGGGAGTGAGCTACGAGGTGTTATCAGGCCAGCTGGGTAATATCTATGAAGGGAACGCGTCTGTGAATAGTTACAATGAATGGGGAAGTCAGTAAATCTGAACTGGCCTTGGTGAGCTGGACATTTGATCTCTAGACCTCAGGTTGAATCTAAATGTTTATTTGAAATAAATTAAACCTTATACTGGTACCAGCATTGCAGGTTTAATTTGACACTAAAGCTCTGGACAGCTCACTCCTAAGAATGCTCCTTGCAGGTAAACTGGGAACCTCTTCATGGAAGGCCCAGGGAGTAGAGAAGGTACAGTAGTTTCCACAAGACAGTTCACACAAAAGGTATCTCCAGGCCAGGTCTGGCTCTGACCTTAGGCACATGATTAAACACCCTCTGAGCCCAAAGCCACTAGGATAGAGATGATGCCTGTGTCGCAGGGATTCTGAGTTAGAGTAGAAACGCTCTCTGTTGTGCCTGACCATGCCAGCACTTGTGTGGGGGGCCATCTTTACTTATGTCTACCATTAGGCTGACAGCTGTTTCCAGACAAGCATGCATCCTCTGTGCTTCAAGGTCAAACAGTGTCCATGGCCCTGAGCTCACCATGTTTTCTTGGCCATTACAGGTAGACACCCAGACTGAAGAGAATGACATGAACAAGAGGAGGCGGCAAGGCTTCAACAACCTGGAAGAGGTCTGTGTGCACAGGCTTAGCTGATACAAAGGTCCATGTCTGGAGGACCGGTGGCTCGGGTGTGCTTGACTATAGCACTAGCCCTCATCCCGTTTAGTTTTTTTCTCTTAGGAGCCACTAGGATCCAGGCTCAGTTTGATAGAAAAACAGTCAGTGTTCTGATTCCCATTTAGTTTCTTCCTAGCTGTGTAACCTTGCAGGATGAAATGAGGGGTATGTCTGTCAAATGTGCTGATACATCCAAACTGCTTGAAACTTTGCAGGGTCTTTAGATTTATAAGATGCTCTATATAACATAGTTAATTAATATTGAATTTTTAATTACACTAAGTAGGAAAGAGACATTAGCAGGCCCTCTGCATTTTTTTACTGCCTTTTGGACTTGTAATCTTAAAGCAAATTTGTGCTCTCGAGCGCCACCAGCTGGTGAAAGGAGAAAATTGTAGGAGACTGTGTCAAAGTTGCCTCTCAAAATGTTAGCATAAAGTAGGCGTGAATTCTACTCTAAAGAAATCATTTAAAGAGACATAAGATGTGCAGTTCATTTATTTGTGCCTGTGTATGTGTACATTTTTAAGGCTAATCATGTACCTTGTATGCATGCAAAGGCCAGAGATTGATGTCAAGCGTCTTTCCTGTTTGCTTTCCATCTATTTTTCTGAGACAGGGTCTTACAACAAAGTGATGTCTTCTCTATTAGGCTTAACTGACCAGCCCATAAGCCCCAGGGATTAGCCTGCCTCCACTTCCCAGTGCTATGGCCATGGACATGTACCACTGCACCCAGTTTTCTATGTGGGTGTTGAGGGACCTGAGTTGTCATATTTGTGTGTCAGTCACTTTACCAACAAAGCCATCTCCCCAGCCCTGTACTTCATTCATCAAAGCCATCCGAATTCTGCAAAAGGAAGCATGCATATGTCAAGGCCGCATAGGTGCAGCTTTAGCTAGCCTGCTGGCTAATGTCAGAGATGAGTCAGAGGCACATGGGATAATTTGTAAACTACACTCATGCTTGATTTACAGGACTCACAAGAGACATGCCCCTTCTGTGTGGCTGAAGAGGCTTTATTGATGTATTTTGTAAAACATTATTCTTCATGGCTTAGACTTATTCTGTCTCCCAGCAAGTAAACTGTCAGTCAAGCCAGAAGCCCACCCTGATAGACATTAGGAAATACTAGAAATTTTCAAATGTTATTAATTAGCAGGTGAATGAGCAGGAACTCAGTTTTATAAACCATCGTAACAAGGTCGTCATCGCTCCTCACAGTCTTGTTACCATCATGAATCCTCATGGGATGGGTGTGAGGCACCCTTCACCCTGTCCCATGAATCTGCAGAACCTCCAGTGCAGGCTAAATGTGAGAGCACATCAGACCAACGCAGATTGAGGATCTTTTTATAAAATAGCTGACAAGTGCCCTTCAGAAGTGTCAGAGCCAAGGAAGATAGAGAAATGCCAGAGATTGGAGGAGACTAAGGAGACAGGATGAGTAAATGTGTGGGATCCTGGATGGGAGCCTAGAACCGAAGATGGGTGGGAACGGAAAAGCTGATGCAATCCAAACAGAGCCCCTGGTCCAGATCACAGCGTTAAGCCAGCGTCCGCTCCCCAGCTCTGATAACAGTGCGGTGATTATTCCTGAAGCTACGTCAGAGGTAGCTGGAAGATGGGTGCTCAACAGCAAGCCGAACTTCTTTGTACCTTCTGTGTAAATCTAAAGTCATTTCTGAATTGTTTTTTTATTTAAAAGTTGGAGTTGTGGGTGAACTTGGGAAAAGGAGTACAGAGCAGCAGAGAAAAATGCCTTAAAGCGTGTGCTTGTGATAGCCCAATCCCCCCTCTCTATCTCTATTTCTATCTCTATCTCTCTTTCTCCACTTCTCAGCAAAATGATGCATTTTGGAAACTATTTTATGTATCACTTCTCTACAAGAACTGATTTTGTTTGTCTGCAATAACCTCTTGAAATGGGACATTCCTCCCATTTTGTAGACGGGGCAAATTCAGAGACCTAAAACACCAAGGTCCCAGGGCTGGAAGCAAAAGAGAATTCAGACTTTTAACTGCTGGGTTCCCAAGCTTGCTATGCCTAGTCTTTAGACACACTCTGTGCTGTGAGCATGAGTTCTAGGGCACATCCCTGTTGCCTGGACTCATAGAGGGGCCCTAAGGTCTGAGGATGCCAGGATTCCAATGTGCTGCTTTGATCTTTGCAGCTGCCAGCCTTCTCCAGCCGTAGCTTGGGCTCCAATCAAGAGTATGCTAAAGAAAGTGGTAATCAGAACAAAGTCAAGTACATGGCCAATCAACTGCTAGCCAAGTTTGAGGAGAACACTCGGAACCCTTCAGCCCAGAAACAGGTAAGGCTATCACACGGTCACTGCACCTACCTTCTGGTGGCAGAATCTTTCTAGCTAGAGATTGGCTGAAGTTCACAATCAGGGTTTGACTAACAACAACAATAAATAAATAGTTTTCCATCTGTGACGGGAGACCTGTGCCTGGGCCACCAGGGTTCCATAGCCAAGTAGCGCCAGGAGAGAGCGACCCTCCCAGGAGCATGGAAAAGCCGTGAGTGGGGTTAAGACGAGCACCACTGCTCACCGGGACCCGCCCAGAACCTGTGGGACACAGGGACTGAGGTAAAGTCGGGCATAGGAACCTTCCGGTTTCCATCTGTGGCAGGAGACCTCCGCCTGGGCCACCAGGGTCCCACAGCCAAGCAGCACTAGGAGAAAGTTACTCTCCCAGGCCCTCAGGACACAGAGACTGAGGAGGAAAAGTTAGGGACAGGAACCTACCGGTTTCCATCTGTGACAGGAGACCTCTGCCTGGGCCACCAGGGTTCCATAGCCAAGCAGCGCCAGGAAAAAGTCACCCTCCCAGGCGCGTGGAAAAGCCATGAGTGGGGATAAGACAAGCACTACTGCTTACCGGGACATGGAGACCTCAGCCTGGGCCACAGGGCTCCAGGAGAGAGCTGGTATCCCAGGGGTGCTGACACACCTTCAAGCATAGGCAAAACCACCACTTCTGTTCAAACTCACTGGATCAAGAGGGACCCTTGCAGAGCCATCAGGACACAGGAACCAAGGGACCGCTGGGGACAAGATCCTTCTGGTTTCTGTCTGCACCCCAGAGCTGACCCTATGCCACAGCACTCCAAACCCAAACACCTCTCAGAGAGAGCTGGTCTTCAAGGAGTATTGATACAGAGGCCTGCAGGAGGGACAAGCCACAGCCAGACAGAGTAAGATCAGCTAACATCAGAGTTAACAAGATGGCAAAAGGCAAGGGCAAGAACATAAGGAACAGAAACCAAGGCTACTTAGCATCACCAAAACCACAGCAAGCCCTGGATATCCCAACATACAAGAAAAGCAAGACTCAGATTTAAAATCAGTTCTCATGATGATGATAGAAGACTTTAAGAAGGACATAAATAACTCCCTTAAAGAAATAAAAGAGAACACAGGTAAACAGCTAGAAGCCCTTAAAGAGGAAACACAAAAATCCATTAAAGAATTACAGGAAAACACAATCAAACAGACGAAGGAAATGAACAAAACCATCCAGGAACTAAAAATAGAAATAGAAACAATAAAGAAATCACAAAGGGAGACAACCCTGGAGTTAGAAAACCTAGTAAAGAGATCAGGAGTCATAGATGCAAGCATAACCA
>CM052703.1:84170887-84292824 GCA_028551405.1 Uromys caudimaculatus | reverse complement strand
AGGACAAAACGGCAACCAACAGATTGGGAAAAGATCTTAACCAATCCTATGTCTGATAGAGGGCTAATATCCAATATATCTAAAGAACTCAAGAAGTTAGACTCCAGAAACCAAATAACTCTATCAAAAAAATGGGGAACAGAGCTAAACAGAGAATTCTCAACTGAGGAAATTCGTAGGGCTGAGAAGCACCTAAAGAAATGTTCAACATCCTTAGTCATCAGGGAAATGCAAATCAAAACAAGTCTGAGATTCCACCTCACACCAGTCAGAATGGCTGAGATCAAAAACTCAGGTGACAGCAGATGCTGGCGAGGATGTGGAGAAAGAGGAACACTCCTCCATTGTTGGTGGGATTGCAAGCTGGTACAACCACTCTGGAAATCAGTGTGGTGGACCCTCCGAAAAATGGACATAATACTACCTGAGGACCCAGCTATACAACTCCTGGGCATATACCCAAAAGATGCTCCAACATGTAATAAAGACACATGCTCCACTATGTTCATAAAAGCCATATTTATAATAGCCAGAAGCTGGATACAACCCAGATGTCCCCCAGCAGAGGAATGGATACAGTAATGTAGTATATTTACACAATGGAGTACTACTCAGCTATTAAAAACAATGATTTAATGAAATTCGCAGGCAACTTGAAAATATCATCCTGAGCAAGGTAACTCAGTCACAAAAGAACGAACATGGTATGTACTCACTGATAAGTGGATATTAGCCCAAAAGTTTGGAATACCCAAGTTTCACTTTACAGTAACTGCTGGACTGAGAGTGAGGTCCCAGATGAAGGAGTTGGAGAATGGACTGAAGGAGCTGAGGGAGTTTGCACTCCCATGGAGAGAGCAACAGTGTCAACTGGCCCAACTCCCCTGGTCCTCCTGGAGGCTGGACCACCAACCAGAGAATACACATCGAGGGACCCATAGCTCGGACCACATATGTAACAGAGGAGGGCCTTGTTGGCCATCAGGGGGAGGAGAGGCCCTTGGGGGTGTTAGAGGCCCCAGTAAAGGGGAATGCCAAGGTGGGAATAGGGGAGTGGATGGGCGGGTGGGTGGGAGGTGGAATATCCTCATAGAGGTGGGGGAGGGGGAGGGGATGGGGGTTTCCAAAAAGGAGACCTGGAAAGGGGAAAACATTGGAAATGTAAATAAAGTATCAAAAAATAATTAATTAAAAAAACAATAAATAAATAAATAAATAAATAACAACAACAAAAACCCTCCAGTCTTCTGGTTACAAAGTAACAGACTTTTCCATGGGGGCAGGTAGCAGTTCTTTTCTACTTTGGAGTCTGTCCTGTTAGAACATTTAGTCCTCCATAGTGGATAGCTCAACAAGTGTGGTGGCATCCCAGTAAAACCAATTTACATGAACAGGCCCCTGGATTAGACCCATGAACCACAGTTTGCTGGTGCTCATCTTGCAGTAATTAAATCCATTTTCTTTTTTGGTTTTGTACTCAAACCATAATTAGTAGCCAATACGAGATGGGACAATTCGAATTGAGAGACTGTGTGAGAGAGCACTGCCCCGGTCCATGGTGAAGTGATGGGCCCCAGTCAGAGGCATTGACTAAGATAACAAGGACTTGACCAACATCCCCAGTGTTCCTTGGTGTCTCTCCCCTCCTCATGCCACAGCAGGCCCTGACAGGGTGCTGTGCCTGACCAGGGCAGGCCGCTGCTGTGCCTGACCAGGGCAGGCCGCTGCTGTGCCTCAGACTGCTGAGTCCTCTCTGATGCACTCACTTGAAGTCTGTGTTCATAGCTTGTTTACTCTCACTTGCCTTGGATACACATTGTCATATTATGACATATTGTCATTATTACAAAACTCTGGGGTCAGATTCCCTTTGTGTATGGAGGACACCAATCCCATGACAGAAATTGACTCATTTTGTGGGGGACAGTCTCTTCACTGGTTAAGTTCAGAGGCAAACATGAATGGCTCCACACCTCTCCTGGATAACTAACCTTCCCCAGGAAGTGGCTTTGCTACAAAAGGGCAATTTTCTTGAGTCCTGTCTTTGTCTAAACATAGTTTCAATGGTCCCTTCTGGAGGCCTGACTTCCTATAAGCTCCAGTGTTAGGGAGGGCTCTGTCCATTTGGCCTGGATATTGCTGTCTTGGAGTGGGCAAGAAGCTCTCTGTTTCTGGGAGGACTGTTCTGGACATCCTAGCATGGCGTAGGCTGGCAATGATGGCCCAGAGCCCTGTGTTTGAGCCAAAAGCAAGGCCTGTGGGATTCACACGTCCCAGAGCAGGGGACTACAGGACTTGTCTATCCACATGCTTGCAGAGCCAGGGATCCAGTTTCCCAGCTGGGCCAGGCTTGCAGGAACCTAGCCAGCCCCACCTCTGCTCCTCAGCACTGTATATCCTTCTCCCTGTTTCTCCTGTCCTCCCTCCATATGCCTGGGCCTCACTTGCCTTTTCTTTCCGGTCTCCTGGGGCTGCCTCTCTGGACCTGCCTTTCTACTCTCAGGACTGCCGCCGGGTCTCAGGCCTAGGTAAGCCTGTCCTGTGCTCTGCCTCTCGCTGCCCCAAGCTGGAGGAGTCCACTCCCAGGCTTCCACCTCCTCTGAAAAGGCAGGTAGGGCTCTTTCTAGTGGATACTATTTTGGTAAAGCCAGTGGGAGGGGACTTTGAGCCAAGGGGTGGGATCCATGGCTCCCTCTAGCCCCCAAATATGACTGAATGTAATGTCCCTAAACTAATCTTATGGATAAGATCACTATCCTTATGTGTCAGAACAACCACACAGGTCTACCTGAAGTATATGCCACTGGTCCCTCAGACCATCATAGGTGTTACCCAGCCACCCACACCCACTCGGTGCTGTTGCTGGGGGGTGGGGGGAGTAAGCAACTCCATGTGGCACTTTGGGGAATCCATGTCATGCTTTAGTACAGAGAGCTAGTGAATAAGTTGATTTCCAAGATATTGAAAAAGTAATAGTAGAATGGGATCAGGGTGCCTCGTGGCTAGACCCACTGAAGAGCTGAGGCGTGGCAAAAGCTTTTCCAGATGTCTGAGCAGCCAGAGCCTTCGTGGAGAGACTGTGGCTTATCCTGTCTCTGGCTTTGGAATCTGAACAAAGTCAGGATGAGTACCCACAAATCCCAGGGTCATCTGGTGAGCACTGGGTCTTGTGTGTTGCTCTCATAGCAGAGGAGGAGGGCGGTCAGACAGGTCTAATGCAGCAACTGTGTCTGTGTGCTTACCAGTCCTTTGAGGGTCAGGAATGCTCATACATACTCAGATCAATCAGTCTCTAAAGGGATGGGCCAGGCCTTCCTTAAGGCATCCTAGATAGTCTCAAAATATGGGTACTCATGGGTACCAGGGTTATAGAGGTTTGTCTGGGGGGGCTCTTAGGCCCAGGACTGAATACTGCTGATTGGATACTGGGGACACCAATACAAATGCAGAAGCTCCTCCTCTGCCCAGGCTACTCTGTGACCTTTCTCAAGGTGGCACCTGCTGCTGTGCCCTCTGTCTCTGGTCCTCACGGTGGTTCCTTATGGAGGTGGGGCCTATGAAGGGCAGGAAGCTGACCTCCCCCTCTCTCTCAGTTCTCCACGGTGGCAACAGGACAGGTGCTCAGAGAACTCAATCAAGTACCTGCTAGTGGCGAGTGCCCCAGCAGACCCTGGAGAGCCAGGGCCAAGTCAGACCTGCAACTGGGTGGGGCTGAAAATCTTGCCACCCTGCCTCCCACCTGCCAAGGGGCACAAGCTCTGTCCGGGGTGCTCCGGCGGTTGCAGCAAGTAGAAGAAAAGGTTCTTCAGGTGACTGTCCTCTCTGCCTGCCTCTGTCCATATCCCATCCCACCTGCTCCTCATCCTGGTCCCTCTCCCTCTGGTTCCCTGCCTGTCTTCCGTCCTCTGTGTGTGAGGAGACAATCCTGGCTCACTCCTTCCCCTCTCCCTTGGAGGCAACCCTCATGGCCTTGTCACTTTCCTTCTCCTTTCTCACCTTGACTGCAGAAGAGGGCCCAGAACTTGGCTAACAGGGAATTTCACACAAAGAACATTAAAGAGAAGGCAGCTCACCTGGCCTCCATGTTTGGACACGGGGATTTACCACAGGTAAACCAGGGGCTTTCAGTGTCTTCAGGAACCAAGGCTGGGTGTCTAGTCAGGTAGCTAGGGACCAGTCCCGGCAGCTCTTCTATAGTACAAGCAGCCTTGATAAATTTGAGCTAAGAGACCCCAATGCATAGCTTTTAGATGGTAAACACATTACAACAAAAGAAAATGGAGACAGGAAAATAAGCCAAAGTCAAAAGAAACCATTACCTAGCAAAAACATGCCCCATTAAGATCCTAGTAAGGCTGAGTGTGGTGGCACACTCCTTTAATCCCAGCACTCAGGAGGCAGAGGCAAGTGGATCTCTGTGAGTTTGAGGCTAGCCTGGTCTTTACACTGAGTTCCAGGTCAGCCAGAGCTACACAGTGAAACCTTGAGTCAAAACAAAGTAACATTAAATCAAATGGAACAACCCTAGTCAAGGGTATCCAGTCTTTTGACTTTGGGATATGATGCTGTCATTCACAGCCGTGCTTGGTCACGTTTGTAGTTATCCTGGGATGTGGGTGCCATGTGGCATGTGGATATAGTATGCTTAGATAATTTCTAAGTAGACTTTGAGCTTCCTGAGAGTCACTGCAAGGAGGGACGCTGGTCAATTGCAAGGCTCTGGGTGCCTTAAAGGTGAAAGTGAGCCAAATGCTTGGCCTGTAACAACAGCCCGTCCTTCTCAATCAGGGAGGCACTGAATGATGAGCCAAAGCCATGCCTCCACCTCAGCTCTGTCTCTCAAAGCAGCAATGCTAAGCTAATACAAGAAACTTTGCCTTAGCCTGGAAAGTACAGCTTCCTCCAGACTGCCTACCAATTTAGAAACTGGTAGAAAAAGAAGGTGTTTGTATAGCCGGAACTGTAAGCATAATAGCGAAGCCCTGGAGGTGGGAGTGGGATTATACCTGTGAAGTCCTCCTTCTTCAGCAAGCTGTCTCTAGAACACATCTCTGCCAGCTTCAGCCAGCTTCCTCTCGTGTCTCCAGCTGTCACTGGAGTCATGCATAGAGGAGTGCTCTGCGCCGAATTCATTGCCAGGGCTCTAGCAGCCTCCAGGAGGCCAGCAAGTATGTGCCTACAGTTGCAGAAACCCCAGCTCTGGCCCTCTGCCCCGGCTGGCTCAGGCTTCTCCCCTCCTAAGCCTGCAGCTGCTCCCTCACACCAAACTCTATGAGGGCTTCTCATGAGCACTGCAGTCTGGGGCGGCTCTAGGCAGGAACAGAATGGGTCTCCTCTGGTTCTTCAGGGAGCTGGAACTGAAGCAGATTGCAGGTCATCCGGGAGCCACATAATCCCACTTGGCTCCAAAGACACTTCTGTGTCATCCTGAGACATGGGCCTCAGTGTCTGCGCCTCCATGGGTATGTCAAAGGCATGACTGCTACACCTGCCACAGCCATAATCCTATCTTTATTCTGTCTCTGTTCCATTCAGGATAAACTCCTATCTAAACGCGTGCCTCACGCTCATCCTCCATCTCCTCCCTCTTGCCTTCCGTCTCCTGATCCAGCTGCTGCTTCCTCTCCACCCGCTGCTGACTCTGTTTCTCCTGCCAGAAAGGTAGTCGCCCTGGATCATGGCCTCCTCCACCCCTGCGTGTTCTGAGTTGTTCTCAGGCTCCATCTGGCCGGCACAGCCAAACATCTGGAGCTAGGCTTGGCTGGGATGGAAGTTTGTTAGATATTGTACAAAAGCCCCAGATCCTGTTTGGGTTTTGTGTTAGTGCATACACGTAGCAGAACAGCTGCAGCCTGCACTGTGAGGGTCACTGTCACACATAAAACATGCATCAGGGCCCCAGATGCCAGGCCCTGCCCAGGCACTGAGAAAATAAAGAGACGCTTTGGACCCCTTGCTATTGTTTGAACAGAGATACCACCCCATCATAAGAATAATCACACATTTAATATGTGAAGATACGTATGTAGCATGCCTGACCTAAGCAAATGACAACTTGATATAGCAAGCTTAATACAGTACTATTCGTGAACTTTATAAGATGTATATTGGGCAAGATTATAGGATCAGAAAGAAGCCTGGGAGAGTCAAGAGGCATGATAGGAGATCTGTGTGGAAGGCTCCACAGGAATAGTTTTCTAGACAGATGTGTGGGGCTAGGGTGTGGTAGAAAGTGGCCAGGGTGGGCAGACATGACTGTCATGAAATAAGAGGGCAGAATGTCTGATGTCACCAGCTTTGGGGTGACAGTGTGTGAGGGTGTGCAGAGGGTATCACAGAGTACTGTCAGCGTATTACTGAGTTTCCTCCTCTGACTGGGCTACAGTGAGCTCCTGGAAGATCCACTCTATCTATGTTCTCGAAGAATGAATTGGGTAGCAGTACAGAAGCTAGCTAGCTCAGAGGGATACAGGTGGGGAGCTAGCTGTGACTCAGTGGAGAGTGAAACGTTCTGTGAACAAGTGTTAGTTTGGATCTAGGGCACATTTTTAACCTCCAGGACAAGCCAAACTGTTCCACTGAGCTCACAGTCTGTTGTTGGCCTGTCTCCTGCAGAGGTCGGCATGCACAGAGGTTGGCGTGCAGGGCTGAATGCTCCCTGTCTGAAGCTCCCTGACTCCTGGGTCGCTTCTGTATGGCTGAGCTGGTATGCTTCCCGAGTCCTGCTGTTCTTTTAGCAAAGGACACCAAGTTGCCCCTCCTTCTGTAACTGGGAGTTCTGTTCCCATTGACACCCCAACCATGTGTAGGGAGATATGTATAGAAAGAATCTCCAAAGAAAGATGAAATCTTATTAGCTGCCCCCTTATTAGCTTATTAGGTTCCCCCCCCCCGAGCATAAAGCTCCCCCAAAGACCAGGAGGAAGTGACACAGATACTCCTGAATTCAGTGTTACTGAAAAACAATCATGGGCATGATATCAACACAGCTGCATCCTGGTCAGCATCAGCCCGTCTGTCAGCTGTTTGCCTTTAAGCCCCCTGGCCTATCAGGGCCTCTGTTCTCCCCACCCATTGTAAAGAGGAATCCTGGCTCACAGCGTGGTGAGCTATGTGAGTGGAGACAGGCATTTTTGCGAGCACCATGCCATCAGCAAAGTCTCAGGATAGACTTTCTATCAAGGGAGCTACTTCCATGGGAAGCATCACCTCCACCCTTGAGCTTGATGGAATGACGGGGTTGAGGACTGAAGGCATTGGCCACAGGCCAGGCAGTGGCTCCAGTGGTCAGCCAGAGCCACCTTGATTCTCACTGCCCAGCTCCTCTTCTATTTCCTGGGCCCATCAAATCTGATCTCAACAAGGCCCTCCATCCCTCTCTCTGCCCCTGATTTTCTTCTAGAAGAGGTTCTCTCTACCTCCTAAGTGACAGCAGAAGATAGACCCTGGGGCTGACATACTCTTCCTTGTCAATAGTAAGCTTATCCCTGTCACCCTGTCATAGAGCCCTTCCAGGGCCTTTCTCACCAGGCTCATGGGCAGTTTTTAACCAAGGTCTCTCACTAAGCTACTGAGTGAACCTTCATTCACCCAGCAAGTATTTATTAAACTTGGGTTGGATACTTCAGGCTCTTGGCATATGTATCAGTGAATCAGAGTTAAGCCCCTATACTAAGGAAGCTGTGTTATAGTAGGAGGAAAAGCCAATATTAATGTGCTGTATAAATGAGTCATATATGTCACAAGGTAAGATGATAATTGCTGTGGAAGATTTACAGCACTAGCAGGAGCCTAGGGTGCTGGAGACAAGGAGCAGTATAAAGTAGAACGAGCAAGAAGGGCTGCCCTATGTCTGTGAGAACTGAGCAGAGGCAGAGGTAGATATGAAGAGAAAGGTTTAAGGAGAATCCTGGGGTCCATGGTTCTCAGTCCATGGTCCAATCATCTCTCTGAACCAGATGGAAACAGCCCTGTCAGGGTACAGCCCACAAACTGGTTCTGGAAGACTACTGGAGCCCACTTCCATGAAACCTCCATACCTGAGGATGGAGAGACTAAATGAGATTGGTTTTGAGATGGTCCTGCCTCTGGAGCTTGACCCTCTGCCCTTCCATCTCCCAGACCAACCCTGGCCATCCATCATGAGATGGATGTGTTATTGGGATTTTTTTATTTTGTTTGGTTGATTGGCTGGTTTTTTTTTTTTGGGTTGTTTGTTGTTGTTGTTGTTGCTGTTTTGTTTTGTTTTGTTTTGAGATGGTTTCTCTGTGTAGCCTTGGTTGTCCTGGAACTCATTCTGTAGACCACACTGGCCTTGAACTCAGAGATCTGCTCGCCTTTGCCTCCTAAGTGCTGGGATTAAAGGTGTGCGCCACCACTTCCCATAACTGGGACATTTTAACAGCTTCCAGCTTGTTAATCACAGGCCAATGTACATTTCAAATGTGGCTAGGAGTAATCTTTGGAGCTCTTAAAAGGGAAAGGAACCACCCCGGCACATGGGCAAGTGACTGAATCTCTCTGTGCTTCAGTTTCCCCCCCGTGCCCACACTCAAAGACTCCTAGGGTTCTTCTCACTGAGTCCACAGTGGGGACAGGGTTGTGAGAGTCCAGTTGCAAGCCTCTGGATAGAATATTGCTGGCCCTGCCCCACCTAACCTTTCCCTCCCTCCAAGATCCCATCCTTAGGTCAAAATCAGGCTTTGCATATGCAATATCTACCATCATCCTAGCCCCCTCTGAGGACAGACTTGACTGCCCTTTGCATCAGACGCTGACTTGTTGATAGACAATCTCATTCCATCCTGATGGCACCACTCCCAAGAAGAAAACCTGAAGCTGGATGCTTCTTCCTATCAGATGAGGAAGTGCTCTGACTGCCCAGTGTGAGGCTGCTACAATTCACAGAAGGTAGAGGAAGAAAAATACCTGGAAGTTATGCTTAGCTTCCTATCAGGCAGCATGCTCTGATCCTGCTTTGGAGTTGTACCCCAGCCTTGAGAGTCCAGGATGGTTCACTTTGTCAGGGGAGCAGCTTTGGTCACACTTACCCTGAGGATCACCCTTTACCTGCAGAAATGCAAACATGAGTCACCATCTCCAAAGTCAGGGCTTTGCCTTCAGTCTCTGCCTGGCACCTTCTCAAATGATGCTTTTTTGAAGTTCAAATAGATCCTGTGGACTTTTATTTGAATAATCACAGAGTCTTGAGGCCCTCTTTTGTACCACCCAGTGTCAAAACCTTGGGCTGTGGGTTCCATCCTTGTCTTGTGACCAGTGTCATTTTCTCCTTTGTTTTATCAAATCCCTATTCATTTTTTTTTTCTTTGAAAGGGGGAAGCCAGTCAGTTTGGTCCATAGCTTGGCTGTTGGCATTTGCCAGAGTTCTTACAAGAACGAGATGGTGGGGAATGATTTGACAGTTAGGCCACTATGATTTGACAGTTGCTTCACTATGACTTAGCCAGATGACAGGGCCAGAAGAGCAAGGAGCCCCCCCAAAAAAAGCTTCCCCTACTCCCTGGGGTGTTTGTGTTAAGACCAGATTTGCAAGATTTACCTGGGATTTTCGTATTAAAAGGAGATGCCATCAGTGGGCATGCTTTGGCCGGACAATCTGTCTTGTGTTATCTGATGCTAGGACAGATCTCAAGGCCCCCTCCTCCATCCTTAGCATCTTCCCTTTGCCCCAGGGAGGGGGCTAGGCAGCACTGTGTGGGCTTCTGATATACACCAGTCTAGGGAGATTTAAATATACCAGTGCTGGTGTGTTTTAGGGAAGGAAGATGTTATTAAGTAGGAGAATCTGAGCTTAGAATCAGACTTGACTTTAAAGGCTCACTGTGTAACCTTGGACAAGGTAACAGGCCTCTCAGAGCATTAGTTTCTTAGCCTATAAGCAAAACACCTGAAGTAAATTGAGTAAATGTTCCCTTTCCCCATAGAAGAGACATCTAGAAGAAAGCTCATCTACCTAAAGTGCATATCTCTAAAATTGCATTCATTTTAAGGGTTTCCATTTTCTACACCAGCCACTTAAGAACAAATGCCATCCTGGGTAATTTAGAGTCCAAAGGGCTTCAAGACTCACCTGCAAAGCTATGAGTGCTAGGTATGTATGACCAATACATACACCTATCACCAGGTATAAAGGGGGGCAGACAAAGACTTCCCTGGGAGTTCCCAGCCCTCAAGACTTGCCTCAGCTCTGAGCATGTCATTTTCAAAACCCTCAAAAGAGACAGTGTTGGTAACTTGCCTTTTCTTTGCCTTGGGCAGAAAGACAAGGAACCAAGTCCAATAGCTAGTTCTCTGTGGTTTTCTTATCTAGGAGCTTCTCAGTGGGGAATTCCCTGACCCACAGGACCCAAGAGACTATTCAGGTTCTGCTGATTCTCAAAACCCCTGGAAGCTTGATTCTTGTTCCCCAACTGCCTTGTGTGGGCTTGCTTGATGCTCAGAACATGCTAGCAGGACATAGATGGCTCATCTGCAGAGATGCACAGCCTGAGGACCTACTGTGTGAGCTGAGTTCTGGGCCCCACTGTTTTGCCACAAAGGGTCCTACATCCTCCTTCATTGAGAGAGATGGCCAAGACAGGACAACTGACATCAGAGAAACAGTATTGAGGAGTAGCTGAGCTATCCTGGTCCAGTGTGAGAAAGACTCTTACATCTGGGTAGAGATCTGAGCTAGAAGGGGGTCACAGAACTATGTGAAGACTGTCTCTTGGTGGAAGGCCAGTCACCCCTACAGTTTCTGGCATCGATGCTTGTGACAATATCTATGTTACCATGTTTGAATCAAGAGTGTCTCGGGGAGGACAAAGCCACATCTTGTTTGTGCAGACAAGAGAGGGAGAGGGAGAAGGAGTGTCTAAAAGCCAGAACTCCAGACTACATGTGCTCCAGTCTCACTGACTACCTGCTGAGGACCTCTAGGTGGCCAGCACTAGTAAGGCTCCACCCAAAGTCATTTGTTTGTATTGTGTCCATGTCTGTGTGTGTCTATATAAATGTGTGTTGGGTGTAGGTACCTATAGAAAAAGGCATTGGATTCCCTGAATTTGGAGTTAAAGGCAGTTGTGAGTCACCTGATGTGGGTACTGGGAACTAAACATGGGTCTTCTGAAAAAGGAAGGCACTCAACCTCAGAGTCACCTCTCCAGCCACTATCCAGGGTCTTTCAGGATGCTTCCACAACACTGCAAGCTTGGGAGTATCTCCCCATTTCACAGTTGGGGAAATTAAGGTTCACAGAAGAGAAATAATATATATGTGAGGTTAGTCAAAGGTCATGTTAGATGATGACCTGCCCCAAATAACCAACCTTCTGTAACTCATTCTAACAAATTCACTGAAAAATAGTTTGAATTCAAAAGGAACAGCAAATAGTGAAAAATATTCAAATTCTTGAAAATTATAAGACTATTGGAAGTTATATAAGCACTGGAAAAAATGGTCCCAGGGTAGTCTGAAATTGCTAATTTTTAATGTTTTTTGGTTAAGTCATCAGGTTGTCCAGTTTCACATTTAAATAAATTCTTCCTAGACAGATCGCCAGCATCCCCCATCCAGCCCCAGCCCCACAAACACGTGGTTTGCTAGTCGGTGTATGTGAATCTTCTGCTAAGAATGCATGGCTCTTAAGCTGTGTTTACCCCCAGGATGAATTCTTTTGAAGTCTCTGCACAAGCTATGCATTTCATCCTTTCTCAGAAGTCATGCCACCTGTAACTCCCTAGCTGGTGAAATGTGGCTCCCAGGCAGAGACTAGGTTATAGTCTCCTCTCACAGAGCCAAGATAGTCTTCCTCCTGTCAAGAAATAGAGAGAAGGAGCTAGAAAGATGGCTCAGTTAAGAGAACCTGGGTTCAGTTCTCAATACCCCAGTGGCTCACAACCATCTGTAACTGCAATTCCAGGGCACCTGATGCCCTCCTCTGGCCTCCAGGAGTACCAGGCATGTACACAGTACACATACATATGTGCAGGCAAACCCTCATAAGTCTAAAATAATTTTTAGAAGGAAGATAACTCCCAATCTTCAGAGTAACGCTCACTTCCATGCTGGTCCTGACTAGCTTGCAATAGCCCTCTCATCCCTTGAAGCAAGTCCCCATCTCTTGCGTTCCTAGCTACCTCTGTAAGTCCTTTTTCTGGCTCAGTGATCTGGGATGGTTCCCAGCAGGTGGAAGGACAGACTGGAGGGGAGACCTACTGTTGACTTAGCTCATAATGAAAAGTCTGGATGTGGTCTTCATTTTGGACATTACTGTCTTCCAACTCCCCACCCAGCTGCCGGGTGACTTGCACAGCTGATTGGAACAACCTGAACAGGCTGTGACTATCCCAGTGTGTTTGGGGGACACTCCCAGAACCCTCAAAGTCCTCTGCCAGCTTCGGTGATTTTCCCCTAAGACAGGATTGCTTACAAGTTCAGTGGCATAAAGTGCTTATTAGCTAAGTAGTTAATGAGGTCTCATTAGAGACTTGGATTTCTAGTCTCAGACAAGACAGGCTGAATCTCGGCTCCATCAGGAGGCAGGTACAGTCTGTGGGTGTTACAGTACCCCTCGCCTCCTTTCTGGGAGAGCGATATAGAGCCAGTTCACATCATAGGAGGCTGGGTGGGCAGTACCAGGGGGAAAGCTGGCCTTTCTACCCTCTTTATTTTTCAAGCAAACCTTGGGTTTTGTCTCTCTATCTGAGGGACAGAGTCGGAGGTCCTCCCAGGGGATGGAATATCAGACAAACAATGGCTTATTGTCTAGAGCCAACACACCTGAACCTTCCTAGAAGAAGCAGCCAGATTTCTTGGCTTGTGCAGAATCCTAAAAGTAGGAAAAGACTACATGAAAGCAAAGTTCTTATTTTTCCCAGGCTAGCCCTTGGGGCAAGGGTGGGATAGGGAAGTGCCTGGCCTGGCAGCTGCTGCTTGCAAGTCAAGTCATAGAGGCTTTGTACAGGCTCCTCAGAGGCTCTAACACAGAAATATCAGAACCCCTGCCCTCCAGCAACTTGAAGCCATGGTCCTTATAGTGTCCCCCAAACCCTCCTCATATTGACTATCCCAAACTGCTCTCAACGGTATAGCTTCTAGAATGACCAGAGGTGTGAGGGTCTCCTCTCTTCTTCCTTTCTGTTAATCCATACTCCCTGCTTTGTCAGGGATCTGAAGAGTTAGCTTCAGATGCTGGGGTATGGTAGCTCTGCTCCAGGAACTGGGCGTCCATGCTTGGTTGTAGTTCCCTGGACCTCCTGCTTTGTTCTCAAGTCTGGTAACAACCAGATTAGACATGGCTTCCAAGAGCAGGCTTGGGTTTAGATGGAAAGCAATTGTTTTATCATATAAGACTCATTACTTGAGGCAACTTTTACCAGAGTCCTGTCAGTCTAAATGACTGCTAGTTCTGCCATTCCTCTCAGAGGTTGAATTTGGAAGGCAGCAAGGTCTTGAAGCCCCCCTCATGAGCCTGGGGATCACAAACAATACTTCTGTTCTCTTGGGCTATGCATTATTCACCTCCAGGCACAGCAGACAAAGTCTTCCCAGTGCGGTCTGTCAGCTGCTCCGGAAGTGGAGTTGGCTGGGCCTGGATGTGGGCTTATTCCATGCCCTACTTGAGCTGTTCAGTGATGCTGATCTGTAGCCATCCCTCCAAGAGAGCTGTCTTCCTGGATGCTGCAGTTGGTTGCTGAGCAGATTATGGGGCAGGGCTAAGATCCAGCTCCACTCTAGACTGGTTCTAAGGTATGGCACAAAGCCATGAGCTTCCAGACTTGGTTTACTCATTAGGAAAATGTAGATTGTTGCATCTTGGGGGGGGGGGGGGAACCAACAGACCCATTAACCACAAACACCGCCCTCCACCCATGACTATAATTCCATTGTCTATGCTTTCGTTGTTGGTTTTGTTTGTTTGTTTGGTTGGTTGGTTGGTTGGTTGGTTGGTTGGTTTTGTTTTTCTGAGTTGGGGGGGCAGGACCTCATTCTATAGTCCAGGCTGGTCTAGACTGTACTATGTCACTCACACTGGCCTCAAATTCACAGCAATTCTCCTGCCTCAGCTTTCTGAGTGTTGGGGAATCCAGGTATGTGTCACTGTGCCCTGGCTCCATCTCTGTGATTTGACAACCCTGTACAACTCAGAGGAGGAGAAATAGGCATTTTCTTCCTTTTGCTACCCCCAGCTTTTGGCTTCTTTCCTTTTGTCCACTTTCATGACTCTGGTATCTACTCCTGGTGCTCTGGCTTACCTCTGGAGATTCTGGGGTTCCACTTTCCCATGGGAAGGAACCCTTTACCACCTTGCCCTATGTTCCTGCTGGATGCTAACTGCCTTTCCTTTTATCTGTTTCCTTGCTTCCTCGCCTCTGCTCTTGGCTAGCTGACAGTAGGGAAAGTGTCCAGTGGAATAGGGGCGGCGGCCGAAGTTCTGGTCAATCTGTACTTGAATGATCACAGACCTAAGCCACAGGCCACCTCTCCAGACCTGGTAAGGAAATGCACTGTCGTCAGCCTCGACCTGAAGATATTTGCCCAGCCTCCCTGGGCAAAAGTATGTGACGATTGAAAAGGAACCGTTCTCAGGGCCACAAGGGGGTGTTGAACGTCAGCTGGATCCAGCAGAGGTTGGGGGAAGCCACATTTCCTCAAAGACTAACTTCATTTGGGTCCTTGTGGTTGATTTTTCAAGCAAGGCATGTGCCCTGCTATCCATGGCTTTCAGGATCCATTCAGCACCAGGCTCTGCAGGGCTGTTGGACAAGTTCCCCCACCCCCATCCCTTCAGTTTTTAGTGTCAACCTAAGCAGACCTGGGAACTGAGACATGAGTAGCAAGGCAAGTGAATCTTCCCTCTGGCTCTCTCCCTCCTGGATCTTGGTGGCATATTGCCATCAGCAACACTGGGCACTGACTGTTGATTTATTCTCCTTCAGGCAGGGATGGGATGGGGGGACTGGCCTGGCAGCTGCTGCTTGCAAGTCAAGTCATGGAGGCTTTGCACAGACTGAGGAGGCCCAGCACCAGTCTGCTCCAGCCCTTCCCTACCCCATTGCAAGGAAGGAAGGAACTATAAGACAAAAATACCCCTTTTCTGCACTCTCTTGAATAGATTTAAGGTCACACCCAGTCTTTACTTGATCCCCATCACTGCAGTGAGTAAAGACATATAGCACATATGTCTTGACTTCTTTTCCTGTTGCCATGATGAAGCACCCTGACAAATATAGTTTCAGTGGGGGTTATTCGGCTCACAGTTCAAGGCCCAGTCAAGCAGGAACTTGAAGCAGCTGGACACACTGTATCCACAATCAGGCAGTAGAGAGATATCAGCTCAAGCTTATTGCTGTTCCATATATACAGTCTGAGCTCCCAGCCAGAGGATGGTACCACTCCCAGTGGGTGAGTCTTCCACTCAGTAACTAGTGGTAATCCACCGCAAGCATACAGAGAGGCCCGTCTCTCAGGTGATACTAGAGTCTATCAAGTGGACAACTAGCACTGACTGTCACACTTTACCACTGTAGTATCCAGTGACATTTGTCCTCTAGGACTCAAGAAAGCAACACTAGGTAGACGTGTTCAGGCAAGATGTTCCCTCATTTAGGTCAGTCTGGGAAGGGGCCCTGCAGGACTGGGGGCTTTGTGGAGACTGTCTTACTGTACCATGTTCTTCTTTGCAGTGACATAAACTGTAGCCAAGAGCCCAGAAGTCCCTGTGATTTTTTTTAAAGAATTTCAACAAGCCTAGGCCTGGCCTTTGAAGACTTATTCAGCCCTAGTACTTTGCTCTTTTCTCCTGCCTACAGGATTCCCTACGAAAGGTGTTCCCCGTGAGCCTGGGTGGCAGGGACAACTGCTACTTTTGTAAGAAGCGTGTGTACATGATGGAGCGGCTGAGTGCTGAGGGCCACTTTTTCCACCGTGAGTGCTTCCGATGCAGCGTCTGCGCTGCCACCCTGCGCCTGGCTGCCTATGCCTTTGACTGCGATGAAGGTAACCCTGGGGACCAGGAAAGCCAAGCCTCTGGCCTTGGTCTCAGATGTGACCTTGTTCTGGGGGGGGGGGGGCTCTAGGACACCCAACACTTACCAACAGGGAGTATGGTATCATCAGGAATGCTGCTTAGGCAAACTGGGAGATGCTACCATAGAGAACAGAAGCCTTTGGCACCTACAGTGCACCAGACACAGGGACACCTACTGTCTGCTGAGGACTCTATCTCATTTAGCCCTACCATCTCCCATGGCGCCTGCGAGGCCAAGATATTCAAACCTTATAAACCGTGTGACATGCCCAGCATTAATGGTATAATAAGAACTTCATGGATGATGGTATACTAATAAAGTAGGTGGGGCTGGGAGATTGCTCCATAAATTAAGTGCTTGTCTTGCAGCCATGAGGGCTTGAGTCCCCAGAAGCTATGCTTTGTTTTGTTTAAATGAGGCCAAGTGTGGTGGTGCACACCACTAATCCCAGTACTAGAGAGGCAAAGTCAGGTTGGTCTCTGAAGTTTGAGGCCAGCCTAGATTACATAGTGAGATTCTGTCTCAAAACAAATAAATAAAAAAGAAAGAAAAAGAGAAGCAATATATGTTGGTGCACGTTCATAATCCAACACTGGGGACACAGTAGATCCTTCGGGCTCCCGGGCTGATCAGCTAGCCTATTCCGTGGGTTCCAGGGAGAAGCCCTGTCTCCAAACAAAAGCAGAAAGCCAAGGTAAATGATACCTGAAGAACTATAGCTGAGGTTATGATCTAATCTACACACACTCTTAACTACCCACACACATATGTGTGCCTACCTGCACATACACACAAAATATGAATTATAAAATTGGCCTTAATATTAGCACCTCTTTGGTTAAGTGACCTACCAAAGCTTATCAGCAAAGAATTATATTCACTGCACAGAGAGATCACTTTTTAAAAAAAGATTTTATTTATTTATTTTATGTATATGAGTGCTCTTTCTGCATGTACACATGCGTGCCAGAAGAGAACATCATATCCCATTACAGATGGTTGTGAGCCACCATATGGTTGCTGGGAATTGAACTCAGGACCTCTGGAAGAGCAGTCAGTGCTCTTAACTGCTGAGCCATCTCTCCAGCTCCAAGAGATCACTTTTAATCCTTCAGCCTTTGATTTTATACCGTCATCTAGAATGTAGGACGATGTGACACAGTGCTTCTAATTGCATGCCTTAAAACTATCCTACCACAGGGAGGTGGTGGCACACGCCTCTCGTCCCAGCACTCAGGAGGCAGAGGCAGGCAGATCTCTGAGTTCAAGGCCAGCCTGGTCTACAGAGTGAGCTGCAGGACAGCCAAGGATACACAGAGAGTCTCAAAAAACCTAAACAAACAAAACAACTATCCTTCCTGGGATCCCAGGCAGTGCCATTTTACCCAGCATGCACTCTGCCTGAGTCTTTTCTCTCATTCCTGTCTGGCTGTCCTGACCCTCAAGATTCCAGAAATACTGAGGGTCTGATACTGAGGAACTACCTATTTATCTCCCTGACAACTGACCTTGTGAAGACTTTTGTTTGGATCATGAGTTACCTGGCAGTTTTAGCACCACTCCCCATTGCCGGCTCTGTCTATCTTGGAGCCACTTTAGAGCAGGTGGCTATGCCCCTGCTCGTGTCTGAACTGTGCTGGACTTATTTCCATGGCTGTTGTATTCTGACTGGACAAGGATGAACATTTGTTCCAATGGTTCTGTCTACAGAGAAAAACTGCATATGCGTGTGTCTTTTCTCACAGGCAAATTTTACTGCAAGCCCCATTTTGGTCACTGCAAAACCAGCATCAAACAGCGGAAGAGACGGGCAGAGCTGAATCAGCAAAGAGAGGTACGTTGCTCTCAACAGTGCTAGGAGAGTGGGGGTGACCCCTTCCCCTTGATGAGGTCTCTAAAGAAACCTCAGAGTTAGACAGACTTCTCTAGCCCCAGAGGGACAGAGACTGCTCCCAAACAAATAATAGTCCCGTTTCCCTTCTAGCGTGTTCTGGTTTTTCTTAGTCTCTTCAGCAGCCTCTGGGGCCAGCCCTGTTTCAGACAGCAGCTTCCTGATAGGTGGCTGGCTTCCTCTGAGAAGTCAAGAAATGTTTGCCCATGGGTCAAGACTGGGCTTTATGCTGAATTGTGCTGGGGAGCCACCGGGTACTGCTTACATGAGGAAGGCCGGGTTTTCAGATCCCTTCCTAGGCTTTGTGGTAGCTCCCCCCTCTGGCAGCTCTCAGGAATACCTTCTCTCTAGTTTGATGAATCACCTAGCACCAATAGAAACTCATGACCTGAGCTTTCCTAATGATACAGTCCTAGGCTCACTATAGGAAAGTGAGAAAGTAAATAAAAATAAAGACAGTAACATTACCTATGACGACTTACCTTGTAAAACTCCAGTTGACCTCATGGTAATTGTTCAAGACTACTGGCATTGGAGAGCCTGACGTTGTCCTGTCTCTCCTCCCAGATGTTTCTCTGTGTGAATAGTTCCCACCTCTGTAGTTTTCTAGGCTTCTTATTCACTGAAAGTATATCAAGAACAGGTTTCTGTGATACTGAGATTCTTTTTTAATTGTTTTCCACTTTAATCTATTGTAATGGGTGGTTTTTCTACATATATGTCTGTGGACCACATCTGTGCCTGGTGCCCATGGATACCAAAAGAGAGTGTCAGATCCCCAGGGACTGGGGTTACAGATAGTTGTGAGCCATCATGGGTGTGCCAGGAATCAAACCCAGGTGCTCTGGAAGAGCAGCCAGTGTTTCTAACCACTGAACCATCTCTCTAGCTCCTATATAATCTCAGCCCTTGGGAGACTGAAGTAGGAACATTTGAATTTGAAGCCAGCCCAGTCTACATATCAGCTTTAAGACCTGTCTAGGCAACTTAACCAAACTCTAACTCAACAAGGGGTGGGGGTGGGGCAGAGAAGGAACGGGAGAGCAGAGGTATGGAGCTGATATTTCAGGAGTAAAACTTCTTTTTAAAATTGAGACAGGATCTAACTATGTAAACCAGACTGGCCTGGAACTCAATAGTGAGCCCTGACTGGCCTCAAAGTCACTGAGATCCACCTGCCTCTGCCTCCCGAACGCTGTGATCAAAGGGGTGCGCCACCACGCCTCGCTTAGGAGTATAATTTCTAATGCTATTAAAAGATTGTGTTTTATGCATAGTCAGTAATCTATTTCAGTAGTTCCATCCTGTTGGGCTTTTATGCCAGTTAATAATTTATCTTGCAAAGATTTTTACAATGAATATATTTGCATACAAATCTTAATCATTATTTATAATTATTTGTGTACAAGTACACAGTATCAGTACAAGTAGATGTGCAAGTCAACAGGGATGCATATTTTGAAGTCTAGTGGACGGTATGGCGAATTTGTCCCCCTTAAAACCAAGTTGTGCCCACATTCAACACCAAGAACAGTAGTTCAGTGTCCTTTGCTGGAGACAGCCTCCTGGGACTCACTGACTAAATGCCCTTGCTTTGCTGTCTTCCTCAGGAGGAAGGAACATGGCAGGAGCAGGAAGCACCTCGGAGAGATGTTCCCACGGAAAGCTCTTGTGCAGTGGCGGCCATCAGCACGCCAGAAGGCAGCCCCCCAGGTATCTCCACCTCCTTCTTTAGGAAGGCACTCAGCTGGCCTCTCAGGCTGACAAGAGGCCTGCTCAACTTGCCCCAGAGCCTGCTTAGGTGGATGCAGGGACTCCTGCAGGCTACTGGCGACCATGTGAGGGACAATGCTCACAACTACTGCTTCATGTTTGAGCTCCTGAGCCTGGGGTTACTGCTGCTCTGGGCTTTCTCCGAGGTCCTGGCTGCCATGTATAGGGAGTCTGAGGAATCCCTGGAAAGCATCCGCAGCTGGCTACTCAGGTTTCTCCCAGTGAAGCTGCAGTGAGGTGTATGCTGTCCCACAGTGCCCAAACATTTCCAAGTGTAGACTGCAATGTTTGTAGTTTGCTCAGACTCTGGCCAGCATCTGTAACCAATTAGCTCCAAGCCAAAGAGTCCCACATTGGCCACTTCTGTCTGACTTTGACAGGGCTGAGCATCTATTCATGGTGCTGGGGCCAGGGACAACATGAAGGATTTTTTTTTTTTTTAAAAATGTGTTTGTTTTTTAACAACTTTGTGTTGTTGTTTTGTTGTTTTTTTTTTTAAACCAAAGTGAGCCATATTTCTGGGTTTACATTTCAATTTTTAACTTTTCATAAGCCAAAAAGAAAGCACTATTTTTCTACAAGTATCAATATTTCTAACCGTTTCAACTGTTATCGCCAGATTTACAAGGCCCTTGAACTTGGCAGTGAGTTGAGATTCATTGCTGCCAGCAAAGTTAATGAGCTGAGACTAGAGTCACAAAAGAGAGGGTACCATCATGTGACCAATCCCTTTTGATTTACACACCCAGATGCCACCTGATCACAGTGGGTGCTAGGTTTGTTCGGTTCAAAAGCACAGATATGTAAAAACATAATGAGGTTGACAGAGTGAGCACAGGGGTAGAATAAACCAAACTTGATCAAAGCACACAGCAGGGTGTCAGTGCTATCTGCCCTTAAGGTGGGACAGAGGTACCTTGCTCATACTTTTTAAAATCAAAAAGTAGCTTTGAGGCGTTCCCTCTTGTCCCCCGAACCACAGCCAATGACATAGAGCCACAGGGTTGCCACACTGCAAACAGATACTTTCCTCCTCACAAATGGGTTCTGCAGTGAAAACCTGTTGGCACTTGATTCTGAATAGCTCTGCCAGGCTGATGCAATGCTAAGGACAAACTATTTCAGATGGCATAGTTTTCACCCCTGTTAAGTCCCCAACCCAGGCTGCAGGCTGAGCCAAAGCCCTTTAGGTCTACCATGGTTCAGCTGCCTCTGCCTTATGTTCTTTGAACCGGGCACTTGATGACCTCTGGGAAGCATGGCCCTGATCAGTGCTGGTAGCATCCTGGATGCTTAGTCACATGGCTACCTTGCATGTTTCATCAGAAACCCTTTTCCTAGTGCCTTAGAAAAAATAGAATCTGGTCTTCAGGTGACTCCAAGCCCACAGTGCCTTCAGCTGTCCCCACTCTCTCTGTGATGCTCAGCTTCAGCAGCAGGTTGAACAACTGGAGGGCTGATGAGAGCCTTCTAGGTACTTCACATGTCTACAGTCACTGGGTACCAGACAGCTATTCAGAGCTGCTACCACTTATGCTTTGGCATAAGCTTTCTATAGAGTAGAGAAAGAAGGGTGCCTTTCTAGACTGCCCTGAAGTCATGGGAAAGACAGGCATAGCTGTGGCCGAGTCTGTGGGAACCAGCACCTCTGACCTTGTTGCAACCGTTGCCAGTGTGATGACGTACACTGTACATGCCCCACATATAGCTGGGGTGTTAATGGTCAAGCATGATGGGAGGAGCCCCTGAGTCCTATTATGTTGCATTATGTCACATGAATTCACGAGGTCATGTTGTAGTGATTCTCCTCCAGCTCAGGGTGGGCTGGGATGCTTTGTGGAATGCTCTGGGAAGCCAGAGTGAACTCTCCAAAAAACAAAACAAAACAACCCCTCATTTATAGCCATACAGAGGCTGGTTTGAATTACTCTGGTAGACAGGGTGTGTCTGACACAGGGCTGAGACATCTGTATATTCTGAGACCTTGAACCTTCCTGGTGGGCAACAGCAGGGGCAGGGCCTGGGAGACAAATACTCTAGAGATAAATTTGCCTCGAGGATGGATATGAGACCCCAGGGTAAACTGGAGACAGAGGGGCTCATGGGGGCAGAAGGTCCTGGGAACATTTGCAGACAAGAGTAGAGTTCTGTTACTATTCAGACCCTGGGCTTCTACTCTTAGAAATGAATGGCGGCCAGCACCAGGAAGGTCTGCGCCTCCTCAGCAGGCAGTCGTTTGTGAGGGACAGTGGTGGCTCTGGTCCCCACCCCCAATGTTCTTCCCTATTGTGATTTAGATTTGTTTTAGACCCTCGCTAAGTCCTCCTTTCTGTCTTTCTTTCCAATCTCACTTTGCGGCCGCCAGTACGTTTCAGCCTTCCAGTCCTACACCCACTTCTTGGCTGACACTTCTGCTCTAAGGTGACTGATTTTCTTGGCAGTTTTCAGAGAGAGGTACTAACCCCTAACCCGCTTTCTGCACCCCATCCTCTGCGTCGGTGGTACTGGTTGTGCTAACTGTGAGTGTCTTGCCTACTAACAGACTCCTAGAAGCATGAATGGTAAACAGCATGGGGCGGGGGTCAGCTTGAAAGCCATGTTCTGTCTCCCCTTCTTTGGAGCCCAACCAGCAGCCTGGGTCCACAACAAGTGCATGCCCCATGCCCCTTCTCCTCGGGACCATGAGCTGGCTTCTATGCATGTTTTCTCTGTTGCACTTTCAAAGCCTTTTGTCTTCTTGGAAGGGTTCACTATGATTGGGAGACAATACCAAGGGCTCTTGTCACCTTTGAAAACGTTTCTACTTAGTAACCTCTGAAAAAAAGACATGTCTAGGAATATCTTCTTCAACCCATTCTAATACAAAGATTACTAATGCCCTGAATTGAGATCATAAGTGACTCAGTTTGGTGAGGTTTTAAAAGTATGCTTTTTTCCCAGACTCCCGGACCAGCTTGACCCATGCTCTGTGCTGTGACTATAATGACAATAGCAAACCCTTCCCCTGGGTCAGCATAGTTAGTCGGAGGGGCTTACTATGCCTTTCACATGCCTCTGGGCTCTTAAGTCCCTGCTGTTTCACAAGCTTTAATAGGAGCAGTTGTGGTCACAGGAGAAGGGCTGGCTTTCAGAAATAACTCAGGCCGGCCACTGACAATCTATGGAAAGGGCATAGTTAGTGTGTCTGCTCATTTACCCGGAGCAGCGCAACAGTCATGTGCTACTACAAGAAGCAGTCACAACAGAGGGCAGATGTGAGTCCAACCCCACATTTTCAGACTGCAGCCAGAGTCCATCTCACATGCAGCTAGAGCTACCCTGCTCTTCAGCTTCGGCCCGGTCCTGCATGCCTCACTTGCTTGCTGTGTTGGCGCAGAGCCCAGTCAGTACAAAGTCCTCTCCTCTCCTCTTTCTTCTCTTCCAGCATTCCCCTCTCTAAAATGTCAACCAAAGAGAGCCTCCCCCCTCTGCCCCACCCCACCCCTGCTCTCAGCCTCTTTAGACAATCTCCTCCCCATCTCATGACAAGGCATGTCTGTGACCCTAGAGAATTCATTTACAGTGCCATATGGAACCCTGTATTTTACACACACAGCAAACGATGTTTAGGTTTATTTATGATATTTGATGCTGTAAATGAAAATAAATATGGTTCTTTATAAAGCTCACCGTTTCCTCTCTTCTTTGCCGTGGAAGCTTCTAAAATCTCAAACACAAGCACTGGTTTAGGGGAGCCATCCTCCCCTAAACTGCTGGTGGGGCTTGCACTTGTGGTGACCCGGGACTCTCTAGGGGCTGTGCCAGGGCAATCTGAAATATTACCCAAGGGTAATATTTGGAAAAATGTCACCAATACTCTGGTGCCAGGCTTTGGATCTCTTCCTGAAATGTGTGGTACTTTGCTGTTCTAGACTCTGGGCAGAGGAAGAGAGGGCCAGCGTGACCTCAGGACCAGGCCGTGCTGTCATGGCTGTCTAAGAGAGCGTTACTGAAAGCGCTGCCTGTTTGGGTTCTTATAAGAGAAAAAAATTACTCTTTTCATGGTTCTCACTAGTCCACCCAAGTGATGGGGGGAAAATGAGGAAGGAGTGGGCATCAGTCTCTGGAAGACAGTGAACCAGCAGGTGTACTCACAGCAGCCCTGTGGTATGAGACTCTGCCCACCTGGCCACTCTGAACATAGGCAGGCTCTGCCTAACTCTACTCTTTTTAGGGGAAGGACTTGGAGTCCCTATTGACTACCCTGGACAGTGCCAGATCTCTCTGGGGAGGAACTTCTGCCATGTCCAGACCAGATGTGGTTGGGCTTCCAGTACTGACAGAAGAAATTCCCTGTGAACTATGAGGGTCCTGGCATCTCCCAGAGAGCATTTCTGGGATTCCAGGCTCCAGCTCAGCTGCTGATGCCCGAGTCTGCCTTTGGTTATGACCAAGGGTCCCTATCTCCTTCTCTTCCATTCAAGGAAGGCTATTGGAGACTAGAAATCAGGTGGAGGGATGGACAAACAGCCAATTCCTTTGCCTATGCAACAGTTAGTGCCCATGACCTTATTCTAGGCCCAAGAGACGTAGCAGAGGACCCCAAGAGGCCCTTGTGCCTCCCTGACGTTTACTAAGTATGTGCCTCAATGTGTTTTAATTCTGATTCATCTAATATATGCTCTTGTTCATTCACCCATTTACCTCATTTTGCTGATCACCTACTGTGTGCTAGGGAATACAGCTAATCTTGAAAGTCTAAGTCTTGAAGCCTCATGTTAAGTCTCTGGTAAAGTTCTCTAAGTAAATCAGCTTAATTAACTGTTTGGGTTGGCTTTCTCAGACCTGCTCGGAGAGTGTCTTGGTTTGATTTGGATTGACTACTATATCTCACATAATTGGTATTTGGTAGAATATTTTTTAATCGAAAAACACTGAAGACTTAACTTTTTGTGATGGGGAAATCAAATTTAGGAATTTAGTAGGCAAGCACTCTACTACTGAGCTACCTCCCTGTCTAAGTCAGGGTTTCTATTCCTGCACAAACATCATGACCAAGATGCAAGTTGGGGAGGAAAGGGTTTATTCGGCTTACACTTCCACATTGCTGGTCATCACTAAGGGAAGTCAGGACTGGAACTCAAGCAGGTCAAGGAGCAGGAGCTGATGCAGAGGCCATGGAGGGATGTAACTTACTGACTTGCTTCTCCTAGCTTGCTCAGCCTGCTTTCTTATAGAACCCAAGACTACCAGCCCATGGTACCACTCACAAGGGGCCCTCCCCCCTTGATCACTAATTGAGAAAATGCCTTACCGCTGGATCTCATGGAGACATTTTCTCAACTGAAACTCCTTTCTCTGTGATAACTCCAGCTTGTGTCAAGTTGACACACAAACCTAGCCAGTGCACTCCCCAACCCTAAGTCTTAACATTTTTAAGGCACACTAATAGAATTAAATATTAAGTAGAAGTTCCTACACTAGTCAGACAAGGTGGCTATGCTGGCAATGTCTGCACTTGGGAAATGCAGACAGGAGGATCAGGAGTTCAAAGTCATCCTCAGATATATGACAAGTTCAAGAAAAACCTTGGCTACATGAGACCCTGTCTCAAGAAAATAACCTCTCCCCACCCCAAAAGAAGTTCCTAACAGGGCAAATTTGTGCTACACATGTATTAGACACAATTAAATATTTGTTAGATCATGAGGTAGTGATTCTCTGAGTTGTAGAATTGTTAACAAAAACAAATTCATATAGGAAAAACATGAAACAAATGTGACCGTTTGCATTTTAAATATATTTAAATTGTGTGGTGTGGTGTGTGTGTGTGTGTGTGTGTGTGTGTGTGTGTGTGTGTGTGTGTCAGAGTATGGGTTTATATGCATAAGTACAGTACCCTTGGGTGCCAGAAGAGGGTATTGAATCCCCTGGAGTTGGAGCTAAAGGTGGTTGTAAGATGCCAGATATGAATGCTGGGAACCAAACTCAGGTCCTCTGGAAGAGAGATAAGTACTGTTAATGACTGAGCCATCTCTCCAGTTCCAACTATCTACATTTTTAAAACAGCATAAAAACTGGGTGTGGTGGTATATGCCTTTAATCCCAGCACTCAGGAGGAAGAGTCAGGCAGATCTCTGTGCGTTCTAGGCCAGTCTGGTCTACATAGTAAGTTCCAAGACAGCCAGGGATATGTAGAGAGACCAATCAATCAGTAATTAAATATCATATAATTATAAAAATTAAAATATTAACTAGGCAGTCAGGCTAGAGAAAAAATCTGATTTAAATATAGTAACATAGAAGTTCATTATTGTGGTATTTAAAGAGCTCACTTAAAGTGGGTATTTCCAGGCACCTCCCGAAGCGCACTGATGAAGTTGATCTTTATTGAGCAATGACCCAAGAATAAATGAGTAAAAACTGTGAACAAATAGTTCCCACTTAGACAAAGAAAAAGGAAGTATTTAGGGAAATGTCCTCCCTTGCCTTTCAAAGGAACATAAATGAATCATGTTATCCTACCTAGTCGGTTGTAAGGGGAAATGTCAGCTCAGGGTTGACCGTCGGGACAGTCTGTTTCTTGAAAGGCAATATAACAACCAAGATTTCATATCAAAAAGGGTTTCTGACCTTTGGCCAGATATGAAAGAGGATCCTCAGACAGATCACCGGTGCTAGACAGGCGAGTTATAGTGATATCCTCCACTGTGGGGGAGCAGAGAGCACCAGGGCCCAAAGTAGGTTCCAGGGCTCTGTGTAGTAAGGGCCCAGACGTGGCTGAAGTCCCAGTTTTGACCCCTGGAATTTCATTCCCTCTGTGTCCCACAGTGAGGTTCTTCAGGGCACCAGGAGCTAACGAAGCCTCTGGCACCAGGTTTTAGAATGGTAGACTCAATTAGCCAACCCAGGTCAGTGCCTGGAACTGTGCAGTTGGGGTGCTCTGCTGAGCTCTGGATGGCACCTCTCTGGAGGGATTGCTTCTGAAAAGATTTCCTTCTGGCATAGATAAGCTGAGGCTCTGGATCCCCTACAAGGTGGGTGGACACTGGTCAGAGGCCCCAGAGTATGCTGGAGACACCATCTTTTCTCCCTTGTACTCTCCTCCAACTTCTCCAAGGCAGCCAGCTATTTCCTCTCAGACATAGGTCCCAGCTCCAGAGTCCTGCCTCCTGCGTCCTATCAAAGGCATTGTGTGGAGAATACCAGAACATCAACTAAGAGGAAACACAGACCCTGGCTGTTGTTGCTAACTGCCTCTCCCCGATCCCCCATGACTTCCTGGACATCCCCTAAGCATCTCCAGCAGGTCAATCTCCAACACCTATGTTTTCACAAAACAGTCTCCATTGTTAACCATCTCCCTCAGCAAAAGGCAGCAAAGAGCAGTCTCTCCTTATTCACCTCAAAAGCCTGGAGCCATGCCTGAGTCTGCTTTATCCTGGACCCACACCTGGTCCATCTAGAATCTGCCTAGAGCCATGCCTGAGTCTACTTTATCCCGGACTCACACCTGGTCCATCTAGAATCTGCTCTGAGGATGGAGGAGTTTGTTCAAGCTGGGAGGGTCTTGCTGTGGTCAAGCCATAGTTCATGAAAGAGCCCTAAGGGGGCAGAATGGAGACATTGTGTGCCATCCCTACACAGAATGCTCCCATTTTGTGCCTTGTCTTCTGAGGGCTGTCGTCCTCACATAAATCATGTGGCAAGCCAGGGTCCATATAGCAGCAAGCAGGTTTGGGTCCCCAACACCAGAGGGGTTCACCTGAATTGACAGCTGTTCCCATGATAATTTTGATACCAAGGTCACGTTCAGCAGTGTGTCACAAGGCTACACACATCCTCTCTCCTCTACTCACTCGCTAGCATAGGAATCCAGGTGCTACTTGGAGACAATAAGTAGAGTGGGAAATGTCCCACCATTATGATCTGGGCCCTGGGTGGGCCTAAGGAGTAGACTGCTGTCTTTGATCCATTAAGCCCACGTGAGGCTATAGCAAAGGGCCCACCTGAATGGAGCAGCCAGCCTCTCAACTGAGTGGCAGCCCAGAAGTGTTGCCAGATCTGTCTCATCAGCCCACATCAGGCCTAGCCAGGTGTAGACTCCATCATGGACCTGTGGGAACGCCTACTGTCCCAAGGGTGCTAGGAGGAGATTCTTTGTTGCCTAGCACTACCCTGAGAAGGAAGATAAATAACCACCAGGAGGCTGCCTCCTTTCCTGCCTCCCTTGATTACTGTAGGGGGTGGGGAACTACCTTCCAGAAATTCTAGCTACTCCCCTACCCATCTTGTTAGCATAGTTATTAGGGACAAAACCTGGACTCTAGGAGTCCCAAAAACCAGGCTTTGCCACTTGTCCTCAATAGGCCAATTAAACACTCAAGAAAAACAGAGAAAGATATGTTCAATGTGACTATATTAGGAAAAAAAATAGAGACATCTAGTGACCTCCCACCAACCACCTCACTCCCAACCCTGTGCCCACCCCATGGCCAATGCACACTGAAGTCCATCTTTGAGGTTTTGATGGCAATCTAGGTTTAAATAGAGGGCAACTAGAAATAGAACACTAAGTAATGATGCCAGAGGAGCGGCCCTGCCTTCAATAGTCCATGTCTCTCTGGCATGGTGATCATCGAGGTGTCAGTACTGTGTGGAGTCTCTTTCCATGAGAAAAACACCAGGGTTTCTTTCCCTCAGCATGAGATTCTAGGGAGATTCCAGTTTCTTGGGATCCATTGTCTCAATAGCATAGTCAAAGGGAAGGGCATATATGTCTCTCTTTTAGAATATCTTCTCTTCTGCCAGGACATTACAAAGACTCTCAGAGAAATGTAGACATTGATCCTGGCTGAACCCAAAGCTGGAGGCTGAACTGGCTGGGCACAGTGCCTGTTAGTGACAGGGCAGAGGTGGAAAAAGAGAACCACAGTCCAAGACTATGGCCCCTATCCTGCAGCCGGTGCACAACTACCCAGCTTGCTTGCTGCTGGAAGCCCACATAACCATAAGGAAAACATTGTGCTCCACCCCTCATCCCAGTGAAAGGGCTCTGATGCTCTAAAGGAGTCTGCTCTGGGGGCTGGTGTCTGATCTTGGGATGCATGTGAGGCTGGCATTTCCCTGGTGTCTGGCACAAGATTTAGGATGAAGGGTCTGGGGTGGGAATAGTTCCACTGAGGCCCACAGGATAAAGTTTGGCCTGGTTCCCTTTCTCTCTGGGCAGAGGAATACCTTCTGTCTAGGAGGGTAGGCTCTCCCTTCCTTGTTTATTTAGCTGAACGTGTCTATCTCTTTGCTTAGGCTTTAGCTGGGGCCAGAGAAGGCCCTCTAAGTAACACACACACACACACACACACACACACACACACACACACACACACACACACACACACACACACACACACTGGGTCTGTGACACCTGGGAAAAGCACAGCAAGGCAGGGAGACTAGACTTCATGGTGGAGAGTACACCAGAGACTCAGGGCTGCCCATCCATGCCTTCATCTCCGAACACCCCTGGATGCTCTGCTTCCATCACAATACTGCATCTAGAGTAGCCGCAGTCTTTGAACACATGTCCTGCTAAGGACTAACAGTGCCAGGGACAAATCTTCCTCCCCGAGCAGTCGTGACACCCCTGGCAATGTAGTGAAGGACTGCCTGCTCAAGCTCTCTGTCATCCCGCTGATTCTCATGCCTCATGACCATAGTCCACCTGGGGACTATGGCTGAGGAGGTCATTCTGCACAGCAGTATAAACATCTGCCTGTCTATGGTGCCCGTGTGCTCTATCATGCCCTGCTCTGCCCTATGCTATAGAGGTAAAACCTCTGAACACTGCATTCTCCAGGGTGCCTTAAATAGCTTCCCGTTAGGTTTGAGACCTGGTGGAAGAGTGGGGTGGGATCAGGAGAGGAGCCATTCCTGACACCCCAACCCCTAATAGCATAACAGTGGCCTTGGCTTCTGGGAGCTGGTGAGGCTGGCCCTGCACTCTGTCCAGCGCCGTCATGCCTCCTTGCTTGTCTTGCCCTTCCTCTGTAGAGCTCTTTGGCTGGATCTCTGTAGTCTCCATTGTATCCTGATTCCTTTAGTTCCCTCCACGTGTTTCATCTTCAACTTTTGTCCATGATTGGGGTGGGAAGAGTGGTACCCAAGGGAACTTCTTCAAGCCCCCAACCAGAAGCTACTTCGGTGTTCAGGACCTTGAACACATCTCTCAAACTCAGTGCTGTTTGGCCTCTTTTGCTTTCTCTTCACGAGTCTGGGGGTTGCTGGATGACTCGATACGCCGAATGTCTAAGGATGGCTCCAGGTCTGTCTGTCTGTGTCCCTTCCACCAAGGATCCAAGCTGATGTCAGAGGGCAGTGGCCATCAGAAACAAGTTTTTTCAATAGGAACATGAGTGACAACTCAACCCAGCAAAACCACTCAGAGCCTTGGATCACAAACATCCACTGGTCTGAGGCAGACAAGCATCACATTGCTGGGGCAGCGGTATGTTCCATCAACTCTCAGAAGGACTACAAAATCTAAGACAGAGTGTGACTCTGCCCAACCAAATGGTTCTGTCATGTTCACAGACACAGAGGCTAGCAACATGGGACCATCTGTGGATGTCTTAACCTCTCCTTGTTTCCATTATCTCAGCAAGAAAATGGGGGTCACAAAATGCTTTGCTTGAAAGATTATACAAGTATAGCAGACTTAGTACAAGTCAGTGCTCAAACTATTCCTGGTATATATTAGGGGCCCAACAAAAGCAATCTGCCACTGCTCTTATTATAACCATCACTATAAACACTAGCAAAACTGCTACCATCATCACCATAACTACCACCATCACCACAACCGCCACCCAAACCATAACTACCGTTACCATAACTACCATCACTACCACCAAACCCACCACTGTTATCGCTGCCATCGCTAAAACCACAACTACTACCACCATCACCAAAACCATCACTACCATCACCACAACAATCACTACCATTACAATAACCATCATCTACCACCATCACCACCACCACCACTATCACCACCATCTTTAGCAAAGGAGCCAGTGATATCCCCCAAACACCTTCCTTTACTAGCATAAAAGCATCGGTATACATGCACACAGGTAACTTTGCACATACACCGGGGGTTAGACTAAGAGCCAGCAGGTTGGGACTGCCTGTACTCACATTGTATTTGACCTTAGAGTATTTTTTTTTTGGGGGGGGGGTTTTGGTTTTTCGAGACAGGGTTTCTCTGTGTAGCCCTGGCTGTCCTGGAACTCACTCTGTAGACGAAGCTGGCCTCGAACTTAGAAATCCACATGCCTCTGCCTTCCAAGTGCTGGGATTAAAGGCGTGCGCCACCACTGCCCGGTGACCTTAGAGTATTTTAAAACTTCATAGAAAGTTCAGAACTTCTTCACTCATCTTTTCAGGCAGGAAATGCAGCTATGGTGCAGCTACCTCTTCCAGAGAGAAAGTATGTAGAGTAAAAAGAAAAGAGACTTGGGAGGAAGCATGAAGAACAGAGTTTAAGCGCTGAGATGCAACAATGGAGAGACAGGAAAAGAAAGTGTCTCTCAAAGTAGAGGAGGGTGGGAGTCAAAGGTCAGAGGAGAACCTCAAAAAAAAAAAAAAAAAAAAAAAAAAGATCCTGTGCTCTCAATTCAGCAAGCAGGCTCCAGGGAATTTTCTAGGAATAGGAAGGTAGAAAGGTAAAGGTCTCATCAGAATCAGGAGATTCATACGGGGTCAGAGAAGGCTTGCACAGCTCTTCCAAGACTGGCCAGAAATGAGAGGCAAGTGAATCGGCTGGAGGGAGAGCCTTCTTGATATTACGTACAGATGGAACCAATCTAGTAGGTGGTGTTGGGGGCGAGAAGTGAGGGGCAACCCAGCCCATCTGAAGTTTAATTCTGGAGAGGAAAGTGGATGGCTGCTTCCGTGTGACAGGAGAAGGCTCACCAACCAGCCACTGGCCAGGCTGGAGCTGGGTTCATGCACTCATCCACACCACAGGCCCCTCATGAGCACCCCCCTTACAAGGCATGATCCCCAAAAGCAAAACAAAGCACTGCCCACATCCTAGTCCTGGAAGGAGACAACAACGGAAGTAAGAAAGAAGTTAAAGGGCTTACTAGAAGGTGAGACCCACTATGAGGAGGAGTAAAGGGGAACGGAGCCTGCTGAGTGTGTAGCCACATTTGGCAAAACTACTCAACACTGAGAAGGTGACAACTGACCAAAGCTTGCAGGCAGTGAAGTCCAGGGACAGCACTCATCATGATAGGCACTGGACACAAGGCCAGGGATAGCAGACTCAAGGGCACCATGAGAAGCCTGAGATGGTGCCTCCCTGAAGTCCCGAGGGAACAGCACAGTAGTAACACAGCAGGACTAGAGCAAGCCAAGGGACAGTGTGAGGAGATGAGGGCACAGAGTCCATGGAGCTAAATTAGACGGGACTCTTCCTCTTAACACAGAGTAAAATGGGAGACCTCTCGGGGATTTTGAGCAGGGATGGCATTCTCCAACTTACATTTCTATGTGTTGATTCTGTTGAAAGGTAGGGATCAGCAAGAGAGGGCTGAGGGTCCATGTGGAGACAAATTTTTTTATCATCTGGACAAGATGTAGTAGAGCCAGGGAAGTGACAGCAAAGAGACTTCATTCCTGGTGCGTTTGAAGGAGCCATCCATCAGCACTGGTAGAGGGCTTTGTGAAAGATGAAAGGGTGGTGTCGAGGATGTCATACAGTGCCAACCTAACCACCTAGACTCCATTCCCGGCATATCTGAAGGAAGGGCCATCTGTACTTGTAGAGGGCTTTGTGAAGGATGAGGGTGAAATCAAAGATGCCCTTATGGTGCCAACCTAAGCCACCTTAGCTTCTGGAGGCTCCAGAATGAACCGGGCACAGTGATGGGTGGAGCAGGTGTTGGTGAGAGTGAAGATGGACTTGTTGCATGTGCTGTGTCTGCTAGACACCCACATGGAAACATCAAGTCAACGACAGGAGACACACATCTAGATGCAGGGGAAGCAGCAAGGCTTCAGATGCAAATCCAGGAATCCTCTCTGTCTAGGGTCATTAAGAATCATGGGAGAGGCCGGACAGCAGTAGCGCACACCTTTAATCCCAGCACTTGGGAGGCAGAGACAGGCGGATTTCTGAGTTCGAGGCCAGCCTGGTCTACAGAGTGAGTTCCAGGACAGCCAGGGCTATACAGAGAAACCTTGTCTCAAAAAAAAAAAAAAAAAAAAAAAAAAAAAAAAAAAAAAAAAAAAAAAAAAAAAAAAAAAAAAAAAAAAAAGAATCATGTGAGCAGATGAAACCAGAGGCTTGAGTATAGACAGGGAGCAAGAAGCAAGAAGCTGGGCAGAGCTGTCTGGGAGCTGAGAGCATCCTTTTCTGGAAGGACTTGACAGGAGGCTGGGTCACAAGGTCAATAAGATGAGAGCTGAAGGGCTGTAATGACTCAGGGGCTAAAGAGCTTGCCATATAAGCATGAGGACCCGAGTTTACATCCACAGAAGTCCACAGAAATGCCAGGTAAGAGTGATGGCCCCTCTGTAATTATAGCCTCAGAAGATGGTGATAGGTGACCTCCAGAGTGCACTGGCTAGCAAGACTAGCCATATCTCTGAACTCTACATTTGATGGTAAGATCCTGTCTTAGTGAATAAGGTGAAGAGCATCAAGTATGAGGCTACATGTCAACCTCAGGCCTGCGTATGCACATGTGAACACATACATATGCACCCACACATATCTAAAGCCATCTATGCATACATGTGTATAACACACACACACACACACACACACACACACACACACACACACACACAAATGGAAACATTTGGGAGGTGGGGTTTGTTTGGGTTTTTTTTTTTGGTTTTCTTTGGGTTTGGTTTTGATTTGAGATAGGGTCTTACTATGTAGCTCTGGCTGGCCTGGAACTCACTGTGTAGACTAGGCTGGCCTCAAAAACTTATAGAGATCCCCTGTGTCTGCCTCCCGAGTGCTGGGATTAAAAGTGTGTGCTGCCATACCTAGTGGAAACAATTTTTTAAGCTGAGATCTAAGATGTCACCCCTGAGTTTAACAACAGTGAGTCAGGCAGTTTGAACAAGCAATCCAGAGGCTTATGAGCCTGCGATGGATCCTGGGAGCATCTCAGCATCTCCCTCCAGATTAAATGGGGTAGTGTATGTATTTATGCCTTACACACATCAGGAGTGCCCTAAGCCTTGGGGCATTTGCTGGGCTGAGAGGTGGCCTTACACAATGGCACAGAGGATGGGAAGGTCTGTCCTTGAACATCTGAGTGGACCAGCATCCTTCCCAGACACCTGGGAGAGCCAGTGCCCTGAAAGGGACCATCTATTCTGCTATCTCTATAGGCCCCATTCTCTTGGCAGATGAGCCCATCTCTCCCAAGAAGCCAAAGAGTGTCCCTGAGCCCAACCCCAGAGTCACAGAGGTTGAAGCCACCTCTCCTGAATGGACTTCAGTGAGGATCGGCCCTGGGAAGGATACAGTCGGGCAGGACGTGCTGGCTGTACGTGTCCTAGTCACCAGTGAGGACAGCAGGTATGCCCAGATTGCTGAAGGTTGGAGGCAGCAACGGGGGGAATGGGGGGGTGGGGGGTGGGACAGGTACATCTGGGATCTGCTTTTCTCTCCACTGGGAACTCCTGGCAAAATGGACTCTCTGAGCCTGTTTCCTCATCGGTTAATGGGACCATAATAGTGGCTTGCCTCTCTCTGTAGGAGCTCTGAGACTCAATGAATTGACACATGCCAAATACTGGTCGGTGCACCGTAAATCCCATTAGGCTGTATAGTCATTGTTTTCTCAGAGCAGAGAAAGGCTCTACTGTCTTCCCCCAGGAGTCCACTGCCATGCACTGAGGGCTGCAGATGAGTGACACCTATCACAGGCTCCAGGGCTCTCCCACGCTAAGATGTGATCCACAGTGATGGAGAGACCAAGACAGTTCGCATGCACCCACATACGATCCACACCAACTGTGGTTGTGAGAAGAGCAGGCTTCAGGCCTCTCCAGCCCCCACATACACCAAGTGCATTCAGAAAAGCAGCCAGCAATATGAGCTGCTTATTAATGCCTAGACTCTGCATGTGTAACTGTGACTCACACACCAGGTGAGGTCCTTCCTATCAGACCCCTTCACTACCTGGTAGACAGCCAGGGAAACAAGGAAACATAAACAAGAAAAGTACCATGTATGTGTCAGGCAGAGAAATAAAGTGGAGGTGTGTGATAAACAGGGTTGGGTTCACTATCTTAGACTATCTGTCAGTTACTGAGTCCCACAATGATCAAGTGCCCAAGCAGCCCCAGAGCGAGTGGGCTACTCTCCTTCATCACGTGTGGGCCGGAGCTAAGGGGCCTCCGTGAGACAGGGCTGGCCATGCTGGGCTCACCCATATGGGTTTAGCTGGATCTAGCTGGCTGTCAGCTAGAGCAGGGGCAATACAAACAGAATGGAAGGTCAGTGTGGCCAGAAGCTGATAAGAGGGTGAAGGAGGGGTTGTACTGGGAAGCTGTGGTATAGTCTAGTGGTAGAGCATTTACATAGCATGTGCCAGGCCTGGGCTCAATCCTCAGCAACAAAAGGGAGGGAGGGAGGGAGGGAGGGAGGGAGAAAGGGAGGAAGGAAGGAAGGAGACTGGATGATTGGTTATGAAGAGGGTAAGGAATTTATATTTTATTCTGGGAATAATTGAAAGAGTTAAATTATAAATGATACATCATTAACTTTTAGATATTTACAGGCTTTGGTATGGACAGCAGATGAGACAGGATGGGTGAAAGTGAAGGCAAGGAGATCTGGTGGGAGCCCGGGCCCCTGGAGTGGGGGTAGGGTGAGGGGATACAGGTCAGAGACACGGTGATGGATTTGCTGACAGGTTAAACACGAGAGAGAGAGAACCAGGGTGTCTCCTCAGTCTTGACCTGAATTACTGAATGGATGGTACAGATGTGTCTAGAGCCATCTGAGGGCAAAGAAGATGCAAGTAGCCTCAAAGCCGAGCACTCTGTGCTGGACCCATTGGATTTGACTGGGGTGGGTCTCTGTACTGAGAGTCCACAGTAGGGCATTAAGTCTGCAGTTTCTGAGAGCCCCCTGCTCTACAACTTGAATCTCTGCACTTTTTCTTTTCTACATGCCTGTCAACGCAGCCATGCTAACTGAAGAAAGCCATGTGTCCATTCTGTGGTTTAGGAACTAGGTCCCTAGAGAGGCATTTGTTTGGCCCCAAGAGCTAAGCAGCAGAGCTCTTGTTGACCTTTGTTTCAGCTGTGGGTTTGGTTTGGTATGGGGCAGTCTCATGTGGCCCAGGGTGGCTTTGAACTCACTATATAGCTGAGGCTCGTCTTCAAATCTTGATGCCCCTGCCTCTACCTCCAAAGTGTTGAAATCACAGATGTGTTGCCACCACACTCAGTTTAGGAAGTATTGAGGACTGAAGCCAGGGCTTTGTGTATGCTAGGCAGGCACTCCAGCTTACCTACATCCCCAGCCCTCGAGCCATGGCTTGGGAGGGGAAAAGGTCAGAATAGCCTTCTTTAAGGTGACTCATGAGGCTTGGGTTGAGAGATCTTCCTTCTGTTTTGTCCAACACTGTAGCTTGCTGGAACTGTCAAAGCAAAGTGCCCCAGCCTGGGAGCCTCATGGAAATGTCTTCTCACACTCTGGGGGCTGGGGTATGCTGTGTGACAAGACATTTTCTGGGGAGATGCAGCACACATGTCTAGTCACCCCAGGTTGGGAACCCAAAAGTCCAACTTGGTGAACCAGGAGTTTTCTTGGTGCTACCTACAGGAATATGGGTGAGGGGTAACTTTAGGGGCAGAAATGACTCAAAGACAGCTCACCCCAGTGAGGGTGACAGCTCACAAAGCTGGGAGCCTGGAGTATGCTACACAGCCTGCAGGCAGCTCAGCAGGTTGGAGAGTGTCTTTTCCAGGTACCCTGGTTGGTCTGAACCTCTCCTGGGCAGCTCAACTGGTTTCTGCTCCTTCCCAGTGGACTGGTCTCAGAGCCTTTTTTTTTTTTTTTTTTTTTTTTTTTTTTGCAGTTAAGCTTTTCTGAGTTGTCTTGACTGCTCAGCGCTCTCTCTGTCTCTCTCTCTGTCTCTCTCTCCCATCTGAAGGGGGGATTCTCAGCTTTTATTGCTTACTCTGGCAGGGAGGGAGGGATCTAATGAATCTGATCAGATTCAGAGACTTCCTGTGGCTACTTTGAGTTATAACCTTCCTGCTTAAGAAGCTTCCTGGCAGGATGGAATATTCGGTATCAGAGAAAACTGTCACACAAGTATGAGATTAAAGAGTGGCAAAGAACAATTCTCCTGGGGGCTCTTAGGAAAAGGTCTGTCTCAAGCCTTTCCCTGACCTATAGATGGCACCTTATGTTTACAACGGCAGTCACCTTCTGTGTACATTTATGTCCTAGTTTCTTCTTAGAAGGGTACCGGTCATAGGATCAGGGCCCACCATTATTATCTCAAAGGGCCCTCGAGGCTTCATTCAGGGACACAGAGAGGGAACAGGGACCCTCAAACCCCAGGGGATGGAAGCTTTCTGAATGAAGTACACACAAGGGAGTGGTACAGTTAAAAATGTGGTCTCTAGCCAGACCTCTAGTCACCTCTTTAATGGTCCTCTCTCTAAAAGCAGTCATGTGCTGAGATATTGGGGCTTGCCCTTTAACATAGAACTCTAAGGGGATATAATTAAGAACACGACAGAGCTAAGCCTGGGTTCAAGCACAGAGGTAGCTGAGCTGACATCTTTGCTCCAGGCCCCAAGGACTGTGAGAGGGGCTAACGAGTAGGGCATAGAATTCAGAGGGGCAGGGGGATGTCTAGAGCTTATGGACCACCCTCTGCTTCCTTCTTCCAGCTCTGATACAGAATCCGACTATGGCAGCATCACAGCCCCCTGTGAAGAAAGACCCCAGCTTCCAGAATTCCCACCTCTATCAAAGCCCGTAACCCGGCACATCTCCCTTCGGGAAACCCTGACCCAACCAGTCTCTCTCCTACTACACCACGAAGAGCCACAAGCTGGTGAGTAAAGGGCCCTCGAGGCTTCATTCAGGGACACAGAGAGGGAACAGGGACCCTCAGACCCCAGGGGATGGAAGCTTTCTGAATGAAGTTCACATAAGGGAGTGGTCAGGACCAGACCTGGACTCCACCTCCAGAAGCTTTGGATTCACAAACATTTAGTCGTTCTGGGCTGCTGATGGATGTCACTGGCTGTCGTAGATAAGGAAATCCAGGTCTCCTCTGCCTGGAACAACCTTGTGTCTCAGGGGCCCCTCCAGCATCCCATAGTTTCTGAAAGTAGGAACATGAGCCTAGTTGCTATGTGACCATAAGTAAGTCAGTGTTTCTCCTAGAACCACCTGAGCATGCACCTCTCAGGGTGGCACAGGAGACATTACTGGTGTGTGTTGCGGGGGGTGTGGGGTGGGGTGCAGGGGTAGGTGAGATGCTCCCAAAGTTGACCTATAAGGTAATGAAGGTACTTTTTCTACCTGGACTTTCCCTACAAATGACTCCTTTCCATCTCTAGGCTGACTTGAGAGGTGAGTAGCAGGCAGCTCATTCTGTGGTATGCTGTGGTCTCTAGCCAGTGAGCAATGTGGCCAGGGCTGGTGACCCTACTCGCTAAGCTCAGGCCACCTAAGATCTTGCCTTTAGTAGCCCAGATATTGACTCAGCAACGTGTGAGCAAATCAGGATGTCCTTTGACTTCAAGGGGACCCTGGCAGGGCCTGGGGAGAAACAGCGATAGAAATCTGCCACCCTAAATAGCCTGTGAGAGCTTGTCCTGCACTGCCCTCTGGTGGCCAAGAGCAGAATCTCCAGCTCTTCCTCTCACCAGTGTGGGGTTTCCCAGAACCAAAGCAAAAATACAGAAACTTGTACAGACATTTTCAAGTCTTGGAAACTCTGAATTTAACCTTCAATGTGAGCCTTTAAGAACTAGGAAGTGGACAGGCACAGTATGTGACTAATGCCTGTAATCCTGGAACTCAGAGAGTAAGGCAGGAGGATTGCCATGTTTGAAGCCAGACGAACCTGGGGTTCAACAGCGAGACCCTAGCTCAAAAACAAAAACAAAACCACAAAAAAACAAAACAAAATAACCTCCTGCTAATCCTAATCCTAACCCTGACAGGAGGAAAGTCCCCCTGCTGTTCACCCTTTTCTCTGCTTTTCCTCCCTCCTCAGTGGGCCTTTAACACCTTTCCCGGAAGCTGTAAATCAGAATTATGAGTTTATCTGTATGAAAAATAAAGCTTATAGATACAGAATATCAAAGTCAGTTTAGGAGGTAAAGACTCCAGAGAGGCAGGCCATGTTCTAAACAGCCAGTGTTACGAAGGAAACCCGGAGATGGTTATTCTTACTGGTGAAGAGGAAAAGCACATAGGTTTGTAGGTATGTGCTGACACAGCCTTTCTCAATGCTTGTCTGAGTTTGTGTCTCTGCTGCCATGATAAAACACTGACCAAAAACAGCATGGGAGGAAAGGGTTTATTTGGCTTACAGGTTATAGTCCATAATTGAGAGAAGCCAAGGCAGGAACCTGGAGGCAGGAACTGGAGCAGAGGCCATGGAGAGACACTGTTTACTGGCCTTCTTCCCCTGGCTTACTCAGCTATCTTTCATATACAGCCCAGGCCTATCTGCCTAAGGATGACACCGCCCACAGTGGACTAAGCTCTCCTACATCAATTAGCAATTGAGAAAATACTCCACAGGCCAATCTGGTGGAGGGGATTCCCTCTTTCTAGATATGTCTAGGTTTCTATCAAGTTTGCAAACCCTAACCAGCACAATGCTCTGCAGAAAGCTTCTGTTTATATCAAGTAAATGATGTTGAGAGATGTCACATCCTTAAAAATAGCTGCCAATGTGTGTGTTTTTTAGGCACCTTGTGCTGGCAGGGAAGGACTTGCCAAGACCTGACTCTGTGAAGCACAGATTGGCCCTCAGAACCTAGAGAAGTTTGGTCTTGACAGTAGAAAAATGAATTACTGAGCAGATAGAAAAATGGGCAGATCGTTTGACTTCCATCTGTTTTTTGATTCAGCCTTTAGCAGGCATGATGATGATTGGCAGACAAGCCCCAGTGCCGATGTAACATTTCTTACTTAGATGCTGCAGAGTAGATATGACATGTCCCTCCTCTATCCCCAACCCCTGCCAAATGCCCATGCGTTGCAGGCTTGGTCCCTAACTATTACAGTTAATTAAATCATGAATGGTGCTAACTTTAGCGGATTAGCTTGTCAATGAGGCCATAGCTGAATGGTTCATGAGACTGTGGGGTCTAGTTGGGGCAAGTAGGTCACTGTGGGTGTGTCTCTCATAGGCACATCTTAGCCCCAAATTCTTCCTCCCACTCTCCCTGCTCTCTGATGGGACTGTTCACTCCACTATAGGATGCTCTGCGGCACCACAGGTCAATAGTGATGGACCCAGCTGGCTACGGACTGAGCTCTCTAAAACCCCGATGGCTAGTAAGTCTTTCCTCCAGTAGACTGTCCACAGTGCCGTGCATCACAGCGATGACATAAACCCATCACTTTCCCAGACAGCACAGGGCAAACCTCACTAGTGGATCTCATGGAGGTCCACCAGCTAAGATGCTCACTGCATCACTGCATCCCGGTGGATTCAGAGGAACCCGGGTAAGAGCTAGGCATTGTTTTTAAGACTCCTGATCTATAGAGCTATGATCACAGCAGTGTTATCCACAACAACCCCAAGGGGAGACAAATCTCTCCAGCTTTCTAGGCATAGTTTTTTGGTTTTTTTTTTTTTTTTTGGTTGTCTCCAGTTTTACTCCGCCTTTTTTTTTTTTTTTCTTGTAAAAGAAAACATTTAATTGGGGCTGGCTTCCAATCTCAGATTATCCATTATCATAACGGCAGGAGGCATGGCAGTGTCCAGGCAGACATGGTGATCTAGAAGGAGCTGAGTGTTCTACATCTTGCTCCAAAGGCAGCAGCAGGAGACTCTTCTACAGGCAGCTAGGAGGAGGGTCTCTTCCACACTGCGTGAAGACTGCGTACAGGACCTCGAAGCCTACCCCCCCAGTGATGCTCTTCCTCTAACAAGGCCACACCTCCTAATAGTGCCACTTCCCATGGGCCAAGGACACTCAGACCACCACATTCCACTCCCTGGCCCCCATAGGCTTGTTCAAACATGTGAGTCTGTGGGGGCCATACCATAATGAAAAATACATTTAGTCTAACTTCAAAAGTCCCCATAGTCTATGACAGTCTCAGCAATGTTAAACGTCCCAAGTTCAAAGTCGGTTTTACCCTTTATAACACATGAGCGAATGTAAAAGGATAATTAATGGTTTTGATGATCCTTCTCCCGTTAGGACATTTTACCATAGCTTAACAAGAGATCTCCAGGACTGCCTTGGCATGCCAAGGAACCTTCCAGACCTTCCAAGTTTCTCAACTTAGGACCTTCCCAAGATGAGGGTGTGAAGCAACCTAAACCCTTGTGTCACTGAAACTAGAAAACACTCCCTTAAACCCTCTGTGTCTTGATCAGCTTTCCATTGCTGGGGTGGGGTGTGGGGTGAGATAGACAACTTACTAGCAGGCAAGACTCTGGCTTGCTGTGGTGGGGTGTCAGTCTCTGGTCTTTTGGCCCAGTTGCCTTTGGGCCTGTGGTGGGGCAATATACCACGGTAGAGAAAACTGCTTGCCTGGTGGCATCTCAGAAGTGAAAAGAAAACCAGTAAGGGGCAAGGATCCTCATGTTCTTTCAAAGCTCCAAGCCCAGTGACCCAGCTTCAATGCACTAGACCCAACTCCTAAAGCTCCCACCACCTCCCCCAGCACCACAGGCTAAGGACCAAGCTTTTAACATGCTAGCCCTTTGGGGACACTTAAAATCCAAAACATGAGAACCCAGTTCAGTGGTTTATATAAATCTTACATAAAAGGCATAGTCCCAAACCTCTACCCAACCCCCTCGAGCCAGGCTCTGTGGGCCTAGAGCAAGATCAGACCTGTATGCAAAGTTAATGAGTACACACAGAGTGCAAGCCAGAGAGAAGGGAACCAGCTATGCTTTGTGCTGTTTGACACTGCTCAATAAACCATTGCTGGAAAAGCTACTTAGAAATTTCTTTTGCCTGACTGGGTGAGCAAACCTGTAATCCCAGCACTTGGTAAGCAGAGGGAGGAGGGTTCTACTAACCTGAGGTCATCCTGGTCTGCACAGCAAGATACAGGCCAGCCAGGGCTACATAGTAAGACCATATTAAACATAAAGGAAGAGAAAGAAAAAAGAGAGGAGAGAGAGAGAGAGAGAGAGAGAGAGAGAGAGAGAGAATCAAACACTAAGAGAAAGAAAAAAGAGAGGAGGGAGAGAGGGAGACAGACAGACAGACAAATTCTTTTGCTAAAAAGTGATGGATCCAGAGGGAGCAGAAAGATTGTAAGACCCAGAGGACCAGGGTGTTTTTTAATGAGATTGTGTCTCCTAGTACTGTCAAATGCTATAGCCATGAAGTCTCACCAACATGACTAAACGTAAACTGAGTTAGGACATCAACATGCCGAAGTGGATGGGAAAAGCCCATGTGGCCTCAACCCTACACAGAGAACTGTAATTAGTCAACTAAAGGGTGCTGAGAGGGGAAGAAATAGTCCCCTGGAAAGAACGCATGAACTGACTGTCCAATACCAAATGGTCAGCCCTGAAAACACACACATGGGTAACATACAAACAAGTTACAATTAGTATATATATGCGTATAGCAACAATTAATGGAAAAAACCAAAGCCATGAATTTGAAAGAGAGCAAGGACCAGATATGGGATGGTCCAGAAGGAGGAAAGGGAAGGGAGGAATGGTGCAATTAGATTATAATCTCAAAATTAACAGAAAAATGCTGCTCCTAGCTTGGACCCACGGAGTAATACAGAGCAAGGTAACTTGACCTTTCAGCTTGAATTTGCTTCTGTCTTTGTCCAAGTTTTGGGCCAGACCTCTGCATGTCAACCACTTCAGAAGTATCTGTGTCAAACCAAGTGATACCTGCCCCATCTCACCCACCCATCAAAGCTGAAGGGGTAAAGATAAGAGTGAACCTGGCTTACTTTTAGCCTTTATAACGTCCTGTCCCAGCCCCCAAAAGTAGTCTACAAGTTTCCAGTCACTCTCCTAACCTACAGTCACCCCTTAGATTCCAGAGCAGCAGGGCATGTCACCGTGATGAGATCACACACAGCCCATCCCCAACTGCCATGATCAGCGGAAGGATGTGGCCTGTCCTCTCAAGCACTAAGATGCTTCTAGTCACTGTGCAGAGCCAGACAGAGCACTGATTAACCAGACCACACCTGGACTTTGTCCTCTTGCCTCCTGACCCAGATCTTTGTCTGTTAAACCCAGAGCTCACATCAGCACCCCAAAGATTGGCTCAATTGCTTGCTTTGTATCTCCTTAGTGATGTTTAAAACCCTTTCCTGCGTTTTCACCACAGCTTCTGCTCACTTTCTCTGGGGCAAGCTTGACATGTGGGAACCTGTCTGGGGTAAAACACCATGGCCAGGACAAACTTAGGAAAGGATGGGTTTATTTGGGCTTACAGTTCCAGAGGGATGAGAGTCCAGCATGATACAGAGGCATGACAGTAGGCAGCAGGCAGGCATGGTGGCCAGAGCAAGAAGCTGAGAGCTCACCTCTTCAATGGCAAACACTAAGCAGAGTGAATGGGAAGGAGGGTAAAGCTATCCGTCCTTAGAGTCCAACCTCTCAGTGACATACTTGCTCCAGCAAGGCCACTAACTGGGGACTGAACATTCAAATACCTGAGCCTATAGGGACATGTCTCAACCCAAGCATCACAGAACCCATGGAGTGGCCTCTGACCTAGGACTCCAGTTATATTATGACCTCACTATGGCAAAACTGTTCCTGAGTGCCCTATTACCACCAATGGGGCATCTGAGCCACCAGTTCCACTATCTCACCGAGTTTAAAGCAGAGACCCTAAGGAGCTGAAGGATCTTGTCCTGAGAAAGGAAACCCAGGTAGTGGCTGGCATGGTAGTGCTCAAGGTCAGCTCACATGGGCGGGGGGTGTGTAGGTGACGTGAGGGAACATTCATTGGTGAAGTGTTGGATCCGAAGAGTTCTGTGTTCAAGCCTTCTCTGCTCCTTCCAGACCCCGCCCCGGGGTCTCTTTTCTTCCCCCATACCTCCCATTTCTACCTTCTGCCCTCACATGGGCACCCATGCCCCTCCATTCTCTGTGATGGAAGCACGGGGCCCGTGCATGAGAGCCCAGCACGGGAACAGGATGCAGCCGGATCCTGCACCTGTTCTCAGGTTCGGAGCGGCCAGTGCCTGTGCTCAAGACCCAGCCAGGCAGAGGGGAAACAAGGGCCCTGCAAAAGTGCTACTGCCAGAACCCCCCTTTCAGGAGTCAGTTCTCACCTTCTACTTAATGGAGGCAGGGTCTCTCCTGATGCTTCTATGCAGTGCACTGCAGGTGGGTTTCCAGTCCCCGCCCCATCCTCCCATCTCACTGTAAGACTAGGGCCATTACAGACTTGTGCCTCTACAGCCAGATTTTTTTTTTTTTTTTTGAGATTGTAATCTAACATTTCTTCTTTTCCTCCCTCCAAACCTCTATGCAGCCCTCCCTCCTTTCCTTCAGATCCATGGCCTCTTTTTTCATTAATTGTTACTGCATACATATATGTATTTGTATTATACATATATATTCCCAAATATAACCTGTTTTGCTTATATAGTGCTATTGTATGTGTTTCCAGGCTCGGCCAGACAGCCTGGACAACTAATTGATGTGCTCTTCCCTGGGAAGGATTATCCTTCTGCTCCCAGCATTTAATCTGAGTTTCAGGGTTCAAACCTAGGTTACCTGCTGAACCATCTCCCCAGCCTCCTGTATAATTATTTGATGAAGTATGTATGTATGTGTGTATGTATGTATGTATGCATGCATGTATGTATGCATGCATGTATGTATGCATGTATGTATGTATGTATGCATGTATGCATGTATGTATGCATGTATGTATGTATGCGTGTATGTATGTATGTATGCATATATGAGTGTGTGAATGAATGAATGATGGGAGGAGGGTCAGAGAAGCTCACTATGATAAAAAGTGTCTCAGTCCATCCTAAGCGTTTGCCTGCTAACTTTTGGTGAGTAAGCCATGGGAGACAAATTCCTCTCCTACACAATAGTCTCTTACTCCCTCTGGTCTCCTCTGCCCTGTTCTGTTTTCCACCACAGCTCTGCAGCGGGCCCAGAGCCTCCAGCCTTCAACTTCAAGCAAATACCAGAACTGGAGAAGAAAATTCCAGTCCAGTGAGTCATGGGCAGGGGGGAGGGGCGGGGAGGGCAGTTGCGCTAACTCCTTACATGGTGTCTTCTTTGGCCTAGCCTGGGATCCGAAGGCAAGAAAATCTGTTAGCTTGACTTGATTTCCACTGCTAACCAGAATCACTGCCAAGGGATTTGGGACCTCTCCATCTCTCTGAAATCCCAGTACCTTAAGATTCTGTAATTTCACCAGACCATAGCCGTAGCAGCCATGGGCTCCAAGTTTGAAATGAGAAAGAGGGGAAACCGAGAGCCGGATGCTTGGTTCTGTCCCAGGAACTGGGCTAGATCCCCCTTTTGATTCTGTGTCATTGTGACCAAGGCACTAAGGTAGCAGCTTGCACTAGAATATGAGTGTAAATCCACACACACACACGAGAGAGAGAGAGAGAGAGAGAGAGAGAGAGAGAGAGAGAGAGAGAGAGAGAGAATGTGTGTGTTTATTTCTTCTCCAGGTCTTGGCCCCTGGGTGAGTTTCAAGGCTCCCACAAGAGGTACAATGACCATGCTCACACAGTCACACAGCAAACAGAATTCCTCCAGAACCCTTGAGTGAGAAGCTGAAACTCCATCTCCTCTGTCTGCATGTTCCCTCTCCCTCCTTCATCTGCCCAGGCTGACCCAACATGGCCTTGGGCTTCTGCTCTTCCTCCTTCTGAGTCAGCTTGATTCCTGGCCAATGGGTCATTTCCCACCAACCCCCAGACACACCACCTCTCATGTGTCTACCTGGACCAAGGGCCACCTTTAGTGCTAAAGGAGGCCCACATACCTAGGAACAAGCTAAGATGACATCTGAATCATCTGAGCTCCCGCAAGTGGCAAATGTGAGAGGACAGAGGAAACCAAGGTTTCCAGGATTCTCCCCTCAACAGAAGCACTAAGATCCTTCTCTCAGGCCAGTCCTCCTGGGTTCTGACTATCACCAGTATGGGGGGGGGGGGGGCATGCTCAGTCTGTCCTCAGCAAGCTCACAGCATGGGGTGAGATAGGAGGCTGGCAAACAGCAGGGACAGGGGTTCTAGAAAAACAGGACAGACTTCCACTACTCAGAGGTGGGCTTTAGGAACAGATCTGGAGAGTTCTGCATTCCATTATTAATGAATACAGGGTGTGAGTTTTAAGCAACAGAAATGCTAGGTGCAGACAGGGCCTGAGCCTGTTGTTTCTGTGGCCTAGCAAGGTCTGGTCCAATAGAGTTCCTGTCTGTGTGTGAGAGGGAGGAAAAGAGGGAGGGAGAAAGGGAGGAAGTTTGGAAACCGGTTCGATTAGGCCCAATGAAACAGCATATGGGGTCAGGCTTACAGGATGCTGCCCCTAGAGGGCGCTCCAAGACTTTGAGAAGACAGAGTCCTTCATACTAGGAAGCAGTGGTTCCTGGAATCCCAGTCATCATGTCAACCCCAAAGTCAAGAACCCTTCTGCCCCAGAAGAAGGTTTATCAGTCAATAGGGTATAGAACATAGGCATCCTTTCCAATTGAGACTGCTTAGAGTGAGCATCAACATCAAGGAAAAAGGCCACCACTGTCAAAAGAAAACAAAAGGAGGTCGCACAAGGAATTGCCCCAGGGGGCACAAAGGCTGCAATCCTGTCTCAGGCCTGCTTTTCAACCCCTTTGGCACAAAAGGACCTGAGAGCCAGAAGCACTCAGACCCTATGCCCTACAGAGGACAAAGCAGCCTGGCTGGGCCTCTCAGAGTTCCCCCAGCAAGCATGGGAGAGGAGGATTGAGGTAGACAAAGAAGGAGCTCCTAAGCCAAGAGTGAGAGAAACCCTGGCTGAGGCAGGTGTCTCACTGCCTCTGAAGCAGACCAAGGTTCTGGCGGCATGCTTGCCAGAGAGTCTGTGTGCAAGAGGAGGGAGATGGATGTGAATCGTGCTAAGCTAGCAAGTGTCTGCGTGATGGTGGATGCTTTTGGATAAGGGTACTAGAGGTGAGTAACTTGCTCTTGTGAATGGATTGGGGTCCTAGGGATCCTTTTCCCATCTTTTAGAGGAGCTTGAAGACATAACCAGTTTCACTGGAGAGATTGCCCATCTCTCAGCTCCTCACTGGCCTTTCTTTCCCCTCTGGAGTTGTGCCTGGCCCTTGGGCAATGCACTGGCCCAAGGAGAGACTGGGCCTCTATGCCTCATTTCTCAAGCCCTCCACAACTTCTGAGTTTAAGATAACATATAAGGACCTTGTGACCAGAGACCTCACAGCAAGGGTGGAGCCTGGGATGAGAGGACGGAGGGGGAGCAGCTCCTGCATCTGATCTTATAAATCCCAAGACTTCTCTGTCTAGCTTGTGTCTAGCTCAAGGTGTCCCTGACTCTGTGTCACAAGGTCCCCTGTGACTCCTCAGAGGAACAAAGGAATAGTCTGTGGAGCTGAGAGGACTTTGGAGGCTACTTAAGGAGCCTGATTCAGCAGATGGCAGGGAGAGGAGACTGAGGGGGCGAGAAAGAGGGGGAGAAGGAATTTGGCAGGAATTTAGAAACTGGGGGCAGGAAGTAAGACAACGACTCACTCACAAGTTTTGCCTTTTTAGGCTAGAACCATTATGTTGTGGGCTGGGATGGGGTGTGGATAATGGGCTGGAGGCCAGCGCCTCCCCTGCATCAGTTCCTGGCAACTGATGGCGTTTCTCCCAGGGTCTCCCTCTTACCCACCTCTACAGAAGCCTTGTTTCCAGGTTATCTTTTTTCTCAGAAACATCCTGGGGCAAGGGTGGGGTACCCTATGGGAGCTCATGGACCACATGTGTACAACAACCATCTTTTCAGAGCCCTTGCCTGGTATACACTGACTAACGTGCTAATCTTTGTGTAAAAGAGAAAAAAGCATGTTGAAAGTCCACCAATCCCCCCACCACCGAAAGATGTATGAAACTCTTTTTGAGTGGAGGTAACTTAGGTTTGGCTTTTCTTTTAGATGTGTGTCCCCAGAGATCCCTGACCCTGTGTCATTAAGCTACTCACATTTTCTCAGAGTAGCAAAAGCCTAGTTTGAGTACCTGAGCAGGTACCTATCACCTAGAGCTTTGGGGGAAACTGAGGCCTGGGAATTGTGTTGAACTAAGAAATGAGCTAGCACCTGTTGGTTGGACCAAAGGGAAATCTGCACGGGCCCCCTGAGATAGTCAAAGCAGAGAGTTGGGGTACTGGATGAGAGAATAATCCAGTGAGACGCACAGTCCCAGGATGTGCCTAAGGAATGCTGCTGAGGGCCACAAAGGCTTGCCATGGCCTGAGGATGAAGCACAGAGTATGCCAATAAAAGATTGTGCTCTTTCTGAATCTAGCTGAATACAAGATATCTGAAATGTTCCACCCTGGAGATAAAATATTTGATATTGCAGATTTAAGGTTACCAAGTTGGAAGGGAAGAGGAAGAGAGAGACAGGAAGTGTTAGTATACATGGGCCTAAATGACCTCCCCGATACACTGTCAGAATTCTGCCCTTGCAGGACAAGATGATTTCAGTTGCCCACAGTTCAGAACTGCGCTCTTCCCCAGAGGCCAGCCACCATTCCTTCTCACACACCTCTGAAGCAATATATTACTTCCTGCCTGTTCCCTGAGCCACAGAAGTTTGGCAAGGACCCATTAATTCTGTGTGATTCGAACTGTTGATATGGGTATAATCTCCCTCGCTTGGTTTCCCATAAAATCTCAGGCTAACCACCTTGTCTGAGAACCCTTTAGGGGCTTTTTTCATGTGAGAGGAAGAGCCCATTTCATTAGGACCAAGTCATCTATTCTGTCCATGCCCACAGCTAATGGTCTGATATCCTGTGGCAAGAAACTTAACATGGTTTATTGACAGAGAGATTTAGTGCAATCCCAGTTACTGCCCGCCATGACTTCAGGGAAGTGTTAGCAGTAAATGTTGGTCTCCAAGAAGCACTCTGTGGGTTGTGCTCTCATCGCCCGAGAACGCTCTTACAGAAGGCGAACCACTAGCTTGCATGACTTCTTCTCCAAGGCCCTACTGCCAAGTCCCAAGCTATGGCCACTAGGAACCTCTGAGTCCATCCCCAGCATCTTCCTTCCTAAAACTGAGGATCTATCCACAGCCTCCTCTTTTTATGCTAAAATCAAGGTGACAATGGAATATGTCATTTCCTTCATAGACTCAGCACCCATGAACCAAAGAGCACCGTTGCCTCCAAAGGAGCCTCCTCCTCCTCCATCTTTGTCTTCTTCATCTTCCCTGACATCTTCATTTTCTTCAGCCAGTGTACCTGGGCACACTACAGACAAATCCCCTCCTAAGGTAAGTGAATTTCAGGCCTCGGCACAGGAGATGGGAAAGCCAACTGGCCACATGCCTCACTAAATCTGTGGTTCTCAGCCTTCCTAATGCCATGACCCTTCAAACAGTCCCTCATGTTGTGGTGACCCCCAACCATAAAGTCATTTCATTACTACTTCATAACTGTAATTTTGCTACTGTTATGAATTATAATGTAAATATCTATGTTTTCTATTGGTCTTAAGTGACCCGTGTGAAAGGGCCGGTTGACCCTCCCAAGAGGTTGTGACCCACAGGTTGGAGCCTTGAATAGTCTTTGATTAGAGTATATTTAAGGGACTACGGTTAGATGCCAGCAAGTTCCAGCCACTTAGACCAAAGAGTGACCTTTCTAAAGCTTTCTTCTGACTTTAAATATCTCAGAGTGGGAGAAAAAAGGCGGGTGGTGTGTGCATTGACCCTCACCTTCCCCCATAGAAAGAAAGGCAAGGAGCTTTAAGTAACCAGTATTTCTGCCCGCTCCCATAGGTGCCAGCTTACAACCTCCACTCCCCGCAGATCTCCAGGGGCGATGTCAGCCCCACTCCAATCTACCTCAGACGTGCCAGGGCTCAAGGGATTGCGAAGGAAATTCCCCTTTATCTGCCTCATAGCCCCATGCTGAAGAGCACAGAACACTGCCTGGTGAGCCCTGGTGGAGAAGGCCTCAGAAGCCCTGAGGAGATCTCAACTTCAGAGGACTGCCAGGAAGCACAGGCTCTTGGAACCACCAAAAGCATACACAAAGATTCCCACCCAATTGCAGCGAGGGACCAGTATTTGCCCAATCAAAACCTAGCTCTTCGTGCTGCAGGGAACCCAGGAGACTTAAGTGTGGAATCCAGGACAGGACAGACAGGTGGGCCAGAGCTGTCCAAAGAAAGGAAGTTGGGTTTGAAGAAATTAGTCCTCACTGAGGAGCAGAAGACCAAGTTGCTAGACTGGAATGACTACACCCAGGAGCCCAAGGCGGGGGAGCGGCTCTCTCAGGAAAGTGCTCAGAGTGGCAGAGGCAGCAGCCTCTCTCAGGCAGTGAAAGAGAAACTGCTATCCCAGAGAAAGGCCCTGGGGGAGATGCGTATCCCAGCTGTCAAGCGTCGGGATCTAGAGGTGCCTCCACCCAAGTCCCCCCTGAGGCTCATAGCAGATGCCATCGTTAGGTCTCTGCTCCCCAATTCTGAAGCTGGAAAGAAGACCAGCCCTAAACCAGAGTCCAAAACTTCGCCTAGGGGCCAGCCACATGTTTTCCCTCGTTCATTTAGCCTCCGGAAACTGGGTTCTAGTAAAGATGGGGACCAACAGTCTCCAGGGAGACACATAGCCAAGAAGGCTTCAGCCTTCTTCTCTCTGACTTCTCCAACATCTAAGGCTGCCCAGGCCTCAGCCCTTAGCCTTCCCGACCCCATCCTCCGCAGCCGGAGTTTGCCCAGTCGTCCATCCAAGACGTTCTCTGCAGCCACATCCCTACCACCCCACAGCAAGACTGAAGATGTCCCCACCCTCCTGGAGAAAGTGAGTTTGCAGGATGTCACTCATGGTCCAAAGAAAGGAGCCTCACATATTTCCTCCCGTGGCCTCAAAGATAAATCCTTTGAGAGTTTTCTCCAGGAATGCAAACAAAGAAAGGACATTGGGGACTTCTTTAATAGCCCCAAGGAGAAGGGGCCACCGGGGAACAGAGTCCCATCCTTGGAGAAGCTGGCACAGCCTGTTGGCAGCACCTCCATGGGGCAGGTGGCACATCCTTCTTCCACAGGGCAAGATACACGTAAGTGACTTTCCTAGTGGTCTAGTCTACAGTTCGTGCTGGGCAGTTAGTGGTCTCCCTGGATTAACAGACACTGTGCACTTTGGTTTACTTCTTCAATTCATTCTGACAAAAGTGTGAAGGAAGCGTTGGTACTGGTGAGAGGGCTCAGCTGGTCTCAAGGTTCTTGCTGCCAGGCCTGACAACCTGAGTTCCATCCCCAGGACCCACAGGGTGGAAAGAGAAAACCTACTCCCCCAAGTTGTCCTGTGACCACCATATGTGTGCCTCCCTCCCCCAATACACACACACACACACACACACACACACACACACACACACACACACACATACACACACACAAAATGAATGCAATTGAAAGAAAGTTTAAGGAAACTTGAAAATTTTGTAAGAGAAAGCTGAAGAAAAAATGAAATTATAGAAAGAGTTAAATTAATAATCCTACCAGTTTCCTTCTGTATGACTATGTGAACATTTTTACTGAGATGTATATACAATTGTATATTTTTTAAAAATCAACTTTATATTCTAGGTACTATATAAATGACCAGAGTCTATATAAATGGAATTTGAAAGTATGTTCTATTTTATAATAATGTTGTCATTTAATTAACCGTTATTTGGCTGTTTAACTTATAAGTATATATGCAATATAATATTTTTATATATGCAAATATCTGTAGGTGAATGTATTTATACCATACGGTGGTGCTGGTTGGACATTTTTACACATGTACCTTTTTGTTTTCTTTAGCCACTTTTCTGTATGTTTGATTACCAATGAAAATAGAGACTATTTATACTTAAATCTGGTTGTTGTTAATTATTTAATTAATACATCAAAGAGTCAGAGTAATCAAACAGTACGGAAATATCTAACAAAAAGCAGAACATGTTGTTTTTGCACCTTGTCAAAATTTAGTGTATTTCTTTAAGAATAGCTTAAACACATACATGGAGTTTCTCTTTTTGTTATTATAAGTACGTGAATGCGTGGTGCATGTGCATGTGTGTGGATGTGTGCATCCATGTGCAGTCTAAGCTAGAAGAGGTTGCTGGGTGTCCTGACTCCCTGACTTCTTACTCCCTTAAGACAGACTCTCACTGAGCCTGGATCTAGGCTGGAGGCCAGTAAGCCCCGTGATCCTCCCCCTTCCGCTCCCCTACAATGCCAGGATTGCAGGAGTGGCTGCAGCCCTGCGCAGCTTTTTATGTGGGGATTTTAACCCAGGCACTCACATGTGTACAGTAGGCAGCCCTCTTACCCACTGAGCTGTCTCCCTAACCCAGGCGCTCACATGTGTACAGAAGGCAGCCCTCTTACCCACTGAGCTGTCTCCCTAACCCAGGCGCTCACATATGTACAGAAGGCAGCCCTCTTACCCACTGAGCTGTCTCCCCAGACAGTGACTTCTTCTGTTGTTGAATGTTCATTTGATTGCTTTAAACAAATTGTCGTCCTATTGTCTTCAGTTTCCAAAAATTCTGTTTTTCTTTATATTTTTACCTCTAATTTTTATATTATTTATCTTCTTTGCATCCTAATTAAATATCTACATAAATTAACAAGAGATCTTATTTGCAGCTGAGTTTGGAATAAGCATAGGTAACTTGAGATTAAGGGTTCTTTTAAAATCACACCATAAAATTTCATTGATTACATTTAATTTTATTTAATTTTAGATTTATTCATTTTTTATTTTATGCATATGCATGTTTTGTCTACATGTATGTCTGTACAACATGTGTATGCCTAATACCAATAGAGGCCAGAAGAGGCTATCTGATCCCCTGGGATTGGGGCTACAAATGGTTATGAGTCATTGTATGGGCGCTGGGAGTCAAACCTGGACCCTCTGCAGAGCAACAAATGTTCTTAACTGAGCCATCTCTCCAGCCCCATGTAATAGATGTTTAATAGATAATACGTTTATCTGCTTTAAAACTAAAGGGCATATGGCTGGGTATGGCAGTGCATGCCTGTAATCCTAATACATAAGTCTGAAGCAAAAAGAGTAAGGCAAGCCTGGGCTACATAGTGAGACTTTATCTTTAAAAAACAAAAAACAAAAAACAAAACAAAAACAAAAAACAAAGAAAAAAGTAGCTGGGAACTCAATCTATTTTCATAAACATGAATTTAGCCATCTGATTAGAAAGCTTCTCCATACCTAAAAAAAAACTGCTAACAGTAAAAAGGCAAAGAAAACCTTTGCCAACTATTCATCTGATTGGAGATTCATAAGCAGAATCAAGAACGCAAAACATTAAACACCCAAGCAACAAATAATCTAACCAATAAATGGGCAAATGAACTGGGCAGAAGAATAAATGTCCAATAAATGCCTAAAAGTGTTCCACATATTTAACCATCGGGGAAATGCAATCAAAACTAAAATTCCCTCGCACCCTGGTCAGTAGGGCTGTCATCAGAGCCACCGAGGAAACTGCAAATGCTGGCCAATGAGGATGGAGTTGGGACAAACATGAGCAACCTTCTGTACTATTAACAGGATTATAAATTAGCGTAGCTATTGGGGAACTCAGTATGAAGGTCCCTTCAATAGTAGCATGGGAACTGCCATAAGCTCCAGGTATACCACACCTACTTCCACACCCAAAACAAAGTCAACACACGATAGCCCTGCACACTCATGCACACTGCAGAGTTACTCAGGACAGCCAGGTCAGAGAGTCAGCCGAGGTGCCCATCAACAGATGAAGATGTGCGAGCGTGTGCCGTACGCCTGTAGTCTGCACTTGGGCCTGAGGACTGAGCGGTTGAGGCCAGCTTGGGTTACACTGAGACCCTGTCTCAAAAGCCAAACCAAACCAATGGGACACACACACATACACACACACCAGATGAATAAATAAAGAAAATGTAGTATCTATACACAATGGAGTGGGAGGTTGGTTTTGTTCTATGGGATTTTGTTGTTGAGTGAAGTGTCCATAATGTGAGGTGTGCTGTGTTTCAATTGTTCAGTCATGCTCGGGCTGGAAAAATGTCTCAGTGATTAAGAGCACTGGCTGCTCTTCCAGAGGTTCTGAGTTCAATTTCCCGCACCCACATGGTGGCTCACAACTATCCATAAAGAGATCTGATGCTCTCTTCTGGCATTTGGGTGTACATGTAGCAGAGCACTCGTACATAAAATAAATAATAAAAACAAATCTTAAAAACGTATTTTCTTTTAAAAATGCTCAGAGTAGGAGCTCTTAACACTAGTTTGATTATTTTGTCAGTCACTAAGAGGGGAGTTAACACTCCCAACTAGAGTTGTTTCCATTGTTTTTATATTGTTTTTGGTTCTATAATTTTTGGGGTCAAAAATATATTTCTTTCCTATTTATTATATTACTCTCTCTCTCTCTCTCCCTCTGTCTCTCTCTCCCTCTGTCTCTCTCTCTCTCTCTCTCTCTCTCTCTCTCTCTCTCTCTCTCTCTCTCTCTCCGTCCCTCCTTCTCTCCCTCCCTCCCCTGTGTGTGTGTGTGTGTGTGTGTGTATGTGTGTGTGTGTGTGTGTGTGTGTGTGTGTGTGTGTGTGTGTGTGATATGTGTGTGTATACACGTGTGGGCCAGTGAGTGCCATGGCACACAAGTGGAGATCAAAGAACAACATTGGGGCTTGGGCCTCATCTTCTACCTTTTAAAAACGGGGTCACCTTTTGGGATTTTAATTTTATTTTATGCATGTGGGTGTTCTGCTTGCATGTATGTATATGGACCAAGTACATGCAGTACCCAAAGAGGGTGTCGGATCCTGTGGAACCGGAGTTACAGACAGTTGTGAGTTGCCACGTGGGTACTAAAAACTGAACCCAAGTCCTCTGGAAGAGCAACCAGTGAGTGCCCTTAACTGCTGAGTCACCTCTCCAGCCCTAGGATCTCTGTTTTGTGGTTGCTCTTCCCGTTGCTGTGTACACCAGGCTAGCTGGCCTTCAAACCTCCAGAGCGTCTCTTGTTTCTGCCTCCCATCTCACAGTGGAAGCACCGGGATTACAGATGTATATACCTGGCTTTATGTGAGTTCTGGGAATACAAACTCAGGTTCTCATGGTAGGGAATACATGGTTGTCAGAGCAGCACTTAGCCAGATAGTGGGAGCTAGAGGCTGATGTTTCATCATGTCAACTGGCAAGAAACAGAGAAACTGAGCCAGAAACAGTGCCCACAGTGGCCCTCTTCATCCAAGTAGGCTCCTCCTCCTGGAGGTTCCAAAGCACCTTTGGATCAACTGCGCAAACACACAGGCCTATGGGGTATGCTTTCCATTCAAACGCTAACAGTCACCATACTATATAATAGATCTCTTACTATTAATCCTCTGAACTGAAATTTCATATCCTTTGCACATCTCCCCAGACCCCATCGTCACCTGCTAGTTCTGGTGGCCTGATTTGATTAGATTCTCCACTTCTATGAGTGAGTTTCTGTAATTACCTTTATATAGTTCCACGTGGCTAGATGGAATGCTTCTGACTGGAGCTGAGGATGTAGCCTTGCTATAGAACTCAACCTGAGCATGTATAATTAATTCCCTGGGCTTAATTCTCAGCACCAAGCCAAAGGAAGGAAGGGAGGGAGGGAGGATGAGAAGGGAGGGAGAGGAAGGAGAGAGGGAGGGGAAGTAAAGAAAAGGAAGAGGAGGGGAGGAAAAATGGAAGGAAGAAAGAAGGAAAGAAGTTAGCCATAGTACGTTAATTTTATAGACTACACTTTACCAAATGTATTAGTTCTCAAGGTTGTTCGGTAGCATAGTTTTTAACTTATTCAGCACATTTATTTATGATATTTTTAAATACTTCACTGTATCAGCCATTTCTGGGTCTGTTTTTATTGATGATTTTTTTCTCTTGCTTATCAGACTAACCTGTGTGCCCCCCCCCGTGTGTGTGTGCGTGTGTGTGTGTGTGTGTGTGTGTATCTAGTCATTGTTTACCAACTGATACACATCATGAATATTATATTGAAAAGTATCTGGGTTTTATTTTTTTTAACGTTAAAAGAGGAATAAAGAATGTTTGAAAAGCAGTAAAAAAATGTTAAAATCACGCTGTTCCTTCTAAGGCTTATCTTTATGCTTCTTAGGCGTCTATATGATACGTGTTACTCTACCTCTAGTCTATCCCTATTAATAACGTAAAAGTTCCCTGCGATCTCTACTAGCACCCAGGCGTGTGTGCTCCTCAAAGGACAATCTGAACATTGCCCCTCTGTGAAAGCATTAGAGCGGTGGTTCTCAACCTGTGGGTCATGACCCCCTTGTCAGCCCTCTATCTCTAAAAACATTGACACTGCAATTCATAACAGTAGCAAAATTACAGTTAGGAAGAGGCAATGAAATAATGTTACAGTTGAGATCCCCACACCATGGAGAACTGCACCGAAGGGTCACAGCATTAGAAGGGCTGAGAACCACTGCCCTGGAGACTGTTGAGCCTGCCACAGCTCTGCAGTTACATCCCCAACCAGGTCTGTTCTTTCTCTGCATCTCTGGATTCCTGTTAAGCCAGAGATACATGTTTATGCTGATTGCTAAAGTTATTTCCAGCATTTCCTCTTCTCCAGGGCTCCATCCCACACAGTGCTGCTGCCTCCACCTGTCCAAACTCTGAACTGTCTTTCAACTCAGTGAACCTACTATGTGCTCTTGGGGGTTTTCCCTTTCTGTCTGTGGGGACCTCAGGGTAGAAAGCATCTGTGGTTGTTGGACTTCCACTGTGGGTTTCTACCCTTATCTTTTACATGCTTCTCTGCTGCCTGCTGGTTAATATCTGGGAAAAGATGTTTCACATATTTTGTCCTGAATTCTCCTGCTTTCTGGTGGGAGGTCAATTCCAAAATCAGTCACTCTAACATAGCGTAGAGGGGTGATCTGCAAAACGTTTTAAAATTACAAACGAAAAGTGAACTTCAGAATAGTTGGCACTCTAATGACAGAGGAGACATTGTTTCAATGGCATGAAACTATGATATACCTTATGGTTAACAGCCATTGATTACAGTTTGAAATTAGAAAAGGTTTCAACTCTGCACTTACATGACTCCCATAAATAAAGGTCAGTTAGGCAGTCTTAGTAACATGAACGTGTTGTTGATTAAGCCAATGATAACAACGAAGGCAGTGAAGACAATCACAATGCTAATTGTTCATTGTCAACTTGATGGGGTACAGAACCATCTAGAAGGCACACCTTTGCGTCACCTGTAAGGATGTTTCTCGAAAGGGTTAGCTGAGGAATGAAGACCTACCCTGAATGCCGATCATCAGAGGGCTAAGCTAGCAGGCTGAAAAAAAGGGGGACTGATGAGGACTGCACACCAGCATTCCTCCTCTCTGGTCCCCGCTACACTCAGAGGTGAGCGAGCAGCCTTCCACCAACACGCCTTCCTTGCTATGACAGATGGTATCCTCAAGCTGTGAGCCAAAACAACCCTTCTTCCCTAGATTGCTCTTTCTTTCTTTCTTTCTTTCTTTCTTTCTTTCTTTCTTTCTTTCTTTCTTTCTTTCTTTCTTTCCTTCCTTCCTTCCTTCCTTCCTTCCTTCCTTCCTTCCTTCCTTCCTTCTTTCTTTTTGAGACAGTCTCAGCTCAACTGACTTCAACACACGCCCCCCATGTAGCCAAAAATGACCTTGAATTTGTGGTCGTCCTGCCCCCCATCTCTCAAGGGCAGTGCTGGGGATCTAATGCAGAGCTTCCTGCATGCTAAGCAAGTGCTATGTCAGCTGGTCTCCGGCCCTTAAGTTGCTCTGCATCAGGTATTTGGTCACAGCAATGAGAAAAGTAGTGAACAAAACATTCTCACCATTTGATAGCTACCTCCCATACACCAGGCACTGTCCAGGGCTTGGATTAATTGTCTGTGCTCTTCCACAGTAATTCTGCACGTAGGAATCATGACAGTAGGATATAAAGGCTCAAGCTCCTACACTCAGTGAGCACTCAGTGGCTCTCCCCCCTCCCCGTCCCCCTCCCCCTCCCTCTCCCCCTCCCCCTCCCCTCCCCCAGGGTAATTTAGTGGCTGGAAGCAAAGATGCATCCCTGCCCAAAGAGAACAGAGCCTCCTCCTGCAATGAATGATGCCACTCTCTGATTCTATCTTTACCTGAGCTTTCCCATCTGGCAAATTAAAGAGGAAAACAGCAAACTCCCTCCCCTGAGAGGCTGGGTTGTTATATGCATGTTTTGTATTATTTTGCTCTGAATAACGGCGTATGTAAATGTGTTGCTGGAGGTTAAAATTACCCTTATTTTGTAACACTTGGCTGCTCCCACTGGGGTGAATAGTTGAAAATTATAGGGAGGCTGGAGAGGATGTTAGCTGACTTGGAATTACTTCCCTCCTTTCTCTCCACCCACCCCACAGTTCTAAGCTGCCACTGTAGCATCCCTTCCCATGACTAAGTTCTAGCTGGTTCTGCTGCTGTGCAGCATTAGGCAGGGGTTAATCCGGGTATTAGCACAGGCTCCATCAGGTGTATGTGCAGGGGCAGATGCTCTCCTGTGGCACCTGCAAGCCCCGCCACACCTGGTTCCCAGCCAGATCACAAGAAGGTGTTTGGTCAACACGGGCATGTCACAGTCGCGGGCCACCTAGTTCACGTTTGAAGCTTGGCATGGCTCCTCACTTCAGCTTCCCCACAGCCCCTCTTTGCTGGGCCGTCCCTATCTTAAACTGCTTTTTCCTGGCATTTGAATCATCCCTTCCATGATGTGATAATATCTGCAAGTTGGGAAAATAAAAGTGGCATTTGTTTAGCCATAATTAATGAAATATTTATGTTGCATGAGGCTATGTGATAAAATCCTTAGGCTTAGGGTCCTTTTGCTTCTGATTACATTTGGGATTTTTTTTTCCTATGACCAGACATTCTGACGCCAGCTCTTTTACACTGAGCAGATGTCGTGTAGTAAAAATGGGTGCCAGATGCTGTGAGCCGCAGAAGGGCGATTTGTTTAAGAGCTGGCTCTGACTTTTTTTTTTTTTTTTTTTTTTTTTTTTGCATTCAATTACTCTGTAGAACAAACCTTACCCCAATCGGTTAGGTAACTCGGCTAACTCCAGATATGCATTTTCATAATAGATTTCGGATTCAAAAACAATGTAAGCAAGGATCCTGCCCCAGTAAAGGGTGTTTAAGGACTTCTCTGATTTCTGCATAATACCTTGTTTTGTTTTGTTTTGCTTTGCTTTGTTTTGAATGTGAGAAGAGCGCCTCAGAGCTCTTGGCAGGAATCCAGAAATGTAATTAATGTGGAGGGCCAACTTTTCAGTGGCCCTGAGGTACTGCTTTCCCAAGCTCCTGGCAGGTGCAATGAGGGGTGGGAAGCAGGAAGCCAATGGGGTAAGGGAGGAAAGAGGCAGCTGTGAGGCTTGAAGCAGGAAAAGAAGCCAGTTTGGTGAGTCCTCTGGTTCTTGTTTCAGGCCCTAGAGCTCCAGTGACAGAGGCCACCTCTTCTCCCACCTCGTCCTCTACAGAGGAAGACAGTGACTCCCAGCTTTCCTCAAGGATAAAGGTAACATCACTTGCATACAATGCCTTAGCTGACTGGGGCTTCTTACCCACCCAGGTTTCAGAACCTATGTGGGCTCCAGCTGCAGAAGTCCTCATGAGGATCAGGCCACATTGCATCTGACAAGTACCTCTTTTATATCTGGAATCCCCCAAGATTTGTCTTCTTAAAGACAAAAACCTCAGCGTCTCACATGGAGGAAGGGAAAAAAGAAGACATATTGACTTGAAACCATTTGGCAAATGCAGTGCTTAAAGTGGGTTTAATATGTGGTCCAATAAGCAAACCATTGAAAAATTTCAACAAGCAGATGTGTATTTCCCCAAGGGAAGCGCAACTTCATTTAAGAAGCACTAGAGGCAGATTGCATGGAAAATGTTATGTTTATTCTATTCAGAGCTATGAAACGAAGCGTGCGGTCGCACAGAGGCGTGGACGCACCAACACACCTACTGTGGACGGAATAACCTGCAAGCCACTGGGAAGGCAGCCACTCCCTTTGCTTTAGTGGATGTTAATATGTCTGGAGAGCACTTTCCAAATCTCTCATACGAGTGCAGAGAAAACACAATGCCAAGTGTCTGTAGATGTGTCTATATGTCTAATACACAGAGATGCATTCGCCATGGAAGCCCACTGTTGATTTTTCAAGCTTGTCCCCAGGACTAGAAGGGATGGAGTGCTGAATGGCTGGTCCTCACGTGCTTCTGGGGTGGACCGAGGAGCAGCTCACTGGTCTGCTGCTGTTTATATTTTTGGAGCAGAGAGGATCTAGTGAGGGAAGGGGAGAACCAAATTTATTCACCCATACTTTTCTGTATCTAGCAAGGGAAGCTTTGGCTTCAGTTTAAGTCAAGGGGCAGAGGGGGTGTTCTCCAACTCCCTAAGGTGCATGTGAGCAAGTGAGTGTACACACACACACACACACACACACACACACATACACGGGAGGGTAGGAATTTTTTTTTTAAATGTGGACTTCTTGAGTTAATTGAATCCTCACGTGAAATGAATTGCATGGGAATTATGTTACCTTGGTTTTTGGGAGTTCCTGACTGCCCCTCATCCCCTCAAATGACCCTGGTTTAATTCTATATTCAAACGGGACAGATCCCAGCCTCCATTTTCTTTACTCTCATGGAGAAAGCATAGGCTACAAGGTAGCAAGGCCATAATATACCAGAAGAACCGACAAGCAGCTCCTTGTCATCTTGCTGGCCTAGCACTGGCTAGCTGTCACTTCAGAGTGCCAGGTGGTAAGGCATGCCCATGTCACCTCCTCCTTATGGGCCCCGCCCTTCCAGGAAGCCTTCAAGTGGGAAGGAAGGTGTTTGGTCTCTGGGTTCTGTTTCTTTGATTGCATTCTGATGTGTCCCCAGCCAAGGGGACAACAGAGCCTGTTCAGATGAACCTCTGCACAGGAAGCTTAGATAGGAGACTTAAGGCAGCTGACCCTTGGTTCTTCCCTCCTCCTGTGCTGACTATCTTCTTGCTCAGCCCTTAGCTTCTTTCCTTAACTTTCTACAACATCACAGTGGAGTGAATAGAATAAGAGACCATTTATAAAGATACCTCACAGAGCAGGGGTTCTTGATTGCCTAGTATGTGGCATAAGGAAAGGCTGTATTGCCTATGGGAAAATACTCACCTGGGCTTAGTTCATGGCTCTTCCCATTACTAATTGTTTCAATTTGGGCAGGTTGTCTTCTGAATTTTGATGTCCATAGTTGTAAAGATGTACCTCTGAGGAATAAAGGAGACACCATGAAGTAATTAGTTCATTGTCTGGCACACAACACTCTACAAACGCTAGAATTTACAATGTGGGGTCGTGTGATAGATGCTTGTAAAATAATCAACCCAGATCTCCATGTGTGCTAAGTGAGATCAGCTCAGGCAGAAAGCACCCATGAGACCCAGCACCTCTCACCCTGGTACAGACTCCCTCTAAAGATCCTCGCTGGTTAATAGAGGGTCTCCCATGCTAAAGGCCAGAACCTGAGCAGTCTACCTGGGGTCATCTCCAGAAACAAAGATGAGAAACCCATGTTGGGACCTAAAAGCCAAGGTTTCCTCCCAAAGATATAAAGGATTCTAAAAGTTCTAGAAGAACAACTTCCATCCCTGAGATGGAGCACTTGGGAAGCAAAGGCAAGTAGATCTCTGAGTTGAAAAATAGCCTGGTTAGGTAGCAAGTTCCAGGTCAGGCAGGGCTATACTGTGAAACTATGTCTCAATAAGGATAGTAATGCTGCTGCTGCTGCTGCTGCTGCTGCTGCTGCTGCTGCTGCTGCTGCTGGTGGCAATTGTGATGCAAAAGTTAAATGAAATTTTAACTTCAATTTTTTTATTCACAGCTTAACTCCAATGCCAATGTGGATAGGGGCATTCATATTCCATATGGATCATGGGTCATTGTCATTACTACAGAGAGTCCCATTGGATGCCATAATGCTAGAAGCTCAGCAGTGGCTAGGAGCCTTATGTGGAGAGGGCAGAAGGCTATGATGAAGATTGGTAAATGTTAATCCCTTTTTCTTAGTCATTTTTTTCGTCTCTGTTGGTTTGTATAGGAGAAGATACCTAGAAGAAGAAGGACGCTGGAGAAGCAGTTAGTTAAGCAAGAAGAATTGAGAAGACTCCATAAGGCTCAGGTCAGGAAGCAAACATGGAAGGGTAGGAGCTGCAGGCTATGGGTGGGAGCCCCAGGCTATGGGTAGGAAAGTCCTTCAGGAGTCATCCTGTACTCGGAGAGATGAGCCGGGGATAGGCCTCCTCCCTTCTCTGAGAACCAGGCATGTGCCCATTCTGAAAGTCCTGGCCCAATCCCCAGTAGGGCTCTGGCATGAGGAGCCCATCTGAGTCACCTTTCATCCACAGGTTTGTATCCTGCAAAGTGAGTCTAGTGCCTGGCCTTGGCCATCTTCATGAGTCCTTATTCCCCAACGCAGTTACCTCAGTTTGTCCTCAGTGAGGACAGAAGTCATCTGCCAGCTCCTTGAGAGTCTCTGCTGAGCTGATAGCTGCTGGGGTCTGACTCTATTTCAGGATTAGTTGAAAACCTAAGTACCAAGAACTTCCTAACTTGATGATTTACTCCAAGCATTTCTGCCCACACTGATCTGTCTGACTCTGTCACAGATGAATAAAATGAAGCAGACACTGTAAATACTGTCCCTCTCTCTGCTAGGGACTCCGAGTCTAGTCTGAAGAACAGTTTCAGGTTAGCATATAAGGATTTACAACAATCACGCCTGTTAATCGATGTAACATTCTATTACTTTCACAGCTGTTTCCTTTATCTGGCCATGTAGTCCTGTGCACTAGTCAGCTTTCTGTTACTATAACAAAATGCCCAAGACAGTTGACTTTAAAAATGGGAAAGGTTTGTTTGGATTTATAGGGTCAGTCATATTAGTCCCTGATCAGCTGGCCCCATTCTGCTTTAAGTCTGTGGGGAGACCATATCATGGCAGTATGGAGTGGAGATTGCCTCATGGCTTCAGAAGCAGAGTGGGGGGGGGGGGAGGTTCCTCATATCCCCTTCAAGGGCACACCCCCAGTGACACAGCTTCCTTCTGTCAGATCCCACCCCTAAAAGCTTCACTGCCTCTGGGTTGCACCCTCAGCTGGGAACCCAGGCTTTAATAAGTGGGCTTCTGGAGAAGGAACACTGCGTTTGCCTACTCGGCTCCCACAGCCACAGGCTGTAGCCTGGGTATCTCAGACAATGGTTATTTCTTTTCTGGATGTTGAAAAACCTAGTTCAAGCAAGGTGGGTCAGCTGGGGGTCTGCCAAGGCCTCTGCTTCTGGTGGGAGGCAGCACCTACCCACTACTACATCCTCACATGGTCTTTTTGGAAGTGTGAGGAGAGGGAACTGTGGAGAGCTTCCTCTACTCATACAGGTAGAAGGCCTGTTAGATCAGGGCTCTACCCTTATAACCTCATGTACTTCTAAAACACCTTGTCTCAAAAAATAATCACCCTGAGAGTTAGACTCTCAACCTATGGATTTAAGAGCAATTCATTTTATTTTCCAGAACAACCTTACAGCTCTAACTACACAGAGATCCATCATAAAATCAGTCTCTCTTCCTTAGTGACTCTATGCCTTACCAGCAAAATAAAGATGGTTTTATCAAGATACAGTCCTCTTTCAAAAGCAAGAGAGAAGAGTTCTGTTATAAACAGAATTCCCATCTATTTTTTTTTTTCAGACTTAAATGCTCATAGCTAGGGCAGGAAGAGGGAGGTGGCTGCTTAGGTTCCTGAATGGATCTCTCGGTGCTGGGGATACCTATGATTCCAGGGGAGATTTAGAAGGAGGGGAGTTGGGAGGAAAGGGAAGCATAGAGATGCACCACCTGCCCAGATGGTTCATGGTTTCTTTACTGTTCCTATTTGGCTATGTGTAAGGTCTGTCCTGCCAAAGGCTGTGCCTTGGCTAGCCCAGTGCTTGAAAGCACAGAAGGTTGGTGGAGATGAGCCAAAGTTTACTAAATAAATAAATAATAACCTTGCTTAACTTTCCTTCCTAAGAGACTCCAAGAGAGTAACAGCTGGTAGAGAAAGTAAACGTGCCCTTCCAAATCCAGGCATAGCCCCTAATCTTAGCAAGTGCTTAGGGGTCCAGAGAGTGTGAGCTGTAAACCTTATGAGTTCAGCACCTGGTATTCTGCCTTCATAACTGGATGATAACAGATCTACAGGTGCTTCTGTCATGGCAGCACCCTGGGCCTTAACCAGCGGTACAAGGCAAGGGCAGGTACCATTTGTAGCTAAGGTGGGATACAGGATGATCTGAAAAGGAACATTGAGCCCCAAGAGGGCCCAGGTTTCCCCTTTCAGGGTGTCAGCTGCTCCTTCCTGCAACAGAGAGCCTGAGCCCCCTAGCCTGTGCTGCAAAGACAGCCCTGACCACCAAGCCCATGGCTGTACTGAGGACTCATGAGGACCTCCAGCCAGGGTAGGAGCCTCACCTAGGACTTCAGTATGGTGGGCAGTTTGACTCCTCTGTGGACGTCAATTGCACATACACAGATGCTGTGCTCTGTGACTCCTCCTGAGGACAAAAGCAACAAGCTCCAGAGCTGGGGAGCTTCAGCATCTCTGCCGAGTGAATCAGGCCAATAGCAACTCAGGTGACAGCTAGTAGCAGGCCCAGCCCCCTCTCCCCTATGCTTCCACATCTACACAACTCCCTCATGACATGCGCTCTTGGTCTTGCAGGCCATCCAGAGACAGCTAGAGGAGGTGGAAGAGCGGCAGAGGACATCAGAGATCCAGGGCGTGAGGCTGGAGAAGGTGCTGAGAGGAGAAGCAGGTAGAGTTGGCAGGTCCACCTTTCAGGTCTGGATCTAGAGTCTGTGAGTAGCACTGTCCTTGCACGGTCAGGCAGACCAAAGGCATGCATCACCTTCAGGGAATAGGTCAACACAAACAGATGGTGCTAAGTCTACTGCCTTATGCTTTAAAAAAAAAAGATTTATTTATTTTTATTTCATGCGTATGGGTGTTTTGCCTGCATGTATGTCTGTGCACCATTGAATGCAATGCTCACAGAGGTCAGAAGAGGGCCTCAGATTCCCTAGAGATGGTTGCTAGGGGCCATGTGGATGCTAAGAATCGAACCCTTGTCCTTCAGAAGAGTACCAACTGCTCTTAACTGATGAGTCAGTTCTCCAGTCCCATGCCTCACACTTTAAACATGAAACTGCTGGTTTGGTCTGAAATTCCCCCCTGGGCATCCTCCCTGCATGAATCACCTTTGAAACTCAGAGATTGAGAAAACTCTAGGAGGAATATGTTTTATGAAGTGCAAGCAATATTTGTTATGAAGTAAAGCCCAGAGTTCAAATCCAGGTTTCTAAGGGGGTGGCTCATTGGTTAAAGTGCTTGCTGTGCAAGCATGAGGACCTGGGTTCAAGTCCCCAGAATCCATGTAAAAATCTGGGCACAGCAGCACGTATCTATAATCCTAGTTCTGGTGAAGCTGAGACAGGATGATCCCAGGAACTTGCTGGCCAACTAGTGTAGCTAAAACAGTAAGTTCCAGGTTCATGAGAGATCTTGACTCAAAAACCGAAGTGGAAAGTGCCTAGCAAGAGCCACAACATCAACTTCTGCCTTCCATATGCATGAGCACACAAGTACAGGAGCATACACCCCCCCCCACACACACACACACACAAAACCAATTTCTCAAAAAAGCCCTAGGCCAGGGTTTATGGTGGAGCAGAAGCCAGAACACAATGTGTTCCTTTTTCTTACTGAATCATACATAGATTTCCTTGTGCAGAGAGCCTGCACTGGATCAACTGGAGCAGACTCCTTTTGCTACTATGATGACCATTCCTTACTGCTTAGACAGAGTCACGGATGTCTCTCCAGATGCACTTAGGAATTCTGGTGGAGTGAACTGCCCTTGTTTGGTGTTTTGTATAATACTATTCCAAATCAAGGAAGCTCTAGTATTCCTCTTTAGTAACCTCTTGTTGTAGTGAGATACCCAGAAATGAAAAGAAGCCAGCAAAGGGGGTGTGTCTTACGTGCTGTTACTGAAACATTGCTGATATGGGGCACAGTGGGAACCGCGACTTGCAGATGTCACAGAGCCTGTGTCGGGCCAGGAAGGTGGCTCAGCCAGTTAAGTGCTTGTGGTACAGCTGTGAGAACCTGAGTTTGGCCCCCAGAACTCACCAGATGTGGTGGGTCACACTTACAATCTCAGACCGAGGCAAATGGAGACAAATCCCTGGGGCTCACTGACCAGCCAGCCTAGCTTAACTATCGATCTCCAGGTTCAAAACCCAAAGTAGACAGCACCTGAGGAATGAGGTCCAATGTTGACTTCTGGCTTACACACACACACACACACACACACACACCCCTTTTCCCCCCTCACACACACATGAAGTCTGTATTTAAATTTGTTTCCTTCATGAAGACTGAGTAGTGAAGAGATGTCACTCAGCTGGTCAAGTGCTTGCCTAGGGCACTTGATGAGGTCTAGGGTTTCATGCTCCCTATTTTGGGTGGGTGGGCATAATCCTTGGAAAATCACTCTCAACCTCTTAGATTCCTCACCAGAAAAGTGAGCTAACCCTCACAGTGCCAGGTCATTTTGAGAATTCAAGTGCCAGTGGCATCTGTCTGTCCAAGTCTTTCATAGGTGTGGACAGTCAACAAACGCTACCCAACATTCTATAGAACATTCTTGGCCACACAAGACACTTTAAAGGAAATACCCATCTCTGCAATCTTCACTGCCAGAAACTTTAAATTATAAACAGCAGATGTTTAAAGCTTGTTCTGAACATCTCCTCCAGTCTCCCAAAGGGAAGCTATTTGGAGCCATACCTGCAGGAACGATGTCAGCTTTCAGTGATGTCAAAGGTGAATCAGGCTAGCCAAAAGATGGATTCTGTTCATTCCCTTTCTATCCCCAGTAAACTAATTACCCTATTAGGTTTATAGGCCTTTTTATCATTGGATGTCCTTGTGAAGGTGACAGACGGAAACCAACAAGGGGCTAGCGATAAATAAATAAATAAATAAATAAATAAATAAATAAATAAATAAATAAATAAATACATGTCAGATCACAGAGGCAGGCCTCAGAGGAAACCAAGAGGAAGCTTTGCAAACCAGGCCTTCAAAATGAAGACTCACTAAGTTACAGTTGGCAATGCTCATATCCCTCTGTCACCATAGTCTATGTAGTCCCTTGAAGAGATTGCCCTGCCACTCAGCGAATGACCGGTGCTTTATTAGGTTAAGTTGTATTTGAGCTGGCCTCTGCTGCTCCCATTTAAGTGATTTAATGAGAATTATTTAATAGGTATTATTAGGATAATTAGACAATGATCACAGTTAGGCAATAATATTGAGTGATCAAGGTTGTGAATAACCAAATTTAGAGGCAGGCCTGCAAACAAGAAGTAGGCTGCGACAGTTAGGTTAGGCCCCTCTGTAATGACTGAGGGCAGCCTGAAAGGGTCTTTTGTGCCTGGGAGTTATTCATCAGGTCCATTGAATTAGAGGACTGTGCAGGGGTGCAGGGTGGGGGGTGCAGGCCAAGGACTCTAACATCTGATGAAATGAGCTCTTCATTATCATGACAACAATTTTGGCTTTCTATTAATTTTTTGTTCCCCAACAGTCAGAAATGAGTTCCCCCCCCAGCATACCCCCCCCCCAGTTTGTTCATGAAAAGGAGACAAAGTGAAGCAGAGAGCTAACCATCATCCCAGATGACAAATCAAGTCACACAGGATGTCTGTGCATGTGGTGGGGATCTTGGCAAGGGCAGCACAGAACTCCTATGGTCCCCTGTGACCAAGTCACACACACGTACTCAGTGACCTGGATGCCCTGAGTCCCACCGCCTGTGAACAGTCAGACTTTGTCACCTATTTGGACTTGTCTGGGTTGAGACACTATACAGTGTTAAATGCTAGGATCACAATATGCCCCTGCAAGAGACTACCATGCAGATCTAGGTAGTCTGGTGGAGTCTGAGCTTTCTTTCCACATCTGGAGACTGGCGAAATCAAACGCAGAAGAAGAGGGGCCTTAAAGAATGAAAGGTTTATTCCCAGGGAAGGTGGGTGAGCAAGATTCGTTTCCCACAGCCTTGCTCACTTCAGCCAGCAGTTTCTCCTTCACAAGGATAGCAAAGACAATGCAGATGCTGGAGGCTGCCAGCAGAGGGCAGCAGCACATACATTATGAATGATTTAATGGCCCTCCCAGCCAGGAAGAGGGAAGTAATTTGTCTGCTACTCTGTGGTTTTCACTTTTGCTGTTGAGAAACCCAAGAAATGCCAATTTCCTGCCTTACGTGCCAGTGAGGGATTCTGGATGAGCACAGGGATGAGCCAGGATTCCCTAAATACATCTTGACATCACCAGCATTCTGCAGTTTCTACTCTGTCAAATTTTCCCATCTGTAAAATGGGACTAATAAATAAACCCTCTTTCTAGAGATGGTAGAGATAGATGAAAGAAGAAATTATAAGGGCAGGGCAGCAGGGAGAAGATGAGGACCAGAGTTCAATCCCCACACTCTCATAAAACCCTTGATGTGGTTTAACCCTGGTGCTGGAGAGGTAGAGGCAAGAGGACCCTGGGGCTGGCTGACCAGGCAGTTTGGTTTGGTCATATTAGTGAGCTCCAAGTCCCAGTACACAAACACACACACCCCCACAGAGAGAGAGAGAGAGAGAGAGAGAGAGAGGATAAAAGATCATTTGAGTGAAGCACTTGATAAATGTGCCTGTCACATCTTAGAACTTGAAAAGGATGAATTCTTTTCTTTCTTTCTGAGTTTCTCTCCATCCTTATAATACCCAGTCAGGTGGCCGGTCTTCTCTTAGCTTGAGTCCATTTAGTCATCCATTCATTCACAAACACTTATAACTAACTCTCTCCTCCAGACGAATTAGTAGATTTCCACATACATACAACCCACAGATTTTACATGCTTATCCATATGTGAAGGAAGGAAGTCATGCTTAGTGACCCAAACCTGTAATCCTCTCAGGAAGCTGAGGCAAAAGAGAAGTTCAAGGCCAGCCTAGGCCACATGCTAAACCTGTCTCACAAAGAAAGAGGAGAAAGAGAAGGAAGGGGAAAAGAAGAGGAATAATTTCAATGTAGATTCTGAAATTTTGTATTACATTGTGTGTGCATGGCAAACATGCCATGTCATATCATGGCACACAAAGGGTAACTTGCAGAAGTTGGTTCTCTTCTTCTATCATGTGACTTCTTAGAATCAAATCAGGTTGTCGGGCTTGGGGCAAGTGACATCTCACCAGCTGGCCTATTTTAAGGCGCGCGTGTGTGTGTGTGTGTGTGTGTGTGTGTGTGTGTGTGTGTGTGTGTGTGTGTGTATACAGGTACTTATGGAGGTCAAAAGGGAGAAGTATGTTGCTGGGGCTGAAATCATAGGCAGTTGTGAGTTGCTGGTCACCAGGCAGCAAGTGCTCCTACCTACTGAGCCAACTCTCCAGCCCAGTGTAGATTCTTATTGTCACTCCCAGCACAATGAAGAAGACAAGCCTGCAGTGTGGAGGGCTGCCTGATTGACAGTCAGCCATCATTTGGGAATGGGGTCTGGGGAGCAGATGTCCTTTCGATAATCTCTCTAAGTCTCTGAATGGAAAAGCAGTGAGTCCGAGGTTATACCCCTTGCCAGCCATCCCATGCAGCCGATTTCTGTGCTTCCAGGAAGCAGATCAAGGGAGGAATGAGATCTCCACGATTGTCAGTACAGGTGGACCGTAGGGGTGGAGCCAAAGGTAATGTTAACCCTGTATCCAAATAGAATATTGTCAGAGAAGAACCAGACCCTTACAAAGGCTTTCCAGGAGTCACTCAAATCCAAAATTACTGAAGCAAGCAAATAGTTTGGCCTGATTTTCTCCAAATCTATAGAAGCCATTGCTGAAGTCCAGTGTCTCTAAGAAGTGGAGCTCGTGCTTCTTTACACAGCAAACAGCAGGAGCAGCGGCATGGTAGCACAAGAGGCCTGTCCCCAAGTCCCAGGGTGTGACACAGTAGGTTCCAATAGCACATCAAAGCTAGTGCCATAGCTAAGGAGTGGAAGATAAAGACCACAGCAGCCTTCATAACAAGCAGTAAGTGAGTGGGTTGTACAGTCAGTGCAGTGTAAGGTTCTGAGCCGCTCGTGATTCTCTTCTTGTAGTCACAGGAGACGCCCAAGCTTAAGATACTTAAACCTTGTGCTTTGCACACTTGGCAAAGACACACACATGCATATGCTCACACTGCACAGAAGACAGCCTCATTCACAAATATCAGTAACCATATGTTACATGTCTCCTCCGTTCCCAGCTTCAGTGAAGACACAGGTATATCCAGTTTATGGCCCATGGGCCACATGAGCCCAAGGATAGCTAGAAATGCAGCCCAGCAGAAATCATTAACTTAGGCTATGAGGTTGTTTGTTTGTTTGTTGAGTCTCTCATGTGTGTAGTTATCTGGTATAAACTTTGTAAATGGCAACACCCTGTCACAATGTAACATCTTGTCACAATGTAACATCCTGTCACAATGTCAAAAGGTTGGTCACTGACCACTTTGAGGGCTGTGTTGAAAGACTAGAGATAATCTTCTTAAGTTGAGTGTTTAAAATAAAACAAGTAAGTACAGGAGAAATGATCAGGGCAGACAAAGATAGGACAGATGTTCAAAAGATAAAATAATTCAACGAACATGAATCCAATTGATTGAAAAAACAAGACAAGTGTGGTTTTTATAACTACCAATCTAAAAATTAAGTAAGAAAAACCTTATGATGTTTTCACTACATGAGCAAAGATCATCTGAAAAACCTTAATACCCATGGCCAGTGAGCTGACTCGGGGGCGTAAGATACTTGCCACCAAATTTTGTTCTGACAATCTGAGTTTTGTCCCAAGGACCCACATGGTGGAAGGAGAGAACTGACTCCCTCATGGTGTCTTCTGCCCCTCACAAGTGTTTGCACACACACAATAATAAATAAATAAATGTAACAAAAAATTTAATATCTACTTAGGATTTAACAAAACAAGTCTTTCAGCAATAGAACTTAGTCCCCAAACCCTACAGCAAACATCTGTGGGTCAGCGTTGTCGTATGCAAGGAGCAGTGGGGGACAGTTATAGTCGATAGAGACTTCTGGGAAGTCATCCCATGTGCACTGAGCCTGGAGCTCATGAGAAGTCGGAGGATGTGGGCAGACAAGTAGCACAATTGGTTAAGCACTTGCCTGCCATGTATAAACAAAACCCAGAGTACACAAGGCAGGATAGAAACCACAGGCAGGTGCCCCACACAGTGCATGGAGGGTTCCACTCTAGTGCCAGCAGGCACCAGTGAGCATAGCCAACGCATTACCAAAATTGCAGTGAACAGTAAATTAGGACAGATTCTAAGGAGGCAAAAAAATAAATCACATCTAAATAATTCATTCTGAGCCAGACAGCAAACAAGACTGGACCCGGAAAAACTACACACCAGCCCACACTCAGGGAAATGGCAGTACCTCGAGAGTAAAGTGTGCACAAACCAGCATGGCTTTACACAGATTGTACATATTTTTGTTATTTTTTACATTCAGAAAACAAACAACTGAACCTGTATGCCAGTCATGCCCAGGTAAGCAAAGACTAGGGTACACCAACCTTGGTCACTTGAATTTGATGTGGAGGGTCACAGAATTTCAGTAGAGATTGGCATAATTTGCTTTGTGGTTTTGAGAGCCCTCTTGGGCAAAATTAGGTCAATATAAATTACAATTAACAAGTTGGTTTGTGTTAAGCTTTAGTTTGTTTGGTTGATTGGTTGGTTGGTTTTTCAGACAAAAATCTCATGTTGCCCAGGCTGGCTTTGAGCCTGTGATCCTCTTGCTTCTACCTCCCAAGTGCTGGGAGGCCATCATGCCCAGACACTAAGTGCTGATTTCACTATGGCAAGTAGAATCTTTCCACTGTGTCTAAGGAGATCCATGATAAAAGTTCAGGAGCAGAGAAGTTTGACAGAGGACCCAAGCAGAGGATAAGAGGAAAAGTTAGATAACTGAATTGTCCTGGTCATGGTCAGAAGCCACCTTGCCTTCTGGTCACAGCCCTCTAGCTGGAGCCTGGCTCTAGTTCAGGAGTCACTGCTCTGTGGAGGAAGGGCTTTGACTGTGACAGCTGAAGCCACTGGAACAATGACAGACATGGGAAAACAAAGAGCCTGGGTAGGCACCGTGCAGTCATGTCTTTGTAGATGGTCCATGCTACTGAAGACATTTCCATTGTATGAACAGGAAGAACAAAAGTATCACTAAGGTGCTGTTGGTGCTGGTTTCAAGTCGTTAGAAGTTTTATGCTTTTGTTTTTTACACCACCTTGCTGAGTTTTAAAGATGAATAGAAACTAACCCATATGAAGCCATACACCTAGACACAGGAAGACAGACTGGAGAGTATTGCAAAGGGACAGACAGTTCACGAAAGTGTTACTATGTACAGAGCATTGTGCTGAGCCTTTCCCACACATCATCTCATTTAGCATCCGTCACCTTCACGAGGTAGCACTGTCATCAGCATCCTCATTTCAGAGCATGGGGAAGTCTAAGGCAGAGAGATAAGAGGTGCCTTGGAGAATCTCCCAAGCCTGATTGACCCGGAAGTCCATGCCCTTTCCACTCTACTATACCCACAATGAAAGGTAACGCTCGCTAAGCTTCACAGGACCCAGGAGGGCAGAATGTGATAGGGGACAATCAGTAAGCGGAAACTGTGGGATGAACACTTCAGTGCACTACTGGAATTAAGAAAGCCAGATCTCCCTGTATCTGACACTTTGAGAAAGCAGGTTTCCTAGTGTCTTAGTTACTCTCCTGTGTTTCAATACCTTGATAAAAATAAACATAAGGGTTTATAGTTTCAGAGGGGTTGAGTGCATCATGGCGGGGAAAGACACACTGGTTGAAAAGGAGGGGAAGGCATGGTGGCTGGTCCCATCGGATCTGCGTTCAGGAAGCAGAGTAAACAGGAAGTAGAGCCAGGTTATAAAGCCTCAATGCCTGTCCCCAATGACCCACTTCCTCTAGCCAGCCTTGACCTCTGAAGGTTCCACAACCTCTCAAAACAGCTAAAGGCCACATGTTCATGAGCCTCTGAGGGACATTTTAAGTTCAAACTATACCTGTAAACCTTCACAAGAAGCTGTATCTACAGATTCTCCCAAAAGGATGTTGTCTACTAAAGAACAGAAGGCTTTAAAAAATTGAACCAAAGCCAATAAGATCACCAACTAGTCTGCTGATAAAGGAAAACTGTGTGGCTCAGTTCATCTTGGGTTTGCTCCACACATGTCGAGGACGTCCCCGTGACATCCAGGGGAATGTCTCTACCATGCAGGACAAATCATCCAGGGTACAAATCTAACTAGATCAGGCGGGTCCGTGTAGCAGAGCGACTGAATTTGAGAAACAAAACCGAAAGATTCTCTGCAAACAGGAAAATAGTGCTTTAAAGCTGTCTCTCTTGGATTGGGGACAAGGAAGGGGAAGCCCAGGGCTGGTGGCAGATGGAATCGTGTTAGACGATAAGGGAAGACAGCATTTCCAACTCTCAGCTTTTCTGTTTTCTCTATCGTGGAAAATGGTTTTTAATATAGAAACATTAAACAAACATCTAGAAGAAACTGACTCTGGATAGATGATAAAGTAGAAAAGCTGTGAATTTAGTTTCTTTCTTTTTTTTAAAGAATTTATTATTTTTAAATTGTGTGTGCGCCTGTGTGTGTGTGTGTGTGTGTGTGTGTGTGTGTGTGTGTGTGTGTGTGTGTGTGTGTACAGGTGCCCCAAAGAAGAAGGGGTTAGAGTATGTACTGCTCTTGCAGAAGACAGGAGTTAATTTCCCAGTGTGCACATCATAACTACTTATAACTCCAACTACAGGGCATTAAACCCCTCTTCTAGACCTCTAGGGCACCCACACTCATATGCACCCATGCAGAGACTTTTTTTTAAAAAAAGAAAGAAAGAAAGAAATTCGTCAGTTGGGTAAAGTAGTCAAAAGATTTCCCTTTAACAGAAAAATTAGCAGGGTGGTATTTAATTTCTTTTAGTAGGTTAATTGGTTAGTTGTTAATTTTCTGAGACAGAATCTTGCTACATAATCCAGACTGGAGCTTACTGTGTTGGGTTTGAACTCATGGCAATCTTCCTGCCTCAGCCTTCCATGTGCTGGGATATCAGGTGTCCCTCTCCACACACAGCTTAGCAAGGTGGCATTTAATGAGATGCATACAAAGTCTTGAACTGAGCTAGGGAAAGGATTCGCTACCTAAACCAAACACGAAGCACCGATACACCAACACTATTGTGGAAAGCCAGAGTTCCTTTGTGAGTGAATATGAACTGCAATTACCAGGGCTTTCTAAAACCATGTGTATAACTCTACATCACAGGACAAAGGTAAGAGAGTCTCCCCACCTCCTCTATATTTCCAGAAGGTTATTTTCTTGTGATTTGAGTTGATCTGGTCACAAAGATTAACAGACAGTATTATTGTTCAGTAGATACACAGAACTCTCTCCAAATGTCTTGAGATAGCTAATATAACAATCACTCACCCCCTGACTTTGGTATAAACCAAATCGATAGAATAGAATACTTTTGCAATCTTGATTCAGGGGTTGGAGAGAGGTCTCAGTAACTAAAAGCATTGGCTACTCTTCCAGAGAACCCAAGTTTGACCCCTGGTACCACACAGCAACTCACAGTTGTCTATAACTCCAGTTCCAGAGGATCCGTTATTCTCTTCTGGCCTCTGTGGGCACCAGGCATGCACTTGGTACACAATTGTGCCTCTGTTCAATAAAGGGGAGTATCTATGCCGTAATAATATAGGAATACAAATTTATCTCTCGTGAGACTCAATCCTAATTGTATTTTTTCATCATTTGGCCTTTCTTCAGGGGGAAAAAAATTTTAAATGCCAATCACCAGCCTTTGATCAAATGTGGTGTGAGCATCCCTGGCCTGGGAAGGAAACCGCATACCACCTGGGCACTCGTTATGAGTTTGATTTGCAGAGGGGTGAAGAGGATGAGCAAAGGTCATTAGCAGGCAGCTAGGGCTTCTCTGATGCAGAAACATACATCAGTTTCATGGACACACAAGTAGGCAGGAAATGAGTCCTTTGTAGTAAGGACATTAGTCATCACGGGCATGAGACCTTGGAATTGAAGTAGTCATATCCTCTATGGCCAGAAGAACTCCCCCAGAGCAGGCACAGGTAGGTTTCATTTGCAATGCCCATGACCTTGAGGCATCCACAGGGTGCCAGGAGCTGCTTTCCTGCTGAGCCCTGCTTGCCATAAACATGGCCCGCTAAAGTGGCTCGGAAGCCGTTTGATCATGGGGTGAGAAATGCCAATCTAACCCATTTGCCATTGATTTCTTAAGCAGATTCAGGGACACAGGACGAAGCCCAACTTTTGCAGGAATGGTTTAAGCTGGTTCTGGAGAAGAATAAATTAATGCGATATGAGTCGGAGCTACTGATCATGTAAGTAAGGCAACACAGATAACAGTGAGTGCTAACAGCCGGGTAGCAGGAGCGGGTGGCTCACCGTCCTTGGCTGGAGTCCCAGGGTTTTTCTTCTTTGTGCATACGGAACAGTGATTGAGGCAAATTGGTATTTTGTGTCTTGCATATCATGCTGGCATTAGTGGAAAGACTCTTTAGTTGTCTGCTCTCCCTCTCTGCGGAGCTCAGTGGTTAAAATAGATTTCAGTAGCAGGTCAGGAGCTAGAAGGCAGCCAGCCCATTCCTGGGCCCCAGTCTCCTCTCTCTCTCTCTCTCTCTCTCTCTCTCTCTCTCTCTCTCTCTCTCACACACACACACACACACACACACACACACACACACACACACACACACACACACACACACACACACACACAAACCATCAATGGGGAATCTGTGCTTGGTCCCTCTGTGTGGACCATGGGGAATCTGCCTGACCACTTCCTGGTGGTTTTAACAAAAGAAGGGCTGAACCCTGGCTGTCTTCAATCTGTCTGTGTGTATTCTTGGAGAACGGGCTGGTGACCTGGCCAAATGGCCAGAGAGATCATAACTCATCACATGGTTCAGCACCAGACAAAGGGCACCGTACCCACCATCATTCCGGAGAAAGAGAAAATAACATTGAGTATAAACCATTAAGTTCTAGAATTACACTGGGTGTTTTCATTTTTATTCCACCCCTGCGAGGTCATCTGGGGACTTTAGAGGTGGTTTGCTTTTCTCTGCCTGGGTTCTGAACCAGGTGAGAAGTAGGCAAGCCATCCAAATATTACATTCATTATTAATAGTGACTGATGGCTGAGGGTGAGACCCCAGGCAGGCTGACTAACCAGTTTCTTAGTTACTATCAAGTACATGGCTCACAACAATAGGAATGGCTTCCCTTAGTCTGGTTGCTTCCCTTAGTCATTCTCCCGGGTGCTTCACAGGGACTCCTTCCTTGCCTCTTCCACTTCTTGTGGCTCCTGCCATTCCTTGGTGTTGGCTCTGTCACTCCAACATTTTGTCTCCACCCAGCCTTCTCTGTGTGTCTTTTTCTCCTCCATGTCTGTCTCTTAGAAAGTCTTCTCTCACTGGGCTTTCAGCTCAATAATCCGAATGTGACCATCTCAAGGTCCCTAACCCTGTCCGCAAAGACCCCCTTTTAAGTAACATATTCACTATTTCCAGGGCTCAGGGTATGGGCATGCCTTTCCTATTCAACCCATTACAGTAGCCAAACCTCAGAACTAGATATTTCTACCTAATGAAAAAAGGAAGTGGACCTACTTAATCCTTAGGGGAAAGGCCTTTTTCCTAGACTTTGGGTCTCGGGGTGGGGGGTAATATCCCCAGAGGCTATTTAGCATTGACCAGGAAGATGTGTTTGGTTGTCACATGTGGGACTCCGGCTGAAAACTAATGAATACTAGCCAAGGATATTAAGCTTTCTCCCTGTAATACGCAGGGCAGCCCCTCCTCCCACCAAACAAGGAACCAGCAGCCTAAAGGGTTAATGGTGTCAGCACTATGAAATCTTACCAAGATCCAAGGCAAAGGCCAAGCATGAGAACACATGCTTGCTGAAGATAGGCTGAGCCTGGGAGAGAAGGGAAAAGTGAGGTGAGCACACCTCATCCCGAGAGTCGGGATGGGAGCATTAGAGGAGGCCAGAGTTACACTCACTACTCTCCGTCCACATGGAAGGGAGTGCCAGGCTTGGGCAAAGGGGATCCTCTCTAGCAGTCATTTGCCTCCAGACTATTGTTCAGCTGATGAGTAGAATAAGCCTCAGAGGAATTAAGTAACGTGTCCATATCCGCCTAACTATAAAGTCCTTATATCCAGCCATACAGTCTGCATCGGGGCTAAGTCTGAATTATAAAATCCTTCCAACAGATGTATCAAGAACATCTTCTTTATACCAGGGATTCATCTGATTTCTATAGAAATAGGCCATAGCCAGGCATGAAGATGCAAGCCTAGAATCCAAGCACTTTGGAGGTTGGGGGAGTTGCTGAGAAGTGAACACACGGCGTGATGGCAATAAGAAAGCCCATCAAGAGTTCCATGACAGAGACAAGAGTCTGTCTTGGGGAGGAGGGGGGCTAGCTATGGCTGCAAGCCAGAGCCAGCAGCTTCCAGCCAAGGAGAGTCTTTCTCCTCCATAAGAAGTCAAACAGGACAACCAGGGTATGTGCACTGGACAGAGGCATATTGAAGGATAGGCTTTGGTTGGAGAAAGACCTGTATGAACAAGGAGAGATGTCTTAGATTCACATGTCCAGTCAGTCTCTTTGGGATGCGAAGTTAAAACAGAATGAGTGGTATGTGGGATTCCTTGAAGATGACACCTGTGAAGGGTAAAGAGCAGCAGACGGGTAGAGGTAGAATCTTGGGCCCATACCCCAGTTCTGATTCTTTATAAAAAACAGAGAAGGAAGGAAGGAGACTTGGGCAGAAGGAGTTCTGGATGTAATGTAGCTCTGGGTCTCGGCCAAGGCACAGGAACAGCAGAGTGGAGACAGCCTATCCAAGGGCTAGCAACCATGCCGGCTCTCACATCTCTATGATGTCCACCACTGGCTTCGAGCCACCCAGGAACAACAGGGCTTCAACATGACACTGAAGCTGATTCTATAGCAGCCTCCATGTCACTAAACCTCCCCCAGAGAATCTTCCCTGCCATCTTAGGTGCCACCACCTCTGAACTCCTACAGAAGGCCCAGAAATGGTCAGTGTCAGTAATAAGGCAGAACTTTAACCCAAACAGAAGTAAACATAGTATCAGGGCTGGGGACATAGGTTAGTTGGTAGAGTGCTTGCCTAGCATGCATGAAGCCCTGGATTCAACCCCCAGCACTGCAGGTGTAGTGGCACACATCCATAGTACCAGCATTGTATATAGGGGTAAAGGTGTGTGTATGTGGGGCAGTTGTCAGGAAGAGCAGAAGTTCAAGTTCATTCTTGGTGACACAGCAAGTCTGAGGCTAGCCTGCACTACACGAAACCCCATCTCAAAAACAAAGAAGCAAAATAAGAAAACGTGGCAACAACAGGGTAGGGTAGAGTGACCCCAACACTGTCATAGGGACACATGGAAACATAGGTTGGATCTGGAAGAAATGGTCCCGAAAGGGGGAATGGAAGGGCCCATTCCCGATCCTTGGCCTCATTGGGGCCCAGGAGCAGTGGCCCTAGTCTGCTCTTCTCTCTCACCCTCTAGTTTCTGTGTGGGCACATGTGCTGCTGTGCCCATCAAGCCCTTGGGGGATACTCAGTGCTTCTCCTCTCAACCTTTTACTTTCTCTAGTCTTGAGGATCACATGACCCAAACTATCACCTCTTGACATCACCATATCTGTATAAGTCCTTGTTTCTCTGATGAACTCCAGAGTGGCATTGGGCGTCCCCCCACCTCTAACAATGCATGGGCCAGCATCTGGTGATGGACATAGTAGGAAATGGCAGGGGTATCCCCAGGCTCTGAAGGTCAAGTCCCCAGTTGGCCTTCCAAGAGGACTCCACTTCATTCCATGCACTGCTGTTCTCCACAGAGGCAAACCCTAAAGAGCAGTTTGGTGGCCTTCAACCTCTCTCCATTTGTCTTATCATCTCCCAAATCCAGCACATTTCAGCCATCTTTCTGGGCACCTCTGGTGGTCCCAACAATGGCAATACCTTCTGTTTAGACATATTAAAAGATGCCAATTTTAATGAGGAAAAAAAGACTGTGCTAGCCACTCTCCATTGGTGTTTCCATTCATATGTCCACACAGTCCCCTGTTAATGGCTGGAACATTTTCTTATACTCAGGGCCCAAGAACTAGAACTAGAAGATCATCAGAGCAGACTGGAGCAGAAACTACGACAGAAAATGCTCAAGGATGGTGAGTATGAGGTGCATTCAGAGTCCCTGCTGAAGACACACACACCTCACAATTGAGCAAGTCATGCTATAGATAGGAGTAAAGAACCCATCCCGCCTTGCACAGCCACTAGCCTGAGAAGCCAGCCTGTTCCTTGTTCACCCCGAGGCCCAGCAGGCCCCTGGTTGCCATCACTCACTTGTGAAGATCACATTTCCTTCATCCCATGTGTTCTTAGGAATAAAGCAACTTAATTTTTAAATTTATTTTAATTAAGACAGACTCTTGTGTATCTCAAGCTGGCCTTCTTGCTCTATATTTATTACTTTTCTCATGGCTGAGACCAAACGCCTGAAGAAGTTTCTTCTGTCTCACAGTTTGAGGGGATACAGTCCATCATGGCCGGAAGGCATGGTGACTGGGTCTGTGGTGGGAGGAACACACAGAACATATCTACTTATAGCAGATCAGGAAGCAGAGATCTGACAAGAAGCAGGGCAGAGCTGTAAACCTCACCTCTCCTGACAGTGACCCAGCATCTTGTTAAGGCCCTGCCTCCCAAAAGATCAGAAAACCTTCCAAAACAATACCAAACGTTGAAATACATGAGCCTGAGAGAGAAGTTCTCATACAGCTCAGCCTCCTACCTGCTGGATTCCAGGCACCCACCATCATGCCCAGCAAACACACTACCTTCATGTCTAAAGAAGCAAGGGTCGTTCTAGATCTCTCAAAACCAGCATTATCCCAGCCTTATTGGGTGGGTTAGGTACTGGACATGCCCATTTAGACATCATTTTGGGTTAAGTATTTTATTCCTAGTTTAAGATTTGAAAACCAAGTCTCAGTGAACAGAAATAATGAACTCCAGGTGAAGACTGAGCTCTGATTTAGCAGGAGACCACAAAATCATCTCTCACCCACGGAAGTGATTTACACACACACCCTCAAATTCAAAGTCTCTCTCTAAAGCTGAGGCTGGCCTTAAACTGCAGCCTTCCTCAGTCTCCCAAGTATTGGGATTACAGGCATACCCAGCTCAGACTATTTCTTTTTAAAAATACATTTTTATTTATTTATGCATGGGGGTAGAGAACATGCATATCACAACACATATGTGGAGTTCAGAGGACAATTTGTGGGAGTCACTTCTCTCCTTCCACTATGTGGGTCCTAGGAATTGAATTCAGGCCATTAGGCTTGGTAGCAAGCATCTTTATCTGCTGAGCCATTTCTATTTCTAAGAAACCCTCTAAGGCCACGCTATATAGCACTATTAAGAAAGATATACATGCCAGCCACAGTGGTGCATGCCTGTAATCCCAGCAGCAAAGAACAAGAGAGACCTTGCCTAGAACATGGTGGAAGGTGAGAGCCAACTCCTGCAAGATGTCCTTAGACCTCCACATGCATGTCATAGTGCTACATGCCTATAATCCCAGTTCATTGGAGGGAGAGGCAGGAGAATCAAGAGTTCAAGACCAGTCTTAGCTGTCTGCCAAGTTTGAGGCCAGCCTGGGATACAGGGGATTGTCTACACACATGCACACATACACACATAAACAGAGTGTTTAAAACAGAACAAAAGGTACAATTTATCATTATATACAAATGACAGAAGTGTTGCTCTCATTGGCCTAGGAGCTCCTGATGGCAGTTTGCTTTGCTGTGGCTCAGCTATGCTTAAGGAAAGCAGCCTTCTCCTGTTCAGTTTCTTCCTTGGAAGGGAGGAAGGTTGAGCCTTGACAGGGTGTGGCTACATGAAGTTCTCTTTCTCTCAAGTGCCTGCTTCCTACACACACACACACACACACACACACACACACACATTCCCAAGGTGAAATCTGAGCTGACTTCCACACAAAGCACCTACTTTTCTCTGTGGCTTTGTGGGGAGCTCCTTGGTGTTAAATTCACTTCCTTGTAATCACAGGACACAGCAAGCCCAGAACCATGTGAACTCCCATGCTAAGAACTCACTTGGCCCCAATCCTACCAGAGCATTGATTTTTTTTTCTTATTCTTCTTTTCTTTAGAGGGCCAGAAAGATGAGAATGAGCTAAAGGAGGAGCAAGAAATATTTGAGGAGCTGATGCAGGTGATTGAGCAAAGAAACAAGCTCGTGGATTCCCTAGAGGAACAGCGTGTCAAGGAAAGAACCCAAGACCAACACTTTGAAAACTTCGTTCTCTCCAGAGGCTGTCAGCTCAGTAGGGCTTGAGGTGCCCTTCCTCACTGAAGCCAGAGAGCCAAGAACACCACACTTTCCCACCCAAGCACTGAATTTAGACCCCACTGCTTAAAAAATAATAAAAATAATAATAATGTCTCTCATATGAGCAGCATATGGTAGTTCACCTCTATAATCCCTGCTGAGAAAAGCTGAGGCAGGAGGAGAGCTATGAGTCTTGGTTATACAAAGAGACCTTGTCTCAAAAAACAAACATCCCTTTTAGGCCTTATATCTGTTGTAGATTCCCGAGATTTTTTTTTTCCCCAAGACCATAAAGGAGGCATGAGAAAGGCCCTCCAGCTTGGCAGTGCCCGAGAGCCGGTCCTGAGCGTGAAGGAGTTCTAGGCAGACAACCAGCATGGTCTTCTCCCCAGAAAGTCGTTTTCTTTGTTCATTGAGTTACATGTTTTAAGACTTTTAAGAAATGCCTTTTCATTAATACAACCCTATTTGTCTTTTTTGCATGGCTGACCAGTTTCCAAATGTCAGGGCCCAGCAGCAGCAGTTTAAAGATTAGCTTAATATTTAAATTGTGTTTCCAGAGAAAGCAGAGAAACCCTGAGATTACTGATTAAATAAAGCCAATAACTCATATAGCAGGTGTTAATTCAATCCAGGGTGAATTTAATTTACCAGGTATATTTATAAGCCTTAATATAATATACATAAGCAATGAAGGTTGAACAAAAACATTTGAGCCTTAATTTAATTTTTTTTTGAAAAAGAAAAAAAGGAAATAAAACTTTAAATTCATGCCAGCAGGATTCTTGGTTTTCACCAAATCCACTGCCTTCGAGAAGCCTGTTGTTCCCACAGTGCTCTGCTTCCAACCCTGGACCATAATAAGGCTTTTAGGAAACAAATGACCTTGAAGCGCCTTTTGAATGAGGAGGTGCTGGTGGCAGAAGGGAAGCTTTCATTTGTTGATAAAACATGACATGTCTACTAAAACCAAACAGAGCATGCCACAAGGGGAAGGGGCTTTGCCATGCTCACCTGTGCTCATCCTAAGTGTACACAATCCCTGTGAGACAAAGACAAACCACTTCTGATATCCAGTGAAGGCAGTGACACCCCCATTTACCCAACTCCAAATTGAATCATGTGTGTGTGTGTGTGTGAGAGAGAGACAGAGAGAGAGACAGAGACAGAGACAAAGACAGACAGACAGAGAGACAGAGATGAAGACAGACAGACAGATTTAAAATGTGCAAGCACAGTTGTGGATGGCTTGAGCATGCACGTGTTGGGCTTCTTGAGTATTTGGACAGTGCACACAGGGATGAACGATGATAAGATTTAGAGTGGAGATATATATTGTTGTAAAATATTTGACTGTTCTCCTTTTATGGAATCCTTAGAGGATTTAAGCTGCTAGTGATGAGACTAGAGGATTCTTAAGTGTGTGTCTGGCCACTCATTTCCATGACTGTTTAAATATTTCATCAGCCAAAGGTGCTTTGTAGCTGTTGGCTGTAAATGATGACTGGAGTTTTTTCTCAATCTAGGTTGACCTATTAACCACTTCCATCTGAAATGTTCTCTGTATGGTCAACCTGGCTGGGGATAAGCCTGCTCTAGATGCATATGGATCTCGTGTGGCTCCAGTCACCCAGTGTTTTGAGGAGTGCTGAGGGACAACCCTCCATGGGACACTAAGGCCCAGTGGCTGCCTTTATTCCTTTTTCTTTTTTCTCTTTTTATTTTCATTTTCTAGAATTGAGTCTTCTAGTGCATTCGATTCTACTTTGAGGACAGTGGTGGCATTTTCTTATCTATCTACTTACCTACAAAATCTGACACTTTTGGCTAGTTGTTTTTATTTTCTTGTTTAGAGGACATGGGTCATGTGATTTCCCATCATTCTGATTCTCTTAGGATATCATTTGTAGAGGACCTTTCAAAACAAAGATATGATCATGTAAGCAACATTATGCCTCAATGTTTGAGGCAGTGATTTGCGGAGTAATAACCATGTATAGAGATCATTAAAATTTTTTTTCGGCCTGGTAGCACACACCTTTGATCCCAGCACTCAGGAGGCAGAGGCAGGTGGATCTCTTTGAGTCTCAAGGACAGCCAGATTTACATAATGAGTTTCATGGCAGCCAGGGTTATATAGACAGACCTTGTCTCAAAAAATTTTTTTCAGCCCGTAGTCACTGAGAAGAATATTAGATGCACAGGGATGAATCATTCCGAAAAAGATGTATACAGTTTCCATTCTTCCAATTAGGTGAAAGTGTACTGCTTGATGTCTGTGTGTATTTAACAGACAATGTTTAAGTATATGGTGCCTAGGTTGTCCCTGTAAAAAAGAATTGACACATTTAACTAGCTATAAAAGGGGATGCTCTCAAGACGGCGGGAAGAGAGGGATTTTTGGTCTTGTTGTTGGGTTATTATACTGTGGCTACTGAGCCACTTAGGAGAACTTGCCTCCTTACAATGGAGAATGTTCTAGACCCTCAAAATGTACAGGGCACATCTTAAAGACATTTGTTGTTGTTGTTTGTTGTGTGTGTGTGTATGTGTGTGTACGTGCATGTGTGTGTGCAACAAAGCAGGATTGTGAAAGGTTCTATACTACAGAAGAGCTCTAGGATAGAAAGTCAAGAAGAACTGACATCACACTCCAGCCTTGGGTTATATTTCACAGACTCTCAGAGCTTCAAGATCAAGCCAGACAGGTTTGATAGTCACAAGCTCAGAGTTTTACCTGAGCTGGATCAAGAATTGTTCTGAAGTGTGGTCTCCCCAACCATCCACCTACCGATCTACTTATTCAGCATTCTCTGAATGCCTGCGGGGTGCTGGATGCTAGGCTGCAGAAAAGAGGCTTGCTGTCTTCTCCACCTCCAAAGAGAGATATGAGTCAGGAAACCACTGCCAACCCCAAGGAAAAGCATAAAGAAATAAATGTTTTTAAAATTTTTCATCTACTCTCCTCAGTATAAAGACTTCTCTCTCCAACTACTGTAGTCTGGAAATAAAAATAAATTCGTGTTACTAAAGCTGTAAAAAATCCTCCCAGGTTGTAGCGTTTTCTTTAGACCTTGTTGGCAGCGTCAGGCTGCTTGGAATCAATCAGTGCTGAGCTACAGCATGTTAAATTACCACTGAGAAAGGAAGTGGCAGGTGGTGCCAGTTCTGATGAGCCGCGATGCGATTGATGTTTTCCAAATTTGGGGGGGGGGGGGATGACAATTCAGTGATGTCTCTTTTCCCAAGCATCAGACTGATAGGCTTCTCCTTCCAAACTGAAAATGGCAGCATGCCCCACCAGGTGACTGATCAGAGAAACCACCTCAACAGAGCAGAGGCGGCAGGGGCCAGCTGGCTCCACCCCACCACTCGGATGGAGAGAGTGAAGGTTGGCCGAGTGAGGGGCAGATGCAATATCCTCAGAAGTTTCACGTGGGGCAGAGTCTCCTGTTTCACCTGCTCTTGATCATCTCACCTCAATGCTGACACGCTTGTAAACGATTAATCTGCTGCGACAGTTGGTGGCTATTCATGCTGATGGAAACGTGTTATATGTGCACAGCTCTAAATACCGAAATGAACCCTCAGATAAATGGTTTTGTGTCTCAGGAATCAAAACATATTCATGTGGGCTTGCCTGGCCCCTCTCAGGGCAGCGTTCATTTCATCTCTTTCTTCTCAGTGAAAGAGCCTGGACAAAACCCTGATTTCATGTGGGAGTCTGGGAATTAGCATGGGACCTCTCATTACACTAGGCACCTGGAGGGATTTACCTGCTAGACCTCTGGTTGGATTCCAGTGGGAGATGTGGAGGGAGCTCGGCTCAGGTGTGTTCTCACAACAAAGAAAGCTATTTTTAATGCCATTGTAGGGGAAGGGTGAGGCCATCCTTACCCAGCCTGCCTGTTCCTCTCATCTTTTTGCCCAGGGAAGGCTGGTTTTGAATTCCACTTATTTACCAGGGACACACCCTTCTGCACAGAGCTGGCTGCTTCCTTCCACTCACAGTCTTTGAGGATCAAGTTTGTTTTGCCTCCATTCTTCACCTCAGCACATGTAAATTTATAGAATATCAGTTATACTGCACCTGAATGGCCACATCAGGAAACCGACCATCCAGTCCTGGGGGCACTCCTGATTCTGCTCAACCCCCTGCATCGTGGGAAAGCTTTGCCTGATCCACTGTTGGAAAGGATTTGTTTTCTCATTGGCTGTCAATAGCAAATGCACACAGTCATCAGTGCTTTGAAGGCATTGACCTGTAAGGTGAAGAGGCAGACAGCCACCTTGGAGTTTCTTGGTTGGCGTTGTTTGGAACTCAGCTGCCTTCTCAATGGTCCTGAGTCACAGACAGACTCTGCCTTTCTATACTTGTTAGCTACAAATCCTGAACTAGCATCCTGAGCCTTCAGGGACAGGCTGGGTAATTGGGCTCACTCCCTCTCCCAGCTCATTTTTGCAGAAGAGGGAGGACTAGGGGGAGGAGGAGGAGGAGGAGGGAGGGAGGGAGGGAGGGAGACAGAGAGAGAGAGAAAGAGAGAGAGAGAGAGAGAGAGAGAGAGAGAGAGAGAGAGAGAGAAGAAAAGCGAAAACCACATGGCAATATAGCTCACCATGGGAGCCCCTGGACCTACCCCCACTATCATGACAGCCAGTCATTCAGTCAGCAAATTCAGCTTGTCACACCTGTTGGGGGCTAGAAGCTCTACCTGTGTTTTATCCTGTCTACTTCTGAAAAATGCAGTACTTAAACATTGACTGAATTTTCAGAGGAAGAGCCTGAGACACAAAGAGGCTCAGGCATTCAACTAATTGTTCTTGTTCAGGTCTAAACAACCCAACCCCGCTGTGGCCTCAGGAGTCCGGGGCCTAGACCTCCAGGCTGTACAGTCCTACTCTGCACCCCGACCTGCCTCCTGCCTCTTGTTACCTGCCCTTTCCCTGGTTTGGAAATCCATCACCAGCCCTCACAAACAACATACTAGCACACACTCTGTCAAGGTAAATCAGGGAACACAGACCACTTGAACCCCATATTTTGTGCTTTCCTCAGCCCAACATGCTCCCTGGGATACTACATAAATCATGAACTCACTTAAAATGTGATGCCGTATCTACTGTTGTTTTGTTTGCTTGTAACTGACTTGTGCTGCTCTCTAGCCTGAACTTTGTAAAGAACAATGTCAGGTTACTATGTCTCTCCCTTAGGCTAGGGAGATGACTCTTCTTTATCTCACATCTGATGGAACTATGAACCTGGGTTAGGATGCAGGTGTCATAGATCATAACCCAGTTCTAACCTGGCATGGTGGTCCATACCTGTGGTCCCAATACCTGGGAGGTGGAAGCAAGAGGATCAGGAGCTCAGGGTAAGTCTCAGCCATAAGATGAGTTCCAGGCCAGCCTGGATGCATAAGACCTTGTCTCCAAAACAGTATGTGTAGTATGAGAGGGGTGCTGAAGGGGTGGCTCAGTGGGCAAGAGTGCTTGCTGTGCAAACATAAAGACCTGGGTTTGTATTCCCAGCACCCATGTAGAAGCCAGGCACAGCTGCACTTGTGGGATAGAGAGCTGGCCTAGCCAGAAGGGCAAATTTCACATTCAGTGACAGATCCTGTCTGAAGGGAATGAGGCTGACAGCGTTAGAGGAAGACACAGTGGCATCCCAGACTGAATGAATAGCTGCACGCCCCTCCTCCCAAGTGATACAATGATAAATGCATATATTCTAAAGAAATGATCGGATCCTAGTGCTAAAGAGCATAGAGGGATGGGAGAGGAGAGGACCTCAGAGAGGGTCTGGGGTTTGAGGGTGAGGAGAGGTGGCTCTTGCAGGCGTTTAAGGGCCTGTGTAGAGGTTCAAGACATTCCAGGAGGAAGGGAGGATATTAGACATTGGAGAAGCCCTCGTGGTCCTGTGTGACACGGGAGCCAACAGCCTGATGCTGAGCAGTGGTGGCACATGGCTTCCGTTCCTTCCCCATCAAAGAAGAATAGACAGGATGTCCACAGTAATTTGATGTGTGCACAGATATATGTGTGTGTAGCTCTGGCATGCATGTGAGTGCAAAGAAGACCTTAGTAAAGTAATTTTGAAGCCATCCAGCATTATATACTCAAAAGGTATATCCATCCTAAGCACAGCTCCCAAGGGAGAGACAGCTAAGTTAGTGCTCTGAATTCCAGCTTAGTGATGCTCACTGAATGCCCCCGAAACTTGGTGTCTCCTTGCTATCTCCATCTGTGACACAGGGCTGGTCCCCCACCTGCCTTCCTCAAGGGTTCCTGCAGTATAGAGTCATCAGTTTTTAAATGAGAATGGCAGGGCTGGAGAGATAGCTCTGAGGTTCAGGACACTTGCCACTTTTGCAGAGGATCTAGGCTTGATTCTCAGCACCCGTCTGGTGGCTCACAACCATCTGTAACTCCAGTTCTAGGGAATCTGATGGCTTCTTCTGGCCTCCATGGGTATCTGGCATGCACATGGTGTACAAATATACGTGCATGAAAACACTCCTATACATAAAATATAAATAAATCTCAAATAAAAAAGCAGTTTTAAAATGAGAATGACAAGCATTTAACTTTGTAATTGGATTCAGAGTCTCAGTCCCAACAGCAGAGCCAGAAAGGGGCCCAGAGAGTCTCGGGTCAAAAGGGACAGTTTTCTTTAGGGGAGACATAGGCAGATACCAGGTCAGGTGGTACACTCCTTTCAGAACTGTCCCCTGAATAATGGTTTGCATGTGAACTGCTCTGGGGTCATCTCTCTGGCCTAGTCTCTGATGACCGGCTAACCAGCCCCTTCCTTGCCTGATAGCCAGCCATGCTTTGAGCCCACCCGTCAGGGTCTTCCACGAAAACCACCAGCACATCTAGTTTCCTTCTCACACCCTTCTGGCCTTCCTCCATGAGAGGAAATGTCCTTGCCCTCAGTAGCCTTAGCATCTTTCCAGCAAACCCTTGTGCAGGCACTCTTTTTTCCTGCTGGCCACACGAGTGCGGAGGTGGGGTGTGGAAGGAAGCAGTTACTATCATAGCAGAGAAATCCTGCTTCCAAGTCACACCGACCTGGGAAGGGGCAAAGGAAAGGGGATAGCAGATAGGCCACAGTGTGAGACCCTATTATACAACAAACCAAACCAGACAGGTTCAGTGGCCTGTGACACACCACATGCTGACAATATCACACTATTCCCCAGGCTCCATGTGTTCCTGCTTGCCATACTGGCCTGACAGTGACCCATACCTGCTTCCGTTTTGTCCTTAAAAGCTTGGTGCCTCGTGCATAAATCCCAGGACTGGGAAGGTAGAGACAGGTAAGTCCCCGGGACTCACTGGTGAGCCAGCCTAGCCAAAATGACAACTCCAGACCAATGAGAGCCACTGTCTCAAAAACAACCACCAAAAACCAAAGTGGATTGCATTGTCCTCTGGCTTCCAGATATCTAATGCACACATGCATGTGAACTGTGATAAGATTTTTCTTCCAGGGGAGATGTAAACATCTACCCACTCAAGGATAGACCAATGTATTATTCCACCAAAGTTCACCTGGGAAACCACTGAGTTCATTGGGCTTCTTTAGAGATCAGGAGTAGGGAAGACTCAAAGCAGCCACACTGTAAAGTCTGCACCCAGAATGAACGATGGCTTCCCATAGCTACATAGAGAAAGCCCCTTCCCATTAACCTTTCCTAGCTATACACTCTAGCACTTCCCCAGACCCAGAGACTATGAACCACTAGGCAAAATTGCAAATGGCTGGGAAGAGTGGCTGGGCTATTAGGTGAGGGTCCAATGACAGCCCTCACCTCTCCTAGGAGGGAATGCCAACAGTTCCCAGGCTTGGTTGGGATGGGTTTTTGAAAGGACCTGATCTGAAGAAGGCAACTGTTTTACTTGGAGGACCACATGCTACAACACATACTCACACTTTTACAATTACACATGCGTAAACAAGTTCTCTCTCTCTCTCTCTCTCTCTCTCTCTCTCTCTCTCTCTCTCTCTCTCCAATATAGCTGCTGCTGCTGTTCTTAGGCTGTTCTCTGGTCATCTGCTGGGTGACTTTTGTCTTCACTACTGATTTTAGAGATTTGCCTCTGTATCTGAAAGTCAGTTATTGTACTCTGGGGAAAATTTTTTCTCTGTCTGTCTGTCTGCAGCTCATTGTATTGTGAGATTCCTGAAGGACAGCTAAGTGCACTATCTGTTTCAAGAACCTGAAAGTCATCCCTCTAAAGCTCATCTTTGTAACTCTTAAAGACATCCTACCTATGGCAGGGTGTGGTGCTGTACACTTTTTTTTTTTTTTAAATAAAGATTTATTTACTTTATATATGAATGCTCTATCTGCATGTATACCTGCATGTCAGAAGGGAGCATCAGATCCTATTATAGATGATTATGAGCCAGCATGTGGTTACTGGGAATTGAACTTAGGACCTCTGGAAGAGCAGCTAGTGCTCTTAACCACTGAGCCACATCTCCGGCCCCAATGCTGTACACCTTTAATCCCAGCACTTGGGATGTAGAAGCAAGTGGATTTCTGTGAATTGGAGGTGAACAGGTTTACATAGTGAACTCTCGGCTAGTCAGCACTACACAGTGAGACCCTGTCTTGGAAAACAGAACAAGATAATCACACCCTCAGTCTACCAAGTTCCCAAATGTGCTCGAGGTCTCTTGCTGCCTGCTTCCTATGCCCACTGGCAAACTGGCTTCAAAGGCCAGCACTAGAATCCCAGAATCCTTGAGTATGCACAACAAACTGTTTTATAACCACCCCAACGACTCCAGAATATGCCTGTGTTCAGATGTTCCTTTTCGCAAAAGGACATTGGTTTTTCTGGATTAGATAGCTGTATGTGCCTGCACTTACTGGGCCAAGCTTACCTGATATGGCTGTCAAAAAATCAAACCAGGCTCTGGTTGCAGGTGGCCACAGCAAGACTAAGGCTGTGGCAGTTTTATTGAGAGCAATTAGACTTTTATACCCTTATCAGAAGCAGAATATAGTGACAATTGCCAGGATCAATACAGTTGTTGTTTGCTAGAATACTAAATGATGTTTGAAAGCTATACAGGATACACAAGAATAATGTCTAAGACCAATTGTCCTGTTGCACTTCCATGCTTCCTTCAGTTCTAAAGGAACATACGGAGAAACCCAGAGCTGCCTGAATGCGTCACTGCCTGAGGGAGTGCCTTGGATCCTCAGGAACTAAGAGAAAGGCCCACAGTGCCTCAGGAGCCATGGACTCTAACCTATGACACACACCTCTCAAGGCAGCTCGGCCAACTCCATGGCTCCTTGCAGATACCCAGTATGTGTCAGAAGATTGCCAGTGGACTGGCCTTCAAAGACCCCTGCTAAGATCCCAGCGTCCCTAAGGAAGATCTGTAGATGGTCCCTTATGTAAGAACTGTGCCCCACGTGCCTTCCAGAGTTTTTCATGTCACACACATGGCTTCCATCCTGAGAGCACACCTCCCTATCCATGATCAAAGAGGTTTCCAAATACTCTGCAGGCTCCTCTGGCCCCTTCCCATGTTAACAATTCTGGTTACAGATTAAGACCCAGAGTTCTTGTGAAATGCTCAACCCAGTCTATACTCACATGACTCTTAGGTGTGTATTAGCTTCCTGAGACTGTTAACACAAAGGACAAGAACTGGCTGACTTAGAGCAAGAGAAATCAACTTTTCTTGGGTGTAGAGGCGGGAAGTCCAAACCCCGGGTGTGTATTGAGCCAGGGTACCTAAGATCCTAAGCAGGATCTTTCTCTGCCTCTGCCAAGCACTCCTTGGCTCATGGCTTCCTTCCTATCATTCCCCCTCTGTGCTTGCTTGTGTCCAGATGTTCCTCATATCCTAAACATATCAGCCTTCCCGAACTGGCTGGCCACCATACTTAAGGGGATATGCCCACTGGCAGAATGGTCTTCAAAGAACCACTAGTACTTAAGAGTTCATAAAGAGTTTGAGGTCATTCCAAATGTGTCTTCAATAATGCTGTTTCCAAGTAGGGCCGCACTCTGGGGGACACTGTTCAATCTGTAACATCCACTTATAGGGAAAACTTCCCGTGGCATAAGCCTTTTGAGTTTTATTATAATCTGTTTTATGATGGTTAGCTAACCTCCATCCTTATTGGAGGAATGTGATCTTTTTTCACGGAAAATGGTAAAATAAAAGAAAAACACTGTAAAAGTAAAAATGACAGCTATGTGGCAAGAAGAGATTACACACACAGTTTATGAACTCTGTCTGAGCTGTGCTCCAAGACGCCAACTTTCTCTCCATTATCTTAATGTCTTAGTTACCTTTCAAGTGTTCTCCAACGCTGTGTGATCCTCCGTTTGTCAGACTCCAAACTTCTTCACAAGGAGCGGCTGGACCCGAAGACATTCCATACTGTTTACTCACCTTGCAATGGGAAGGCTTCTTTTGTGTATTTTAATTTGATTTACATATTTTAAACATTATAAAGCTTAAAAAGACTTCTTGATATTTTGTGTCATTAGCATGTTTTCAGACATGTTCATTGCTTACTCTTTTCTTTTTATTTAATTACTATATTTTAAATTTTAATTATTGTGGGGGTAGGTGGGTGGGTACAAGCCTCATGGTGCATGTGTGGAGAGCAGAGGACCTACTACTGTGTGGAGGCCAAGGACTGAACTTAGGTCCTCAGGCTTGGCAGTCGCTGCCTTTACCCTCTAAGCCTGGTTTATCTTCTAAGCCATCTGTACTGGCTAGTTTTGTGCGTCAACTTGACACAAACTGGAATTATCACAGAGAAAGGAGCCCCATTGAGGAAATGCCTCCATGAGATCCAGCTGTAAGGCATTTTCTCAATTACTGATCAAGGTGGGAGTGTCCCATTTTGAGTGGTGCCATCCCTGGGCTGGTAATCCTGGGTTCTGCTGAGCAAGCCAGGGGAAGCAAGCCAGTAAGCAGCACTCTGCCATGGCTTCTGTATCAGCTCCTGCCTCCAGGTGTTCTGCCCTGTGTGAGTTCCAGGCCTGATTTCCTTTGTTGATGAACAGCAATGTGGAAGTGTAAGCTGAATAAATGCTTTCCTCCTCAACTTTCTTCTTGGTCATGATGTTTGTGCAGCAATAGAAACCCTGATTAAGACACCATCTAATAACTCACTTTTATTTTTTGGGAGAAATGGTCTTGCTATACATCGCTGATGAGCCTGGAACTTGCTGTATCATCCAGGTTACCCTCAAATCTGCGGTGATCCCCTGCTCTGCTTCCCGAGTGCTGAAATTACAACAAACCCACTCAACTCCTTCCAGACTCCTCCATGTCTCCTTCCAACTTTATGTCCTCTCGTTGTAGCTCACTTGGTCAAGTTACTTCTACTTGGATGTGCATGGGTGTGGACATCCACTGGTGTATAACCAAGCTGTCAGGGCCACGGCCCTAAAGAAAGCTGACTGTCTCTTGCCAGGTAAATACCACGATATAAAGCTCGATGTTTTCATGCTAATGAGTGCATGTGTGAGTGCGTGCATGCATGAATGTGTGCATGTGTGTGTGTTGGGGTACTGACTGCTTGATCATTGCAGGTTCTGCGAAGGCAACCAAGCAGCTGTGAGCTCATGAGTGCAGTGGCCCAATCACATTCAGAAAAAACTGGCTTTAGTCCTCTCAGACCTCTGGCTGGTACAGAGATGTTCCCTGGGCCTTGGGAGGGGGAGTATGGCTAGCCCCCACCCCTTATTCCTCACCTTTCCTCACTTCATCTTTTCATCTGGGGTGATCAGGAATATAAAAGCAAAACACCAACATAAAAGAAAAGTTGGCATTCCTTCTGTATACTCTATTGACAAATTCTCCCCTCCCCCCCCACACCCCATGTGTTTAGAAATGTCTTTTTTCTTCATCCACTAGAGGGGACACTGTTTTAGAGTTTTAGACCAACCTCTGTTCCCCATCCACCCAGACCTTTTCTCTACTTATTTTTGGAAAGGTGGCCACTCTAAGCTTCTCAGCTGTCCTCCTGAAAGTGCTAGATGCCCTAGGGACCATGCTACTCTCGGGTTCACCCCTATGGGATTACCTACTAGTCCTGTAAGAGCCTGTAAACTTGCAGTCTAGAATTCTCTCTTCTCCCCAATCCTGGATTATAGGTGTGGACCACTGTAGCTGGCTGTGTGGATTTCATGATGAAAAAAATAGAGTCATAGAGAGATTCAAGAACTTCACAATACATTCATGGACGTCTTGCTGGAGAATAGTGACCCTAACCTAAGTCCTCTACTAACTACTACATGAACCCCAACAGTTGGATGTTGGGGTTGTTGAAGGAAGAGGACGAGACTAGACTGAGCATGGTGGGGAGAAGCGCAAGGCAAAAAAGCCTGGTGACAGTTTAGGACCTGTGGATCTTTGAGTGATACGGGCCACTCAAAGACCCAGAGACCAGGCCCACAGAAAAGGCTCCTGTAGAGCACAGAGGACCAGGACTTCATTTAAAAAGTTAATCAGGCTAAGGAAAGATGGCTTTGTAGGTAAAAGTGCCCAAGTGTGGGGGACCTGAGTTTAAATTCTCAGCACCTACATAAAAATCTGGGTATCTGAGGCCAGAGAGATGGTTCAGCAGTTAAGAGCACTGGCTACTTTTCCAGAGGACCTGGGTTTGATTCTTAGCACCTACATTACAGCTTACAACTGTCTATAACTAGTTCCAATGCCCTCTTCTGGACTCCAAGGTCACAAGGCATGCACAATAGAATCCATCCATACATCCATACATCCATCCATACATACATGCAGGGAAAACATCACAACATTTTCTTTTTCAAAGCTGAGTGTGGTCATGTGCTCCAGAGACCATCTTCAAGAGAACAAAGTTGAGTGACAAATCAGAGTACCTCTGCTGGTAGGGGTGGCAACGGACTATTTACTTTCCAAATTGCCAAAGTCTCACCAATCCTAGACATTCTATCATGATCCTTAGCCAGATTTACATCCACACACCCCACACTGAGAGGTCTGTCTCCATCCAGACTCAGAGACCTTATCAACATCTGTATCTTATCCTACTCTGAGAAGGAAGATTCTTCTTATCAATGTATAAGCTCAGCTTTGCTAGCTGCACACAGCTGGTTTGATGTTCTGGGAGGCAGCGTTTAACCAGTAAGATTGGCCTTCCTTTAAGCTTTGTCAAGTGACTTCAAAGTATAAAGAAACCCATAAAATTTTCCAAGAGGGCTGTATATAGACAAGTGCATATGTGGGCAATTTGAAAGTGGGTAGCCTTGAGTGTGCTATGTTTAGGACATCTTCCCTGCACACAGAAAGTTACCAGCAATTTGTGAGAGACTCATAGGATGTAAGAGCCAGAAGTAGTCTTAAATACCCAACACCAACATGCGGGCCACTTATATTAACATCACCTGATGTGAGGTTTTAACCATGTGTACTCTTTGGTTTCAACTCACATTGACTCAGAATCTCTGGAGATGGTGGTGTGTGTGTGTGTGTGTGTGTGTGTGTGTGTGTGTGTGTGTGTGTGTGTGTAGAAATCATTCCAGGCTAATAGACACAATATCTCTTCTGCTTAGTAAGAGGCACCAGGAAAAGTATTGTATTCTGAAAAGGTGAAATGGCAACTTTTGAGCAGACAAAAGTGAACCCATGCTCTGGTGGGACCGTGGATCATGTTGGTTAGACTTTGGTTCTCAGGAACTGCTGCTTGTCAGTGTATGGTTAGACCACACAAGGTAGACAGTCCTCAGAAGGCTTTAGTAGCAGTATCTCCCCAAATGGAAACACAGTGGACCTAGCAGGAACTTCATGTGGGAATGGAAAGGGATGCAAGACCTCATGAGTTCTCCATGCTGAGACCATCATCTGGCCTTGTTCTGAGACAGTCTCACTAGCTATGTAGCTGACTATGATATTAAAATGCTTCTCCTGCCTTCACTTCCAAGTGCTGGGATTATGGGTATGTCAAAGCATGTCTGACTCACGTGGCCTCTTCCGAATGCTTCTTTATTCATTTCTGGATGCCTGGCGTGTCATACACACACACACACACACACACACACACACACACACACACACACACACACACACCAGATATAGCCCTCTGTCCCTATGTTCCTCCAAGTGCATTTTGTGTTGCTTAGTTTTTGGTCAACCTGACACAAGCTAGAGTCATCTGAGAAGAAGGGACCACAATTGAGAAATGCCTGTAGGCAAGCCTGTGAGTCATCTTCTTGATTAATGATTGCTATGGAAGGGCAATGCAATCCCTGTGTGGTGCCACCCCTGGGCAGGTGGTCCTGGGTTGTATAATAAGGCAAACTGAGGAATCCAGGAGAAGTAAGTCAGTAAGCAATGTTTCTCCATGGTCTCTGCTTCTGATTTCTGCCTCTAGACTCCTGCCTTGACTTCCCTCCATGATGGACTGCAACCTAAGAGGTGAAATAAACCCTTTCCTCCCCAGGTTGCTTCTGGTTCTGGGCTTTATCAGAACAATAAGAAGGACATTAAGACACATGTACCCTTCATCAACTTGCATGTCACTCATCAATGTGCCTCTGGCTGAGAACATGCAAGTCTGCCAGGAGGCTGCATAATCAGCAACCTAGTGCCCAATGGCTGGACAGATTTCTCCAGCTCAGTTCAAGCCCTTGCTCTCTCTGAGTCAGGTGTTCAGTCAGATTCCATCCGTGTGTGTAGTGTACCGTTGTGGAATGCCCTCCTCAGAGCGCAACAGCCACCATCTTCATCTAAGCAGCCGTGAGAACTTGGGACCTCCCCTCCCCCTCAGCCACTGACCTGGAGATCGGACCTGTTTATTGATATTCCCTTATAGAAGGATGGAGCAGGGACAGTCATTGGATTCTCATCTCAATTCTGGCCCCTCCCTCTTGTAGCTTACTAAGTAATTCTGCCCTAATTCCATGTGGTTTCCGGAGGTGCTTGAGTAGTAGCCTATTGAAGATTAGCTGAAGGGGATCCCATTTACACAGTTAGAAGTCGTCCATGCTGGGGTAAGAATTTGCAGTAGTGCAGCTGCTTTGGGGCCACCCACATTCCTGTAGGGTACTCCTCCCCCAGGCTCTGTAACTAAGTCTGATAAACTCATTGGTCCCCAAGCTTGATTTCTGAGGAACTGTAGTTTGTTGGTGTGCTCTGTGCAGTAGGTGTAGATATTTGTTTATGCCTCACCAGGGAAAGAGCTACAGAAAAAATATGTAAATGTAATTCTTCCAGCTGGTGTATGACCAAGGTACCCCGTAAGCATGGGAAAGAGATAGTCAAACACAAGAGCCTAAGCCACAACTTAGGACGAGGAAGCACAGTAAAAGTCTCCTAAACATCTCCAGCATGAATCTTTAAAACTGCTCTGTGTGACTCCAATGTCAGGCCAAGAGAGTCTGGAACTAATTCTATTGCTTTTGGCTAGATTGGTTAGGATGAGCGTCTCACAGGAGTTCACAGTTGTACCGCCTACATCTAGTCTCGTCTTTTCTTACATGACGATGCCACACCCATGAGTGCCTTGCAAGAAGAATAAGCTGGGCCTCTGCCATCGTGGACTTCCAGCTTTGGTTGAGTGTGGACAGGACAAGGTGGAAGTCCGCAGATTCATGCAGAAGTTGAACGGGAAGTCTGTTGGGACCAGAGCCCATTTTGGTTCCTTGACTTCTTCGTGAGACAAGAGTGCTAACAGTACAGGGACCCATTCATGCAGGAGGTAGAGCAAGAGACCCCAGCAGTTGGGAAATAGGGTCACAGGGCTGATTCCCTGCGGATTCTGGAGTGTGTGTGTGTGTGTGTGTGTGTGTGTGTGTGTGTGTGCAAAGCAGAGGAGAAGTGAAGGCTTCCAGGCTCCAGATAAGGCCTCAAGTCCACCTAGCATGCACGTGCCCCTGCGTCCACAGTTCCCAGCAGCGGCAAGCCCCCAGCATCCTCGCAGCCAAGGCAGCCCGGGGCGCGAGGCCCCAGGCGCAGCAGCTCCTTGCAGGGCGGAGGGCGGCGCGAGGGAGGGAGCGAGGGACGGGAAAGGCGAGCGAGCTGCCTCAAATGCCTGGAATAATTCCGCTTCCGTTTGGAAAGCCGCAGCCTCAGTCCCGCCGCCGCTCGCCGTGGCCGCCCAGCTCCAGCTCCGCGTCCCGCCGCCATGGCCACATCCCCACAGAAGTCGCCTTTGGTCCCCAAATCTCCCACTCCCAAGTCGCCTCCGTCCCGCAAGAAGGATGACTCGTTCTTGGGGAAACTCGGAGGGACGCTGGCCCGGAGGAAGAAAGCCAAGGAAGGTAGGAACAGCTGAGGCCGCGGGCGCTGCAGGGATCCGGGAGCCTCGGAGTAGGGGACCCCCCTGGCAGTGCCGGGGCGCGCCTCTCAATGTCCCCATGTCGCCTCCCAGGCCCCAGCCGGGTCGGTGTCATCGCTGGGCCACAGGCGGAGCCCTGGCTTTGGGTGGCTGTTGTCCCAGGGTCCAGGCCCAGCCAGCCGGTCCCCTGCGCTCTCCGCTAGGCCGCTGTCCCCGCCCTCTGCGCGCCCGAGGACTGGCATTTGCCAAGTTTCTGCTGGAAAGTTTTCTCGGGCGCCGTCACTCCCCGCTCTCAGCCTTCATTGGTCTGCTGCGCCGTCGTTTCCCGGGCACCTTCAGGTCTTTTACTGCAGCGGCACTGGCCTCCTTGGATCTCTCGCGGGCCCCCGGGCTTGTGTGGACAGTGATTTGTTTAAAATGTTATTTGACTGACTGAGAGAAGACCGTGCGGAGGTGGGGGGGGGGGGGTTTGGGGAATGGTGACATAAACTCACTGCACCTAAGGACTGCGACCCTGCTGTGAACCTGGACATTCCATTCCAAGTTTTATTTAAAAACAAAAACAAAAACACCACGGTGAATTGCAGCAATCTCGGTTTTTTGTTTCCAGAATAGTTTTTGTGTAAAGTACTTGTCCCGTAGGCAGTTTGCAACCTGCCTTTGGGTGTATGAAATGAAGTGATGGTTCTCAAAATTCAATGTGGCGATAGGTGTGTGAATAAAAAAAGGTTTAAAATGTTTATCTTTTTGGCAGTGCTGGGATCGAATTTATAGGGCCTTGGGTCTACTACATGAGCACCACGGTTTGATTCTCTTCTCTTTTGAGACTCTAAGTTGCATGGGCTAACCTTGAGCTTAGTCTGTGTAGCCCAGGCAGGACTTTGTGGTCCTCCTGCCTTAGCTTCCAAAGTATTTGGGATTACAGGCCTGCCCAATTTGGTGTTAATTGTTCTTTTCTGTGGTACTGGAGGTAGATCTTAGGGCCTCAGTCATGTTAGGCAAGTGCTCTGCCAACCACTGTGTTATATAGCCCAAGCGGATCGTTTCAGGAGATTACTTAGTAGGTCTGAGGTGATGAACTAGGAAATGTCTCATGTTCTCAGTCTCCTGAAGTATGGAAACCACTTTGGTGTTTAATTAGCAAACTCAATGCATGAGCTAAGTGTCTGTTGTCTAGATTGTGGCATGGATCTACAAAACACCTCACCCCCAAAGGACTGTTATACCTAGTTCCCCCTTATTTCTAAGGGAGTTACTCTGGATGCTCAGCGGATAGCCAATACTACGAGCTATTCTGAGCCTGATATATAGTGTGCTTTTCCCTGTACATGTCTATGGTAAAGTGTAACCTGTATGTTAGGCACAGTAAGAGACTGAGCTGAGATGACTCAGTGGGTAACACTCCAGACTGGTGATTTAGATCATACATAAGGTGGAAGAAAAAAAGCTGACTCCACAAAGTTGACCTCTGACCTGTGCCAGAATACCCACATACATGCATCATACACACACAAAAATGATAATAATAGCAACAGATAGTACTTAGTATTACAGGCATTGCCGTGAGACAGGCTGATACTTGAGCCAATAACAAAGATGGCTACTAAGTTACCAAGGCCGTGAATACAATATGTATCCACAGGACTCCTATCCCACTGAGGAAGGTTTGGACTGAAGCAAAATTTCATCATGCTAATCAGAATGGTGTGCAACATAAAACTTAGGAGTTATTTCTGGAATTTTTCCATTCAGTATTTTGCAACCACAGTTGGCCTTAGGTCTCTGATACCACAGAAGTAGAAAATGTGGGCAGGTGTGTTGGTAAACCATTGACTGGTATACTGTGGATGACTGATCCTGAGATCCTAGCTTGGAAGTCTTTTTTTCTAGATTGTATTTCTGGTAGGCTCATCCACCTGATGGATGGCAGCTCAGAATTACTGAAGCTCATAACTGGCCTGCAGTGCTCATCCCACTGTCAGCGCTTTTGAGAAACATTTGTATTGGTCCAAAGATTACCAGCGTGTGTGTCCGCTACTCTCTTGGAATCTGATGTGACGTTTACCCTTTTGAAATAGATTGTACTACTTTCTGGAGTCTTCTCTTGACCAAGCTCGGCATCTGCTGTCCCTGCAGCTAGTCCTCGGGGACATGATCTTAGGACTCTCTGGCATCCTGTCTTTTCCGTTCGGCAGAGCCCTGAGGAAATGGAAGATCAACTTGGATGGGATCTTGAAAATAGTTAGTGAAGGAGTGTAGAGCGTGAAATCCTGAGAGATGGATGTTGTTTGACATGAGCCAGCCCTGTCAAGGACCAAGGCTGTGGACCCATGGGAAGCTGGCAGAGCTTCTTTTCTACGTCAGGCTTGTAGTGATGGCAACGCCTTCCTCTGGTCTGAGTGTGCACAAGTATGAGTGCTATAAACAATTGGCCGGTGTGTGCAGAAACTAACATCTGAAGCATCCTCCTCCTACAGGCTTAAGCCTGAGACTGTCACCTACAGATACCTCCTACCAAGCCTGGCCAATCCCCTCCCCCTGTGTTGTCCATAAAAAACATGCTGAAGTTCTGAGTCACTGCATAGTTGGTGCCACTCCACCAGACTGTGCACGGCCCACCCGACCCCAGCTTTTCTGTGCATGTGTCTGCGAGTCTGTTCTTCCTTCATTCCTTTGATAACTTCAGCCAGGTTTCTGTGACCCCAAGCAGTGTGCATTGCAGTTATTTACAGAGCCACAGGCAGCACAGAGCCAAGAAGGGATACTACAAGAGCAGGCATGTCCACCCTCTTCAGGTTGTGACGTGATGGCACCTACAAAATTGATGATCAAAAGCCATCACTGAGTTACCCCTCACCAAAATTTCATAGAGGTTTCAAAATCTTTTAAGTGGGTTTATGATTTTGTGTCAGACAGCATTGACAGTCACCCTTGGCTATGTGTGGCCCGAAGGCCACAGGTCGGAGGATTGATAATAGGAAGAAGATGTTGCTACTCCCCTCCATGCCTAAAGGGGCAGGAAAAGTAACTGGAACCCACTGAGCTGGAGTCTTGGTTGTTTTTTTAATTTTTTAAATATTTATTTATTTTTATTAAATTTATTTATTTACTTTACAACCCAATATCAATCCTTCCTCTCCTCCCAGTACCCCCTCACATAAGCCCTCCCCCCATTCCCCTTAGATGGGGAAGCCCCCCTCTGGGTGTCAACCCACCCCCCCATCACAACTCCCTCCCCTCCCCACAATGAAGTTGCTGAGGGACTAGGCAGATCCTCTCCCACTGAGGCCAGGCAAGGCTGCCAGTTTAGGGGTGTGGGCTCCACAGGCTGGTAGGCAGGCAGGCAACAGACTCAGGGACAGCCCCTGCTCCAGTTGTTTGGGGGAACCCCAGGAAGACCAAACTGCTCATCTGCTACATATGTACAGGGGGCCTAGGTTCAGCCTGTGTTCACTCTTTAGTTGGTGATTCAGTCTCTGGGAGCCCCCAAGGGTCCAGGTTTTTTTGACTCTGTTGGTTTTCCTGTGGAATGGATGTTCTCTTTGGGTCCCAAGCTCCATCTAATGTTTGGGTGTGAGTCTCTGCATCTCTCTCCATTGGCTGTTGGGTGGAGCCTCTCAGAGGACAGTTATCCTAGTTTCCTGTCAGCAAGCATATCAGAGTATCATTAATAGTGTCGAGGACTGGTTCTTGCCCATGAGATGGGTCTCAATTTGGGGCAGTCATTGGTTGGCCATTCCCTCAGACTCTGCTCTGTCTTTGCCCCTGCACATCTTGTAGGCAGGATACATTTTAGATCCAAGGCCTTGTGAGTGGGTTGCTGTCCTTACCCCTCCACTGGGAGTCCTGCCTGGCTACAGAAGTGGGCACGTCAGGATCCATATCCTCCACCACTAGGAATCTCAGCTAGAGTCTCCCCCTTAAATGCCTAGGGCCTCTCCCCATCCCAGGTCCCTGGCACATCCTAGAGATTGCCCCTGCCCCCCAGCCAATCTCCCTTCTCTCTCCCCTGCTCTCCCTCCCCATCCCCAGCCACCACCACCCCCATCTCCTCTTCCATCCAGGTCCCACCTCCATCAACCTCCAATATCTATTTTATTTCCCCTTCGGAGAAAGCTTCAACCATTCTCCTCTGGGTTCTCCTTGATTTATTTTTCAATTAAAAAAAAAATGTGTATGTGTGCTTTGTTTGCATGTCTGTCTGTGGCACAGGTGTTCGTGGTTCTGACAGAGGCCAGAAGAAGGCATCAGATGCCCTGGAAATGGAGTTAGAGACAGTTATGAGCCACCATGTGGGTGCTGAGAAATCAAACTTGGGTCCTTCATAAGAGCATCAAGTGCTCTTAGCCTCAAAGCCAACTCTCCAGCTCTTGATTTTGTTATTGTTTTTTGTAGTACTGGGACTCAGCCTAGGGCTTTGTACATGCTAAGCAACGCCTGTCGCACCAAGTGGGCTGGCTTGTCCCCTCCCCGTGCCCTGTACATGTATATGGTATATGTGTAGGAATATGTTCATGTCTGAGTGTGTGTGGAGGCCAGAGGCCAGTGTTGAATACCTCCCTCAATTGCTCTCCACCTTTATTTTTTAATTTTATTAGCGTGTGTGTTCCCAAGATGTGTGTGTTGGAAACACTCAGGTGCCATGGTGCCTAATGTTGCTTAACAATTTTGTTTACCAGCCAAGCCATTTCAACAGCTTTCCACCTTACTTCTTAGAGACAAGTCTCTTCTCTCAGTGTCCCTAGCACACGCCGATTAGCTGGCCATCAAGCCCCCCCCCCCCCCAATGCTGGTATTGCAGCTACACACTGTAGTGCCTGCTTTTTAAGTGGGTGGTGGGGGTCGTCATGTTTGTGTAGTAAACACTTGACCAAGTCATCTTCTTAGACCTCCTAGCCCTCTTTTTGCTTACTTTTATTTTGAAACTGGATATCATTTCAGACTGGCCTTGAATTTTTAATCTTCCCTTGAGCAAGCAGGATTACAGGCACGTACGTGTTCAAGGACTAACCTGCAAGGGCTTTCGGACAGGAACGTAGCCATTAGGGACACAGCCACTGTTAGGAATATGCACAGAAGGGGAGAGGGTGGGGCAAGGACTCATGTTCTTTCTCATCCTTGAACTTAAAGGGATACGGCTGGTCAAGAAGACTGTAGGAGACAGAATGTGGGGACCGGCTCTTACATAGTCAGCAGACACTGAATTCCAAAGGAGAAAAAGGGAGGAAAGAGGGGGCCTGGTGGACCCCATCAGAGCTGTCTCCCTTTTTCTAGCAAAAACATAGAACTCCATTAATATAGCCATGGGGCCACCCGTACCACACTGTCTCTCTGTGAGCTTGTTTGAGGATCATAAGTCCCACCCTTCCATACTCAATTGAGGATTTTGAAACCAGATCTTACTCGTATTTCTATAAACTATAAACCCCCAGTTCTTTTCAGTCCATTAAGTGAATCCAAGGGGCATGAATGGTCAAATAGGAGTGCACATGACTTCTGATAGGGCTGGCCACCACTCACTCCAGCTGCTTCCTGCTGCCCAGGGGTGCTTCTACAAGACAGTCAAAGAAGACTTGTGGCTGGTGTGATAATGACTGATGTTGGTGAGTGTGTGCCCGTGACCCACAAGCCCTCAACTGTAGTAAGGTTGGACTGGGTCTTGCTCTACATCATGTGTGAGTTCACAACTTTGTGCTATGCAGAATCTGCCTTCTATTTCCCTCCCATTCTTTGTGACTCCTCAGAATCATGTGCACTGATGTGCTGACAAACTACTGTAGGGCCTCAGCATGGACGTCTCATGGGACCACCCTTCATCATTTGATACCTGCTCTGTCCCACGCTACGACACAAAGATTTAGAAGATATGATGTGTGTTGGGATATTTAGATCAATAATTTCTATAAAAATGTCTTCGTGAGGATACTTACTACATGCATCATAGAATAAGTCTCATTTAGAAGATATCAAGTAAGTTTCTATGTTTGTGGTTTATTGTTGGCAGAACTGGAGATCAAACCTAAGGTCCCTGCATTCAAGGCAAGCATTCTATCACCAAGCTATAACCCCAGCCTAATGTGCTTGGTTTTTGAGACAGATTCTCATGTAGCTCAGGCTGGCCTTTAACTCCCTATATAGCTGAAGATGAACTGGAACTTCTGATCCTTTTGCCTCCACCTCCCAAGTTCTGGGATTACAGGAGTGTACCACTATGCTCAGCCATTCCTCTGTGTGTGTGTGTGTGTGTGTGTGTGTGTGTGTGTGTGTGTGTGTGTGTGTGTGTTTTAAGTAAAACAATAAAACAGACAAGGGTCTGGGAAGGTTGTTCAGCAGGTAAGAGCACTGGCTGTGCTTCCAGAGGACCAGAGTTAAATTCTTTACACCCACATAGTAACTCACAACCATCTGTAACTCTATTCACAAGGGATTTAATGCTCTCTTCTGGCTTCTGTAAGCACCAGGCACACGCACGTAGTATCTAGACATGTATGTATGATATATGTATATCATGCATATATATATATATATATATATATATATATATATATATATATATATATATATCATGCATACATGCATATATACACATTCTAAAAAATTAAAAACTGTTCCAGGAAATACTAAAAAATGAAATCTACACGTTCCCACACTAGTGCTGGCGCCACCCGGCTGCAGAGCTCCAGCCGGGTGCTCTCAGCTTGGCCGTCTCTCTGTGCCAGGGTTCCTGAGTCCCTTGGTGGATCTCTGCCGCCAGGCCCACACAACAACTGCCCACCCTACCGTCAGCTGTCACAACACCCAATTACCCGGTAGAATTAAAACTCTTAAGCTTATAGTTAACCAATCAGATTTAGGAAGGTTGCAAACCACTGGTCTAGGTGGAGATGTAGCCACGTGTATTTAAATCCGTAAGATTGAATGGGATGATCAAGTCTGGTTATAAAATAGAAGAGGTCCAAGGACTGAGGCCTGTGGGTTCCCCACATTCAGAAGCTGGGAGATGAGGAAGACGGAAGAGGCCAGGAGCAATAGGAAAACCGGGGAAATATTGAATCTCGAGCCCAACCAGAGCGCCAATTTTGTTTGCTATTCAAGTGACTTTGCTAGTCAAGGCCTCCTTTACCGATTCTGTTTCTGACTCTGCCTAGGATCCTGGAGACATTCAGCATTGTTCAGCTTCCAAATCCTTAGTAATCTCTGGTACCTTGCTCTCTCTGAATTTGCTCCTGGTGTCTCTCCACTTTTCAGATCCCTCCTCTAGCTGCTGCTTTGTACAGTTGGTTGTCTTTCCTCCCCCACCCCCCACCATTACCCTGCTCCCTTACCTACCATCTGTCCATTGATGATTCTTGAGTATCTCCAATCCTGACCTTTCACCCATGTTCCTAATACATTTGCCCACTTGGATATTTTATGAATTCCCAACTTGACATGCCGAGTGGAATTATTTGTTCTACTGTCACCAATTCATGGCCACTCTCTCATCATTTATCAGCCACAGAAAGCTGCAATGGGTCAGCTTTTTTTTTTTTTTTCCAGAAGTCAGTGACTTCTATTTAAGGGTCAAACAGTAAATATTTGACACTGAACCTGAAGTTTGCATAATTTTCACCTTCTTTTTTAGCCATTTAAAAAATATCAAATGCTTTCTCAGTACTACGGCTATGCAAAACAGATAGCAAGCTGTGTGGAGTTGTGGACAGCAGTTAGTTAGCCCAGGCCCAGCCAACTCTCCCATGACTCCACCTTCTACACATTGTGACTTTCCACTCAGCTGTCAAAGGTCCTTTGACTTCTTTTAGGGGAATTGTTTATTTTCAGAATTCTACCTGGTTTTTGTTTGTTTGGTTTTTGTTGTTGCTGTTACTGTTGTTGCTTTGGATTTTTGTTTGTTTGTTTGCTTGCTTGTTTTTGTTTTTGTCTTGTAGCGCACACCCAACTCTGGTCCATTTTTCTTCTTTCTTTATTCTTTGGCCAATATATTGTCGTGTTTTAGTTTGGTTTAGTTTTTAGGATCTCACTGTAGAACCGTGCCTGGCTTGGAACTTTAGGTGATTCCTCCTGTCTTTGCCTACCAAGTGTTGGGATTGCGGGTGTGGGGCACCATGCCTGAAAATATGTTCTCTAATTCCCCCCCCCAGAGTCATTTTATTTATGTCTATGAGCTTTCTGTCTGCGTGAATGTGTGTGCACCATGTGTAGGTACATGCCTGGTGCCCAGAGAGGTCTGAAGAGCATGTTGGATCCTCTTGAACTAGAGTCACAGGTGGTATGAGCCTCCATGTGAATGCTGGGAACCAACCTGGGTTCTCTGGAAGCTCAGCCAGTGCTCCTAATCACCGCGCCTTCTCTCTAGCCCCTGATTTTTATTTTTGTAAACTTTTAAATGTAAAGGGAATTTCTCCCCAGGACAGAGTTCTCTGTATTCCAGGCTTCATTTTTTCCCCTTTTAAGAACTCTTCATTTAATCATAGCAAGCACCCTTCATTCCCAAGCACATCCTGTTCTTGTGTTTTTACCTTTCGGCTGGAGAGACGGCTCAGCCGTAAAGGCTAGGCTCACAACAAAAATGCCATATTCTTCTTGCCTGTTCACCTACTATTTGACATTTCTAAAAATGACCTTCTCTATTCAATAAACTCTATTCATTCATTAAGACCCAACCCAATCCAAGGGGCTGAGACCATCACTTGCTCGGTAGAGTGCTTGCCTGGCAGACATGACCCTCTGGGTTCAATCTCCATACCACATAGAACAGGCACGGTGGTGTGATGTGGCCCTGCAGTCCCAGCATTTGGGAGCTGGAGAGCCAGAAATCCAAGATCATCCTCTGCTAAATAGTCTTAGGACGTATGAAAATAAGCTAACCACATAAAGTCAGATGACCTCCCTTCTGCATGTCCCTCAGGGCACTCTGAAGGCGATAGGATGCTCTTCCTGTGTGCACCAGAGCCTCTGGCCTGCCACTCTGTTGTGACACCAGGCACATTCCACTCAGCCCTCCATGTCTGTGAGTGGAACCCACTGCGGGGAGTCTTCTCTCTGTAGCCCTGCATAATATTTAACACACATCAGTTTTGGGGTTGGTTGGTTGGTTGGTTGGTTGGTTGGTTGGTTTTGAGGGATGAATTTCCCCATATTTACCTGGTGAAAATTTCCCTCACTAACAGGTTGCATAATCACAGTCAGTTGCTTCTCTTTCCTGGTGGTGTTTGCCCATTTCTAAAATTAGGGGATTAGGCTTGAATAACCTCTGGGGGCCCTCACAGCCCTTCTGTGATTTCTGAGCTCTGATTTCACCAGGCTTCTCTCAAACTGCATTTTATTGTCTGCATGGGGTGGTCTGGGAATTACATCACCACAAAGACTCTTTCTTTCCTTTGCTAATGAAGGCACCTCTGTGTCAGGAGGAGGAGATGGAGAGCTGATAAGTGGGCTCCAGCCCAAGGACACCTCCATATTAGGGATCATTCTTGTCTCCTGGAATATCTTTATTTGGTTAACAAGCATGGTTCATAATTACGTTTCAGCCATTATACTGGAGATGAGATGGAGTCTTTCTGTAGACATTGGTGGGCACCTAAAACCTCTACTCCCTGTTGTAGATAAATAGCCAACGTTTGAAGAAAGCCGTACAACAAATTCAATATTAAATTACCTTTAAAGGTAAAAATAAAGTACTTTTCAGAGCCAGGTGTAAACTTTTGTGCAGTGTCCTGTATGTTGTGGAACCTGAATCCAGAAAGAAATCCAGTGAGGGTTTCACCTGAGGACAAGAGCCCTGGATATGGAGCTTCCTAAGCCTGGGCCTTGGTCCTCACCAATCACAGTCCTCTGTTTTCCCTGCAGATGCCAGGCAGGCAGGAGTTGTTGTGTTCTGATTACATTTATGTCCCAGGCATCTGTCCCTAGCATCTGTCATAGCACAGAGTACCCAACACCCTCTCCATGAAGTATGTCTTGACTGGATCGGACGATCAATGGGCAGCTTGTTCCCATCAAGGAAGTCCCCAGTTTACCTCAAATTCTCTTGTAATCTTGGGTAACTTTTCTTGTCCCTGGATTCTATCTAGATCTCAACTTTTGGTATGTGTGTTTAGCTTGTGAAAAATCCTTCCCCTTTCTCTCCCTAGGAATGTATCTTCTTTTTGGGAAGACATTCTCAGTAAGTCCTATTATTTGGCAGACCTTTAGGAGCAGAGACCAAGTTCTAGGGTATGTAGGTACCGAGTGTGTAGCATGAAGGGGGGCTGGGAAGGCTTCCTCTGAGTGACTCTGTACAAGGTCATGTCGGCACACTTACATGAAGGACTGAGATATAGTAGCTCACTGGCGAGACTAGGGGGCAGGGAGCAGTACGACAGGCAGACCAGACCTTTCTAAGATTCAGGATGATTTCACCCCAGCCCCTCCCATCCCATGTATCCTTTCTTGTCTGTCTCAACATTCTTTCACTGACGTGCAAAGCTAAAGGACCTGCAAATGAACCAGGGGCAAGGCCACCATGTCACTCCTCAGCAAGAGTCCGGCTTATCAATCAATCATGACAGCTAATTAGGTGGTGAGGCACCAGCCTGTAACCCGAGCTACCTGAGTCTCAAGTTCAGGTACTGCCTATGGTACTTTGAAAGACCAGTCTCAAAATAAAACAATAATTCAAGGCTAGCCCTGTCCAGGACAGTCAGGGCTACACAGAGAAACCTGTCTTGAAAAACAAAAACCAATAGGGAGGTGACCAAAAGGGTCCAAACAAACAATGGCAAAGCTCACCGGTATCTGGAGGAAGTGGGGCAGCTTGGGGTGCTGTTCCCCAAGCCCCAATCACTGCCTTTTGAAATAGTGTCTCTCATTGGCCCAGAACTTGCCAAATAGTCTAGGCTAGCTGGCCAGTGAGCCCTAGGGACCTACCTGTCTCCATCATCTCCCCTCCAAGGTTAGGATTATAAGCACATGCTATCACACCATTTGGGCTTTTACTGATATATGTGAGTTCTGGGGCTTGAACTCAGGTCTTTGTGCTTGCAAGAAAGCACTTGACTGAGCCATCTTCTCAACTCCCTTCTATTGACAAGTGGGTAATGCAGGTGTCCTTCATCTGGGACAGGAGTTAACCGTTAGATGTGTCACATCTGCTGCGGACTTGAGCCTGCTGGAGCACATGTCTATCACACCCTGTACCTCAGGGAGTGTTTCTGGGAGTCACTTGGTAGCAGATGTGACCAGAGCACTTACTAACACCACTGTTCTCTGCTGTGCTATGGCAAGCACAGTCCAGCTCTCTGCAGTCAGGAATGAAGCTCTGCACAAAGTGATGTGTTTATAAAAATATATAGAGACATATGTTATATGGGTGTAAGGGAGGAAGGTGTGGGGGAAGGGTGTGCCTCAGCAGGCCCAAGCCCAGGCATCCCTTCCCCCTGAGGGACCAGACACACTCGAAGGTATAGTATAGAATAGAGTTTATTTAGGGCATGGGGAGGGGAGTTAAGAGGGTAGTAGAGGCAGAGAAAGGCAGGGATTGGGAGAGAATAGAGAAGTAGAGGAGTGGAGGCCGGCCATGACCACGTAGAGAGAGGGGGGAAGGGAATGGGGAGATGTAAGAGATAAGAGATGCAAGAGATAAGATGAAAGAGATAAGAGAGAGAGAGAAGGGGCAAGCAGCCCCTTTTATAGTGGGCCGGCCTACCTGGCTGTTGCTAGGCAACTGTGGGGCGGAGCATACCTGGCTCTTGCCAGGTAATTGTGGGGTGGAGTTTAGACAGAATGCTAACACAAAGTACAGCCGAGCTCCTGGGGGTGATCACACTGGGCTAGAATGGGCTGTTTCTACCATGATGTGAACCCAGTTGTGGGTACCCCATGATTCAGGAGGCTCGGTGCAGCAGGCTCCATGATGCTCTCTCTCCACAACACCTTCATTGATAGAATATTAAATCTGCTGACTGCAGAGTCCCCTGACTTCTCCATTCAGAGCTGTGATTCTACAGTCAACATTTGCCTTGGTTTGCATGGCTATGGGGACTGCAGGCAGCACGAGGAGTTGGAAGGCGAGACACCAAGGCAGCAGGTGTGGGGATTCTGAACAGAGAATCTTAGTGTCTAACACATGCCTTGGTTCTTCTGTTACTATCTTTCTCATCACTGGGACAAAATACCTGGAGGAAGGAAGGAAGGAAGGAAGGAAGGAAGGAAGGAAGGAAGGAAGGAAGGAAGGAAGGAAGGTTAACTTGGCTCACAGTTCCAGGGTACGTGTGTTCGTGGGAGAGAGGGCATGGCAGCAAGAGTGTGAGACAGACAGCCATCTTGCACCTACAGTCGGGAAGCAGAGGGACACAATGCTGGTGCCCACTGCCTCCTTTTTATTCTGTTTTGGACCCTACTCCATGGGATGGTGCCACCCACATCCAAGATGGCTCTTTCCTGCTCTGCAAAAAACCTTTCTGGACACGTCTTCATAGATACACTCAGATGTGTTTCTATGGTGATCCTAAATTCAGTTAAGTTGACAGTCACAATTAACCATCACGGCCTTGAATCAAGAGAGACTTATGGGAATCCAGGGCACAGTCTCAGATGCAGGGTACTGGGGACAAAGGCCAGCAGGCTAGGCTCCTCACTGAATAACAGCTTGAGCTGTTGATAACCACCACAGAATCACAATCTCACTGGCTTCATGAGGCCAAGAGGGTGTTCACGAAGGAACCCCCGCTTTTGCCCTATTCACCCCGTACTCTCGAACATCAGGCTTGGAAATAAACAGTTCTCTCTGCTGGAAGGAATTTTCCTATTTACCATAGGCTGAGTACACAGACACACCCTTCCTGGCTCTCAGCCCTGGTGGAGCAGACCTGCAGCTGACAGGTAGTTAATAGTGACAGCTGGGAGAAGCCTGGGCAGCAGGAGCTGACAGTTTTGAGGCTGTTTGCAAAACACAGGGGGAGGGTGACCCAGTTCTAATGTAAAGCAAGTCTGAGGGTGTAGCCCTTTGCAGGGAGCTGCAGCTGCATCTTGGCTGAGGGTTGCAAGGCCTCGTGGTGGGCTCGGTAGCCCCTCCAGCGCCTGTCCAGCCTCCCGGAGGAAAAATGACGCCTCACCTGCTTTTCCTCACTGCCCATCATTATAGTAAATTGCAAGGCTCCCTGATGACTCTGGAGGGGAAGATTGATTTGTTGCTTCTGATTGTCACTGTGCTAATGTGACAGGGTGATGGGCACCCAGATTCACGCCTAGTAATGGCCCTGCCAGAGGTGGATGTTAACACAATTGGGACCTGACACTTCAATAAATCGGGGACATTCTACCACAGAGATCAAAGTTCAGAATTGCTTAAATTGGTGTTGAAGCAGGTGGAGAAGAGGAGTCCAGGGGCCATGAAATTCATGGTTCGCAATTGACTTTCAGTTTGGAAGGCCTGACTGTCAGCTTTTCCAGTCTATGACATCAATTGAAGTCATTTGGGCTCCTGGCTACCTATCCCTTTCAAGATTGCTGGTTCTGGGAATTGAGATTCATGGTGTTCTTGTGTGAAAAGAAAAAAATCTAACAGCCTCTTCTGAACCTCTGGGGTTGGAAGATTGTGTTTGATGGGGAGGAGGGAGGGAGTGTGATTGACAGGTTCCTCCCCTGCCTGGTGTGCTGGTCCCTCCCAAGCCACTTCTTGCCCAGACCTCTTAGCTTAGGACCTCTTGCCTTAACTTGCAGGCTCATTAGCCTGGGTGTCATGATACTGTCACGCAGTAGGAACTTGTCTTCACACAGCTTCTCACGAGGTGGGAATGCATGTTTCAGGTGTCTGCTGAGAGTTCAAAACCAGAGGAAAGACCATCTGGTCCCTAGAGAGGGATGGCAATTTAAAAAAAAAAACTATACTGAGATATAACCCACCATTAAATGGTGTTGTTCTGCAATGTTTGCTGTTGTACAATCATTGCTATAAGTTGAGATGATTTCTATTACCTTTCAAAAAACATCCCTGTGCCTGCTTCCCCATCCTTCTACCCCAGTCCACTCTTGGTTTCCATGGATTTGCTTACTGTCCTGGATAGCTTTAAGGTTAACTTGACATAGTCTCAACTGAGGAATGACCTGCATCAGATTGGCCTGTGGGCATGACTGGAGGATTATCTTGATTGTTAATTGATGTAGGAAGGTCTAGACCACCATGGGCAGCATCATCCCTAGACAGTGGTCCCCAACTGTGTAAGAAAGCAAGCTGAGTATAACAGCCTACAAGCCAGCTAGCAAGCAACAAAATACACAAAGTCCCTGTGTACTTCAGCTGTGAAGGGAGTTCCTTTGGCCAAGGTGCTGGGTGGAGTAGCAAGCAGGCTTGCCTTCTGGTTCCTGCCTTGACTTCTCTCAGTGATATACTGTGACCTGGAAGTAGAAGCTGAAATAAATCCCTTTCCCCCTACGTTTTGGACAGAGTGTTTGATCATAGCAACAGAAAGAAGCTAGAACACCTGTCTTAGACATTGCTTCTAATTGTACTATTCTATTTTCTGCGTCTGATCTCTTAGCATAATAGTGTCAAGGTGGCCGCATATCAACATGTGTCAGAATTTCATTTCTTTTTATGGCTGGGAATGATCTTTTGGATAGATGTACTTATTCATCAGCTGATAGATGAGGGTTCTTTTCTTTCTTTCTTTCTTTCTTTCTTTCTTTCTTTCTTTCTTTCTTTCTTTTTTTTTTTTTTTTTACCTATTACAAATTAGCACTGTGAATTTTCACATGTAAATATTTGTATGACTATGTGTTTTCATTTCCCTTGGGTACCTAAAAGAGACATTGCTGGGTTGTATGGTAATCACCATGTTTGATATTTTGAGGAACTGCCAAGCTTTTCAAACGATCAGCAACTGGATTGGGGAGGTTACTAGGTGGTTCAAGCACTTGCTGTACAATCAAGGAGACCAGGGTTTGGACCCCTACAGCATACATAAATGCTAAGGGCGTGGCCATTTACCTGTAAGTTCAGTCTTGGAAGGTAGAAACAGGGAATGAGTAAGCTGGCTAGTGAGACTAGCCAGAACAGTCAGTGCCAGGGTTGACCATGAGACTGTCTCAAAGAATAGGGTGGAAGAGTGACAGAGGAAGATTCCCATCACCCTCTGGTCTCCTCACATTGACACAATTGACACACGGACACACAGCAAACATACATGTGCAAAAAAAGTGGATGGAGCTGTTCTCACCAACTTTGTATGAGGAGACCAGTTTCCTCGTCAACACTTGTTAAGTGTCCATCTTTCCCTGATACCATCCTTTGCTTTTATTTGTGTTTCCTTGGTGGCTGATCTTGAGTAACTTTTCACATGCTTTCTGGCCACTTGGATGGCTAACTGGGCACAGAATTCATGAGTTAGCCAGAAAGCTGACCATTGAAGCCATCTCCTCTTTTTTACTTTTGACATTGGCGGAGGGAAGTAGAGACATGATTCACCTTGAGTTAGGCACATTTCATCTTACAGAGTTAACATATTCCTGAAATATCTCGTTAAGTAAATGGTCATATGTTTCTGGCTTTCATCATTAAACTACAAGTTGCTTGCCTGGCATATAGATAGCTTCGACCCCAAACTAAAGATTAAAAATGTATACATATGATGTATAGAATATTTTGATAACATGTGTTCCTTCGCTTCCTATGACTATAATGAAATGCTTGAGATAATTAGCTTATAAAGAGAAAAGGTTTAGTTTGGTTTGTGGTTTTGAGGGTTTCAGTTCAAGAGTGGTCAGATATACTACAGACCTACTCTGAGCTCTGTGCTGCTGCTAGATGTGCCAGGTGGTGATGATGGGGAGCCATGGCCACTTTGTGGTTAAGAAGAGGGTGGGCCGGAGTCCTGCACTCTAGTGACCTGAGGATCTCTCAATAGAGAGACCTACCTCCTGGAGGTCCCACCACCTTGCAGGAAGGCCCCCTGGAAGGTCTGCATCTTTAGCACATGGGTTTTGAGGGACACTTATCTAAGCCATAGTCTATGTCACTACTTTTCAAACTATTAATAATAGTGACAGCAGGAACCATAATACAGTCCCACTGTGGGGCCAGGTTGGTGTCTTATACATATTAACTTATTGGATCTTTGCGGCAAACCTATGAAAGGGGAGTTAACTTCCTTTCAGATGAGGACACCAAGGCATAGAGAGGTCAGGGAAATTTTCCAAAGTCAAAGGTCCTGTGCTAGTGAACATACCTCTAATTGTTGTAACAGCTAGTCTTTCAGTTCTCTGAAGTTTAACACAATAAAAATTAATATAAAGACGCATCTTACATCCCAGCAGAACCAACTGGCATTGCTCTTGATTGCACCGTTTCCAATTGGTCATTTGAGGATTCAGGCTTTTTATTAGACAGGATATCAATATGTAGCCTGCCTCTGCCTCCCTAGGCTGGGACTAAGGTGTGTACAACCATGCCCAGTATGGTTTGTGTTGTTGTTGTTTTTTGACAGCAAATATGAGCTGGACATCGTGGTGCGTGCCTGTAATCCCACTTCTGGTGAGGTGGAGGCAGGAAAATCAGGAGTTTGACTTAGATACATAGCAAGATTATCCTCAGACCAATAGCAAGTTTGAAGCCATTGTGGGCTAAATAAGGCCCTGTGTCAAAATTCACCTAGGTCACTTATTTGAGGCTTATTTCAAGGCTTGAAACATTTGGATTAATTACAATGGTACCGTGATTTCTTATAGTGAATAAGCTGTAACCTTTTTGAAATCTAGATAATGAACTGCCCTCTACACAACACACCATTTGACTATACGACCAACAGCTCTTTAGAGAATGTCAGGTGAGCCGGGCAGTGGTGGCGCACGCCTTTAATCCCAGCACTTGGGAGGCAGAGGCAGGTGGATTTCTGAGTTCGAGGCCAGCCTGGTCTACAGAGTGAGTTCCAGGACAGCCAGGACTACACAGAGAAACCCTGTCTCGAAAAAACAAAACAAAACAAAACAAAAAAAAACAAAACAAAAAAAAACAAAAAACAAAAAAAAGAGAGAGAGAGAATGTCAGGTGATATTAGCAATGAACTTTCACAAGCTTGGTGAGACCAATTAACAGCTTCTATCCACACAAAACAAACAGAGGTCTGTCCTTAGACTTTCTGTATTTTTAACTTTACTTCCTAAAGTCACTGATAAGTGATGTTTCTTTTGAGAGTGGGATTCTAACTTGCAACATGGTATTTTGGGGCTGTGGCTGTGACTCTGTCACCTTCTGTTACGTAACAAGTATGAGGCCAACCTGGGCTACATGAAACTCTGTCTCAAAACAAAAAGAAAGTTTTTCAGGGCTAGAGATAGCCTAGTGCTAAGCATATGCCTAGCCTTCACAAGCAGGCTTCTTTGCGGCCTTCCGGGTCCTTCCTGACCACCAGAAAGCAGAAGATACAGAGGAAGGTTGGGCTAGCCCATCCTAACACATTGCCAACTACCTTCCACCAGAGTTCAGTGATATGGCTACCATCAAGCAAAAATGTGGCTGAGAAATATAACTTCATTGCTTATGAAGAGAGATGGGAAATCTATTCCGTGGTATCTCATTGAGTGAAAGGAGGCCATGAGATTTGAACCCAGGAGGTCTGGCTCAACAAGTTGTTCTTCAAGTCTTTCTTTCCTTCTATTTCATGAGTGATAGAATACAGTGACTCTCCAGCTCTGGTATTGCCTTCCTAAATTTTCTTTAAATTTTTAAAATGTATCTTTCTGTGTGCTGATACACTGTTGTGGTAGAAATTGCAGTTGAAGGGGTGGGGTGGGAGGGTGATTGTTGCTATTACTACCTTAGGATATATTTGAAAATTTCCACTTTGATTTTGAGAAAAACAGAAGACCTGTGAGTCCTGAAGGTAGATCTTCGATGCCCCTGTAGTGAGTGAAATGCCAGGCGTGCTGAGCACTGAATGTTCTTGCTGAAGGGGCAGCTGCTTTGCAGGGCAGGTCTTCCGAAGGCCCATGTGTGAGCCTTTGGTGGGTTTTGTTAGTTTATTTTGTTTTCTTTTGAGATAGGGTCTTACTATGTTGCCCTGGCTTCCTTGTAACTCACTATGTAGAGCAGGCTGGCCTCAGACTCACAGAGATCCACATGCCTCTGCCTCCCAAGTGCTGGGGATTAAAGGTGTGCCACCACGCCCAGCCATTGGCTATTTTAAAAAGTTGGATTCCGAAATGCTTCCAAATAAAACGTGCTGCACCTAGAGGAATGCATGAGGATGAGCTCTTGAACCACCCAGAGGTCAGTACCACCACCATCTTGGACAGAAAGAGCAGCCAAAGTCTGGGCTGTGCCCTGCCAAGTGACCTTGGCATGGCCTAGTTACACAGCCCATGACAAATGCATTGCCCAGGCCCTAGCTGCACTTCAAGTTAAACAGTAAAAATCCATCACAGACTTGGGCTTCTCTGTAACCAGCTCTCCTGAGTACTAGATAAAGCCAGCTCAGGCCTGGCCCAGGACCTGAGACAAAGGTGGACTTAGGAGCTACGGCAGTGCTGAGGTCCCTAAAATCAACAGAGGTAGTCAGCAGACTGGCTTTGACTGGATTCATATGAAGCCTGGCATTGAGAGATGGTATTAGATGTCCAGAGTCGATATTCAAGAGGCAGGATCAGAACGGTTAGAAGCCAGCTTCCCCATTCAGAGCTGGGAGATGTGTAGCCATTTTTCACCTCTCTTTTAAAATTCGAATACATGGGATATACCTGCGGATGTGCCGAGTGTGACTTATTCCACCCCGGGCTCAGAAAACTGAGGCTCTGAGAAGAAGTGACTGGCCCAACGTTGCTCTCCTGTGAAGAGGTATAACAAGGTGGGGCTGGAGAGAAGGCTCCCATTGCTGCTCCCCTAAAGGACCCAGGTTTTGTTCCCAGCAGCCATGTCAGGAAGCTCACAGCCTCTATAACTGCAGTATAACTCTGCTCTCTTCAGGTCTGCGTGGATGCCTGTACTCAAGTGCATGTAAACATGTACTTACAGGCACGCACGCACACACACACACACGCACGCACGCATGAGCAACAACCTCAAAAGAGATTTAAGTCAATCTTTTCCGTTACCAAACCCAAGTCTGCCAGCTGTGATGTCGAGGGCTTTTCTGAATAGTGTGTTCATTCATCCATAGTAATGAACAATGGTTTGTCAATGGTATCCATAGCGACCACCTACAAGTTACTATTTCCCTAGTCTTTCAAGATGTTGCCACTTTTCTAGTTGGTTAATTGTTCAACAAACTAGCACTGAGAGGCAAGCCTGCCCAGGAGCCATCTCACTAGGTTCTGCACACATTGACTGTGCAACCCGAGACAAGTTTATTGTGGTCTCTGAGCTCTAGTGCTACTATATACAGCTCATAGAATGGTTAAGAAAAGGTCCAGTCCTGGAAAGCATGGAAAACAAGATTGGCCCTCTGGACGTTCCACTGATGTGTGCTGTCAGCGCTAGGTTGTGACTTCTTCACAGGATATCAAGCCAGCTTTTAGTGTTAATGATACTTGTATTAAACCAATTAAAATTTTGTTTATAGTGAGATACATTCTAATTGGTCTTAAGTAGTTTTTAGTTTTTATTTATTTATTTATTTATTTATTTATTTATTTATTTATTTTAAGGCAAGGTTTCATTACATGGCTCTGGCTGTCCTGGAACTCATATGAAGACCAGGCTGGCCTTGAACTTACAAAGATCCATCTGCCTCTGCCTCTTGAGTACTGGGATCAAAGGTGCGGCACTCTGCCCCTCTAAAGTTTTTCTTCTTAGGTATTTGTATGTGGGCATGTGCACCTGAATCAGATGTCCGTGGAAGCCAGAAGAGGTCATCAGACCCCCTGGGAGCTGGAGTTAGGAAGGGTTGTGAGCCTCCTGATTTGAGTCCTGGGAACTGAACTCAAGCTCTGTCAAGAGCAGTACATGCTCTTGCCCAGTGAGCTGTCTCTCCAGCTCCTGGGCTCAGGAGTATTGACTGGAAAGCTTAGGCCCATCTTTATCCCTCACTGCAGGACTTAAAAGACAGTGGGAGTGTCTGTGAGCCCAAAGCTGTGAGCCGGGGCAGGGTGTAACTCCTGTAATCCCAGCACTCGGTAGTCCATCTGGGAGGAGAGGTGCAGGTTTGAGGCTCCGCCCAGGACACAGAGTAAGACCTTGTCTGAAAACACTAACAGCAAAGAGTTACAGACAGACAGACAGACCATCTGAGTGCTTCAACCATGTGTTAGAAGTGTTTAGCCAGCTGGGAAGGTAGTTGAGTGGGTAAAGAAACTTCCTGTTCAGACCCGCAGACCTGAGTTTGACCCCACAACACACACTGATAAGAATAATAAATACAATGTTTAGACGTCTGGCTACTCTTTCCTGGTTGTTACTGGTCTTGGTGCCTTTCAGGTGTGGTCTCATTTTTCAGCAGCTTGGTGTACTGTATGACAGAGTCACACCCTGCTAGAAGGTATTCAAACGGTTTCCTATTGCCAGGCATTTAAACTTTTTGTAACAATTTACTGCTCCAAACAATGGTGCATTAAGCCTGCTTGCAAACAAATAAAAATATCCTATTTCAGTTTACCTGCACCATGAATACTTTTTTATTATTTTTTAGATAGAATATAAAATAATGTATTTCATCACAGTGTGTGTGTATGTGTGTGTATAACTAAACTTTGCTCATATTCACACCTGCCCATTGCTGTCTCCAGTCTGCCCACCTTCCTTCTGCTGGTCTCAGTTCCCAACCATAAATTCTTGGAAGTGAAATTGCAGTCTCAAGCTTCTTGGGTTTGAATTTAGATAATATGTTCAGCTTGGTCTCCAGGAAGGAGATGCCTGAGCGATGGGGTAGGCAGTGGGGTGACTATAAGCAAATATTCCTATATTTTCTATTTTAGGGCTAAAAACAATCGTTTTTTTTTTTTTTTTTTTTTTTCTTCCTATGAATTCAGTCCTGCCTTCTGCATTCAGGAGGTGAGGCAGAAAGCCTGGTGTTTGCCACAGACTCTGCATAGCAAGATTTAGTTGTTGGTTTGGAACTTGGGGGTGGGGGGGAGGAAGGGAGAGAGAGAGAGAGAGAGAGAGAGAGAGAGAGAGAGAGAGAGAGAGAGAGAGAGAACATTGCTATACAGTAGTCCAGGCTAGTCATGAATTTGTCATCGTCCTGCCTCAGCCTCTGAAATACTGTGATTATAAGCATGTGGCATCCATACCTGGTTGGTTGCAGCAAAGTCTGAGGCCAGCCTGGGCTACATAGTGAGATCCTGTCTCAAAAAAATTAAAACTAAATACAAAATTATAACTTTTCTTGTAAAGAGGGCCTGTCAGTTGAGTCGCCCTGAGCTGATTCTGGTGGGGACGTGCCCATACATTTCTAAGTGGTGAATTCCCAAGATCCTGTCTCCAGCAATTTAGTGTTCACAGAAAGTTCTGGAGTTCAAAGCAAAATCCTGTGTGTTTCTAGCATTCTCCTTTCCCCCAGGCCAACTGCCTCTGGTCTCCCAGCCTTTGCCAGCTGGGTTCCTTTGACTTTCAGAATAAATATTTAGAGATTTTGTGTTCTTTTGGCATGCTTGCCTTTGATACAGAGAGTCCAGGGTTCTGATTGGAGGAAACCTCTAGTCCTCGTGGAGATCCAAAGCTAGGCAGTTAGCATTTGCCAGGCTGTCAGCGCCCCTCTGCCTCTCCAGTTCTTCCAGACAGCAGCCCTGGAAGGTTTGCAGGTCTCTCCTTCCTCCTCCAGTGCACTTGGCTGTAGAGATGAGACTTAAGACTGATTTCCTTTTAGGGGTAACTGTGCAGCCAACCAGCAGCAGAAAACCCAGTGACAGGGATAATGACATCCAGGGCCTTGGGCAGGAGCGGGGAGAAGGGCAGAGTGACTCATGAGCCCCTGCACCCTCCCAGAACATTCCAAGACCTGCCTTCCTGCTGAGTTCACACCCGGAGATACCATTTTACCGAGGGCAGGAAGGCAAACTGCTGAGTGTTAGCCCCAGGGAGGGGACCGGTCTCGGGAAGGAGACACACCATACTTCAGCTCTTAAGAGACTTGCAGCCTAGCTTCTAAGGACTTGTCCTCTGCTCCTAGACAAGTTTCCTGGAGAGATACAGACCTCATAGCTGGTTGGGCCTGGCCATGTTATTTGTTTCTTTAAATGTCAGTTTTCCCATCTACCAAATGGGGAGAAAAAGACCTTGAAGCAATGTTGGGGGAGTGACTGAAGAAGGGTATTGTTTGACATGAACCATGTCAAGACCCCAGTGTTTCAGACCCATGAAAGTGACAAAGCCTTCCCTGGGTGAGGGTCTGAGGGATGGCAGCGCCTTCCTCTTGTCCATGTGTGGTTATTCATAGCAGCTCCAGAAAATGCCCGCTGTAGCTTTCTCCCTGTTACCCCAAGTTGATGTTCTGAAGACTGCTCCCCTACACAGGCTGCTTCTATGGAGACTAGCTAAACCTGCCTCCTTGTTCGGCTATGTATAATAAACATGCTGTTCTTCTCCAGCAGAGCCCAGTCTACCTGCTCCCAGCTTTTCTCTGTGTGTATGTTTGTATGCATTATGTCTATGCAAGGATGCAACAGAGCAGTCTCTAACACAGCTAATAATGAATTCATGTCAGGGTCTTGGCACAAAACATGCCATACAGAAATGCGTGCTGTTACTTCGCTGGTATTTCTACCTTTCCTTTGGGCCCATTAGTGACTGTGGCTTCACCCCTCCCTAAAGCTTGGAATATTACTATAGAGAGCTTGCAGAGTTCACTCTGTGTGTGTGTGTGTGTACACACTGAATCCCATTAAATGACTAGCTGTGAGGTGGGATTTTGCTATTTTAATTACATTTATTTACTGTATGGTCTACAGGCATGAGGGTGTCAGAGGACAGCTTACAAGAGTTAGTTCTCTCCTTCTGCCATGTAGGTCCAAGGACCAAACTCAGGTCAGCAATCTTGGTGGCAAGCTCCTTTACCAGCGGTGCCTCTTTGCTGGCCCCGAGGCGTTGCTATACTCTCCTTCTGTGTACTGAGTTACAGAGCTTGAATAATCCGCTCACTGTGAGTGGTGGGGCCAGCATAGCACACAAACCAAGGCCGTCAACTCTAGAACCTACTTCCCCCTAACCATTAGGTTATCCTGCCTCTCAGCATATCTGTTTCCATAGGAGAGTTTTCAAGTCTGGGCCAGAAAAGGATGTTTTTCTTATTCTCTTAATTAAAAATACCAACTGTTACTTTTCTTATGATAACAAAATAACACAAAAACTTGGAGCTGTATGCAGGAGTCTGTGTAGACTGAGTTAGGACAGCTTTGCAGTTCTCCATCTTTGTGGACTAGATGTCCGGGGTATGTTTGTTCCACAGCTTGGCTTTCCTGGGACCCCAGTTTGACAACTGGAGTCAAGCTGGTTTGCACCCAACTCTATTAGATGAGTTTCGTGTGTATGTGTGTGTGTGTGTGTGTGTGTGTGTGTGTGTGTGTGTGTGTGTGTGGTGTGTGTGTATGTATGTGAGTGTGTGTGTGGTGTGTGTATGTGTGTGTCTGTGTGTGTGTATGTGAGTGTGTGTGTGTGGTGTGTGTATGTGTGTGTGTATGTGAGTGTGTGTGTGTGTGGGGGGTGTGTATGTGTGTGTGGGGTGTGTGTGTGTGTGGGGTGTGTGTGTGTGGTGTGTATGTGAGTGTGTGTGTGGTGTGTGTGTGTGTGGTGTGTGTGTGTGTGGTGTGTGTATGTGAGTGTGTGTGTGTGTGTGAGTGTGTGTGTGTGGTGTGT
>CM052703.1:84118106-84170387 GCA_028551405.1 Uromys caudimaculatus | reverse complement strand
TGTGTGTGTGTGTGTGTGTGTGTGTGTGTGTGTGTGTGTGTGTGTGCCACAACCAAATCTGGTTGCCAAAGGTCCTACGTACCCACTCTAACATCCTTTTCTTACTGTCAAGGCTTCGTAACAGACACCTCACAGGCAGGGCTGCGCACACCCTGCGTCACCTCGACGGAAACAATCACAGTTGGCACTTAGCTTATTCATCTCCAGTATTTCCCGTGGGTTTTACTACCGTAGTGTTTTTTTCCATATGAATACACATTTCTACGATCCCCCTCCCCCCCATGGCATTTCTGGTTACCATGCTCCTGTGAATAGGAGGATGGCTTTTATTGACTGTAATGGAATAATATTTTGCCTGGAAGACATGCTGTAGCTTGCCAACTGTTCCTCTAGCAGTTAAATTTCCATGCATTTGCCATTACAGAAATGCAATGGTTGTAGCTTTGTTGCTAGAAATATTTTCCCATATGTAATACTACTTCTGTAGGGTTGATTTCATGGGATAGAATTACTGAGTTAAACATTAAGAAATTAGAAAATTCCCCCTTCTCTGGTGGTGGTGGTGACTAATTTTTTTTTTTTTTTTTTTGAACACTTGCTACATAGCCCAAATTGACCTTGAATCAAGACCTCTCTCTCTGTGTCCTGGGCTCCCAACTACTTGAATTGCCACCATGCCCAGTTTACTTTTTGAAGCCTAGACTAGTTTAAATTTCTTTTGTAGCTGAAGCTGACCTTGAACTCCAGATCTTCCTGCCTCTACCTTCCAAGTATCGGGATTACAGGCATGCCCCACCATGCCTGGCTCATACATTCCCAAGCTGACTTTCTGGGCTGTGGTGTGTCTCCATCAGATTGCATGGCCTGTCCGACCCCAGCTGCTCGCTGTGTGTACCCGTCATTTCTTCATTCCCTGTCATCCCAGTCAGGTCAGTCCCAAAGCTGTGCAGGTTGTGGCACTTGACCCACTGGGCCATTTCCCCAGCCTCTGGCTCATACATTCCTCATAGATATTAACAAATTATTTTCTAAGAGCTATGTGGCAATCAATGCATACTCCTGCAACTCTCTGCTGGAGCACCTGGCTAAGTGTGCCCTTTCTGCCTTTGTTCGTAAAGTTTAGTTAGTGGAAACAGTCTTAATTGCTTTTATTGGCATTTCTTTGATAACGGCAAGGTTAAACATTTTCTGTGCTTAGCACCACTTTGATGTCTTTTATACTCAGCTGACCACGAGGATGAAAACTTATGACTTTGAACAAATTTCAAAGTACCGCAAATCGGAGGCCAAGGCACCCTGGGCACACAGTCTTTGCATAGTGATGCCTGTTATCCCTAGAGTCTGTTTCCTCCCATGTCTCCGGCTGCATGTTCTCCCTGGTATCTCTAAGGCCAACATAGGGACTCCTTTTATGACCTTTATAGTTGTTGTATTCAGAGGCTCCCCCCCTTCCCTCCCTCAAGCCCTCACTTGTGCTGAGCAAGTGCTCAACCACTGAGATAGATCCTCGGTACTGTTCCTTCCGTTTAGAACACCACACCCAAGTTCATGCGGAATACTCCTCACCCATAATGCAACAAGCCCCATCGGCTTTACTCCCACTTTTCCTATGATTTCCTCAGCCACCCCCTCCACCTCTCACTTAAAGGAGTTGGCTGTTTTTGGAAACATTAATTGCCAGCTCTCGTGAGTCCATTTTGTTTTTTTGTTTTTTCGAGACAGGGTTTCTCTGTGTAGCCCTGGCTGTCCTGGAACTCACTCTGTAGACCAGGCTGGCCTCGAACTCAGAAATTCGCCTGTCTCTGCCTCCCAAGTGCTGGGATTAAAGGCTTGCGCCACCACGGCCCGGCTCGTGAGTCCATTTTTATGCCTATTTCTCAGTTTGACATTTCTCATGTCCGGTAGGAAGAACATTTGAAAACTAGGTGACTTAGGAAATTCTAAGTGACTTCTGTATGCTCTGCTTACAGAGAGGGCAAAGGGAGGCTTGGGGAGGCCCTTGAGCAGAGGCTGGAATCCAACAATGTAAGTTGACCCATATGTTCAATATATGTTCCCTACGGATATTTGTGGAAGACTCATTTCCTCTTTAATAATTCAAGAAACTGCTTGTCAATAAGACATAATTTCTCATGGTACCCAAAGCACAACTATTGAAAGAATATGCAGGCCAGTGGCGGGGCGTGGTTGGGACAGGAGATCTGGCCTACCATTCTATCCAGGCCCACCGCGGACAGCATCCTATCCCACTCCCTGGACTGGTAGATATTTTCATTGTAATATATTTTTAATTGCTTGTGTTTGTATTTGTATTTGTGTGTGTGTGTGTGTGTGTGTGTGTGTGTGTGTGTGTGCATGCGCGCACACACACATGAATAGCCAGAGAACATCCTTGGGTGTCATTTCTGGGGTACTATCTACCTTATTGCTGTCTCTTGATATTCAAGAGAAGAGATTTTTATATGCCGATTTCATGTAGCTTCGTGCACTAAGCAGCATCTTAGGAAATAGGGTAAATGTGTCCAGGCTTATTTCCACAGACACACATCCCTTACTCTCACTAAACAAACTGAGCCAGGCTCAGTTTGGGTTTATAAAGTTAGCTGTTCCAGAGCTGGTTTCAGGATTGGTGGTATGGTCTCTAATGACACCTTACAACTTGCTATCCTAAACATGCTCATCTGAAATACTTTCAGAGTGGACTGTGTCCCTCCCTTTGTAAATGTGCTGTCTCATTTGACAGACATGGCATTGATTGGTGACATGTAGAAGCCTGGCACTGTAGTTCTCTTCTGCCACGGTCTGTTTTAGCGTTTGGTATAATCATCTGTTCAAGCAGCAGGCCTGCTAGCCCACCATTTAATATGGCCCTGCTTCATTACTGTGGCTTGGAGAAGAGGGTTGCCGGCACCTCAGTAGTATGGCCTGTGTATATTCTGACCATCATTTGTTAGGCAAACACCAGATGTTCTTGATGCCAACACGGCCATGGATTCTTAGGTGAGCAGTTGATGGCAACAACTCCAAGTTGCTGGGGCAGAAGGCCCATGATCTACGGAGCTCAGCCCTCTGTTATAGGTGCACTGGTATAGGGACTCCACTTGCTGAGGATAACGGAGAACAGCTCCACCCCAGGGGTTTGTCCTGAAGGGATGTGAGAGTACAGTAGATCTGTGTGACCTAGAGTAGTGAGAGGGATAACCTTGAGTGTCCACAGAGGCAGGACTCCAAGTGGATGCTGCTGGGTACCCTGCCATCCTTCTGAGTGTGGGGCTGGCAGCTGGCCAAGGTCTTGTGCAGTGATTAGATGGTGACTAGAGAGGCTGCTGAGAGTGGAAAGTAGGCTCTGAATTTGGCCCACTGGGGCAGTGTGGGTGGTCCTGCTCACTGCCAACTGTGAGGCTTGAGTCACCAGGGCCACCCCAGGATGCTCAGAGCTCACAGCAGAGTCCAGAATGCCTTTGGTCCTGGCATGTGACCCTGGCCATCATCCTGGTTCTTTCTCGAGCTGAATGACCCATTGCATCCAGTCATTGGAGAAGGCTGTGAAAGGCCAGTAATGTGATTGACATGGTTCCCCCACTGACCATATGGGAACAGTCATAAAAATCACCCACGTGTGTCTCATTTTACAGTTTACAGAAGGAGGCATTTGGGCTGTATCAACTACCAGCTGGGCAGCCTGGTGCTACTCCAGCCTTGGAGGCCTCAGTTTCCTCGTTTGGAAAACAGGAAAAGGTCACTTTGTTGTACCTGTCCATGGGCTTTTCTTCTGGGCAAGAAGAAAGGGGCCGGAGGCAGAAGAAGTAAGTGGTAGAAGTGGAGCAGATAGAGAGAAAAGCTGAGGGAAGGACTGCTGGCCTGGACTGTAGGTGGGACGTGAGGAAGGCCCTTTACTCCTCCTGGTTGTCTGAAGCCTCCGGACAACCTTTCAGTAGACATTGAAATTACCACATTGCATGCAGGACTTGTGATAATATTTTTTCTAGGTGCAAAAGTAAAGTATTTCTAGGAAAAAAGTTTAGAAAAGAATTAAATATAAAAAAAGATAATGAAAATACACCACGGTCCTTTTTAAACTATTAATTTGGGATGTTTTCTCTCATTGTTTATGTGTCTACTTTTAAATATTTGAGGGGGCTGGAGAGATGGCTCAGTGGTTAAGAGTACCGACTGCTCTTCCAGAGGTCCTGAGTTCAATTCCCAGCAACAACATGGTGGCTCACAACCATCTGTAATGGAATCTAATGCCCTCTTCTGGTGTGTCTGAAGACAACTACAGTGTACTCATATACATAAAATAAATAAATAAATAATTCTTTAAAAAAAACATTTGAATCTAAGTCACAGAGCTAGAGTCTTCCTGAGTGTTCAGTCCTGGGACACAAGGTTATTCATGCATTCTTACAATGTTAACTTTGTGGGCTCAAATTGTAGGCCAGACAAGACTCTCCAGAGAAACAGGACAGCGGGGCCCATGTATGAAGAGATTTTGTTGTTGTTGTTGGTTGCTTTGTTTTGTTTTGTTTTTCTGTTGTTGTTTCCAGGAGCTGGTTCAGATAACATAAGGTTGACAGGTTAAAATGTCGTTAGGGTGATCATTGCACCAGGCTAGAAGCTCTAGAAAGTTCTAGCAATATTGAGGTACAGATCCCTCTTCACTGAGGGGTCTAGTTCTACTCTTTGGTATTGTGTTTATAAAAATATAATTAAACCAAAACGGGGGAATGTTGGCATTCTGTATAAACTCCACCCCACAGTTACCTGGCAACAGTCAGGTATGCTCCTCCCCACAGTTACTTGGCAACAGCCAGGTGGGCCTGGCCCACTATAAAAGGGACTGCTTGCCCCTTCTCTCTCTCTTATCTCTTTCTCTTGCCTCTCTCTTACTTCTCTTACCTCTCCTCATTCCATTCCCCCCTCTCTCCACGTGGTCATGGCCGGCCTCCATCTCTCTACTTCTCTACTCTCTCCCTCTCTCTGCCTTTCTCTGCCTCTACTACCCTCTTAATTCCCCTTCCCATTCCCTAAATAAACTCTATTCTATACTATACCTTTGTGTGTGTCTGGTCCCTCAGGGAGAAGGGATGCCTGGGCTTGGGCCTGCTGAGGCACACCCTTCCCCCACACCTACCTCCCTATAACCCCATATAACATATGTCTCTATATATTTTTATAAACACAACATTTGGGACTTGATCCAGCCTCTTTGTGGAAGTGATCTCTGTTATTTAAGTTAACTGATCTAGGTGTTGTTCACATCATAGCGATGCCCAGATCCCATCTGATTAGATAACTGGGTGCTACAGCTTTGCTAAATTGGCACGTGAAACTAGCCATTATCATACTGCATACTGTGTGTGTGTGTGTGTGTGTATGTGGTACATTCGAGTTTACATGTGAGTATGGAGGCCCAGAGTGGTATCAGGTTTCTTCCTCAACCACTTTCCATTTTATATGTTGAGGCAGGATCTCCCCTGAACCCCTAGCTGCTGTTTAGGGTAGTCTGACTGACCAGCTTGCTCAAGGAATTCCTGTCTCTGCCTTGTGCACAGGGATTATGGTGGGCTATCATGTCACGCAGATTTTATGTGTGTTTTGGAGATCCAAACTCAGGACTTCATGCCTGCATGATAAATGCTTTGCCCACTGAGCTTTCTCCACAGACATGCACACACACACACACACACACACACACACACATTTTGTATTTCAAGTTTTTACTTTGCACATCACAAACATTCCCCTCATAACACTATTAATTCTAAATGAATTTGATATTGAGTGGCCATTTTGAGAAGTCCTAAGATGTAAAGGCTTTGCATGACAGCTTTGGAAAGTTCCACTTTGTTGACTGTGGAAATTGTGTCTAGTTTTCATGATAGACACAATGTTGGTAGAAAATGCCTTTGCAGGTTTTTCATGCATTCATTACGGTTCCTAGTGTCATTAATGTGGAATTATTGCAGATCTGAAGATTTTAAGCTCTTGATATACTTGCTAAATTCTCTTGGGCCATTGTTTCTCCTGGTGAATATGCAGACCAACCCCATCTGGTTACTTGGTAACTGATGAACACTCAGATTCTTGGACCTCATCCTGAGCCTCCTGAATCTGCCTGCATTTTAGCAAGATACACAGTGATGTGCATGCACATTAAAGCCTTTTAATGCATTCGTTTTTTAATTAAAATACAATTATATTTTTCCATCCTCCTTTTCCCTTAACGTCCTCCAACTACCTCCCTCACTCCCTCTCACATTCAACTTACAGCCCAGCCAGAGGTACACAGAGAGGCTTGTTCAGCTCCATCCTCATTAAAGCTGGATGCCATTGGCTTTCCTTTTCTCCCTGGTTTTATTGTTGCTGCTGCTGCTGTTGTTAACGTTATTATTATTGAGACACGGCCTCACTCTGTAGCCTAGGCTACTCTGGAACTCGTAATTCTCCTGCCTCCTCTAAAACTGTTATAAAAAAAAAAAAAGTTAATTTCTGTATTTAAGCCACCTGAGTGCTAGGACTGCAGGTGTGCACTGCCACACCTGGTTCACTATCATCGGTCACCTTTACTAACTCACTAACCCAAAGAATTGTATTTAATTCTTTTGATTTTAATTTTACCAGAGAAGTTCAGTGAGGGGGGCGGGGGACAGCTTTGTCTTGTTTTTATTTCCCACAACCACAATGTAAGTAATTTCTGTGGTGGGTCCCGCAGAGCCCAGAGCTTGTTTAGACCATGGTGGCTGGCTTGATTGCGGCTGCGAAGATCTAGTCCTGTCTGGCATCAGATGCTACTCTCCCACTCAGTTCTATGCACCTACCTCCGCCTAGCTCAGCCTGCTTGTGGCTCAGGCATCTGCATCAGCTGGGGTCAGGCTTGGGACTTTTCCTCTGCTTCCTCCTTCTCTATCTTAGGCTGTTTGGGCTATCTTAACAAAAATGCCCTAGACTAAGTGGCTTAAATACAGAAATTAATCTTTTTTACAGTTTTAGAGGTTGGGCGGTTCAACATGAATATGCTCACTGCTTGATGTTTGTCTGCCGAGGGTCGTCTTCCTTAGAGATGGTACCAGCTCTCTGTGTCCTGTGCCCTCCTATCAGGGTGGGGGTGAGGGATCTCCTGGGGCTCTTTAATGAGGGCACTTCTGTGAGGGCACTTACCCCTTGTGGAGATTCCATCCTCGTGACTCATTCGCTTTGTCATATCACCCTGGGAAAGGTTTTAACATTTGAGTTGGGAGGCATAAACTTTCATCCAGAACTTTCCTTGCTCCATTATTTACAGCCGGGCAAGGGAGTGAGTAAAGAAAAGGGACAAATGACAACGACAGTTGGTGTCCTTGTCACAGTCTCCGGCCACTGTCGTCTTGCAAGGCTGGGTTTTCAGAGGAACCTCTGAAGGTTCTTCCCTGTGGTTAGCTCAGTGGTACAAAGGCTCCAGTTGAGTCTGCAGCCTCCAGAGCTGCCTAGAGAAAAGCAGAGCTGCAGCTTTTTAACTTTCACACGGCCCCAAAATTCTGATGTTCAAAATGTGCAAGACTGGACTATGGCGAAGGGTGACTGCTTAGAGGCTGCCCACAGCTCCGTAAAGACTTTCCCAAAGCTTTAGCTCCCCTGGGAAGTGTGGATACAGCAGTGGTGTGGGCTATACTGCAGACGTCACCGGTGAACCGGAGGCCGAGGAGAAGGAAGGCGCTATAGGCTGTTGTTCTTTGGAATTGGAGCATCAGGAGATAAACCGTGGAAGGATATTTTAACGTGTTTCATTTAAAACATGCTCAATAAATAAGGAATTCCTTCCAGCGGGCTCTCTGGGAAGCTTTCTGAGGTCAGGGAACTGTAAACACTCCCCCTAGGGCTGTGGGAGAGGCGGGAAACTTAGCTCCTTTTCAGTTCTCTTCTTACACTTCCCAGGTGTCCCCAGCTGCTCAGCCTGCAAGTGTTAGGGTCACCCCAGGGTCACTGTCAGGGCCTTAGATGAGGGCAGAGCCTGAGGTGCTGAGGCATTAGCGGCCTGAGGTCTTTTTGTCACACTCTGCTTAGATAGGGGATAGATTTTACTGACTTTCAATCCATACTGGCTTCTGCTAAAGGAAGAGAATAATGTGTCACTAAAACTCTGGCCTTTCTGCTGCTCAAAAACCTGCCCTCCCTTTGTCGCCCCCCCCCCCTTAAGACAGAGTCTCAGTGTGTAGCCCAGGCGTCTGCCCTCACCTCCGACATTCTGGATCCCTGGTATGTACTGCCATGCCATACCCAACCTAACCCTTCCTTTTGTGTGTCTATGTATGGGGGCGGGGGGAGCATGTGTATATGGACATTTGTGCACACGTGTGTATGAAGGTCAGAGGTCAACCTCAAGCGATGTAACTTACATGCTTACAAGCGATTCACCTTGGGTTTTGTTTGGCTGATTGATTAGTGTTTGTTTGTTTTGTTTTTGAGATAAGGTCTCTAATGGGGGTCTGGGGCTTGCCCCGTAGGCTAGGTTTACTGCTGTCTAGTGACCCCCGGGAATCTACCTGCCTCTGCCTCCCCAGGCGGGCATTACAAGCACACTACCACAGCCATAGCTCCAGATGGAACTCTGGTCCTCAAGCTTGCACTACCCACTGAACCATCTTTTCTCCCAACTCTCCTCTCCATCCTTTAAAGACGATTTGAGATGAGCTGGGTGGTAGTGGCACACGCCTTTAATCCTAGCACTCAGGAAGCAAAGGCAAGTGAATCTCTAAGTTTGAGACCAGTCTGGTCTATAGAGTAAGTTTCAGGATAGCTAGGGCTACACAGAGAAACCCTGTCTAGGGGTGGGTGGCCGGGTGGCCACGATGATTTAAGATGAAGCATGCATTCTTCCCTGGACCCCCCCCCCCCCGTTGGCTGCTTCTGCTAGTTGTCTTTCTAACTTGTATCTTTCCTTTGCTTAGGCTCAGTGCATCCCTTCCCCCGTGCTCACCCCTCTGTCATGCTCTCCCGAGCACACCTGGGCTTGCAGCTCCCCCTGCCATAGCAGTGAACCCTGCATCTCTGGCTCTTGGTTTGAATTGGTTTCCCAAACTTGATTGAGAATTCCTGGTTTGCAGTGACCATGCCCTGTCCTTTCCTCCACCTTCGGGCTGAGCACACAGACTGCACTGATTCTGCTGAGCAGCTGGGCTCTGCTCTATCTTACTCCCACCACACTCCCAGAGCAGAGGACCACTCGGAGCCTGACCCATCCTTCCTTCTTTTCCTCTCACAGTCACAGTCTCTGATACAGAAGTCAGATGACACCTAGTATGTCTGATGGAGGGTCAAAGTGTCTGCCTCCAGACCTGATGATCTGAGTTTGACGCATAGGGTGGAAAGAGAGAACTGACTCCAGCAAACTGTCCTCTGATCTCCACATGAGTGCCATAGCACATTTGTGCCCCTACATAAGCACACACACAAAAATACTAATGTGATGTTTTAAAATTCAGAAGTCAGGCATGGTTCCTATGGCTTAAGTGAGAGGCTCTGGAAAGCTAACTGTGTCTCTTCTCACTTCTATATTTCCTATTTGTTCTTTTCACAGATATTTATAGGGCACCAACTACATACCACGCCCCATTTTTAGGAGTTAGACATACAGCTTTGGTAGGTATCTGGGCCTTGCATATGAGATCCACAGTGTCAAACACATGATTGGAACTGTGAGTAGCGGGAGCTTGCTAGGGAGCATGCAGGTGACCAGACAGAGGGCTGAAGAAGTCCCTCTGAGGATGTGACCCAAGACCTAAAGAGTCAGGACTGTTCTAGGAGAATGTCTTAGTTAGGGTTTTACTGCTGTGAACAGACACCATGCCCAAGGCAACTCTTAGGAGGACAACATTTAATTGGGGCTGGCTTACAGGTTCAGGGGTTCAGTCCATTATCATCAAGGCGGGAACATGGCAGCATCCAGGCAGGCATGGTGCAGAAGGAGCTGAGAGTTCTACATCTTCATCTGAAGGCTGCTAGAAGACTGAGCATCCTCACGTAGCTAGGTGGAGGATCTCAAAGCCCACCCCCACAGTGGCACACTTCCTCCAATAAGACCACACCTTTTCCAACAAGGCCACATCTCCTAATACTGCCACCCCATAGGTCAAGCATATTCAAACCACCACAATCATGAGAATGAATGTCCCAAATATTCCAGGCACAGACACAAGATTTCCAGGAACCAAAAAGCAACAATGTAGAGGTGCTAGGGAGACTAGTGAGAGGTGAGCTGGTACTAAAGTCTAAAAAGAACTTTTGGGAATCCTTTCAAGGACACGGGAAAGCCACTAAGCAGAGGAGTGCTATGCTCTGAAAATTAGTGGTGTCCACTTCATTGACAGTGTCTACAATTAAATATGGTTACAGTCCGTGTTTGATGAGATGGGGATTTTTGTTTTGTTTTTCATTTTGGAGACAGGATGATTATCTCCTGTAATTTGACTTTACATGGTCAGATGTGGGGCCAGAAAGCTGGCTCAAGGAAAGGTGCTTGCCTCTAAGACTGGCAATCTCTCGTCTGGAACCACACGGTTGAAGAGAAAGAACTGAGTCTTGAAAGTTGTCCTCTGACTTCCACACAAGCACCATGGCAAACGTGTATGTGCCACTCACACATTCACGAATAAATACATGAATAAACAAACAAATAAATAATGTGCCTTTTTTTTTTTTTTTTTTAAGATGAGAGTATGGTAGGTGGCAGATAGGATTAGACACCCTTAAAAGCTTATGGGTTGAAGGTTTGCTCTCCAGCTGGTGGTGCTGTTGAGGTGTGACTGAACCATGAGAGCCCGTCTTCATTGTTGTGTGAGTCTACACTTGAGTTCATAGCCTAATAGACTGTTGAGAATCAGACCTAGTTGGAGGATCTAAGTCACTGTTGTGTCTTTGAAGAGGCTCCTCTCCCCAGCTCTCCCTCTGCCATGTGGTCAGCAGCTGTCAGGATGCTCTCTCCTTACACAGGCCCCAGAGTGATGGAGCTCCTACCGTGGGCTGAAAACTGTGATACCAAGAATCAGATCAATCTTTTAGTTTTCTTCTCTTTACAGAGCCCTGGCTGTCCTAGAACTCGATATATAGACCATGCTGATCTTGAACTCACAGAGATCTACCTGCCTCTGCCTCCCAAGTGCTGGGATTAAAGGAATACACCACCACACTCAACCTCAATCTTCTATTTTCCTTTTCAACTGTTTTTCATGGGTAACGAGAAGCTAGGGCAGTCCAGTAAATAATGGTCCCTCCAAATTCCACATTTTAATCCCTAGGGCCTTTCATGATGATGAGAAATTAACAGTAAAAGTAGAATTATCATTAAGGTCATCAATTGGATGGCTGTAAAAAAAAGAAATGATTTTGAATCATCAGGTGTGTGTGCCTGTACTGGCAAGGGACCTTAAAAGTGGAGGAGAGGTTCCTGAGAGCTAGAGGGAGATGTGCCCAGGGACGAGAGGTCAGAGATATGTGACATGACAGACTGTGAACACAGGGTAAGGGGCCATAAGCCAAGCAATGTTGGAGGCCACCAGCACCTGAAAAGAGGAAGGGCAGGGATTCTCCTCAGAGCCTCCAGAAGAGAACATGGGCCTGCTGACATCCTGGCTCCAGCCCCGAGAGACCTATTGTGACTTCTGACCTCCACCATTGTGAAATAATGAATGTGTGTTGTTTTAAGCCACTAAATATGTGGTAATTGGTTGCAGCGGCACGAGGAATACAAACAACATTTTTGTACCAAATATCCTTAACTGTAGCACATTCTGTTATGACCTTTGACTGAGAAATTATAAGTCTGTCTTTTTCTAGATGTAGTGAGTATTTCAAATCGTAGCACTTGGGAGGCAGAAGCAGGCGAATCTCTATGAGTTCAACACCAGCCTGGTTTACATAGTGAGTTCTAGGCTAGATAGGACTATATAGTGAAAACCTGTCTGAAGAAGGAGGAGGAGGAGGAGGAGAAGGAGGAAGAGGAGGAGGAGGAGGAGGAGGAGGAGGAGGAGGAGGAGGAGGAGGAGGAGGAGGAGGAGGAAGAAGAGGAGGAGGAAGAGGAAGAGGAGGAAGGAGGGAGAGAGAGAGAGAGAGGTCTCTTTAGAGAGACTTGTTGCCAGGCTATGCAGAATGACATTATGCCTTTGGAGGAGTGATTGGCTTGGTGACATGTCTCTAGCTTCAAGGAATGTAGATAGCAAGCATGTTCCCAGGTGGCACATTGTAGCCTGTTAGGAGTCCTGATTTTAACTGACCATGGAGAGCAGGGGAAGCTACAGAATTCAGGGAGAGTGGTTGGATATGCAGCCCCAGGACCCTTTGGCTGTGTGGTCCAGGGACTGTGGATCAGGGGTTGGATGGCCCTCAGACTGATGTGAGCTCTCTGTAAAGTCCCTTGTCTGTTCTGTCCTGGGATTCAAGGTTCAGCTTCCAGGCCTCCTATGTGAAACACCCTAGCTTGTCTCAGCTCACAGGAAACTCCCTCCAAGCCTTTCCCTTCCCTCAGCCAGGGCCCCAGCCGGCTGCTTCACCTCCTGGGCTGCGGTTGTTTTCCCTTGACTAGCTGTCAGGCCAGCCCAGCCTGTTCCAGGCATACATTGGGGCTCAGCAGTGCATACACTTAATTGGTTGTGGCTGGATCCAAGGGGTCCTCCACAAGGCCTGTTGCTTTCTCCTTTTAGGGAAATTGGTTCTCTCTTGCGTGTTTCTCCTCTCTCTGGACGCATCACCAGCAAATCTCAATAGGGCCCAGTGCCCGCAACCAGTCTGTGATTCACACTGAGCCTGCCAGATTGCTCACTCCAAAACCCAGTGTTCACCATGTCTCTCCTTCCCTGGGCACAGTTGAGGACCCTCCATCACCACAACCATCTTAGCTTCAAATGTGAAAATAAAACAGAAAAATAAAATCACCATAGAGCCTTCTTTTTTAGTGACTCATCACATGGAACCTCTGTATAAAACTGAGGAGCTGGCATGTAGCTCAGCTGGCAGAGAGCTCACCTAGTATACACGAAGCCCTGGGTGCCTCCCCAGTACTGCATAAGTCTGAGCATCTTGGTACAAGCCTGTGGTCCCAGCACTCAGGAGGCCCAGGCAATGGAAAGTGGAAGGGATAGGATCAGAAGCTGAAGGCTGGGATGACAGGATGGGTCAGTGGGTAGAGGTGCTTACTTCCTATGAAAGTCTGGGGCCTGAGTTTTGTCCCCCAGAACCCATGGAAGGAGGAGAGAACTGACTCCAGAAAGTTCTTCTCTGACCTCTACATGTGTGGGCACATGTGTAATAACACCCATGTCATGTCACTAGGGCTCACTGGTTGCCATCGTAGCCTGAAAACACAACTCCAGGTTCAATGAGAGACTGTCTCAAAAAGTTTTCTTTCTTTGTTTCTTTTGAAAGATCCCTTCATTTTTTTCCCTTTACATACGTAGGTGAGTGGCAATAATTTTAAAATAGGCTTTAATACTTTTTTGGATCAGATCTGAATTTATAAAGAATATATGGGGCTAATACAGGGTTCCCATGTATCTGTCATGCCCTTCCCCTACCATAGACTCAAGCTGGCGCGAGACCCTGGTTACAGTGGGTGACCCAGTACTGATGCACGGCTTTCACTAAGGACCACACCCCACACTTTGCTTAGATTCCCTCAGCTCTTACCTAAGAACCATCTTTCTCTGTCCTAGCACCACATGTCCTTAGGTGGTCCCAGATCCCTAATCTCCTTGTGGTAGGGATAGGTTTTGGGTTTTCCTTCGTTCTTATATTTTCTTTCTAAAATTTTTGCCTTTATTTTTTATTTATGTGACAGACATTTTTGGCCTGCTTGTATGTCTGTCTGTGCATCTCATGCATATAGCGCTCACAGAGGACTAAAGAAGGTATCCGATCCTCTGAGACCAGGGTTACAGATGGTTGTGAGCCACCGTGTGGGTGCTAGGAATCAAACCCGGGTCCTCTGGAAGAGCAACAAGTGCTCTTAACCACCAAGCCATCTGTCTAGCCTCTAGAGCTTATATTTCCAGGAGGTTGGGTCAGGTGTGCTGTAGGACGCTTCTGTCCTGGGATTTGTCCCCTGATCTCCTCACAGGCAGGCTGAGGTTGAGTTGGTGGGTCATGGATGGCCTACGTAGCATCTGTGAAATTGGAATCAAATGCATGTATGAAGCCTACAGCATACTTAGAAAAGTCAGTGATGATACACAAGGCTTTTAAGAGCCTTCTCTGTTTATCCCTGCACGTGTCACTGGCCTGTCACCTTCCCTCCTGAGAGCTTCCAGCTTCCTGAGCGGCACCCTGCTCAGCCCTGACTTGGAGCACATTGACTCCCCTCCACGGACGCCTTTCATTCTTTCTACCTGGCTCCCTTCTGAAGTCTTGGGAATGATGCCAAGGTCTGGTTGACTCTTCACCTCCGCCCTCCTTTTGTCCCCACTTTCCCTGAACTGGTGCAGTCCCCAGGGCTCCCTTGGGTGTGTGGGTCTGCTCATTCTGTTCTCTGCTGGAAAGCTCCCTGAGAGCTTCCTAGTCTTCCTCTACCAGCACAGCCTGGTACACGGCAGACACCAGAGCATAAAAAAATGGATGAGATTAGAGAAAGGTGTCATCTTCCAGGGCAGCCTCAGTGAAACACCCCACCTTTGTTCAAAGCACATGTGGTGAGCTAGTGGGTAATGCGTACCAGTGATTCACCTTTGAGTGGATTTTAAAAGGGAATTTTCTCCTTGTCCTAGAGTGTGAGGAGGGGTGTGAATATAGGACTGGCCACCAGGGGGCTCCAGGAGGCAGTTTAGCAGCCTGCAGGGGGTGAAGGCTGGGGTGGCTTCTGAAGCCAGCCCTGGTCCAGCCAGACTCCTGAAAGAAAGTGTGTCAAAAGAGAAGTCTGTTTTGCCACCGATGTGCCAGGCTCTGTAGCAAGGACAGGATGTACCAGCCTGTTCTGCAAACATGTGTAGGCTCCAAATGTCCTTTACCCCAGAGGTCTACAAAGAGGACAAAAGCTACCGAGAGGCATGAAATGATGCTGGTGGAGATAAATGATCTTATTATGTGTGTGACCAGACCTTGATGAGGACTTCCTGATTTCTCTTTCCATTTCAGTGTTTGAGGCTCACCTTGGTTTAGAAATTCTTAACAGATATTCCTAAAATCAAGATCACCACTGAGAAGTTGGAACATCCATCGTCCTGAGTTCTAGGAAGAAGGGGAGCTGTGTTAACTTGTGTAGTGGAGGTGAGATTAGACGTGGCTCTATGGAGTTTATTCTTTCACTTTTGTTGCTGATATTACTAATGGTCATAATAACCGTGGCTTTGGTGTATTTGGTGCCTGCTCCATGTTTGTTCTTCTTTGGATATAAGGAGAATTGAACCAATATAACCCTCGGCTGTTCAGGGAGGGAGTTAAGGCCAGGACATTAAGTGACTTGCCCAGGCCACAGTCAGATCCTGCCTGCCTTTGAGACCTGAATTCTTTCACACCCCCGAGGGATCTAGTCCATGTTGCCTATTGGAAGGCCTTCCCATGCCCCAGGGAAGCAAAGGGCTATCACAAGAGGTTGCGACAGGCGAACCCATCATTAATAACAATAATAAAAAGAACAATTGTATCTTCTCTTTTTGAGCTTCCTAGCCATGAGCTTCCTAGCATCCACAATAGACAAAAGGACAAGAGATGTCTGTCTGCTAAAATTGAACACTGTGTCCAAAGCTTACGTAGTTTACTTTTTAAAGTGCAAGCTATGGTAGACCTTGTGTACATTTAAGAGGAGGAATCTTCCTTCTAAAGATCCCACCAGTCCCAGATGTTAGAACTCAAACCTAGGGCTACATGGTAGGCAAAAGCTGTATACTCTCAGGTGTGTGTGTGTGTGTGCGCATGTGTGTGTGTGTACGTACGTGTGTGGAGATAGGGGTGCACATGTATGTGTGTGAAAAATCACATTGTGGATGTCCCATGTCTTCCTCAGTCACTCCCACTTTATTTTTTTGTGACAGGGTCTCGAGCTCACCAGTTAGACTGGCTGGCCAGTGATGGCAGGGATAGGCCCACCTCCACTCCTACGGCACTAGGCTTAAGTTAGAGGCATGCCCCATGCTTGGCTTCTATGTGGGAGTCTGAGCCCAGGTCCTCATGCTTGTGTGCAGCCACCATGTTCCCGCCCCTCAGCATCTTCCTCTTCAGGGTTTGACCTGGCTGCATGTGATTTCACCTGCACAAGATCCTGTAATCTCGCCCATCTGAACCCTTAGGGATGGGTGTGGTTACATGAGATGCCACCCAGGCTCTAGGACACTGGCTGCCTTTCCTCTATTTTTCAGGATGAGAGTCTCAACAGGAAAGTCCAGCGACAAACTAGAAGGTCATTTGCCCCAGCTGAAAGGCATTAACCCCCCACCCGAAGATCTTTCATAAACAGAAAGTTTATCATTGTAGCACACAGCAAGTCTGCAGAGGCGGGTGACCCAAGGAGAGTGTTAAGAACCTCCTGGGACTTTTGCTCTACACAACAATCTAAAGATTCTGAAAGGCACAGAATCAGGCACATGCTCTGCCCGTGGCCTGCCCAGGATCTGAGAGCTGAGTGGGGCTGTGCCTGGTACACCCACTTAGCCAAAACTCAGCTCTGTGCCAGCGTGGAGCTATTAATTATTTTTCTTTGTCAAACCTTTGTCAGCAACTTCATCCCAAAAGGAATGGTTTATTTTCCCTTTGGCGGTGTTTGTGACTGTAGTAAATACGAGATAATTACATTCCGGTTCTTAAATTAAAACAAAAATAGCTAGAGGTGCCAGGCAGGAGTTATTTACATTTTCCGATAGCCCACCTCCCAGTCCAAGGCTCAGCATGATTAGTTTCTTGCTTTTCCTGCAAATCTGGAGCTGCTCAAGTGGTTTAATGTGAAATTTTTATTAGTAGTGCCCCCAAAGTGGTCCTCTTTGCTCCAAGTTAATATTAAATAATACTTTCATATTTTTTTCCTTTTAGCATTGCTAGAGATATTTAAGACCATGAGACTACAATTAAAATATGAACATTAAAGTTTTTTGAACAAAAGCATTGTGGCTCAATGGTAGAGAGCTGGCCGCCAAGGCGTGATGGCCTAGATTCAGTCCCCAGTGCTACCAAACACAAAACGAAACAAAAACAAACAAATAGGCAGAAGAAAAGGAAGTGGGCACTAGGGAGGTGTAAGGTGAGTAAGAGAACGCATCAGAAAGCATCTGGAGAGTCGTATTTTCTTTGTTTGTACCCTGTTGCTTATCTGGGTATCAGCCTCTGATTTGGCAGAGGGAGAAAGGCATTCTTGTGGCTGCAGAGAATTCCTTTCTTGATTCCTTAAGTTGATGTTTGGAAAGTGAAAATCCAGGCCAACGAATCCTTACAAACATTTGGTCTTATTTTCCTAAGAGGTAAACAAAATTATAAAAGGTAATATTTTAAATGGAATCTAGAGAGCTAGCAATGTGGCTCAGTGGTAGTGCGCTTACCCAGCATGCTCGAGGCCCTGCGTTTGATCCTCAGCACCACTTAAAAATTGGGGAGAGGAGGATTGGGCCCTTTGTCAGTTTGTTATATGGGACTTAGATGGTGAGGAATCCGAGGATCATGGCTGACCTGGGTGGATGATTTCAGTGGTATCTAATGATTGGGCCCGGAGAGACTCAACAAAGCTTAATGACAAGAAGGGTTCTGGGTGGAGATGTGTTCTCTCCAAAACAAGAAGTCTTACCAGAGAGGGGGGGCCAATGTTCTTTGTGAATGGAAGGCTAGATGTACAGTGTCACATACCGTAGGCCAGCAGGAGCGGCTGGCCCCAGACAGCCTGGCGTAACTGCTTGCTCTCCCCACCCTACCCCACCCCCACAAAATGCCTTGATGATGTAACTTACTGAGGACAGTAAGTCAGCACCTTGACTTCATCCCGGGAAGGTGGAACCCATTCATGGTTCCCAGTGTCACCCAAAGGCATTGTGTATCTAAAAGCAAAGACGGGATGAGAAGCCTGGAGCATGGCAGGAGGGATGAGAAGGAAACTGGTCTGCCCATGCCAGTCATTCTCATGAGGCTTCAGCTTCAGGTGGTAGGAGCAAGCTGCGTTTTGAAGGCTCTGTGTTTCAGCCACACCACCCTCATCAACAGTCCGCAGCATCCCTGTGCCTGTCAGACCCCATCCCTAATTGTGCTTTGATAACCAGACAGCCCTCTCTGATGTCATTGCTGCTTAGATTTATTTGGAGGGCACAGGGAGAGGTTTAGCCAGTGTTTATTCTCGGAGGGGGACTGACCTTTACATCATCTAAACCTAAGACATTCTATGGACTGCAGTATATATTATCCCAGATCTTAATTTAAAGCATAAATGTTAGACTAATTTCATTTTGATATATGTCAGTAGTAAAATTCAACATTAATATGATCAGTCGATAATTCAACTTTTATTTCAGATATCAAAGAAATCTCTTTCTGTTTCCAACCAGAAGAAAAAAGGAAGAGATTTAACATTTTGCTGATAACAGTCCCTTTTCTATTTATTTTTTTTCCTTAACGGAGCAGCCTTGTAACTGATTGATGTGGTCTTTGAAACCCGAGGGAGTCGTGCCTCGCTCCCAGGATCCCCATGGAAAGGGACAGCGTCTTCCCCACTTAAGCCCCTGGCACTGATCTTTGCCTGCCTTATTAGGAGCAGAGAGTTCGAAAGGCTGGGTGAACTGGCTCTACTCTGCTCCTCTTTTCAGCGGCATGATGCCTCATGCTGAACTGGCTGCTTTGGCAGAGAGGTTATAAGTGGGATGGGGAGGGAGTCTTCCCACTTGGTGAAGATGATTGAACAGCCCGGGTGATGAGTTTTAGAAAGATTTTCATCTGTAGAGAGATTGTGGCCATGCCGAACACAAATGGCTTTGTCACCATTAGCAGGCAGATGGAGCATGTGTTTCGTATTATTAACTCGAGGCGGCCGTTAGGGCTGCTGCAGCAACTCTTAAGCTTTCGGAGACCGGCCAGCGAGCATCTTGCTCTAGTTCACGTCTGTAAGCGTTCAGATGATCCCTGGCTGGGACAGCCACTCTGAAGGAGATGCTGTATGACACCACCCCTGCCCCAAACGAGTGCCTCATTTACAGGAAGTAAGTTAAAGAGAAAGATGAGTCAGGGGACTTCAAAGCAATCCTATTTCCTCAGAACTGAAATCACAAATACCCCAAACGCAAGAGTTTACGGCCATTCCTGTGTAGCTGAAACCTCTGCCCAACTCCACAAGGTCCGATGTACAGAGAGCCCTCACTCTTCCAGAAGGGAAGAGGCCTGCCAGGAAGAAGGAGTAAAGGTGAAAGAGAGAAGGGGAAACAGGCTTGGGGCTGGGGATTCTGTTCAGTTGGCAGAGTGCTTGTCTCCCCTGCAGGAAAACCTGGCTTTGATCCCCAGCACAAACCAGGTGTGATGGTGGACACCCTGTAATCTAGCACTCAGGTGGTTGAGGCAGGGGGATCAGTTCAGAATCATCCTTAGCTACATAGCAAGTCCAAGGCCAATATGGGATATGTGAGGCCATGTTGAAAGAGAGAAAGCAGGACTGTATTCCCAGCTTTGGAAGTGGAGGCCGGAGGATTGCGGGAGACTGACCAGGTTTCTCAGGCTAGTGGGTAAAAGTGTTTGCCGAGTAAGCCTGATGACCTGAGTTCCATCCCTGGAACCCAAGATAGGAGAGAATCGGCTGCCCAAACCGTTCCCCAACCTTCAGCTACACGTACACTCATACACACAAAGTGATAATACACACTCATATGATGATGACGGTGATGGTGGTGGTGGTGGTGCTGGTGGTGGTGGTGGTGGTGGTGGTGCTGGTGCTGGTGGTGGTGGTGCTGGTGCTGGTGCTGGTGGTGGTGGTGCTGGTGCTGGTGGTGGTGGTGATGGTGGTGGTGGTGGTGGTGGACAAGAAGAGGGAAACGAGGAGAGGAAAGAGGAAAGAAGCTAGAAGGCAATGGGGGCAGGATGGAAGGGTGGAAGGCGAATGACCGTAAGAAGGTTGGTAGCTAAGTGTAATCTTGCAGAAAACTGTGAGGCAAGTGTACGCCCCAGTACATCTGCCACGTGGGCTTTTGTTTAGCAGACAACCAAAGCCAAAACAAGCCTGTATGTCTTTTAAATGTCGTTAGTTATTGGTGAGCTCATAGAGGAGAGGCTTAAGGGGTTTTGTTTTGAAACTAGCTTTAGTGGAGATTTGTGTTGGAGAAAGCCAAGCACCACTCTGGTTCCTAGTTCCAGGTCTGCCATCTTGAAGGAACACATGAGTAGACTGATCAAAACACTTGATTGAAGAGATTCATGGATATTGCAAAAGACATTCTGACCCAAAAATCTTTTGTTGTTTTGAGACAGGGTCTCAGGTAGATCAGGTTAGCTTTGAGCTTGCTGTGTAGCTGAGGCTGTGTAGATGAGGGTGGTAGCCTTGAACGTCTTTCTCATCCTTCTGCCTATGCTTCCCAAGTGCTAGGATCATAGTTGATCATCACCACACCCAGCCCGAAGGATTTATTCTGAAGAAATAAACGGACTGGGGATGCGTTGTGTTCATCCCCCCCCCTCAGGAGTTACACTGAAAATCCCATCGTGGATTTTTGTTGTTGTCATTCCTTTTGATTTTTTTTTTTTAAATTTAGTTACTTTTTTAAAGACAGGGTCTAGATGGTGATGCAGAAATAACTTAGCCATTAAGAGTACTTATTGCTCTAACAGAGGACCAAGGGATCCAACGCCCTCTTCTGGCTTCCCTGAACGTTGCACTCACATGCACAGACACAGAATTTAAAAATAAAAATTTTTTCTTTTTCTTTTCTTTTTCTTTTTTTTTTTTCTTTTTTTTGAGACAGGGTTTTTCTGTGTAGCCTTGGCTGTCCTGGAACTCACTCTATAGACCAGGCTGGACTTGAACTCAGAGATCTGCCTCTGCCTCCCATTAAAGGTGTGATTAAAGGCATGAGCCACCACCACCAGGCGTAAAAATAAATCTTTTTTTAAAAATGGATGAGATTAGTTAAATAAATGGTGGCATATCATAATAAGATTTATAACATAGTTAAAATACAGCTCTGCATACTTGTGGAGACTGTTTTTTGTAGCGTATTGCCTATGATGTTTTCCAGAGGATTTATGTAATTACATGTGATTCAGTCATGCAAAAACACATCCTTGGACTTGCATTTAACAAAGTCTGGGAACATAGTCCTGAAGTATCAACAGTGATTGAGTCTGGAAGATAGGATTTGGAGTACTTAATTTTTCTGTCTGTATTTTCTGAATCCATTTTCTACCATGAATATGTATGACTTGCCTAATATAAAAAAAATTGGAGGAGGGGGAACTTTTTCACTTGGGAAGCCTTTACTTAAGCTCTTTTTCTACAGAGAAGGGCCTGAGGTAAGTGTGAGGTTATAGAGCCTTTCCCAAAATTGAAGGAATAAACCAAGAAAATCACAAATATCAGGGCCAAGGCTGGGGCTTGTCTAACCTGTACAGAGCCCTGGGTTTGATTCCCAGCACTGCATAAACACAGTGAGGTATGCATGCCTGTAATCTTAGCACTCGTGAGGTAGAGGCAGGAGAATCAAGGAGTTCAAAGTTATCCTGAGCTATGGAGAATTGGAGACCAGCCTGGGCTACGTGAGAGACCCACCCTGTCTCAAAAAAACCACTAAATAACCAATAAGAATTTATTTATTCATTGCCCCGAGCGCCTGGTCTGAGGCCTTCTTTCTCGCTTAGGGCGGGCCTGAGTAGTAGTGACAGAGGCCCTTCTACAGGCCATTTTCTGGTGTAGGCAGTCTCATGAGGGCTCTCTTTCCTCTAGACTAGACCCACTGCTGCTCCGTCCTGACAGGAAGCATTCCTGGCCACCCTCAGCGAGCCTGGGGTGAGGTGGGGGAGGCCAAATCACTGATTTCAAAGACAGCACACAGCCCAAGGGACAAGTCACTGGACAGTTCCTTGGTTCGGGCCCGGAGGTAAGCTGACTGAAAAGCCTGCCCTGGTCTCAGACATTCTCCAAGGCATTCTGTGGCCCAAAGTAAGGAGATGGCTAGGGCACAGGCTGCCTGGCCGGATCTGGCAGGGTGATGTGAGTTTTGTTCCCTTGTCTCTGCCTCTCCCCAGTCTCCGCCTCCTATCTGCTTGGAGGCTGCTGTGACCTCTAGATGAAGCTTTGGGCTTGGGCTTTCCGCTCCTGTTCTCTGTGTTGCTTCCAGCTGGTCCTCTCCCTGGGGCAGGATGGGTGTGGGAGGAAGACAGGACAGCTGGGGTTCTCAGTGGGTGGGTTCTTGGCCTGAAGCCCTGAGGATCTTCTCTGCCTCACCAGCATAGCCAGCTCCATTCCCACCTCCAGAGATCTTGGTTGGGACTTAAGATCCAGTTCTGACTGGAATCTGGAGCCAGTTCGAGAATCCCTGGTAACTACCGGTCACGGAGACTGGATATCGTCGTCACTCTCCCCTGGGAGACCCAGGCTGCTCACTAACTGCACCAGCTAAAATTTCAGACTTGGGGGGGGGAGGGGTAGAGGCAGGATTAACCACCCAACATAAGCAAGTGCTCCAAATGGAGCACTGTAGCAGGGCACACTGTAGCAGGGGTCACCAACACTCAGTGCTCTTAAACACTTCATGTGTGATAATTTCCTGAAGGTCTGGATTCCTAGTTCTGCTTGCAGAAATCACAACATGCAACAAGCTGCAACTGAAGAGTTCTTTAAAGAACAACAAAAAGTTAGTCTGTGAAGATGGCTCAGTAGGCAAGGAGGTTGTTTCCTAAGTCCCCAGAAGCTGCCCACATAAAGCAGAAGGAGGTAGCACATCTGTGACCCCAGTGCTCCTGTGGTGAGAAAGGAGGTAGAGCCAGAAAATCCCCAAAGCTTGAGTGTCGTCTGCCTGACATACACAGTGGAAAACAACAAGCACTGACAGTCAAGGTTGTCTTCACACACACACACACACACACACACACACACACACACACACACACCGTCTCATTCCTCCTTCTGCAGGTCCTGGAGACCAATGCTCTGCTTTGCATCTTTATAAATCTGAGCTCTCTAGGAACCTCAGAGAATGGAAGCATTGTGGCTGGGCGTGTAGCTTAGTGGTATGGTAGAATCCTTTCCTGGCGTGTGCAAGGAAGACCCTGTGCTTGATTCCCAGTAATGAGGAGTGTGTGTGTGTGTGTGTGTGTGTGTGTGTGTGTGTGTGTGTGTGTGTGTGTTGTACATGTGAGGGTCACATGACAGCCTTGGGTGTTGTTTCCCATGTGCCTTGTTTTGAGACAGGGTCCTCTGTTGCAGGGTATTTGATCACACTGTGAACCCAGATTGTTATTGTTATTTACTGGGAAATAAATGCTTATAGTGCGGCTCAGAGAGGCAGAGAAAGCTGACCTTCTTCCTCCCAGACTACGTCCCACCATAAGCTAGCAGGCTTTTGCCCTCTGAGGAAGAGGGGACAGAGAGATCATAAGAGCCGGTGGTCAGATACAATAGCTGACCCCAAGCAAACAGTGTTTTCCAGATACAACATGGCAGTTACACATAGAGCCGACATACCGTGCGAGCACGTACATACCTGCACAAGCTCAAGCCAGACAAAAATGCCTACATGGGGGGGGGGGGTAGGCATGAAACCCTGCTCTAGGTGAGGAGCCATTGGTAACTGATAGCTCCTGGGAGAGGGAGAACCTGTTTTCTTTAGTGATGTAACTCTTGGTAGGTCAGCCACAAGCCAGAGCAGGCCACACACCCAAGACCAGTTTGGTCAGTATGAACTGGACTTGATGCAGGGGGTAGGGGTGGGGGGAAGAAAGCTCAAAGTTGGGAGGGAAGGGTGTAGCTGTGGATGCAAGAGGAATTGGGGGAGGGGAGAAAGACTGTACATCTTAAATGGCTGAGGAAATGGGGGGAGAATAACAGGCATGGTATAAAACTCTCAAAGAAGTAATAAAAATATTACTTAAAGAAGAGATACATTCTGCAAACTACCTTTATGAATTTGGAGCATCGTAGGATACAGACAATTACATAAAACAGTCATGGAATTAAGTTAACAATTGTCCATACACAAAGCATATAATTTATACTATATGCACACATACTTCTCTCTGTGATGATGGCAGACAGGCTGAACAGCAGTAAACACAAATCTTAGAGGCATCTCTGCCAGTGTTTATGTGCTCGTTGCTCCCAAGTCTTCATTGGTAAAGTATAACGATTGAGATTTCCTTAAAACACAATAGTCCTCACTGAACTGATGCTCACTGAGTAGTCAAGGATGACAAACAAGCTTCAGACATCTACACTGAGATTCTAGGTTGCCCTGCACAACGTATGAATCGGCTGGGCTGTAGATAAAACTTGGGTTACATTCGCCTTTTAACTATTGTTAGCAGCACTGCCATGATAGAGGCCATGCCTGTTTGGGTCCCTGCTTTCATTTCAAGTACGTATCCCACAGTAGAATTGCCAGATCATATGGGTAAATCTATTTTCTTTTCTTTTTTTTTTCTTTTTAAAGATTCATTTATTTTTATTTTCTATGAGTACACTGTAGCTGTCTTCAGACACACCAGAAGAGGGCATCAGATCTCATTACGGATGGTTGTGAGCCACCATGTGGTTGCTAGGAATTGAACTCAGGACCCCAGGAAGAGCAGTCAGTGCTCTTAACTGCTAAGCCATCTCGCCAGCCCCCAGGGTAAATCTATTTTCAACCTGTAAAGGAACTGCCATAGTACTTTTGTAGTGGCCTTAGCATTTTATGTTCCTGTAACAGGGCACAGGTTTTCCAATCTTCGTTAATTCTTTGTTTCTTTTGATAGCAGTCATTCTAGCCAGGCCTGGTAGTGTAAATCTGATCCCAGCTGCTCAGGAGGCTGAAGCAGGCAGATCAAAACTTTAAGACCAGTCTGGACTACAGAGTGAGTTCAGGGTCAACCTGGGCAACTTAGTGAGAGGGCTCAGTGAGTACTGTGTTTGCTGTGCAAACATGAGGACCTGAGTTCTGATCCCCAGCTCCCACAACAAAAGCCAGCTGTGATGTCAGGGTACCGGGAGTAGAGACAACAGGACCCAGGGGCTTGTTGACCAGCCAGCTAGCTGAAACTGAGATTCAGGTTTGCTGAGAGATCCCCAATCAAGAAATGAATTGGAGAGGAAGTAATCAACATTCAACCTCAGGGTCTGGCTTCCAAATGTGCACGCACAGGCTCAGACGTCTTCCTTTACATGTATACAACACACACACACACACACACACACACACACACACACACACACACACACACACACGGAGGGGCCCGGGGGCTCCATGATTTGAGGGGGTGGGGCAATTTAGAGAAGCGGTTATTGGATTGAAATTTGAAAGGGGGATTGATGAATCCTTCTGTGGAGAAAGCAGGGCCCATGCTGAGGTTTGCTAAGGGAGGAAGCTGAGGCTGCTAATTAGAAGAGAGGGAGGGCTTTTCAGAGCGCTAAGGAAGTGACTGCAGAGCTGACTGAATTCCTTTCATCCCTCCACATCAGGGTTCCAGGACAATGAATGAGGCACAGCCGGAGTAGACAGGGCTTTGGAAGGAGAAAGAACACAGAGGAGCAAGTGAGGGAATATCTGAAGCCCCACGTGGCTGTTGGCTTCTGTTATTAACTTTAAAAATGAGGAGAAGTGCAACATGATAGGAAAACCGTGTCCCGGATGGTTGCTCTGAGCCCCCCGAAAAACAGTCCAGGACAATGCAAGGTCAGCTGAGACTGCCTACAGCGTCCTAAGACCCCTTGACCTGCCAGCAGGCAGGGACACTGAAAGCACACTGTGCCGGGATTCAGAAGGCTGCAGTGTGGCCCCGCTGCCGCTGCCAGTTAGGCTGCTTCCCTGACTCTTCAGAGCTCATCTGCAAAGGCCTCACAGAGGAAGAATGTCAGCCAGAACTCTGAGAAGGTGGGGGTGGGTTAGGCCATAGGCTAAGCGGCACCAACTTCCTTACAGGGAAGAATGATGGCTGGTCAGAACCCACCATACTAAACCAGGCCTCTGGGCTGGAAGTTTCTTCATGTGACACGTCCGCTGTCACTGCTGGAGCAACTTGCTACTGGCTGGTTTCACTACTTCCTCTCAGGTCTTCTCTCCCCATGCCCACTTCTGCTGACCTGTCTGCCATGCCTGGTCTCTGTTGCACAGGAAGGCCTCTGTCAGTGTCTTAGCCCCCACCCCATCCCCACGTCTCAGTGGTAATTTGACTACTTACCACTCCTTTGTCTTGGTATTTTCCAGGTTGGACTACTAAGAAAGATGCTGTAATTATCACCCAGCTCATCTTTAAGTGCCAAACCTCGTGATAGGCCACAGGCAAGCCTCCTGCTTGGCCATCTGGTCCAGACAGCCCAGTCTGGATTATGTGGTATCAAATATGGCCACCTAAGGTATCCATCCTTGCAGCAGCATTGGAACACAGGCCACCAGCAGCACGCCTGACATTTGTAACAATGTTGCAAGGTCTCTGATGCCGATTACCTGTAATTTGACAGTTTTGGTGACCAAAGAATGAAAGAACAAGAGCTAAGAAATTTTTTTCCTTTAATTCTTAAAATCACACCAGCCTAACTCTCAGAAGACAGACTGGGCATTTCATTGGATTGAGAGATGGAAAGTTAGTATGAATTCAGATGAGAACCACAGAATTTACCAATTTTACCAACCTGAAAAACTAGCCAAGAATCTTTCTTTCCCACGGCCATATCTGTGCTTACTGAGGGAATGGCAGATTCAGGGTTAGCTTACAAAAGGTAGAGTTGCCCCACTCCCCAGGGAACTACTGAGATGAGGTGTCCACCCTCAGTGGAAATGAGAGACAGAATGGACCCCAGGCCTCAGTCAGAGCAAGTTGGGGGACTGGGAGAGGGAGACTACATCTCCTCCTAGAAACTTCATTAGAATTACTGTTATCCTGCTTTCAGAAGTAGACAGAATCCCCAGGGAAAAAAGGACTCTGCCCAGCCCATCATTTTGTGTTCTTGGCATCTGAACTTGACAGAGGTAGTCTGGACCAAGATGACACCTGTCCCGGTCACTTATAAGTGAGTCTCCCTGGTCCTCGGTGCTAATCTGAATCTTTTGTATGAACCTGTGTGAGGATGTGTGACATGTGCACGGACACATTCAGGCCCGAATGCCACCTGCCACAGCATGGATGTAGAGGTTAGGGGACAACTCTGGGGAGTCAGTTCTCATCTTTCTTTGAGGGCCCTAGTGACAAACCTTGGGTCTTCAGATTTGGGCTACAAATGCTTCTGACTCACCCAGCCACTTCAGTGGCCTGCCAAACTGAATTCAGCTGCATTCTTCTGATGTTATAGGTAAGACAGCAATGTGCAGGTAAACACTGGCAGAAAGGCCTCTAAGATTTCTGTTTACTGCTGTTCAGCCTGTCTGCCATCATCACAGGGAGAGGTATGTGTGCATATAGTATAAATTATATGCTTTGTGTATGGACAATTGTTAACTTAATTCCATGACTGTTGTATATAATTGTCTGTACTCCTACGATGCTGCAAATTCACATGTAGGTAGTTTGTAGACTATATCTCTTCTTTAAGTAGTATTTTTATTACTTCTTTGAGAGTTTTATACCATGCATGTTACTCTCCCCTCATTTCCTCAGCCATTTAAGATGTACAGTCTTTCTCCCCTCCCCCAATTCCTCTTGCATCCACAGCTACACCCTTCCCTCCCAACTTTGAGCTTTCTTTCCCCCACCCCCACCCCCTGCATCAAGTCCAGTTCATACTGACCAAACTGGTCTTGGGTGTGTGGCCTGCTCTGGCTTGTGGCTGACCTACCAAGAGTTACATCACTAAAGAAAACAGGTTCTCCCTCTCCCAGGAGCTATCAGTTACCAATGGCTCCTCACCTAGAGCAGGGTTTCATGCCTTCCTTCCCCCCCCATGTAGGCATTTTTGTCTGGCTTGAGCTTGTGCAGGTATGTACGTGCTCGTGCGGTATGTTGGCTCTGTGTGTAACTGCCATGTTGTATCTGGAAAACACTGTTTGCTTGGGGTCAGCCACTGTGTCCGGCTCTTATGATCTCTCTGTCCCCTCTTCCTTGAAGATTCCTTGGAGGACGCAGGGTGTAATATTTATGTCCCATTTGGGGCTGAGCACTCCAGTCTCTTAAAAACACATTTCTTAAAGTCTTTCAGTTTCCATGAATAAATAAAACTAAGTAAATGGTGTTTGGGGATCTAAGGGGCTTCATTCCTGGGAGGGTAGCAGCCAGTTCTTAGAAACTCCTTACATGGGCCCTTGAGAAGTTGTTGAACGTGTCAGTCATCGTCTTTTTAGAGATACTGATGGCAACAGAGATCGTAGATTTGTGATGTTTTAAAAAAAATCCACATCATATGGCTGTGTCATCTAATTAGAATCTGAATTTCATAAATAAAGTGTCTTCCAAATATTAACAATAAAGGTGAGGTGTAAACCCTGGCTGGCCTGGAACTCACTCTATAGACCAGCCTGGCCTCCATCTCAGAGATCCACCTGCCTCTGCATCCTCATTGCTGGGAGTATCTTCAAATTATTAAAGGGGGCAAAAAAAGATGCCAAGAAGAGGAATGATAAGTGTGTTCCAGTTTCATTTTTATTGCTGTGATAAAATATCCTGACAAAAAGCAACTTTGGCAGAAGAAAGTTTATCCTGCTTATAGGCCGGGGTTATGGCCCACGGAAGCATAGAAGTTCCGATGGCAAGAATTTGAAGCAGTTGCCCACATCCCATCCACAGTTAGCAGCAGGGAGAAGCAAATGCATGCACACCTGTGTGCTTGCTTACTAGCCTTTTCTTATATATAGTTCAGGACCCTTGCCTAGAGAATGATACAGCCCGCAGTGGGCTGGGTCTTCCCGATCAATTATCAAGACAACCTGATCTAGGTAATTCCTCAATTAAGACTATCACAATGGGGATAATCAGTTTTGACATATGGAAGAGACACGTGAAAAGTAAGAAGATGTGAAGGGACAGATGTTTCCATTTGATGACAGAGCACAGCTCCAAAGCCCTTTGAAGTAAGGGATCTTCTGGGAGCTTAGACTTAGAGCCCAAGACCTATCCTTAAAAGAAAAAAATGGTAGAGGTGGTAATGGTGGTGGTGGCGGTGGTGGCGGTGGTGGCGGTGGTGGTGGCTACCCATCAAGAGACACTTGAGCTCTGATCCTTTCCCCACACAAATGCTTCCCAACAAGGGTAGAGGGAGCCAACTGGCAGAAGTCCTAAATTCTGATGCCCTTCAGGAATCAACCTAGCTGATGGCAAGTATCATTCTTGTCAATCTATTAGGACACTCAGTCCACATACCTATGAGACAAGGGGTCTCCAGAAAGTTAGCACTTGTTACGTTCTGGCAGATTCAAGGTTTGGTATTGTGATTAGTTGACTCACATGTAATGTGAGAAAAGTGGACAAGCAAGAGGGACCACAGGGTCTCACGTAAAGCTAGAGAAGCGCAGACAGTGCCCAAGAGGAGTTACGTCTCTGCTCCAAATAGAAATGTTTACACATATCCTAAAGAATACTAAGCAGACGGGATCAAGAGATGGCTCTGCAGTCAAGAGTGCTTGGTGCTCTTCCATGTGGAGTGGCTCACTACCACCTGTAACTCAGGGACTGCCTATGTCTATTCTTGTGTCATATTTCTTTACTTGTTCGTGAGATTACATGCCCTCTCAGGTTGGCTTGCCAGGTATGTTTCCAGGGTACAAAAAAGAAGTGACACTGTGGGGCTTATGCTTGCTGGTTCTATTCCTGCGTCTCCTTAGCCGACAGCACGTCACCGGTGGCAGGATGGGTTTCTGCCATGATACAAACCTTTTTATTCTCCATTTGGGATTCAGATCTCCATCCTGTTTGTCATGGTTTAGATGATCCTTTATTTCTGTTGCATTTGCTCTGTTGCTTTTATTAAGAGTCTGAGATACTTGAAAACATCTGCGCCCACTTGCCTCGGTCTTACACAGCACTCCGTTGTTTTCGGTAGTCATGAATTATCGCTCCACTATGTTGGAGGCGCGTCATCCTTTCTTGCTTATTGCTTTCTGTGTTTAATTAGTTCATTGACCAATTTGGAAAGAATGATTCTATTTGGTGAGTTATGGATATAATATATTTTCCTCATATTGATATCCGTCTGTTCTACCCTCATTTATTAAATGGTAATTCCTTCATCCATTATTATGACTGACTCTTCTTTGATTGTGTTTGCTATGTCCTAAGGACTCTTAAGTGCTTAAATCTATCTCCGAAATCATTATTTTATTAGTCTTTGTTCTGGCCTTGATCCAGCAAAATTCAGTTTTGATGAAGATCACTTTATAATGTGTCTTAAAATTTGATTATTGCGCCCTCTTCCACTCTTGGGTATTGTCCTGCATATGTGTTTCCTTCTTAATTTTGCCAGTGATTTATCACAGTCTAGAGTATTGTAGCAAGAATGTAATTGGTATTATGTTAATGTATTTTTCATCTTACGGACTAATCATTCTGACATAACCATGAATTTTCTAAATCAGGGTTAATGGATCTAGCTTTGTTTATTTAGGATTGTTTTGTTCTTCCTCATTATGCTTTTTATCTTGCTAGATAGCTCATCTATCTGGATAAGTAAATTTTTAGATACTTTTTTTTCCCTAACTTTATGTCAGGGGTGCATTTGGTGGATTTTCCATTTAACTAATCATTCAGCTACAAAAGAAAAAAAAGGTACTATTTCTATTTCTGTCTTTCCTATATTTATTTTCTATTTCCTTTTCATCTTAACCCTGTGGGTTTTCTCCTCCAATAGAAGTGCTGAGAGGGTCGCCTGAGGTTTCTACCTGAACTTAGAGTGTAGGGTCTCTTCTGTGGTAGCTCTTATACCACAGTAGCCGGTAGCCGGTCACATAGCCACTTAAATAAAGTGTAAAAGAAATAAAAATCAGCTCTTAGTCCCATGAGTTGTGCTTATGTGCTCCACAGGTGCTTGTGACAAGTCACTACCAGCTAGTGTTCCTGGTTGTCTGGCTGTACTGCATGACGTACAAACAAATATTTCCACAACCTCAGCGTGTCGCCTGTTCTAAAGCTTCTTGTGGAACATTTGCTCTGGTGTCTGTGTGTCTCTGAAATAAAAATTTATTAGGCCATTACAGATGCTAACCTGAAAAGACCAGATCCTGGGACAGGTTTCCACAACCACCAGCTGTGGCACTGGATTGGACCTACAGCTCAGAGTATTTTTATAATGAACATTTAGAGAAGGGAAGCAATTCTACACATGGATAAGAGAGCCAATGAGCCCGCTGTGGTGGCATACACCTTTAATCCAAGAAGCAGGCAGATCTCTGTGAGGTCAAGGCCAGCCTGGTCTACCTAGCTAGTTCTAGGCCAGTCCGTGCTACAGTGAGACCCTGTAGAGGGGTAGATGAGACAAAGTTGACAACACTTTGGGATATGTAGGTGGCTCTAAAGAAAACCACAGCTGTTTCTAGAGGGGCTAGGGTGAGCAGTCTGGGAACTAGATACAAAGACACTGGAGTGGTGCCTGCTGGGTGATGGGATTGTTTTTTAAGGTTTGTTTGTTTGTTTGTTTGTTTGTTTAATTTTTAATTATATGCACGTGAGTGCAAGTGTGCCAGGTGGCCAGAGGCATCAGATCCCCTAGAACCAGTTGTGAGCCACTCAGCTGGGTGCTGGGAACCAAACTCGGGTCTTCTACAACAGCCGTCTAGGCCCCTAAGTACTGAGTCATCTTCATCTCTCCAGTCCCCGTGTTGAGATTTAAATCAAAGTTTCTACTTATATTCTGAAACATGAATCCATTTTTGGTTGTTTTGGTTTTCTTGACTTTGCCTGAGCTGTTAGCTACCCAATTTCTCTTTTTCTCCTGCCCTCTCTCTTCAGGCCCTTAAGATTCCATTTAGTTCATGTCTGAACATTTTTATAGTGAGCACTTTTTATCCTATTGGGGATGCTGACCGTAGTGGGAAGCAGGGCCTGGACGATGATCAGAATTAGATGATGTCATAAGGGTGGGGCCCTCATGAGGTGAAGGGTGGGTTTTATAGGAAGAGGAGGAAAGACTTGGTATTCATGGTGTTGATCTCTGCTATGCTGGTGGCCGAGCATGAAGGCAGTCACCAGATGCCAGCACCAGAACCCCGAAAGAGAAATTTCTCTACAAAACATCCAGTCTGTGGTGCACTGTGATACCAATAGAAAATGGACCAAGGTACACATTAAAGCTCATATTTAAATCTATAAACTTTTAAAATACTAAAATGGTTTTGTTTTATTTAGTGTTGGGGGTGGAGCATGTGGGAGCCACGTCACACGTGTGGAAGTCAGAAGACAAGAGTCCCAGTTATCAAACAGAGGTCATCAAGTTTGGAATCAAGTGCCTTTAAGCCACTCCAGGCCATCTTGACACCCACCTTTTCTAACTTTATAGGGGAAAATTTTCTATCTTTTGATTTTAAACGATTCTTATAAAGAATTAATGTTGGAAGTGATATGTGTCTATAATCTCAACTATTAAGAAGAGTGGGCAGGAGGATTACAAGCTCAGCTTAGGTAATTTAGCAAGATCCTATTTAAAATTCAAATTTCTTTTTTAAAGGGCCTAAGAAGGTAGCTTTATGGTAGAATGCTTGCTTGGTGTGTGAAAGGCTGGAATTTAATCCCCAGGTTGAGAGAGGAAGGTTAGAAGAAAGGAAGGGAGGAAAGAAGGGAGGGAGGGAAGGAGGGAGGGAGGAAGGAGGGAGGGGGAAGGAGGGAGGGGGAAGGAGGGAGGGGGGAAGGAGGGAGGGGGGAAGGAGGGAGGGGGGAAGGAGGGAGTGTCCTTGGCATCTTCCGAAACATTTTTTAAAGATTTATTTTAATTTTATGTCTATGAGTATTTGCCTGTATGGGTACATGTATAGTAAACATGCATGCAGTGCCTATGGGGGCAGAAGAGAGAGGCAGATCCCCTGGAAATGGTATTGCAGCTGTTTGTGAACTATCATGTGGGTGTTAGGAACCAAGCCAGGTCCTCTCAAGAGCAGCCAGTGCCCTTAACTGCTGAGCCATGCCTCTAGCCCCTCAGAATAATCTTGTATTTCAAAGTCAAGTTTTGAACTATTTCCTTTTTTTTTTTTTTTTTTTGGTTTTTTTTGTTTTGTTTTGTTTTGTTTTGTTTTGTTTGAGACAGGGTTTCTCTGTGTAGCTCTGGCTGTCCTGGAACTCACACTGTAGACCAGGCTGGCCTCGAACTCAGAAATCTGCCTGCCTCTGCCTCCCAAGTGCTGGGATTAAAGGCGTGCGCCACCACCGCCCTGAACTATTTCCTTAGTGGTGCTAATTCTCTGTCCTTGTGAGATTGCTTGTAAGTGATTTTGAGACTTTTCCCTGTTCTTTTTGGAGGATATTATTTATGATTTCTTAAACGATTAAGTAAGATAAACCTGTGATTTATTTTCCTCTCTCTTTCTGCCTCTCTCTGTGGTGTGAGTGTGTGTGTGTGTGTGTGTGTGTGTGTGTGTGTGTGTACATGGGTTGTCAGAAAGCACAGTTGAATTTACACCACCTAGACTAGTTAATACTAGGCTAAGTGCTAGATGACAGATATCCCACGATTCATCAAGAACAAACAAAAACCCCTAAAAGTTATCACCTCCCCTCTTCCTAGAGTCTTAGGGCTCTCCTGGGAGATTTTAGCATTTCCCTCACTGGACTCCCCATTAGTCAGTCTACATCAGTGAGACAACCCCGTCAGGGAACCTGGCCTCTTCCCAACACATTGCAGAGGGTGACTTTCCTGCATACCTGTCCTGGTCCTGAGGACACCCTCCTTTAAGTACCCCCAAGTGCTCTCTCTCTGCTTGTATCCCAATGTTTTCCTTAAGTGTGTCACTCACCATGGCAAATAATTATCCTAGCCGTATCCTATTATCTAATTGCCTCCTGTGTCATTATGTGTGTCTCCCGAGTCCTGCATCCCTGTAGGGACAGGGTGGAAGGAGGCTTCAGGTCTGTTTATTTATTTTACACAAGCTGCTCTGTGGTGCTAAGTATGTGGCAAACACTCAGAAATCCTCTCTGAGTAAGCAGTGGGTGACTCAGTAATTCTCACCTTACTCTCAGGCAAAACCCAGATTGTGGCCAGGGGCGGATTTGATCAGCTTTTGTGAACTGGATTAGATTAGCTTTAGTGAACTCATTAGGAGAAAGAAACAAAAGGGTTTCCACAAGGGGCCAGGCTTACCTTCCAGGCTGTCTAATTTGTCTATCCGTCCTCTTCCATTCAAGGCATAGGTAGCTGTTGAGTAGCTCACTGGAGCTGAGTGTGGAGGCTTCAGAGTTGGGGGAGCGAGAGAGAGAGAGAGAGAGAGAGAGAGAGAGAGAGAGAGAGAGAGAGCGCGAGAGGGAGAGAACGCCTTCTCTGGTTTCATGGTGTTTCCCGTCCAGGAGCAGAAGCTGGTTTTAAGCAAACAAAGCAACCAATAGCTGTATAATTACAAACTGTGCTAAGTATCATAAAGGAGAGAGAACGGTGTGGATACCTGCAGTTGGCTTGTGCCTGGAGCATCATGAGTCAGGGTGGAGCTCTATGGGGAGAGCCTGGATGGGGCCTGATGGGAAAGGACCTATGGTCCAGGCCTGGGCATTTGAGTTCTAAGCAATCGATTGTATGTTTTCCAAAATGCTGTATGCTAGCAACGTTTCTATGTTCTACATCACTGTGATAAAAATGCCTGAGAAAAACAATATAGAGGAGGAAAGATTGAGGTCTTGAATTCAGAAGCTTTCTTCCATGATCAGCTGGCTCCATTAACCTGGGCCTGTAGGGAGCCATAAGCATGGTAGAGGACACCCTCAGCAGTCAGGACAGACAGATGGACAAAAGGGGCCCCACCTCCTAATAATGCCATCAGAGCGTGAGTACATCAATGGGTTCACTCACTGCTTAGGAGAGAACTCTCAGTTCAGTCCCGCACCCAAAGCCCTGCCTCTAAACAGTCAGGATGGAGCCATCAGCATGTAAGTTTGCAGGGAAGTGGGGCAGTGATCTGTGACAGTCAATCTGGCACTCGGTTGAGCACAGGCGTAAAATCTGGGCGACCCAGTGGAACAATCCACAAGGGACCAGAAAACTTTCTGCCAATGCTCCCGGGAGGCTTTTGGCTCCAGTTATGGTCACGTACCACTCCTCCTCAGATAGAGGTGTGGCCACGCAGCCCCAAGCCATCCCCATGTTAATGAGATACCTAGAGGCTTAGCCATGCCCCTTCCCAGTTACTATATCTGCCTCGCTTCTCCCAGAAAGGGGGGGGGGCACAATTCCATCCACGATACTCCACACAATAAAAATAAATGTCTTAGAACTGGACTGTCTCTTCATCTGGACCCGCTGTGGGAAGCTTGGGATCCGGCCCTCCATTAAGGAGCCGCATCTAATCTCTCAACGAGGGCTTCCCCACGCTCCCAGACGGTACCCATTCACCCAAGCTTAAGCAGCTAGCCCGCGCCCCAAGCTGCTGAAACCCATCTGCGGCACCCTGCGGCGACTGTGGTGCCCGGGGCTAGAGAACCCACAGAGACAGCTGCTGAGCGTTCCCCGAGAATGGCCCCCTCCCCCACCCATGGGCCCCCTCCCCCACCCACGGGCCAGGCCCACAAAGGCTTCCCACAGCCCCCACCTGCTGGTCGGACTGTGTGGGAAGACACACGGCCACTTCCCGCGTGTCTCCTGTCCCACCCAGAGCCGTAGAGCCCGGGACAGACACGTAGGGCTTCATCCCACAGCGCCAGGCTTGTTCCCACACAGGGAGATTTTACAGCCTAGCCGTGACAGCTTTTCTAAGCTAACTTATGTGCTTAATAGTCCCCCATCAAATAAACACGTATTAGCTCATTTAATACTGAGGCTTCACACAGCATAGGCATTATTATTTGTTTATGTTTTAAAAAACAAAACAAAAACAAAAACAAGGTCTCATGTAGCCCAGGCCTGAACTCATTATGTAGCAAATTTGACCTGAATTCTTGATCCTCCTTGCCTCCACATCCCAAACACTGATATTAAAGGATGTACCACCACACCCAGCTATATAGCTATTATTAATATGCTCAACTTTCCAGTTGAGTAACCAAGGCCCAGTGAAGATAGGCAACTACTCTGGTGTCACTAGAATGTTTATGGAGGGACTAGGAAATTCCCAGATTATCTCAAGCCTGCAGAGCCTACACATTGGCTCCCATTTGGCTATACAACTATATCTTCAGGGCCTTAAGTGGCTAGCAGAGTTTGTCAGTAAGGGAGCAAGCAGACAGAGGCTCTTTCCATAGTGTAGGTGAAAGGTCACAGCTTTGGGCTTGGCGTGCTGTATCACTGCAGAGAAACGGACACTCAAGGGTGGCAGAGGATCGGGAAATATATGTGGGGATGAATAGATTTGATATATTTAGTCTGAAATAAAACATCTTGAAGGCACATTTTTATTAATGTAGAATTTTTAAAAAAAGAAACAAAAAGACCCAAGCTATATCACAGCACAAAAAAGGGAGATGAAGAGGCCAAGGATCGAAATCATGAGGTAACCTTTGTCACTTTAACACTGTAGAGATAGCAAACGAGAAAGGAAATATTTGAAAGTTTGTCACTTCTCTAGACCACTACCCATAGCTCCTTGCAGCGTTAGCTCACAAGGCTGACACAGAGACAGTGACAGCATGAGATAATGGGACTGGTCAGCAATTTATTGCTGTTAAGTCTGACGGGAGAGCTTCTGCCCTCCACCTGCCCTTCTCTTCCCTGCTTGCTGAAGTTTGATCGTTCTTCATGACCCTGCTCAGACCCCTGCCTGGGGTAGAAAAATAAAGCCGTCAATATGAATATGTGGTGGGTTGGGTGCAAACTGACAGTTGACAGCAACCTGCATTGGCCTCGTTGTTGTGTGGCTTTTCTGCTTAGCCTTCTGAACAATGGGCTTCGGAAATGATTCTCACCACAGAAGATCCATTTTGAAAAGCAAATTTTGGTGCTTGAAGGCATTTTTTTTTAAAAAAAAAATATGTCTAGAAACTTCTGTCACGGTGGATCATCAACAAGGCAGTGCAAAATTACAAGGAGGCTTCTATTCGCAGTATGAAATATTACATTTTAGACAAAATCTTCAAATACAGCTGCTCTGTGACTACCTTGGTTTGATTCTCTTGGGCACGCAAATGGCCTTGGTCAGAAGTACATTGCCTGCCATCAGGTTCTCAAACTGCAAAATTAAGCGAGCCATCTGGGGAGCACCTGTGCCTGTACTCAGTGCACACCTAGGAAGCTGTAGGGTGAGAAGGTTGGGAAAGGCAGACATGGTAGACAATCTCCACCTGTGCCTTCCTCGCTCGCTCTACCTCCCCTGTGCTGGGAGAAATCTCGCCAGTGATGGTACAGGGCTTCCTGCAGCTGGTGGGGCCTCCCTTCAGGAATGAGTGCCAGGTGGTGTCTAGGAGAGGATGGGAGAGTGTCTCTATAGCAACGGTCAAAGGAGGGTGGGAAGCAAGGAAAGGTGGGGTTCATTCATGCGCACTAAGCTTTCGCCAGCTCACGACAAGTTTTTGATGTGCCATGTTAGGGCCATTAGGGTTCCTTCTTACTGGGGTCCTTGTACTTTATAAGGAAAAGAGAGAAAGGCTGAGGAAAGCATTGAAGAGCAGAGAAGATCAAACACTAATGTGTACACCAGGCCCATCACTTTCCACCCATTCAGCATTCCTAAGCCAGACCGGGGCTGGGGCCTGGAGATTGCAATCAGCAGTAGTCGCAAGGTGTTGTGGGACAAACAAAACTATCCATGTCCAACTTGGTGAGGCAGTGAGTTTTATTGGAGTCACTAACAGAAGTGTGGGTGAGGAGTTACTGACAGGAGCAAGGATGACTCAAAAGCAGCTGCATTGCTGAAAGCCACCCCAGCACTGGTGACAGTCCAGGAAAGCTGCAACCCTAGAGCTCTCTGCACAACTTGCAGGCCGCTCACCTGGTCTCTCCTCAGTAGACCTTACAGCTTAGGTAACCTGGAAGAGGGAAGGGCTTGGTGCATCTGGTCATTTCAGGGACTTCCTGCGGTTTCTGAGTTGTTTGCATCCTGAATATTAACAAACCTCCTCTCAGAAATGTCCTGAGTCTTTCTCAGGAAATTCTAAGAACTTTCTAAGTCATAACAAGTCTCCTAGGAAGTGACTGCACAATACAAGGAGTCTCTGGCCAAGAGCCACATATGCACAGACAGTAGTGTATCTGAGTATTACAGGCAGTGGACTAGACACAGCAGCTGGCATGGATTCAGTACTCAGCAAAGCACACATCACCATCACCCTCATCGCTAGGAGATGCCCAGGAATCTTGGTTGGAACCATGTCTGGTACCCAGGTTCTCTGAGACTCTGTTAATGCAAGGGGAGCAACTGACTAAGGGAATAAATACATTTTGAGCTCATGTCCATACAGGCACTTTTAAAAGGCTCAATGGAAGCTTGTGTGACTGACCCTTGTCCAAGTCGAGATGGGACATCAGTATGAAATGTTACTTGTTGAAAAATCAACACGAGGGTTTCATTTCTCTAAGTGCTACATGAATGAAAGTGGAAGGCGCTCCGCTCCGGGCATTGGAGGGAAAGGTCAGTTCTGTGGATTGGCAAGGGGAGCACATTTTGTGTTCTTCTAGTCTAGCACAGGGTTGAGAGCTTGAAACTGTACTAGCCCTTTGTCCCCTTAGCTATGAAAATGAGAGAACAGCCCTTTCCCCAAGGCCCAACATTTCTAGACACCAGCATTCAGTTTCGTGTTGGTAAATGTTCAACCAGATTTCCAGGGGAAAAAAGTTATGTGTAGGAACAAGTCTATAAATTTATTATAACTTTCCTAACATAAAAGCTACGTGCATACATTTCACAAGCAATAATAAAATCTCCACTCCTCCTCATAGTGAATTCGGTGCAGACGGTGACTCAGTGAGTGCTTTTGCTGATTTCTGTTACGTTCTTTTAGCCATGGTAGCTTGTGCTGCAGCAGCTGAACCATGATTGGGCCATTAGAATTTTCTGCTAAGTCCACTCATCCTTCCCCAATAAACGTGTGGCTGTAGCCTGGTGTGCAGCATAAGACTGTAATCCTGACTGAGCCAGGAAGATCTTGTGTCTCAAAAAAAAAAAAAAAAAAAAAAGTCCCAGTGTAAGGTCTGGGAAGATGGCTCGGCCAGTGAAGTGACTTAAAGACAGAAACCCGTGTAACACAGCTGGATACAGTGGTACATGTTTGTAATCCCAGAGATGGAGAGGTAAAGAGACAGGTTACTGGTCTGCCTAGGACTCTGACTAACTAGCCTAGCCCACTAGGTGAGTTCCTAGTGAGAGATCCTATCCCTAAAACAAAAGTCTAGTCTGACAAGATAATTCATAGAAAGGGTACTTGCCATCAAGATCCAAGTTCAGTTCCTGGAACATCATGGAAAGACAGAATTGGTTCCATCAAGTTGTCATTTGGATATCCTCTGACCTCTACATATGAGGGGGAGAGGAGGAGGGGGATGGGAGGGGGAGAGAGAGAGAGAGAGAGAGAGAGAGAGAGAGAGAGAGAGAGAGAGAGGGGAGAGAACACAAATCCCCATGATGACTGGAGATTTAGCTCTATAATGAAGCACTTGCCTGGCAGGTGCAAGGCCCTCAGTTTGACCCCCAGTACTGTAAACAAAGAAATGTAATAGCTTGTTTTTTACCCCTGGTTTTTCACCTCGACTTCTGATCTTCTTAAACTGCCATATCTTTCGGCTTCATCCCCAGTGTGTCAGAACTTAGCTCGTTCATCCGCGCTGCACCTGACAACAGCTCTAGAATGTTGGGAGATGGTGTGCCTCCTCCTAAGATATTATGCCCTGACAAGACTCACTCTTTAGTTTATCTACCTTGACGGTTCCTCCATCACTTCCGTAGGTCTAGATTAACAAAACAAGAAATCAGTCACAGACGAGGACTCCTCCCTACGCCCAGTTGTCCGATCTCTAAGGTGTCAGGACCCCTGGGTGTATAATGGGAGGAGATCTACTTCTGTTCTATTGACTTGAAAATGTAAATAGTCTCCAGTATAATGATAACAAACCGTTACATTGTGAGCATGTGTTACCTTTCTTTCAAAGGATACAACAGTCTCCTCCAATCAGCAGTTTCGCTTTCTTTCTAGTTTCAGGTTCTCATGGCCAACCACAGTTTGAATATGTTAAATGGAAAATTACAGACATGAGCAATTTATAAATTTTAAACTACATGTTCTTCTAAGCGGCATGCTGAGATCTCATGCCATCTTTTGCTGTCCTGCTCAGGGTCCTCCTCTTCTGTTGACCTACAGTGTCCACACTGTGTGCACTTCCTACTCCCCAGTTGCTTAGCTGTCTAGGTAATCAGACTGAGTGTCAGGAGATCACAGTGCTTTTAAAGAGGTTTCAGTACTCTCTGTGATTCTGGGTATCTACTGGAAGCCCTGAAATGTAAACCTTAACTCGACACCCCCACCCTCATAGATGAAGGGCATCAGGCGCTGTAACTTGGTTTCAACTTAATATTTTAGCTTGTTTAATTGACTTCCTAGACAGTTTGTGCCTGAGAAGTGGCAGCTCAACACCATGCCTTCGTTCCCAGTGAAGGCAAAAATCTCCTTAAGTTAAGAGCAATGGACTTTTCATCATTGTGCCCTCCTAGACACACAGTTATTTAGCAGAGGCTACCTCTTTTCTGAATCTTGGGAAGGGGGTATTGATGGTGATGGAGGTCATGATTCTAATGTGTCATCCTAATGGTGACTTAGTGAATTCTGTAGTAATGTATATTTAATGAATTCTGTAGTAACTGCACATTTCACATTTATTTCTGTATACTAAGGAGACAGACAGACAGACAGACAGGCAGGCAGACAGATTGGTTGTGTATAGCTGTAGCAGAGAACATTAAGGAGAGATTCCCTAGGGCAACCATCAAATGAGTTACCCTAAGGTAACTGACTACCTCCTGACCCTTGACCTTACCTCCTCAGAGCCATCCAAACCTGCCTGATAGGTTTAGATGAGCTCTCTACCTTTAACCCCCTCTGATGCCACTAGCACAAAGGAACAGAATTCCTCACTGTGCTTAGGCCAAACTTATCAGCAAAGCAAATGTTTATTGAGAAATGCGACCAGTACAAGCTCCTCCCACCCAGTTCCAGCCTCCTCCACCTTGGTTCCTTTTTTTTAAGCAATCAATATCCCTTTCACACACATGGGAGAGTGGGGGGCAGCCTCTTGGCCCTGCTTCAGGGCTGACTCCCAGGAGACTGTGCTTACACTAGTTGATAAGGAGGTGACTGTCCAGATGCCCAGCCACAGCTCCCATCCCACCCCCTGCCTGTTCAGGCCACCTCAGAACCCTTCCCCAGCAGGCAAGGACAGAGACCCTGGCATTTGACAGGCCACTGTAACCCAGATGTAGTATTCACATCTGTCCCTTGCTCACATCCTCAGGGTCATGGGCTTCTGTCTGGCTACATTATGTACTCAGCCCACATCTGCAGTCCCTGCCAGAAGTCACCAGCTCCTTTCATGCCTGTGGGATCCATATTGTCTCTAGTAGAGAACTCAATGCTTAGAATCAACCCAGGGCTTCCAAAAATCCTAAGTGCTTCTCTGTCATGTCTGCTCCTCATCTCTAGTCCTCCCATGCCTGGGTGGGGCCCCTCCTGTCTCTCCACATCCCAGTTCCTTTAAACAGGTCCCCATGTGTTTTTACCAGTCCCAGAAGGCACACCTGTCCCCTTGTTAAAGCCCTGCCAGGTGTGACAAACTCATCCTCACCCAGCTGAGACTTGGGCCATCTGGGACTTTCCCTTGTCTTCTGTTGTTTCTAACTTTAACGTCATTCCGACTCAGCACCAGTTGGAAATTCCCAGCCTTCCCTGCTCTGGCTGAAGCCCAGGGTCCTTGGAGAAGCAGAGACACTAGCTTACATTGGAGTCACCTATGCTGACCAAAATCACAGACATGGGACCACTATCTCCAAAGGAATAAGCTCTTCAGAGGGGCTGCACTGTGATGACATCCATATCTATGATACATATTCATAATACAATCACTTTTTCAGTTTTCCTAAAATTTTGCCCATTCTGCTTTGGGTTGTGAAACCACTGCCGGAGCTGAGTAATGGTTAAGTCATGGGGGCTTTTTGGGTTTTTTCTTTTTTTCCTCATTTGTTTCCTTGCTAACTTCTATAAAATATTGCTTACAGATGTTTGAGAATTTATATTAAAAGTGAATTCCAATAAAAAGCCTGTTAATTCAGTGATTTAGCCTGATTCCTTAACCCCCCTTTTTAAAAAATAACATGTGTGCTTGGGATGGGGGTGTGTGTCTTCCTGTTGTCATTTCCTGAGATAAACGTGTTGGGAACTGAAGAGCGGTGGAACAGACGTAAATATCACTTTATGTAACCAACGATGAAAGCCGAGTTTAGAGAGGCTGAGTAGAATGCAGTCTGACTTGCTTTGAAAGAGATTTATGATCATGGGGTCCAATGCTTTGTCTCCCACGGGTTCTGTTAGTGACTGTTAACTCCTTCAACGCTGAGTTACTCTGTGCAGCCGGAGAAGGCAGTAGACTTGCAGGTAGATGAGAAAGGCAGAAGAAGATGGAAGCTTGTCTTAGCAAGTGACCCAGACAACACCAAAAACTACACACACACAGGAGCAGGCTGCCAACAAAGAGCCACATTTGATCATGTGGATATGTGCTTTATTGCATATAAATATTTATGTCTGTATGTTTATGCACATGGGTATAGTATCTGCAGAGGCCAGAAAAGGGCATTAGATCAATCCCCTGAAACTGGAGTTACAGTTAATTGTGAGTTCCCTGATCTGGGATGGGAACTGAATTTGGGTCCTTTACAAAAGAAGCAAGCACTCTTAACCACTGAACCAACTCTCCAGCCCTGGATATATCTATTTTTAAATGTTTATTTCATTTCTATTTGTGCACATATGTGTTTGTGTGTGTGTGTGCACGCACGTGTGTGTGTGTGAATGCCCGTGGAGGTCGGACAAGGACATCGGATCTCTTGGAGCTCAAGTCGCAGGCAGTTGTGAGCTCCCTGATCTGGGTGCTGGGAACTGAACCTGGGTCCTCTGAAATCGCAGCAAGCACTGTCAAGTGCTGAGCCATCTCTAATCCTAATCATGTAAACACTGTTGGAGAGAAAATAATCTTGGTTTATTTTACAAAGGAAGACATAGACAAAATGAAAATAATTCAGCAAGGCAGTTTCTTCTTGTAAAACTGAGCTAGTAAACTGAGCTAGGAAATATAGGCCTTGATCAAGCTGACTTCGATAGGAAAACATTTCTCAAAATATTAAGCATACTGATGTCCCAGCAGATTTTTGTGTTACCGTTTTCTGTGTTATTATCAAGATTTTTCATACTGTCTTTTTATTTTATTTGTGTGTGTATTCATGTGCATACGAATCTACAAATTCATGCAGGTGCACATACACAAGTTATTGCGTGTGTGTAGGCCCAAGGGCAGCTTCAAGTGTCACTCTGCAGATACGGCCCACGCTTTTTGGATATAGTGTCTCTCACTGGCCTGGGACTCACCAAGTGGGCTAGGCTGGCTAGCCAGTAAGCCTCCAGGAGCCACCTGCCCCTGCTCCCAGGGCTGGGATTGCAAACGCCCTCCTGTGCCCGGGGTGGTTGTTGTTTGTTAGTTTTTACATGGGGTGTGGGGATCAAATTCAGATCCTCATGCAGAACAAGTACTTTACTGGCTGAGCTATCTCCCCAGTCCCAGAATGCCTTTAAAAAGGAGAGAATTAGGAGCTGGAGAGATGGCTCAGTGGTCAAAGGCAGAGTACCTGGGTTCACTTCCCAGCACAGACACGATGGCTCACAGCTGTCTGTAACTCCACGACCAAGGGATCTACACCCTCTTCTGGCTTCCATGGGCATAGACATTCATGCAGACAAAACACTCATACACATAAAAATAAATTTTTCTTTAAAAAGAGGGTGAGCAGAATTTCTAGTGGTTACTTTAGACAGCCCTGTTGGGGCCTTTTTATCTGAGCGTATCTTCTGCCGCACCTCTGAAAACCAATTCCCACAACAGTGATTGCTTGGGCTGGCCCTGTGGTTACTCAGTGGGGAGAGCATGGTTGCAAATGAGGGCTGTTGTGGCTGAATCTGGAACATGTGACCTGGATGGACGATAACAAGCATGGTTTTAAAAATTAAAAGGTATATTAGCCTGACCTGTGCTGGTGGTTGCCAAACCCTCCGAGGGAGCTGGGGGAAGCTGCTATTCTGAAGGACCAAGATGAAAATACTTCTGGACTTCTAGGTCAAAGGTCAAATTCCTTCTGCAGGTGGGAACCACTGCACCTCTGGGAAATACCAAGCTCCCGTTGTTCAATGACCTTACCCATCTGAAGCTTTCTCGGAATCTCTTATCCTTAGCTCCCCACCCAAAGAATAAGAATTTTAAAAATCCCACACCGTCTGATTTTACAAATTTTCCCATCTCTTATTTGAGTTTGCAATCTTCTCAGATAACAGATGGCCAGAAAAAAAATGTGTAAGCCCAAATAAACGGAAAGAACAGTCACTCCGCTTCTTCACTTCTTCTCTGGGTGTGTGTTGCCTTTGGAAATTAACATTATGTAAATGAACCCTCTGGCATAAAGGAGGAGCTCTGGAGTGCTTTAGGACAGTGTGTGAGCCTGCCTCTCTCTCTCTCTCTCTCTCTCTCTCTCTCTCTCTCTCTCTCTCTCTAGCTTTTAATGTTTCCTTTTAAAGAGAAAGAAGAGCAAAAGCATTTGATAGGAAACGTTTTTTACACATTGTTTCGCGCATGGCCAGCCTAGAAGGAGGAGTACTGGGGTTGGCAGAGCCCTCAGAGGAGGCCCTCTCTGTTGACAGGAAGGAAGAGATCAGACTCGGGTTCCAGCCCTTCTGCTTTGGCATCCTTCTTTCCTCAAGGAGTTAAAAGTGTGGGGTTGGGCGTGATCAGCCAGATGGATTTTAACAGCAACATGGCTCTCATTGTTTAGATTATCCTGTTGCAAGTACCGTGTCTCATTTACCTTTTATGGAATAAAGTGTGGAAAATTGACCACAGATGTAAGTAACCAAGAATGATGGGGAAGCTGTGGTTACCAGGCCCCTCTCCTCCCCTCTCTCACACACCCGATCCCGCAAATAACAATGAAGAGGAAAATGGGAGGCAGGCTGAGAACTCTCTTCCCTTCTATCCTAACACAGGCCCAGGCGTCCTTAGCCCTGTGTTCTACAAGTGTGTGCCTCCAGGCTTAGCCTGAGACTTGTGTGCAGGCTGCTGTGAGATTCTGATATCCACCCAGTGCTTAAAGCAGGATGCGTATGAGTGGCTTTCCCTGATGAGTTTGAAAGACGGTGATGTGGAGCCATCCCACAGCCTTGCTTTCTGCCACAGAGTGAAGGGGTGATGTGAAGGACTCGAGAACATGGAGAATGTTGTGCTGTCCTTGCTTTGATTGCTATCATAGCTGCAAGATGGCAGATTAACCAGGGATGGGTCCTGCCTGGTCCCCAGAATGTATTTCTAAGATTACAAAGAGCTGAGGACCTGGCATAGACCAGCATAGAACAGGACGTGTTATGACAGGCCCGCACTTGCCTTTACAGGGGCTCGCTAGGATTACCGAAGCATAAATACCTTTTTAAAGCCTCTGGGGAAAGTCATAAAGTAGGCTTTAAGACAGCCTCTTGCTTTCTGTTCTTCCTTTCCTCATCTGCCCTCCCTTGACCAGGCCTTGCTGGGTTTTACCTCAGGCCCTTCTCTGGGGCCTGAGCCACCTCTGCTTGTGACTGTACTAACAGTCAGGTGAATGAGTCCTGCTTCTGGTCTTTTGGAGGAACCAAGGGTCAAAATCACCCTTGAAAACAAAATTACTTTGGAAACAAGTGAACTGCAGGCTTGTCTTCCTTCTGTGTGGGGCCCATCATGAAACGGAGCCCCACGCTGGCCACATGTAGTTTCTGTCTTCTTTACCACCCCCAACATGCACGCGCATGCACGGGCACACACACACACACACACACACACACACACACACACACACACACACACACGTGCATGCACACACGTTAGCTCTGCCTCCTGCCAGGCCCATACTCCTCCCTAACCACTCCTTCTCTTTGGAGTCCTGGCCCTGCTGCCAGGAACCTCCCCACCATGCTCCACCCACTCCTTGCATGCTTTTGGGGAACCTGGGCCTGCCTTCCAACACCTCGTCTCTCCCAAGCTCCAGGCTTTTCATATGTCCACCCAGGTCACTCTCCTCTGAAGCATCTCCTCCCCAGAAGCTGGGGTACTTAGTGTGCACCCACACCTGACTCATAGGAGCCAAGGTGTTCTTGGCATCCTCGAAAACCATGCGATCCTAGTCTCCATCGAGACCATCCACCCACCCTGGCTGCCTGCTGAATTTGACTCTCCCTGCTCACATGTCTACCTGCCTCTTGGTTCCTCTGCCTTCTTTGCCTCTCTGTCCATGAGAGCCACTCAGCCCGTGACTTCATTTTCCTGTCTTAAATGGATAACACTAGGTCCCTGATCACCGTTCTCCATATTTCTTCTTTATCCTTCATGACCCTTCTTTGGCCCCTAAAATGACCTTCCATTCTCCAGAGCCTTGGTGTCCTCCCAACCCAGCCCAGTTGACAGTTGATTATTTCAGCCACACATCACCAGGGTGATGACAAAGTGGGTATCCCGGATTTCACCCACTGCACCTTCAACGTCTTCTGTGCTCTTACTGCAAGAACTGGGTAATCCCCATGTGAAAGAACTAGGAGATACTCTGCCAGCCTGCTTCAGTTCTGCTGGGAATTGAGGCTGCTAGCCTGACCCCCTAACCCTGTGCCTGGAAATGAGTCGCGCGCGCGCACACACACACACACACACACACACACACACACATACACACACATACACACACACACACACAGCCAGTGACTTTCTCTTTTCTTTTTCTTCTTTCACAATTCTCACATTCCTGCAGAAGTGCAGCAGGTTGACCATTCCCAAGGCTGCACCTGAAAGCTGGCCTCTAACTCAGCACATGGGAATAGAACCTCTACAAGTGGCTGCTGAGGTTAGCAGTCTGTGTCTGTGATCACTTGGGAGTCCTAGGGGAGAAAGTGTCCCTCTGGTGGTGATGGCAAGGGTGGGTGTCTGAGTCCGTGGAGTTTAGAGCAGGGCTTGGGTGGTCATGTTGGCCATCCATATTTTTACCTGCCAGGAAGATGGGCTCTAGCCTGGAATGAATTTGCCATCCACAAGCTGACTGGGCCATGGAAACTGTGGGCTTTGGAATTACTCTTGGTACTTCAAGCCTACTCTCCTCCCACGATGGTGTGTCTTTGGGGAACTGGTTTCTCCCAGCTGTATCTCTGTTATTATTTGTGAAATGGTACCATTCTTTCCTGCAGATGACAGATAATGTACTAGTGGGAAGATAGAGACATAACTTAGTAGGCAATCAGACTGGTAGGGTGACATTGTTCTGCCCTAGCGATAAGCCTGACACCTGCCAACTCACCAACAACTATTTATAGCCTCTTTCCTGCATATACACACTAGAATGAGAGTTGAGAAGATTCCTGGAACTGGCCTCAGATCTCAGGTCACGGAAACCCCACACAGTTCCTTCAGAGGCTCTCCATCCATGGTCTCCCATCGAGGTGTTCAGGACATCAGGCAGTAAGAGTTGTAGAGATGGGAAAGCCAGTGGGGCTCCGGTACATAGGGTGTGGCCTGGAAAGACTGCTTGGCATATAAACATCATGTGGTATAAAGTAGCAGGTCATACAGGCTTCTGTGGACAGTAGTTAGGGAAGTTAAAATCAATAGCAGAGGCACCAGGGAGCCATTGAGTATTTTTTTAATGAGAACATGATGAAACAGGATTGGGAAAAAAATCAGTTCCCCAATTGAAAAGGTATTTTGGAGACCCAAGGATGTAGCTCAGTTGGCAGAATGTTTGCCTAACCTATTCAAAGCCCTGGGTTCAATCCCAGGACCACATAAAACCAGATGAGGTGGTGCATGTCCATAACCCTGGCAACATCGAGGTGGAGGCAAGACAGTTCAGTGTTATCCCCATCTACCCATGACTATGTGAGACTCGTCTACAAATAAATAAATGACAGATAGACGTTTTGATTGGAGGATGGGTAGAAGGAGGCTTCTCAGCAGGCAACTGTGAGAATAGGACCTTGATCTGAAGCAATGCAGGGTTAGATTGGGAAGGAGGGAAGGGGCCACCAGACTGTCCCCAAAGGGAAAAGTTACTGAATAGATCAGTAACAAATTCAAGATGAAGAAAAAAAAAAAGACTTAAAAGTGATTCCAGAGTTTATGTTGGAGACCTCAGTAGACAGAATGTAGGCAGTATGAGGACTGCCATTCCACTGTTCCCCTCGGTAGTTGAGGCTTGCTGTGTTCACGTTGTTGCAATCCCAGAGGAGAGACCTTTGCAACAGTTCCTGAGTGTGTGGTCTGTTCCCTGGCTTTCTGCATACTTCATTTTGGTACTCTCTCCCTTGTGGGAGGAAAGCACTCCCTCCTGGGCAGCCAGATTAGCCCCAGTCAACCTTGATGATCAATGGGGTGACTCGTCAGAGCGCCCTCCTGTCCTCGGCCTCCACTTTGTGTGAGACAGTCTCTTGTTTGCCACCTAGTACTCCAAGCCAGCTGACCTGGGGCTTGTGGGATTCTTGTGTCCAGCTCCCATCCTGCTACTGGAGTGCTGGGATGTAGTTGTGTACTGCTGTATCTGGTTTTATGTGGCTTCTAGGGATCTGAACTTCGCACCCCAAGCACTGTACCCACTGAGTCATCTCCCCGACCCCTTTTCAGTATTCCTTACTAATTTATTTCACTTTTACAAAGTACTAATCTGTAATGATTTGGACATAAGAAAAAGAAGAGACACTGGGTCTTCTCTTTGTCTGGCTTGAGAAACAGAAAAAGAAAGACACAGGGTCTCCAAGAAAGGACAGGCAAGGAGTAGAGTATAGGACATGGTCTCCTCTGCCAGGCAACCTTCCACCCATCCTTCATAGCCCACTTCTGGGTCCCCCTTTTCCAGAAGCTTCTCTGCCCCCCCTCACCTGCACCCTTCTAAGTCTTAACAGAGGTGCACCCGCCTCCCCTGTACTGTAAGAGCATCCACTGTCAGCAGCATCCCAGTTCAGGAACTGGCCATCTTGGTGACCCCACTCGATAGGAGCGGTGTGAAAAGAGCCCACAGCCATCTCTTCTCTGCATCCAACCTGCCTTGCATGCTGTTGGGACATGGGACAGGCTTGTTCAGGGGGTGGGGGCGTCCTGATGGCTGGAACTGGCTAGCAGCTAGGGTGGTGAGTTTGCTGGGAAGGCAAGAGATGGCACTCTGGGCTCTGCTTCCAGTTCACCTTTGACCTTGGCCCTCTGATGAACTATTCATCCTAGGTTTTCATCAGTATTCATTCATCACATACACTTCAGATCTTATCATAACTCATGAACTTAGCCAGCATTCAGCACATATCAAAACCTCCCTTTGCCTTCTCACCGTGGACAACACCCACAGGTACAGCTCAGTAAATGTGTTGGGTTATTCTAGAGAAAGTAGGATACAGAATGCAAAGGAAGGAAAGAGGGAAGAGGGAGTCTGGTAGGGCTTGGCCCAGCCAGTTCTGAAGAGGAAGGAAGCAGGGGTGGTGAAACCTGGGATGGTCCATCTCCTGGGTCCTCACGGGCCAGGAGAGGGAAGGTGTATAAATAAGACTGGATCTAGAACTGGGCATGGTAGTGCAAGCTTTATTCCCAGCACACGGGAGGCAGAGGCAGGTAGAACTCTGTGATCTCAAGGCCTACCTGTTCCACAGAGCGAGTTCCAGACCAGTCAGGGCTACAAGGTGAGGCCCTGTCTCTAAAAACCAATGGTAGTGAGTCTAGAATGGAAAGTAGTCGGTGGACAGGGATTGTGGGGCTGTGGCAGGGGATACTGTGCCTTCTGATCCGAGGAACACTTGTGAATGGTCACTCGATTAGAGTCTCTGGGCCCAGCCCCTGGGCTGCACCGGAAGGTCAGTGTGTCTCTCGGAGGACTCCTCCTATCCTCCCGTTACGGCCTGGGCACCTCAGTTCTCAGGCTTCCATTTTGCAAAGGATTAGGGTTTTATTGCATCAGCAGTGTTAGCCTTTGCTATGATGAAGTAGATAGTTAGGCTGACCATTACACTCTCCTCTGACACTGAGATGCCCAGAAGCCTTGCTACGTGAGTAGACCTGGGGAGCTGTGCTTGTGTCTAAGTTTTTGACACTGCACCATGGTGTTGTACTACTGACAGTGTTCAGGCTTGAGAGCTGTGCGCACGCACGCGTGCGCACACACATACACACACACACACACACACACACACACACACACACATACACACAAGAAACCCTCAGAACATTTAAAATAAATTTATGATTTTGGGGTGGACACATTCACAGTTATCCTGGGGCACATGGTGTCCATGGGTCACAGGTTAGATACCTAGAAAATCTTATTTGACTCTGAAGACCAGCCAGTAGCATCCCAAACCTTCATGTCAGTTCCTCCTTTTCTTTGAATAGCATATCCTCTGTTTATTGTTTGATAAGCTCATTCAAGTAAGCAGTGAGTCCTGATCACATCTACCCCGAACCCCCTTTCCTGGACCCTAGCAACTCTCCCACTGCCTCCATGTCTCCTCCATTGTTTTTTCTCCTTTGTAACACACTGTTGAGCCCAGTCAGTGCTGCCTGTTGGCTTGCTGACCCATCCTGTTGGCTTGATCTCATGCAGGTAGCTATAGCTGCTGTGAGTTCCTGAGAACAATGTCCATGGCCTGTCCAAGAGACAGCCTTCCACCGCACGCCCCTCACAGCCTCTGGCTCTTACGTTCTTTTCGCCTCTCTTCCCCCATGTTCGCCGAGTCCTGTGAGAAGGTTGACATAGACTTTTTAGGACTGCACACTCCATAATCACTTATTCTGACCATTTTAACCAGTTATGAACCTCTGCACTGACTGCTGTCCACTACAGAAAGAAACTTCTCTGGCCAGGGCTGAAAGCAGCGCTACTCTCTGGGGCTAAGCATAAATATTTAGAAGGTAGTCTGACAGTATGTCCATCTCTTGCTGTCAACTCTTAAACAGTTTCCCACACTCAGCCCAGGGCATTTGGCCACTCGTATTGGTCCCACACAAGTCACCTCTCCCACCTCTGTCCCTCTTGTTGTCTGTGCTCCAGATGCTGCCCCTTCCCTTTCCCTTCCCTTACCCTCTCGAAGTTTGTTTCTCCCCTAAAGACTGTGCACCTTCTGCTCCTCTTCCTGAATGTTCCTTCAGGGAAGACTGTGTTAGTAGACCTTCTCAAATTTCTCTTCAAATCTTTCTCCCATGGATCCACCTCCTTGGCCTCCATAAGCCTGTCATCACCGCTGACAACAGCATTGCTAGCTGCCTTTAGCCCTTCTTCCTGGTACCTCATATATGTGGCTTTCTTTTCTTTCCATTGTGCCTCTCCTCCACTCAAGTGTCAGCTTCCTATAAGAAAGCCTTTCCTGTCTGTGGTTTTGCCTAGACCAGCATCACGAACAGTTGTCAGCTTTCAATATACTGCCTCTGTGGTCCAATTAATATTTGGTGGGCAAATGAATCCCAGTGGCCAGCTTCTCTCTCAGTAATCTGAATAAAGACACAGTGATCTCTTTGATAAATGATATGTACTGGCTCTGTGGGGTAGCCAGATATGGGGCCGGCAGCCATGTGTGGTCACTTGGAACCATAGGAAGCTGGCCACACTTAAGAGAGATACCAAGCAAATCCCCTGAGAGAACAGAATTTTAGTTCCTGGGGTTCTCTCCTCCAGACCTTGGGGCCCCTCACCATGAACTTGTCTCAGTGTCTGTTTAAAGCAACACTCACTTGTTGCTCATCTCGTCCAGGTGGGCTCAGTTCTGCTTCCTGCTTTGGATTTCATGATTATCTGGGGAAGAGCCTTCTGCTTAGCCTGTTGGCTCAGTTCAGTTCCTCGCAGTCTGAGGACCAGCGTCCCCATGTGTTTGCTGGAGTTGAGCAGGGACTTGCTTTACCCTGTAGAGGTCACCCCCCCC
>CM052703.1:84103768-84118006 GCA_028551405.1 Uromys caudimaculatus | reverse complement strand
CCCAGTAACCTACCACTGGCAGGCCACGGGAGCCCAGTCTGGTCACAGCCCTGGGATTAGGGCAGGAAATCATAAGGGGCCATTTTCGGATTCTGCCTACCACAAGTATTTTTTTTTAAATCTGCTTTAATTACTGGGCTTGGGGAAGGGGGTTCTGTTGCTTATGACCAAATAGTAATGAGTATAAGCCACAGAGGCCTCCACTCTGGGGGGAGGTGGATTATAAACACTGCCTTTCTGACCTCTTCTGAAATGCCATTTTTCAGTTTCCGTCTAAAAAGAGTTGAGAATGTAGAGATGTGGACGATAAGACCATCTGCCGGGCTTCGAGTGCCAAAAATAATGAGCATGGCCCCTTGCCTCTGAACTAACTCTCTTGCAGAAAACTTAACAAGCAAACAAACCTTGTTCTGTGCTGTGGATACAGTGATGTGGAGTATTTGCCTAGTATGCAAGAAGCCTGGCACTAGAGACCAGGCAGTAATCCCAGCACTTAGGAAGTGGAGGAAGAAGGTTCACAAGTTCAAGGTCATCCTGAACCCATCCTGGACTACATAAAATCCTGTCTTTGTTGTTGTTGTTGTTGTTGGTTTGGTTTGGTTTGGTTTAGTTTTAAATTCCTTAAGGATCACCATCCAAGTGGGGTCATGAGTGATTCCGAGTCTTTCCCCATGATTTGATTGATGAACCAACCCCACACAGAAAACATGGGGCCTAAGCGGCTAGAGGATTCCAGCTACTGATCACAAGGAGTGATGTTGGTTATTCGGTGCCATGAGCTGGGAAGCTATTCTATGTGAGCGTGTATTTATCCTGAGGGTGATTCCACATAGAAAGGAATCAACTGGGTTAAAAATGTAAAAGAAAAATGCAAGACAGTACGCTGTTTCCTGTAGACAGAGATCAGAGAAGTTTCAGAAGCATTTCGTGACTCAGAGAGAAGTCATCAACCAGATCTGCTGAGCAAGGCGGCCGGACACAGAAACAGCACGTCTGTGATTTTTGCCTCCTGCTGCCTGCCGTCCGCTCTTACGGTCCACAGTGCTGCAGGAAGTCAGAGAGGCAGAATTGCTACGCAATTCACTGCCTAGCTTCACAGCACCTATGATCATAGCAGAGGGTCAAAAAAATAGCATGTAGGAAGTTAGAGAGGAGGGGAGAAACTCACCTTAGGAAGAGAGGTGCCGGCAGGTTGAAAGATTGTAATGTTACCAAATCAGAGAGACTTGAAACTAGGGAGGCCTCCTTGCTGCTGCCACCTCCAGCCCCTACGGGTGTGTATACCAGCTCTTCTTCCACCATGTGTGTCCCAGTTATTAAAAGTAAGTCATGGGCTGGAGACATGGCTCAGCGGTTAAGAGCACCGACTGCTCTTCCAGAGGTCCTGAGTTCAATCCCCACATGATGGCTCACAACCATCTGTAATGGGATCCGATGCCCTCTTCTGGTGTGCCGGAAGACAGCCACAGTGTACTTGTCATATATATAAAATAAATAAGTAAAAATCTGAAAGAAAGAGAGAAAGAAAGAAAGAAAGAAAGAAAGAAAGAAAGAAAGAAAGAAAGAAAGAAAGAAAGAAAGTCAGTCTGCACCTCATGGTGGAGGAGATAGAGATAGGGTAACAGGGTGCTTGTCACACTTTAAAATGAGTTCTTACATTTAAAAAACAAACAAACAAATAACCAAGTCACCAGGCTTGGCTGCAGCAGCGTTTGCCACTGAACCATCTCACCAAAGGTGCAGACGTAAGAGTCAGAGATAGACAACCGAACTTCTGCCGCTTGGTCATTAGAGTGTTAAGAATATTAATGCGTGTTTATATTTGACAAAGCATTTACTGAGGCTTACTCAGCCATGCCCTGGGCATTTGGCATTCAGAGATACAATCTACTGACAGAAAAGGATGCATAGGTGCTTGGACAGTTCAGTCATTTGATGAAGACAGTGGGGGCTATAGGAGAAGGCCATTCAGAAGATGCCAAGACGGATTTCTGTGCCTAATGACATTCAGCCCATTGTGTGGCTGTTGCCACACAGATGAACTCAACTTCGGCCTGGGGAACAGAAAGCAACAGGGAAGGTGTAAAGCCAAGACAGGGGATACAAGCATAAAGGCAGAATGGGCATCTGGATTCCAGTGTGGACCAGTTTGTCCACAGTGCAGCACTTCTGCAGTCAGTAGGTGGAACGGAGGGTCCTGCCTGCAGAAAAGGGGCTGGCAGAGTTTTGAAGCAGGCTGTGGTCTGGAGCAGGCTCTTTTTCTAGAAGGAACTAGACGACGTCTAACTACTGTGTACCCAGAGCAGCTCAGTGATGGAATCTGGAGAATGCTGCTCCATTGTTGCATGTGTCTCTCTGAGGCAGCCTAGAGATGTCAGTGTAAAGTTTAATGAATGCTGGTTACAAAAGAATGAGCTAAACATACTCCGTCTTTCAGGGACCATCTGAAGGGACAAGAGTAGGGTGATACCCAGCTCAAGGGATGGTGGTATGGGGAGGGCCCCCAACTATCAGGACCTACAACTTTTAGTTGCAATGCTCTCAGGAAAGAAACACCCCAGTGACCTCCCCCTCCCCCCTAATGTCTTCAGATACTTTCCCTTGATCCAACTCCGCTCGGGGTGGAAGGCCATGATGCAGCCACTTCAGCACAGACAACGGGAACAGGAAGGGACAGACGGGTTGGGAGGACAGAAACAGGACTTCTTGTAATTTAACCAACCCTGGGTCCCACCTTAGTTGGCCCTGGCCCTACTGACACCCTGACAGTCTTAATAAGATTGGGATCTGGCCGGGGGTGGGGTGGGGTGAGGCTGGGCCTCAGGCTAAAAATCTCTGTTGCTTCATGCTGATGAGAGCTAGGAGGAGCAGGGGCTGGCACTGTACCTTTAAAATAACAGCTTGTTTCTTACATATGGGGGCCACATGTCTGCAATTTTTCCAGTACGGTCTCAATTTCAAATATTCTGTCCCATTTTACCCATAAGAACATTGGCATTTGTCAGATCACATGTTCCAATTTTTGACTCAGAAAATATGGTCACTGTATCCCCTAGACCACAACAAATGCCAGATGGCTTAAAGAGCTAATTTTTTTTAATGGCACACTTATCCCAATTGTTGAGGAAAGACAATTTTCTGACTATTGAAGCAATTGAAGAAATTATCAGTGACAAGTTTGATGGGTTCAATTATATTTAAAAAAAACACCTTTTTTGGTATATGAAGACAATCAACAAGCAAGGGGAAGGAGAGGCAATAGATGGGGCACGGAGAAGCACGACAACCAACATCTCAACAGCCACGTGCTTCGGGAAGAATTTATTAAAAATCTGAAAGGACATGATGAAGTCTTCATTTGGGGAGCTAGGGAGATGGCTCAGGCAATAAAATGCCTGCCATGCAAGCCCGGGTGCCATGCAAGCCCAGAGACCTGAGTCTGGGTCCCCAGCATCCATGCTCAAAGCTGGGTATGATGGTTTCATCTGCAGTCCCAGTGCTGGGGTAGAAAGGGGGTCAGGCAGGTCCCTGGAGTCAGCCAGTCACCACTCAGGGAGCTCTAGGCTTGGTGTGAGATCCTACCTCGGAGAATAAGGTGGAAAGCAGTAGAAAAGACAGCCAGGGTTGGCCTCTGGCTCCACATGTATGCACATGGACCCATCCATACACACACATGTCCTCACATGTACCTACATATCACACACACACATTGTCATTGGACAAATGTTCAAAAGATAAGAGTGGGCAGTTCTTACATGGAAACTGTAACCAAGTCTTAGGAAGAAAAATTTACAATTCACATTTAAGAGTTGAGAGTCAACATGTCATACCTACTACACTATCAAAACTAAGTAAAAGCCATCAAATCTAACCTGGGCAGAGTTTTGCGGGAACATATCCACTTGGACTTTGAAGAGAACATTATAAATTATCTTCTAATTTTTACTCCTAGATATCAATGTTACAAGAAGCAAAGAGATCACAAGATGTTCCTTTCTGACCCAACAATTCTACTTTTGGAAATAGAGTCAAGAAAGTAACACTTGAGACAGACAGGAAGGTAGGTAGATCAGCTGACTTATTTTTAGCCACAGTGACCAACAGGTGCATGGCAGTTCAAGTGTATTGTAATAGGCCAGAGTAAGTGAATGTTTTATATTATTAAATATCAATTGAAATTACCTTATAAACATGTGGGAAGATGTATTTTGACAAAAACACAACAAGATTATCGACGTTGGACTGTGACCACGTGGCAGCTAGTCTGGTCCAGCTATAAGGATCGGGCGAGAAGCTAAACTTGGTCATCTTTTCATTTCCTGTGATGAAGTGCATGCCGCTGTGGCTCACTGTTTCTTTATTGCTGGTCTTAGACATTCTAAGCAGAGGCAAGTTTTCCAAATGGAGAAATATAAGAACACAATCAGGACCCCAGAGCTCTGAACAGTAGGTCTCAGAAGCGAATGCCGCTTGCTCCTTTAGACAGATTCCCTCTAGTAAGGACAGGGCCTTCCAGAATGGTGGTGTATGCACTGTCTTTTCTGAAGCTGAGCCACAAATGCTGAAGTGCCTTGCTGTAAGCGGTGATGAGGCTCTTTCTATGTCTCATGAGAACCCTGTAACATAACTGTTTACAATTGACTACTCAAGTGCTTCAGCTCCATGCAACCTCACAACTCGCCCACTGTGGCCAAAGTCAATATGATCTATAATACAGAGTGTTGTATTGTTTTTAAAACTTCAAATACTAATCTGTTAAATGTAAAAGTGGAAGTGGATGGTGACCACTCATAATGCAAATGTAAACCCTGAAAAACCTAACCTATGACTTTTTGGAGGTGTGTGAATTTTTTGAGGCAAGGTCTCATGTGTTCCAGATTAGACCACTTTGAGCCTGAGAATGGCCTTGAACTTCTGATCCTCCTGCCTCTACCTCCTGAATTCTGGGATGACAGGCACCATGCCCAGTTTTTAAAGTGCTGATAATGAGCCACCATGTAGGTGCTAGGAACCAAACCCAGGTTCTCTGCAAGAGCAACAAGTGCTCTTAGCCACTGAGCCATTTCTGTTTTCTTCCATTTTAAAAATAATTTTTGGCATTCATTTATTTTTCTGTGTGTGCTTGTATGTGCACATGGCTGCCACCGTGTGCTTGTGGAGATCAGAGAGCAGTGTGCAGAAGTTGGTTCTCTCGCTTTACCAGATAAGTTCTCAGCATGGAACTTAGGTTGCCAAGCTTGGCAGCAGGTGCCTGTGCCCACTCAGATGCTCACTGGGCCATCCTACCTCCTCCCCTCCTTCTCCCCGATCCCCTCCCTTCTCCCCCCTTCTCCTCCGCTCCTCTCCTGCTCTTTTATGTAAATCAGTGTGAGCTGACATTTGGCCACACAGCTTTATTGGAATTGATGCAGGGGAGAACTTCGTGTAACAGAAAAAAAGAAAAGGCGCCCGTGTGTTCTAGCAACTCTAATTTGAGTTATTCATGATGTTTAACTTGTTTTGAGATTTTAAATCTCAATAAATAGATTTTTATGTTTATCGAAAAGGTCATATATTATCGATGACTAAGAAGCGCCAACCACTGAAGGGCCTCTCTTGTAGGCGACATTGTGGGCAGCTGTTGGTCTCCCTCACTTCTACTCTTACTCTGCAGACTCTAACTCTGTCCTCCTCCTCCTCGTCCTCCTCGTCCTCATCCTCGTCGTCCTCCTCCTCCTCAAGCATGCTTCTCAGCCACATCAGTTGTTCTCTCTAGGGGCCATTTATGTGTCCCTTGGCAGGGGACATTAGACAATGTCCTGGGAGAGTGAGAGGAGGGCATGGGGCACAGAGACCAGGGATGCCATTAAATCCCTCAGTATGTAAGGCGGTTCCCTGCAGCTAAGGATTGCCCAATGCAGTGGTCAGTAGTGTCTGTACTGAGCTTGGAGCTACACTGCGGGGGTATCGGGTGCTAACATCCTTCACAGCAAGGCCACTCTCTGGATGTTTTGCAAACTAATAATCACCACCATCAGCTGACATGCTAGTCCTGGTTCCCTGCCATCATTATCTGCATATTCACCCTTTATTAGAGGTCACGATTCCCTTATTTCATGAAAACCAAAGAGTATGGGACCCAAGAAAGCCAAGATGTGAGAAAGTAAAGTAACTTGTCCTAACCCACACAAACCAGTAGCTGGTGAGAATGTTTGTCCCCGTAGGAGCAGTGAAGGAGAAGAATTTGTAGTACCTTTTAAACTGTGTATATATGTGTGTACATGTTTGTGTATGTAAAGATGTGGATTCCTGTGTGTGAATGTTTGTGAGGCCAGGGGCCCACGTCAGGGGTCATCCTTAGCCTCTCTCCACTTTATTTTTTTAAGATTTATTTTATCGCTGGGCAGTGATGGCCCATCCCAGCGCTTGGGAGGCAGAGGCAGGTGGATTTCTGATTTCGAGGCCAGCCTGGTCTACAGAGTGAGTTCCAGGACAGCCAGGGCTACACAGAGAAACCCTGTCTTGGAAAAAAAAAAAAAGATTTATTTTATCATAATTACATGGATACATGTGTGTCTGTGTGGGGGTGTATACAGATGAACACAGTTGCCATCAGAGGCCTCCGGAACTGGAGTTAGGGTAGTTGTAAGCCACCCTGATGTGATGTGGGTGCTGCGAGCTAAACTCGGGTTCTCTGTAAGAGGAGTGTGCAGTGTTAACCACTGAGGCATCTCCCTAGTCCCTCACCCCTTAGTTTTTGACTCTCTCTCTCTCTCTCTCTCTCTCTCTCTCTCTCTCTCTCTCTCTCTCTCTCTCTCTCTCTCTCAGCCTGAAACTCACTGATAAGTTTGGATAGCTAGGCAGTGAGTGCCAAGGATCTATGTGCCTGCCTCTAATTTCCTCTCACTGGGATTTCAGATGTGTGCCACTGGGCCTAGCTTTCATGTGTGTGTGTGTGTGTGTGTGTGTGTGTGTGTGTGTGTGTGTGTGTGTGTGTGTGTGTGTGTGTGTGTGTGTTTGGGGTGGGAGAGGGATAGGGGTCTGAATTCAGATCCTCATACTTGAGAAGCAGGCACTTCTCCAACCTCATTTCCTCAGCCCTTTAATTTTTGTTCAATCAAGAGTCAAGAGCTTTGGGCACGGTCATTTCTTTTGCCTTTGCTGGGACCTTGTGGCATAGATACATTCTACTATCCATCTAAGACGCACAGAAAATAAGACTCGGTGGAACTTGGCCTATGTTTATAAATGGGTGCCACTTAAAATTATTGTCAGTCTCCCGCTACTGTACTGTAATCCCAAGAAGGCAAAAGTCTTGCTGCTCACCTTCAGTCTGGCAACAGTGTATACCCTGTGATGAAGAGAGAAGAGAAGGAAGTAGCCGTGTGTCCGGCATCCTTAGATGGGCAAGTGGAAGCCTGGCAGTGGCTTGGCCAGTGTGTCATCTTTTCTTTGCTCGAGTGTTTTCCTGTGGTTCCTTCATTCCCTGGGCCCTCAAAGCTGCCCATGAGAGAACTGTTCTAGCCACCCCCCAATCTGGTTTGAGCCCATTTAGATATTTGAACCTTCTCTTGGACTTTATCAGAACAAGCAAGAAGGTATCTGATCTTAGAGTTTTAAAACACGTGGTAAGCCCCTAGAGTTCCAGACAGGTTTGAGGCTCTACAACCTGCTCTCCTAGGGAGGTGGATGTCCATGTCCTGCTTAATGAAATTTGATGACACAGGAGACTAGATAGATCCCTCTTTTCCCTGTCTGCTATCTGGATATTTTCAGAACCTAGATAATTTTATCCTATTTACATCAAACACGTAGGTAATGCTAGACTTTGATATCTGTATTATTTCTGGGGAGATCTAATAAGATTATGAATGACAGTAATTGACATTACATGCTTTAATTAAATTTCCTTTGCAATGAATCAGAACCTTTTAGCTCAGTCCTACGGTGGGATCTCTAGGTTTGTCTTTTCTATACGCTAATAAGTTAAGCAGTAGGGACAATATAAACTCATTTTTGGAGATTCTCTATCCTGTAGATTAAATGGGATAATGTATCTAAGGGGCCCAGCTTAATGCTGGTCACATAATCTTTTAATTAAAGACCATTAGGCAAATTTGCATATATTGGGTCTGTTAGCTTCTGGCTAGTTGGAAAAATATTAGACTTCTTACGATATTATGATCATCGATTTGGCAGGTATGAAAAGTGCCCTTTGTCCTCTGACTGAGGGTGGGATTGACACTATAACCCACAATTTCTCTTTCTAGGGCTTCTAGAGGGTCTGTGGGGACTTGGAGTCCCCTTTTTCCAGAAGAGAGAAAGCACCAGGGGTAGTCCCATATCACCCCCATCTTCTTCCACCCCAGCTCAACCAAACAAAACCCTTCCTCCACCATCTACAACAACAGAGCAGCCAAAGAGGAGGGTGCTAGGTATCGGGTCCTTCAGACCTAAGCTCTTCTTTATATGGGTGGAGAAAGTATTCAGACCTCAGAAGATAGACTCTCTGTGGCACCACCTTCCAGAACAGTCCAAACCTTGACCTCCAAGATCAGGTGCTACAAAAAAGAAAATTTCCCTAGTGGGTTCAGGGGACAGATGAGCTGCCTAGAGATTATTCTTACTCTCACTAGCAAGACCATTTTCATCCACTTGCTCAGTCTGTCCCCATGCCTAAGGCAGGGAGACCTTTGTAGGGCCCCAGAGGACAGACCTTAGTGGTGGTCATCTCTGCTACACCCTGCCGTTATGGTTCAAGCATCTTGCTTGGTACCAAGTCCTGAGTCCCCACAGGGATGTACCATCCGAGTGCAGGTGACCTGGTCTCCGAGTCTGAGTTTTAGTTTAGCACCGATGCCAGTCACCTCACCACTTTGTCTGCAAATGGAGCTGATGACTGGTACAGCCCTGCCTCTCCTGGCAGGGCTCTGCATCAAACCAAACCAGGCAGCAAGCTCCATGAACCACAGTGACAAATATTTAAAACCCAAGAGGGTGTTCTTTTCTTTGACACAGATCTGAATTTACAAATGTGTCTGTGGGCATTCTGTCTGTCCTACCCATAACCTTAGCCTTTTTCTCCTGATAGTGCAGCACCCATGTAACTATTGAGAGAAACCTTTGGGGGTGTCATATGGCTACTGCATGCCCAGGGTTGGCTGGGTCACCCAATTGTACCTACACCTTGCTTCTACCTATACTCATGACTTGTAGTCTGTAGAAGGCTAAGAAATTTGAGAAAACCCTTTTTGAAGTGGCTCCCAGCATTGACCCCTGAAAAAGGGCAACAAGCTTAACTGTGCCTGCTGCTCTGTCTCTACCCATCACTTGAGATATATACCCCAACAGAGCAGGAACAAACAGGCAGTCCACATCTCCGTTGCCAAGAGGCAGGAGACAGGATCCTGCTTGCTCTTCAGCAGATCCACAAGTCTCAAGTGGCATCATATTAAATTATATAGGCAGCCACTGGTGCTCAGCCGATGCTGTGCTCTGAATCGTTCTGGGCAAGCAGCAGCCTCCTCAGGAAGCAGTGGGAAGGATCCTATCCTTAGCTTTGCAGACCTCCACATATCAGAAGACTGTCCTGAAAACAGATACAGGGACCCCAGAGAGAGAGGGCAGCCGCACAGAAGAGACGATGATTGTGGCTGCAGTATTAGACCATGGGCTGCGGGGCACTTTGCCCTAAAGGTAGGACCAAACATGGACAGAGTTGAGCATGGTAGGTGGGGGTAAATCTGTCAGGAGTGCCTTGGCCAGCTCCTGTATTTGGGTTTCTGAGATGAAGACTACTCCCTCTTACTCTGGAAGGATGTGCGAGTATGTACACAGGGCTTTCTGTCTAAGGTGGTTAGACTGACTGTTAGGGGAAATATGGAAGGGTAAGGAAGGAGAGAATTAGGTAAGTAAGGGGTGCAGGACTTGGGCAAGGAAATCAGTACCTAATTGGACCATATTCATCCTCCTCTCCTAAATAAAGCTTGGCACTGCACAGAGAACTGTGTTCCCCTATGTGAGCTGTCTCCTGCTAACTGCTTTTCCCAGCATCTGTGTGCCAGCTCTCCTCCATAGCTGGGGCAGAGTAAAGTGTCTTGATTGTCTCTGGTTGCAGGAGCATAAAGAACACAAGGACCTCATTCTTGAGAGCGTTCGATGTGCTTCTCCCACCTGGTTTAGGATGGCTCAATTCCAACAGGTACTCTGTGGGTTTGATTGATGGGTGTGTAGGGTCGTTGGCAAGATTTTCTACTCAGCTTCCATCTATGGCAAAGCAGGGCTTGAAAACTCACATGTGGGTCTCTGGCTGGGCTGAAATGCTTCCTAGGTTACTTGACAGGTTGCATCTGTTTGGGCTTCTTCATCCAAGTTCTGGAAGACCATGGTTAGTGAAAATCCAGGCAGTGTTCCTGGCCTCCTTAAAAGTGTGTAGGAGAATATTGGCTCCCTTGGGGTTCAGTGATGAATTCTACTGTGTATGAAGTCACCATTCACCCCTCCAGTAAGCCATTTGTGCTGAAAATCCCAACGAGAGAGGATGACTGCTTAGGAAGAAGAGAGGAAATGGGAGGTGTGGCGTTCACAACTAAGTCCCAGAGATCCCTCCCTGAGCAGGACAAATGTCACCCTGGGGTTGAGATGGCCCTGAGAAAGAAGGTGGTGAGAGGGGCCACACCACCACCGATAGGTGGCACTTCAATGTTGTAACTAAGGATACCCAGGGCATCCTTAGAGAGCAGGGAAGAGAAGTATTTCCTAAGTATTTGCCAGTTATCTGTAATTTCTTTCTTCATAAAAATTGCACTTGGGCTGGTGAGATGGGTTGGCTGGTAAAGGTACTTGCTACCAAGGTTGATGTCCTGAGTCTCATCCCGGGAACCACATCATGGAAGGAGAGAACCAACTTCTACAAGTTGTCCTCTGACATCTACACACAGCATCTACACACACACACACACACACACACACACACACACACACACGCACGCACACACACACAAGTAAATACATTTAAAAACCTTTTAAACGTTTTAAATTGCAATTGATATATTTCCTAGCTTCTCTTAAGGACATTGATGGGTATACATTATGTATTTGGGAAGTCATTATATGTGAAGATTATCATTGCTGCTTGCTATATTGGTTGCATTTCTTTCATTATGTTGTGTGTATGTAGGTGTGAGAGCCCATCATACCCAAAGGCATTGGGTGTCTTCCCTGATTGCTCTCCTGCTCACTATTGAGTCCGTATCTCTCACTTGAACCCAGAGCTCACCACTTTGTCTAGTGTGCCTAGGTTGTTTGCTCCAGGAAGCCCCTGTCCCTGCTTCTCATGCACTGGGATTATGGGTGGGCCACCATGTCCAGCTGGCCCTTCCATGAGTCCTGGGGATCTGAACCCCAGTCCCCATGCTGAGCCATCTCCCAGATTTCTTTTTCAGCCTGGCATTATCTTAGGTGTGGCAAGTGGCTTGCTCTCATCTGCCTCCTTATTTTTGAAAACAAGCCCTTGGCTTACTTCTGCTCTTCACTCCAAAGTACCATTTAAAAAAAAATGAAAAATAGACCTAGGTATGATGGTAGATGCCTATAATCCCAGCCCTGGGAGGGCCGAGGTAGGAGAATGGCAGAGACTTTGAAACTAGATGCAGTTACATAGTAAGGCTTTGTCTCAAGAATTCCCCCACAGAGGCGGGGAGGGGGAGGGGACACGGGGTTTCCAAAGAAAAGGGGAATCATCGGAAATGTAAATTAAGTATCAAAAATAAAGAAAAAAAAAAAAAAAGAAATGAACCCACATACATATGGTCACTTGATCTTCGACAAAGGAGCTAAAACCACTCAGTGGAAAAAAACAGCATTTTCAACAAATGGTGCTGGGTCAACTGGCGGTCTACATGCAGAAGAATGCAAATTGATCCATTCCTATCCCCTTGTACATAGCTCAAATCCAAGTGGATCAAGGACCTCCACATTAAAAAAAAAAAAAAAAAAAAAAAAAAAAGACAAAACATCTTTTGAATTGAGAAAATGCAGAAAACAAAAACAACTGACAATGTAAAACTTCTAACACACACAAAGGTAGAAAGGATAGTGTGATCCCCAACCCCCAGGGTAAATCTGCCAACCAATTCACCAATGATCTTTACTTTGTTTGGTTTTTGAGACAGGGTTTCTCTATGTAGCCCTGGCTATCTTGGAACTCACTCTGTACACCAGGCTGGTCTTGAACTCACAGAAATCCACCTGACTCTGCCTCCTGAACCCTGGGACTAAAGGCATGTGCCATCACTGCCCAGCCAATCTTGATCTTGATGCTTTTTGCCTGATCTTCCATCTCCACTGGAAAGTTAATTTGGATTAAATCCCAGCTATAATAAGAATAAGAATAATAATAGTTATTATTATTAATTTTATATGTTATGCATAAAGGCTTAAATTTTTACCATTTATTTAGGTATAATTTTTCAATGTTTAAAATTTATATTTCAAGGTACCATAAAAGTGATTTATTTCATTGTAGAAGGATTTTTTATTTAAAAAAAAATATGTAAGGAAAAAAAATCAATTCCTTAACATTTTCAGCCTTTCATTTTCCACATTTTGATCATTTAGTAATTATTTTCCAGCATGCTGGAATCAATATTTAAGATGACAACAGGAACCTTGCTGGAATTGGTGGCTCCCTGCTCATGTTCTTTTGAGTCTTTGTAATTTTTTTTGTCTTTTGTATTTTTTTCCTGGAGAAACCTGTAGAGTTTCTAACAGTCTGGACTCTGCTAATTGGATGGTGGTAGTGTGGTTGAACTTATTTGTCTGCCCCTGCATTTCCAAAGCCTGCCGGGTAGTGGTGGGGTCAGGAAAGCTTGTCTCCCGAGGGAAGGTGGAAGCCTTACTCCTCATTGTCTCTCTCTTTTTGATACAAGGAGCCATTGGTGGTTATTATTTAGATAGCTGGTCTACTGGGACACTGGCCTATCATTAGTTAGCTGAAACTGCTTATAAATTCACCCAGAGCTGGAGGTAGAGCCCCCAGGATTGTGCTTCTTTTTTGAGACAGGGTCTCTCACCAAGGCCTGGGACTCATTGACTCACAGGGACGGACTGGCCAGTGAGCCCCAGCCATCCTCCTGTCTCCACCTCACACTGGGATCATGCTTGTGCAGGAGGCACTTTCCCAACTAAGCCACCTCCCTGGTTCCCTAGTTGTTTATTATTATTATTTATTATTATTATTATTATTATTATTATCAATCCATTATTAATCCTTGGGTTTACATGTAGTTGATCTATTTCAGTCCATTGCTATCTCTGTCTTTGTAGGCATTTAATTTCTCTGCCTTTGGCCAGCCAAACCTGACTGATACTTCTGTGGCTGATAGAAGCCTCAGCTGACCGGCTCCCACAAGTCAGATAACCCAGGCTCATCCCATGTCTCTTGTCTGAATATGTTCAAACCTAGAGTCAGCCCTTCTCTCAATGGCATTGATCTTGAGATACCACAGCCCAAGTGCTATAGTCATTGGATCTCATTTGCCCACTTCCGAGAATTCATCCAAACCACTGCCACAAGTAGTGGCAGTACCAGCTTCCATGGTGGCCACCTCAGCCGTCTCCCCGCTGCCTTCACCATGCAGACTCCGTCACAGCCATCATATGGCCCCTCACCCCATGTCTGGGTGCTCTACTGTGCCACATGCCCCAAAGCATCTTTCTGCATTGTGGAGCCCTTGTGTGAGCCTGCCCCTTCCTCATCCTGTCACAGTCCACCCAGGACAAGGGGTGGTCCTTTCTTACAGCCTCCTCTTACTTGTCTTTCCAGCCCAGATGGCTCTCCCAAGCATTCTTAGCCCATTAGATTGTCTCTGGCAGCCTCTCTGTCTCTCCTTGTGATCACCCATTACTAGGCACACACTGATGAGAGGTGGTGAAAAGGCAAATGAGCAGGTACTGACTGAGTGCTCAGGGAGGTAGGTTCTGCTGTGCTGAGCGTTTTATATGCTTTATGTCATGGCAGCTCGTTACCAATCTGTGAGCTAAGCCATAGGATTCTCATTCTGGAAAGAGAGTAAGTCAAAAGGCTCATCCAGGGTCTGCTGTCTCCAAAGGTCAGACTAACTTAGTCGGCCTTATCATGAGAGCAAGCGTCCTGGACTCCCTGGAGGTCTCTCTCTCCCTCTCACAACCCCCCTTCTCTCATGTGCGTGTGTGTGTGTGTGTGTGTGTGTGTGTGTGTGTGTGTGTGTGTGTGTGTGT
>CM052703.1:84076565-84103268 GCA_028551405.1 Uromys caudimaculatus | reverse complement strand
GAGGAGGAGGAGGAGGAGGAGGAGGAGGAGGAGGAGGAGGAGGAGGAGGAGGAAGAAGAAGAAGAAGAAAGCACTTTTACCTGCTAAGCTATTTCACCAGCAGTGCTGGGTAGACTTTAAAGGCAAGGCAGTCGTGTGGTTCTCAGTCTAAAGAAGCAACAGGCCATTGCATGGAAGAAACAAATCCCACTGATGTTGTTCCCTGGCCCCTCCTTGCCTTGTCTGTTTAAATTGAACTCCCGCGGCTTACTTAAGACCTCAACAAATGTTTCCATTCACATTTTTGACTGCCTGGAACCGACCAGTAGTCGTGCTCTGCCCTCTCCCTCTAAGCTTGTCAGCAATTGGAGGGCAGCTGTACCACGTGCTGGGCGGAACAATAAAATCATGCCCTGGGTCATTGCTTGGCTACACTCCAACTCTGCAGCAGCTATAAAGCCGACCAAATTAAAAACTGCTGGAAAATTTAAGACGAAAGACTATGGATCCTTCCACCCCTTCCTGTCACAGTGCCAGTCTCTCCCTATGTTTTTTTTCAGGGGTGTGTGTGTGTGTGTGTGTGTGTGTGTGTGTGTGTGTGTGTGTGTGTTTTCCCAGGACCTGATGTGAAACCTTTGCCATTGACTAGTTATACAGAGTATAGGAGCATGTGGTTCTACTCTGGCATTGAGTTAAGGTCACCAAGGATTGGCTCCTGCCTCGTCTATGATAGTTGTGAAAATAAGCATTATTTTTTGCTGAAAATAATAGAGCTTCCCTTGTTTGAGGGGCTGGGTGGGCAGGACCAGGGCTTTGCATTTCCCTTTGGCAATCTCTCAAGGAAGGAAGTGAACCCGTATGTCGGAAGGAAAGGCAAGGGGAGAAGAGAATCTCCCTGATCCATAGTAAAAGCCATTGTAGACGGTATGGTCTTTTCAGAGATACCCAGGCCCTGACTCCCTGGAGATCTTTGAACTTTATTTGCTTTATTTGAAAAGGGGAGGGATTAGAGATTATGGTGTGGATTTGAGTGGGAGTCCATGCTGGACTCAGGTAGACCTAGTGGAAGTACAAGGTACTGGAAAGTGGACAAGGGAGACAGAAGAAGGGTCAGAGAGATGCAACCAGAAGATCCACCTCCTCCTCCCAGTCCTGGCTTTGAAGATGGCGTGAAAGAACCAAAAGACAAGGGATGTGGGCAAAAGGGTGAGAACACAGAGTTTCCTTAGAATCCCACAGAAGCATGCAGTCCCACTGACGTCTCCACTTTAACCCAGTGAGACTCACATTGGTGTTCTCACCTACAGCTCTTGCTGTAAGCCACCATGTTTCTAGCCATTTGCTTATGCTGCAATGGAAAACTAGTCCATCAGGGGCCTTGAGAGACCCACCTGTGAGAGCCACCCACCCCTTTCCTAGAGAGTGAAAGTAGTCCCTTAAGCAAGGAGGAAGCTCTTCATTCTCCCTGCTGCCATTCTATTGGCTGCTTTCCCCTCTCGTTGTCATGACAAAATGCCTGGCAAGCAACTTGAGGAAGGAAGTATTTTGGCTCACAGTTGAAGGTGCAGTCCATCATGGCAGGCAAGGCTCAGTACAAGTAGCAGAGATGAAGGCTGGAACTCAGCTCCCCACTTCCCCTTTTCCTTTGTATTCAGTCTGGGCCCCACAACGTATGGGATGGTGCTGTCAACGTTAAGGTGGATCTTCCTCCCCCAGTTAAACCTATCTGGAAACACCTCCATAGAGAGACACCCAGAAGTGTGTCTCCATGGTGATTTTAAATCCAGTCAAGTTGACAGTGAAGTTGGGCCATTACATCACAGCCCTTGACTGTGGGCTTTCTGCCTGGCTTCTTGGGCTCCTGGATCATAATGAGTATAGCTCTTGTTGTGGGATTTTTGTGATAACCTTGGTGTATTGTCTTCTGTACAGATACATCTAGAAAACTCTATTCAGGATGAACAAGCCACCATGATCTTCCTGGAGAAGGAAGGAAAACTATGTGTCCCATATAATTATGGATTTCTTTCTATCTTCATCCCATGAATGGTATATATTTTCTACAACAGTTGTGTCTTAGGGTCTCTATTGCTTTGATGAAACACCATGGCCAAAGCAATTTGGGAAGGAAAGGGTTTATTTGATTTACACTTCCATAACACTGTTCATCATGGAAGTAAGTCATGACAAGAACTCAGACAGGGCAGGAACCTAGAGACAGGAGTTGAGGCAGAGGCCATGGAGGAGTGCTGTTTACTAGCTTGCTCTTTATGGCTTGCTCAACCTGCTTTTTTATAGAACCCAGGACCACCAGCTCAGGGATGGCACTGCCCATAATGGGCTGGGTCTTCCCATATTACTAAAAAATGCCCTACAGCTGGATCTTATGGAGGCACTTTCTCAATTGAGGTTCCCTCCTTTCAGATGACTCTGCTTCTGTCAAGTTGACATAAAACTAGCCAGCACAACTAGTAAATTCATATTAGCTTTTTAAAATATTCTTTTGGTATAGTTTTAGAGTCACAGAAAATTTGCAGAGATGTACACTTTCCTCACATCCCACCCCAGCTCCCACACTTCCTTCTTACATTGTTAAATCCAGTCTGATCCAGTCTGCTTGTTAGAATAATAGTTCAGCATTGTAGTTTTAATATTTACTATTTTACATTTATTTAATGTGGTTCCGGAGTACATGTGGCAGACATGTGAAGTCAGAGGTCAACTTTCAGGAGTCAGCTCTCTCCTTCTGCTGTGTAGGTCTCAGTCAGCAAATGCGTTCACCTGCTGAGCCATCTTGCTAGTCCTGGTTTGTAGTTTTTGAAAACAAGACCTTATGTTCCCTAGCTGGTTTTAAACTCATTGTGAGGCAAAAGCTGGCCTTGAACTCCTGATCCTCTTGCCTCCACTTCCCAAGCTCTGGGATCACAGGTGTGGGACACTGTGGCAAGTCCCATCCTCTCTTAAGATCCCCTTGGCTATGAATCTTGCAGACTTGGGGTATGGTGACCTTGACAGTTCTGAGAACGGCCCAAGTATTTGAGGGTTGTCTTGTTGTTGTTGTTGTTGTTAATATTGTTGGTTTTTTGTTTTTTGTTTTGGTTTTTTAAATGTGTATGAGTGTTTTGCTAGCATGTATGTTTGTGTACAATATCCATACCATACCACAATATCCATGACGGCCAGGAGAGGGTGTCAGATCCCCTGGAACTGGAGTTAGAGATAATTGTGAGACATTGTGTGGGTGCTGGGACTTGAACCCAGGTCCTTTAGAAGAGCAGCCAGTATTCTTAACCAATACACTATTTTTCCAAGTGTTTTTCTAGGTTTTCTTTCTACTGGGATATAGCTGACATCTTTCTCCTCATTAGGCTTTGGGATGTGGCTTCTGAGAAGAAAAGGCAAAGTAGCATTTTTACCTCATCATACCAATAGTGTACAGTATCAGCATGTCACATGGCTGTTAATGTTGACTTGGTCATATGGGTGAGGTAGCATATCAGGGTGCTCCAGTGTGAAGCCAGGCCTTGTCCCTCCTTTCCATACAATACTGTAGAATGAGGGAAGTTGTTGGCACAACCCACAACTAAGGAATGGGGAATTGTGCCCCAGTTTAAACCTCAAAGATCTGTGTTATTTCGATTTTTTTTTTTTCCTTTGAGGTAGGGTCGATCTATGCACGTGGTTCTCAACCTGTGTGGGTCATGACCCTCTTTGGGGATCAAATAACCCTATCACAGGGTTCGCCAGACTATTGGAAAACACAAATATCTATATTATGATTCATAATAATAGCAAAGTTACAGTTATGAAGTAGCAACAAAAATAATTATGGTTGGAGGTCACCATAACATAAGGAACTGTATTAAAGGGTCACAGCATTAGGAAAGCTGAGAACCATTGCTCTATGTGGTTCTGGCTGTTCTGGAACTTACTATATAAACCAGGCTGGCCTCAAACTGATAACGGTCCTCCCACCTCTGCCTCCCAAGTGCTGGAACTGAAGATGAGCACCACTGAGCCTAGCAGTCATCTGGGATCGTATAGCAAATCCTCCCTCTATCGATTTATTCAGTCGTTTGTATCAGAATGGATGCCTAGATATTTATTTTATGACTTTGTGTATATAATACAATATAATTTTTGGTTTTTTGTTCAAATAGTTTCAAGTTTGACTTATCCATTCTCATATGTGTTTCTGTGTGTATGTGTGTATATGTGTATATATGTGTGTGAGTTCATATGTGTATATGTGTGTATTTATGTATGTATGTATGTATGTATGTATGTATGTATGAGTTCATACATGTGTATGTGCATTCATGAGTGTTTGCAGGACAACCTCTGGTGTCAGTCCTCACTTCATACCTTGTTTGACACAGGATCTGTTTGTCATTTTGTCACTGTGTATGCCAGGCTAGCCACTTATGAGCTTCTGGGAACTCCCTATCTCTACTTAGAATCTCCCCATAGGAGCACTGCATTCCAGATGAGTCTTACCATGCCCAACTCTATGTAGGTGCTGGGGATTCAACCTCAGGTCCTCAGGCTTACATGACAACCACTGTATCCACTGAGTCATCTCTCCAGGTCCTTTTCATGCTTTAGCAGTGTCCTACAGAGAGTAGATGTTCTAATAAGGTTCAATAGATTTCTTTCATGGACTTTCCTTTTACTGTTTTTATCTTTAAAATTCATTGCCACACCCAAGGTCAGTGTACTCCCCCTCTTTTGAGGCTAAGGTGTTATACTTTAGATTTAGGTCTGTGGTTATTTCAAGTTTGGGGAAAGGTTTATAATCCGTATCTTGGTTGACTTTCCTGCTTCTGGACATCCAATCCCTGTAGGGTCCTTTGTTTAAAAGACTGTGCTTTCTGTGTGGATTTGCCTTTGTGCCTTCAAGAGATGAACTGAGGTTGCCCGGATGGAGTTCAGTGTGTTGAGTGCTTGCTTAGCATGCACAAAACCCTGCGTTCCATCCCCAGCACTTCATAAATCAAGTATGATGGAACACACCTAAAGGCCCAGAACTTAGCAGGTAGAGGCAGGAGGATCAGGAGTTCAAGACCACCCTCAACTATAAGTTCAAGGTTAGCCAGGGATCCATGGGATGCTGTTTGGGTCTATTTCTGAGTTCTCTGTTCTGTACCATTAAGCTATCATCAATGCCATCCTGTTTTGACTATGATAACTTTACTAGTGTCTTGAAGTCCGTAGTCAGTATCTGTACTGCCTTTGCATGTGAGCTTCAGGATCAGTTTGCCAATGACAAGGAGATATCTTCCTGTGGTTTTGACTGAGAGGTTCATACTGCCCACATGTTGATCCTCTTCACATTAAGTTTGGTTACTCCCGAGTATTACATTTTATGCTACTGGAACGGCACTATTAGTTTCAAATTCCAGTTGTTCTTTCTAGTGTGTGGGAGAGCGGTCAGCTTGTGTAGTGATAATGGCAGCCCCTGTAGCCTTGTGACACTCCCTCTGTCTCCCCCATTGGAGGCGTTCTGCCCATGGCGCTAACCCTCTGGCCCATCCACACCTCTGCCACCCCCTTGTTCCCCTTCCTTGAGCATGCCCACTCTGTCATAATGTTCACCTCATCGCCACTGTCTTACCCTGCTCCCCCAAACCTTCCTATTTTCACACATAAGTGCTTTGGGGGATCTACCCATTTTGAATGACAATATAGGTTTCAAAGTCCTATTCAAATGTCCCTTTTGCTAGGAACCCCTCCACTTCCCCCTCCAGTGTTCGGCATCAAAATCAGCTTCATTCCACACAAGTTCCTCTGGTTCCCATCTGTCACTTGGAGTGCAGCACACCCGTCCTGTGGTTCCCTTGGGCCTGTCTTTTTCACTCCTGGGAGCAGAGCGGGGCATGTCTCCAGGTTCCAGAAGAGGCACTCAGTGATGCTTTTCAGTTGAGTGAATATAATTAGGATCCTGCACATGGAACCTCGAACTCACTATATACGGTCTTGGACTTCTGATCCTCCCCTTCCCCTCCCCCAGTGCTGGGGTTGCTGTGTGCACCACTTTCCAGGGATGGAACCCAGGGCTTCATGTGTGCCAGGCAAGCTCTACCCACCAGCCGAGTTCCACCCACAACACCTTTAGAAACCTTTCCCCATTTCTTTTTCCATACTTGTTTCTCTCCTGAGGTTCTTGGGGTTCCCAGGCATAGAAGGTTAGGGTCCACCAAGTCCTGTGACTATCCTGTAAGAGGAGGTTAAGTTACCATCAATTACAGACCTATACTATCCTCGTAATCCTGATTCCCATACACTGATTGGGTAGACAGTGTCCCTGGTCCAAGAAAACATCTGCTCTTCCAGCTTACATAGTAAGCTCACCAGTACCAACAACCCCCCCCCCCTTTTCATTCTTGTCAACTTCAGCATGTTAGCTTCTTCAGGCAAACTCACCTCTCAGCTATAAAAGGCCCTAGCAAAGTTATACATAATAGCCTGATACAATGGTGGAGAGAAGAGAGGAAAAAGACTTGCCTTCCTTGGGACTCTTTCTTAAATGGAAGGGAATTATTCCTAAAAACTCCTAGAACTATTTCCACTCAAGGCTCTGTGACTAGAGTTGTATCCTCTGGCCCCCAAGGCAGGGGTGGGGAGCATCATTACTGACTTGAAGAATCAGGATCTTACTCTGGACCCAGGAGGGGCAAGTGGATCCAAGACTAAAATGGAGGTTCTTTCAAAAGGATAAACATGGGAGGAAACCAGACATGTTAGCTATACTGTCATTTCTGAGAGAACCGCTTCAAATCTAACTGCTGAAACCACATCAGGTCGTACAGCTAATAAAAACCAGAGTAGGATTCAAATTCTCCTCTTCAAATCTCCAGGTCTGCCTCTGCCGGCCAGCTGGACCTCATTTCAGATGGCATTTTCTAGAAAATAAAATGAGATGAAGAAACCCCTTTTCTGGGGTGAACTGAGGCAATCTCTGAGCCTTTGCAGCCTGCCCTTCAGCTAGCCATTTATGCTTTTATTAAGTTATGACTAATGGCGGGTGAGCTGCTAGAGACTGCACCCTCAGGCCGAGAGCTTCAGACCATTCTAGAGTAAACAACATCTTCAGATTCTGCGCCGAGAAAATTCAATCCAATCGAGGGCCTTTGTCTTTCCAAGCTCAGGGACTGGCAAGCAGGCTGCTGCTGGGCCCTGCTCGGGTTGAATAGAAAGGAACCTCCAAAGCGGGCGGGCTGTTTTGGGAAAGTGGCTGCTAATGGGGCCTCGTGAGGCGGGGGCCAGGCGCAGACTGTGCAGTTTGCATATTGGCTTTTACAAACAACTGGCTCTGAGTCAGCAGTTAATGGAACGGGAATGGTTTCTTCCAAACACCCATTTCCAATTGTAAGCACATCTCAGCCTTTCTTCTGGGGCTTGTTATGTCTCTGTGAGTGAATTGAAGAGGCAGGCCAGAGGGCGGGGTTCTGACTGTAGCTGTGTTCATCTAAAAACATTCTGAACAATGCTCCCGGAGAGGAGACCTCATTCAGACCCACCTTTAGGAGTCCTGGCTGGGAATATCATCTTTCTAGTCAGAAGGAGATATTTAAAGACCTCTGTGTTTATACACTGGCTCTAACTACATTTGGGGCAGATGTGGATTTTCTTCCTTCACAAAATGCGGACTGGTCAGGAGTAGTGCCTCAGGCTTGTAATCTCAGAACCCAGAAAGCCAAGGCAGAAGGATTGCTGCAAGTTTGAGGCCACAGAGTGAATCTAGGGGCCACATATGCTACAGAGTGAATCTAGGTGCAGCCTGGGCTACCTGGCAAGACACTGTCTCAAAAGAACAAAACAAACACAAGCTACAAATGCTATCTCAGAAATGCACACTAATGCACACAGAGTCAAGCTAAAGTTCAGACTAAAGTGTAAATGACGCTTAGCCCAACACTCCCCCATCTCCCCACCCCCACCCCAACAACATGAAGGCCATTCAACTCCTTCAGTAAATTCTGCCTCTGCAGCTAGCCTGTGCCTTAAAGAGTGATCTTTGCAGTCTGAGTTACTTATTCAACAAATACTTGCCAGGTACAGCGTGTATTAGAGGTTTCATCTTAAGTAGTAGTAGTGGCTCGATTATCCATGGCTCTTCCCAGGGACCAGGAATTCATTTTATCTTCCCAACAGACCTAAGAAGTTGACAGTATTTTCACTCCCATCATGTGGATGAGGAAACTGAGGCACAGGAAATTAATTGGTTTGTCCAAGGTCACAGAAGTGACTCAAAGACAGCTGCACCACTGAAGCCCACCCCAGTGTGGGTGACAACTCACAAAATTGGGAACCAGACGCACACTGCACAGCCTGCAGGCAACTCAGCAGGTTGTAAAATGCCTCAGTTGGTCTAAACCTCTACTAGGCAGCTGTGCTGGTTTCACTCCTTCCCGGCAGCTGGTCTGGTCTCAGAGCCTTCTTTGCAGCTCAGCTCTCCTTTGCCTGAGGGATTGTATTAGTCACTTTCTATTGCTGTGAAGAAACACCATGACCATTGCCACTCTTATAAGAGAAAGCATTTTACTTTGGGCTTGCTTACAGATTCAAGACTTTAGGCAAACATGGTACTGGAGAAGTAGCTGAGAATTTCTACACCTAGATTCACAGGCAGTAGGAAGACAGAGAGAGAGGCACTGGGCCTGGCTTGGGTTCTTGAAATCTAAAACCCTCCCCCAGTAACATATTTCCTCCAACAAGACAATACTTAACCCAACAAGGACACAATCTTAATCCTTCTAAGTAGTACCACTCTCTGATGTCTAAGAATTCAAATATATGAGCCTTTTGGGGTTATGCTTATACACACCACCACAGGAGATTCTCAGCTTTTTTTTTAAAAAAAAAAAAAAAGAAGAAGAAGAAGAAACTTATTCTGGTAGGAGAGGCCTAGTGACTCTGGTCAGTTTCAGGGACTTCCTGAAGCTATTTTGAGTTGTTTCATCTTCCTGCTTAAGGAACTTCCTACAGGGTAGAAAGTTTTGATATCAGAGGAAAGCTGTTGTTACAAAACAGCTACATAGTAGGTCCAAGGCCCCCCCTGAGTTACAGCTAGACCTCCTTGTCTCAAACAAAGCAAGCATCTTTACCCAGCTTTCATTCTGATTTAGGGAATGTTGGAAACATACCTACAGTATTTTGTACAAGTGGTGACAATTCTATGGAGAAATTCTAAGGGCAGCAGAAGGCTGAGTAGAGATCTTGAAAGTCACAATGGAGTCCAGTGTGTGACGAGGGAGTGTAAGAGAGTTGAAATCAGGAAGATGGCTGGTTGGGCTCCTTTGTGTTTCATAGAGCATTCTGGCTGCACAGTGGCAAGAAGGTGGGATAAGAGAAATTCAAGAGAAAGTAGTACCTGGGTAGGAGGTGGTTCTGATGGGCAGATGGGGGAGAATGGTGGCTTGAACCAGGACCAGGGTTGGGGAGCGTTGGTGAGGAGAGGCTGGACTGGGGTCCCAGCTTGGTGGGGTGGGGCCTAGAGAACTTGCCAACTGTCTTAGTCAGGGTTTCTATTCCTGCACAAACATCATGACCAAGATGCAAGTTGGGGAGGAAAGGGTTTATTGAGCTTACACTTCCATGCTGTTGTTCATCACGAAAGGAAGTCAGGACTGGAACTCAAGCAGGCCAAGGAGCAGGAGCTGATGCAGAGACCATGGAGGAATGCTGCTTACCGGCTTGCTTGCTTCTCCTGGCTTGCTCAGCTGGCTTTCTTATAGAGCCCAAGACTACCAACCCACAGATGGTACCACTCACAAGGGGCCCTCCCCCCTTGATCACTAATTGAGAAAATGCCTTACCGCTGGATCTCATGGAGGCATTTTCTCAACTGAAACTCCTTTCTCTGTGACAACTCCAGTTTGTGTCAAGTTGACACACAAAACTAGCCAGTACACCAATCAATATGCTTGATAAAAACGGCAAGGGAAAACAGGCCAAGGGTGCTCTCCAGATTTCAACTTAAACCATTAGGTAAACCGGGGTGCTTGGGAAGAATGTGTATGTTTATTTCACATGGCAGTTTTATACAAAGCTTCCATCTTCTAAGTTCATGCTCAAGCACCATGCAACCACATTACCAAAAGACAGACAGACAGACAGACAGACACACACACACACACACTTATATGCATACATACACGCATGTACATGCGTGTATGTATGTGTGTGTGTATAGATAGATAGATATGCACATATCTCATCGTGTTTTAAGTATATTTACAATTCTATGTTGGACCATATCCATAACTACCTTGGGTCATGTATAGCTGGTGAACACCCATGAGAACCCTTGAACAGCAAGTTGGACACACTTGGTGTAAACAATGGTACCTCTTATTGAGGAGAAGGAGGAGGAGGAGAAGGAGGAGGATAGGGAGAGAGGATTTGTTTTTGCATGGTTATGGTAGGCATGAGGACGTTGAATCTCAAATTCTGTTTTGACTGTCTGAACTTGAGATCTCAGGAGACTGGTAGAGTAAACAGAGGTTCATCCATCGGGCCTGGCTGGACCTTTCAGAGGGGACATTCTCAGCATGAAGTCCAACAGGATCTCTTAAGGGCACATCAGACAATTGGATTTCCTGTGTGGGAAGTGTTGCATCATGATGCCCGTGAGGAACATAGACACCAAGGACCTTTGAGACTTAAAATATGTTTGGTGCAGTTATGGAAACAAATGCTTCATTTATTGAAATTTAAATGACTGTGTAGAACCCCACAGACCTACAGAGAGACAAGTAGAAAAGCCAGAAAAAGCCAGGAGCCCCAGCCTTCAGGAAGCCCAGCCTTACATCCATAGTTAAACATTTCCATTGCCTGTCAGTTCCCCGGAGTGTGTGTTTGGGGTGACCTGTATTTTTCTGCTATGTTTTATGGAGAAGTATACAGAAGGGCAGTTGGATGAATTTGGAGAGACAGGAGCTGGGTAAGGTCCTGAGGAATGTTAAAAGCCTGCTGCTCACATAAATGAGGAGATGGCTCAGTGGGTGAGAGCACTTACTCCATAAGCATAGGGATCTGAGCTTGAATCCCCAGTGCCCACATAAAGTGAGCATACCTGTACCTGCCTGTAATCCCTGCACTGGGGTTGGAAGCCTCAGGCTCAATGAGAGACCCTATCTTAAAGGAATAAGGCAGAGGGCTACAGAGGAAGACAGCCAGTATCCTCTTCTGTGCCCTGTATGCAGGACATGGACACGGACATACATACATACATACGTACGTACGTATGTACAAGAGTCAATGGGCCAGGGACTTCCTAATGTTAGTTTCCCTTCAAGGTAACACCTGCTTCTCTATCTTAGTGCTGCTGACTCATTCCCTAGCTAGCTACAAGTGGGTAAGTAGCCCTCTGTGTTTCAGAGCTCTCCAGAGTCTAGGCTGCAACCAGAGAGGACGGAGTCAATAAAAAAATAAATAAGATGGAAAGATGGGCCGTTGCTTTCATTAAGGTTGATTGCTGCCGCTGTGTTAGCACCTTCAAACTCCCAGTGACCAACACCCTCGGAGGAAATGACCCTCGGAGAGGATGTGAGGTCCAGCTTTTAGGAGGAAGAACCCGAGGTCAACATCAAGTGCTTCCTGCACTACTGGGCTTGGGGGTAGGAATCCTCCCCCAGGTCCATGTGGGGGTTGTGCACTTGAAGGAGTGAGGCCGTAGGTCACTAACCCATTCTAACATTTCTTTCGCTAAATTGTACTGTAGATTTCCAGTATTTGAAAAGTGAAAAGAAATTATTAGTCAGGTTGGCAAGATGGCTCAGTGGGTAATGGTGCATGCTGCTAAGCCTGCTGACCTAAGTTTAACCCCTGTGTTCCATATCATAGAGAGAAGCTACTCCTACAAGTTGTCCTCTGACCTCCATATCACACACACAAGCACACACACAGACGCAGACACTCTGGAAGTTCATTTTCAGCTGAGGATACAGGACTGTAAAGTGGAAGTGACAGGACCTAGTCCCACAGTTCATGAGAGCTGAGGAGCCCAAACCAGAGCTCAGCGCCCTGAAGGTTCCCACACAGCAGCTGGGGACAGGAGGGAGGCTCATCCAATGAATATCTCAGGGAGGGCAGGGGATGGTTGAACTTGGAGGAGCTTCGGAGATAACAGGCTGAAATCAAAGACCTCCTTCCTCCTGTCCACAGTGAGGAAGCACAGTGGCCCTGGAGGAAAGACAGATAGAGGCCTCAGAGAGCTGCTGTGCTCACCCTACTCCTGTTTATTCCAGAATCTGCTCTAGAAGAAGATGGATCTCTGCATTTATCCCTTTTTCTCAGGGAAGCGAGAAGGGTGACAGGCAGAAAGTTGAGATTAAAGGGACAATTAGGAAAGCCAAGGGGCTCGATGGCAGGCTGGGGAGCAACTGAGAGCTGACTGAAGAAGGAGAGCATCCCCTCAACATCGGTATTGATCATGAATGTTGGGGAGTCCCCTTCCACCCCATCCATCCTTCCCCAGCATGTGACCAGGCTCTTCCTTGTCTTTCAGTATCCGAGTTCCAGGAGGAAGGAATGAATGCCATCAACCTGCCTCTTAGCCCCATCTCCTTCGAGCTGGACCCAGAGGACACAATGCTGGGTAACTGTCCTTCTTGTCTCTACAATAGCTTAGTGCCCACAGTTTAGGCACCCCCACCAAACTCCTTTTCTTTTTCTTGCTCCCTTTTAAGTTTTAGGATTTTTTTTTTTAATTTTAAGAATTTATTGAGAATTCTATACACATATGTAACGAAATATGATTGTACCCACTTCTATTTTCTCTCTAACTCCAAAATCCCCCCAACATGTCCTCCTTCTCAACTTCGTCTCGTCTCTTTCCTCTTCTTTTTAACGACCCACTAAATCTAACTAATGCTGCCCACATATGCACAGTTGTGGAGCTACCCACTGGAACATGGGCAACCAACAAGGGAGGCACCAACAAAGCATCATTCTCCCTCCCTCAGAGACCACCAACTGCCTAAAACTCCTTAGCGAGGGGTGGAGCCTCCAGAGCCCCTCCTCCATCCAGGTTGGATGGATGGCTTAATCTTATGTACATCTGGTTCAGGTAACCACAGCTGCTGTGAGTTTGTAAGTGTAGTAGCCGTGGCATGTCCAGAGAACACCGTGTCAGAGCATTTCTCCCCAGCCTCTTTGGCTCTTACGTCATAGTTGTCCCCTCTTCCTCAGTGTTCCCTTGGGGCTGAACACTCATAGTTACTTCTCTCCAGCACTATCGAAAGTTAAGCCCAGGCTGCTCTCAGTCTCTGTGAGAGAAGCTTCCTTGTGCAGTAGGCAGCATTCAACACAGAGACCCTGCTTCCTTTTACAGAGGAGAATGAGGTGCGGACAATGATCGATCCAAACTCACGCAATGACCCCAAGCTTCAAGAGCTGATGAAGGTAAGAACCAGTAAGGAGAGGTTCTGGGAAACTTTCCCACAGCCTTCCAGCCTTGGCAGGAGTCGTGAAGGCACCAAACAAAGGCCACGGCAAGGAGGGCAATGTCATGTCACGGTCTCTCAAAGGAATTTGTAAAGTCAAAATTAGAAACAGCCCCATTTTCCAGGTGAGGAAACTGAGTCTCAGGAAGCCAAGTGATTTGTTTATTGTCTGTTTTAGAGAGACAGAATTGGGGGCTGGGAATGTGGCTCTGTTAGGAGAGTGCTCTCCTAGTATGCACACAGCTCTGGGTTCCATCCCCACCAGAGCATAACCCAGCATAGTGGTGCATGCCTGTAACCCCAGCACTTGGGAAGTAGATGCAGAAGAATCAGAAATCCAAGGTCACCCTGAGCGACATGGAGAGTTTGAGGCCAGCCTGGAATAAGGAAGGGAGTGGGGAAGGGGGGAGACGTACGTTGTATGTGGCACTTTGGTCATCCTGTAGTAACTCCTCTTGTCCCCTGACCTATGCCCTTCCTCTTTGTTCCCAAGCCTCACTTAAAAACAGAAAAGTGAATAACTAGTCCCCAAGTCCACTTATGGTGTCTTCCTGCTTGAAGCCTGCCTGTAGTTTCCTGTCACGTACAGAGTCCTCAGAAGGTACTTGAGCCTTTGCTCTGGTTCTCTCTGCAGCCTCAGATAATCTTTGTAGTGGCACAGGGACAGCTGGCTTCTAGCTGCAGCACTCCCTGTCCCCAGGCCTCTGCTTAGGCAGCTCCCTCCATTTGGATTGCCTCTGGCTTCCTGCACACCACTTCCTCCAAGAAGTCCTCTCTAATGGCCATTGCTATGACGCAGCCTCTTTGTACAGCAATGGCCCTTGACTTTAGAATGTTAGTGCCATCTTCACATGCTCCAGCTCTTGAGGCCGGTGCTGGCCCCTCCCTATCTCTCTCTCCTAGCCTCCTGGCTAGTGAACTTCTTGGGATTAGAGACCTCCCGTTCTTTGGAATCATTATGTCCCCAACATCTAGCGTAGCATGCTATGGATATGAAATCCCAGTCTTCACATCAGAACCTCTTGTCTATTCAGAGACTCCTCACAAGCCAGGCTTTGGGGGAACATCTATCCATTGCTGCTTATTTCTGTGTGCTCTCTGCCTGGGTAGGACCTTCTGATGGTTACTCTTGATTGTCAACGTGATGGGATTTAGAACCACTATGCAAACAAATCTCTGGGCATGCCCGTAAGCAATTATCTAAGTTAGATTAATTTAGGAAGACCCACTCTAGGTGTGGGCAGCACTATTCTGTGAGCTGATGTCCCAAACAAAATAAAAAGGAGAAGAAAGCAAGCTGAACACCAGCATCCATCTTGTTCTGCTTGACTCTGGGTATAACGCGACCAGCTGACAGGAACTACCTTGCCAGTACCATAAAGGGAGAGTGTGTGATATGCTAAGAAGAGCTGTCTTCCATGGAGTATTTGGGCATTGTCAGGCAATTCTTGTCAACCCCCTAACACAGGAAGTGCTTTGGTCCACAGTGTTAGAAATCAGAAACCAGAGGCTCAGCAGAAGTAACTAGCTTGCCTCAGACTCACAGATGACAGAGATGAGCACGCACAAGTTCAGAGATGACAAGAGTGTGCACATGCACAGGGCTGTGAGGCAACAGCAGTTCGTAGAGGGGCAGGCACGCATATACCATGGACATCAGAGGGATGCAGACACGTGCACACAGTTGTAGATGACAGTGGTACACACACAAATCAGTAGGTGGGGCTTGGGTTTTGACCCATTTGCATGACTCTAGAGTCTATACTCTTGCCTGGTATGAAGCCTATCCCTTCGGGGGAAGGCCTGGCAGGGACAGGGAAGGTCATCAGAGTCACCAGTACTGCGCACATTAGAAGGGCTAACCCCTCTTAGTTACGACAGTCTATTGCTGTCATAAAACACCATGATAAGAAACAACTTGGGGAGGGAAGGGTTTATTTTAGCTTAGAGTTGGTGTTCCATCACTGAGGGAAGTCGGGACAGGAACTCAAACAAGGCAGGAACCTGGAGGCAAGAACTGATGGGGAAACACTGCTCATTGGCTTGCTCCTCAAGGCTTGCTCAGCCTGCTTTCTTATAGAACCCAGGATCACCAATGCAAAGGTGTCACCCCCATAATGAACCTGACCTTTTCCAGTTCAATCACAAATCGAGAAAATATCCTATAGGCTTCTTACAGCCGGATCATCTGGAGGCATTTTCTCAATTGGGGTTCCCTCTCTCAGATGACTCTAGCTTGTGTCAAGTTGACAGCAAACTAGCCAGAGCACTCTGCAAATGCACAGGGGCACTGGGACTCACACCTACCATTTGCACACTGTCCCAGGCCCACGCTGCCAATTTTAATCGTTACCATAAGAAAACTGGTTTTTGGAAACTAGCAGCAGTTCTTCTTTGACTCCTGCATTGTCTCTGTAGGTGCTCATCGACTGGATCAATGACGTATTGGTGGGAGAAAGAATCATCGTGAAGGACCTCGCTGAAGATCTCTATGATGGCCAAGTCCTACAGAAGCTCTTCGGTAGGAGAGGGACTACTTGGGAATGATGGTTGGCTCTTGGCTGAGAGGCAGTTCTAGGTCACAGTGACCCACCTGAGAGAGGTGGACAGAGTGGGATGGAAACATGGGGGCTTTAGCTACCTTCTGGGGGTACTGCTTTATGTGAGGGAATGGTAGGGGGAGTCTTTTGGAGTCACATTGGTCTGCTCCCTGGACATCCAGGGTCATCAGCTGGGTTGATGAGAAGCCACCACTGCAGGGATACAAACCACACCTCACCCTCCAGAAACTGAGCTCATGGCCTCGTACACATGCTTGAGTAGCCTCTTGTATTTTTATACTTTTGTGGCTGGAGTATGTGTGTGCGCTCACACACACACACACACACACACACACTAATCCTATGTGTGCCCCCCACCCCCGTCTGTCCATGTGGAAATCTAGGGCCAATGGGAAGGAAAAGAGAGCTCTGGGGTGATCTTGGTAGGGAATGGATGAAATAGGCTTCCTTTCTCATCTTCTTTGTCTGGAGCCCACACCAGTCCAAGATTCTAATTCCTGTGTCTGGCTGTCTTTTGGCCACCTCTGCATGGGTGCACTTTAGATTGAGTATACCGGTCTAGAGAAGTACCTCCCCTCCTTGCCAGCAACCTCCAGGTACAGTGTCGCTAAGATGTCCTTCTTGCTCAGGGACCTCTCCTCAGTCCAGCTGCTTTGCTATTTCCAGTCACCTCTCTGCACTCGTCTGAACAGTTGAGAAGCTTCTGATCTTGCATCTACTTGTTTCATCCCACCTCTTCTGATCTGTCACCTGCTAGCTGTGACACCTGGTTAAATCACAGGTCCCATCTACCCTCATCTAAAATTCCCAGTGGCCCTCTCTTGCTGATCACCATCCAGACCACTTAGCACAGCCCTCAGGACATCAGGTCCTCCTCCCACCCCCACAACTGTCTGTAGCTTCTCCTCCAGACACCTCTACATACATAGCTCACACGACAGATGAAGTAAATGGTTGTGCTCGCTGTTGGTTTGTCCATTTTTATGTCCACTACAGTACATTATTTCTTGGCTCTGTCTCTAAGGCCCTTCTTCTCCACTGTCTACCAAGACACACCACTATTGTCCATCCTTCTGGACTCGGGGGTCTCCCTTTTACACCCTATGCATTATGGTCACATGTAGAAGTCAGGGCTATGGATTCTCCTGTGCTCATCCTCCACCCCTATATCTGTCTAAGTGGAAAATGTGAGTGTTCAATTTTTATATAACCTAAAATACTCCAGAATCTGAAAGTTCCACACTTGACATACATGATGAATTGCGATCAGTGATGGTGTGCTAGGACTAGAGGCCTGCCTCAGCTGTGTAATGAGTTTATGAGCAGGCAGGGCTACCTAGCAATACTATCTACAATAATAAAAAGTACCTTTAGGCTTTGTATTGCTACTGTAAATGTATATGAGCCATTAAAGAATTTTGTGTTTAAGACTTAAATCTTGTCCCTAAGATGGCTTATATACATGGCAGCATCCTGAAATCTAAAGAAAAAAATAGATATCTGAAATCCGAAAAATGTTTTGTCCCAAAAATTTGAGGAAAGGGATATTTAGCTTACATAAGTATGTATGTATGTATACGCGCGCACACACACACACACACACACACACACACACACACACACACGTGTACACGTTTCTACATGCGTGTCTTATGTGTTGGTTATAGCTGTGTAGGTAAGCATATGAGGCTTATGGACATGAAGTCATGAAGTAGGTCTTATTTATTTTTCCAGGTTACTCCGGCTCTATCAGGCTGCCTTGCACATCACCTAGCACTTAATCAATGTATATTAGGTAAATGAATGAATGGCTGGTATAAAAATCTAGTAATTTCTTGGGAACTAAACTGATTTGGTACTCAAACATCAATATTAATGAGTATTAATATTTAAAGGTTGTAAATGCTAGCTGAATGCAAAATGGGAAGGTTTTGGCACATGCAATCATGGAGAAGATATGAGCTTCACTGAGCATGTCCCCGGTGGCTGCAGCTGCTGCCCCCTCCAGCACGATTTCTAATCAGACTCAGAAGCTGCCTCGAAATGTCCTATGCTAGGCTCTCAGAGCAAGGATGGAACATGGCCACAGAGTCCTCTTGCCTCCAGGGAAGAGTTACAAAAGAGCCTGACATCACATCTGTGTAGCTACCGATCAAGCCTTGTGTATGAATAGGTCAGATGACTTGAGATGTCCATCTTCATGTCCCAAAGGTGAATCACAGCAGAAGTCATGCTCTCATGTGAACTCCAAAACTATAGGCAGGATGCCCAGGTGGAAAGAACCAGTGTGCAGAATAATGAATCTCATAGAAGCCCCTGGGATAGACCAGTTTAGAGACAGGTGTGAATGACCCTCGTGACCTTAAACTCCCTCTAGTCTTTTGTCTTCTTTCTTCCCCAGCCTAGTTTTTTCAAAAGAGAATTTGGTGCTCCCTGCATCTGCTACCAATGCTAGCCACTCCTTCCCTCCCTCCTGTCCCCTGGTACAGCAGCCACCTCCCCATCTTTCCATAGACTTTCCCTGCTGCTGACACCTGCTGCTGTCTTCTCCCAAGGCTCTGCTTCTTCCAGTCATGGTTGGAGTTTCTCGGTGTATTAGTTAGTTTTCTGATTGCTGCAACCAAATACCTGGTAAGAAATAGCTTAAAGGAAGAAGAGTCTGTTCTTGCTCACAATTGGACGGGATACAGCCCATCATAGCAGGGAAGACAAGGTGGCAGGAGCATGAGACAGCTGGACAATTGCATAATACACAATTAGGTAGCAGAGAGATACAAAGATTAACCAGAGACTCACCGTTCATCTGGGATCTTCTTTCTTCCGACTTCCTGGATGCTTCTACCCATTCCTGTGATTTCAATCACTGATGCTACCATAATGGCTCTCATGTCATTCCAGAACAGCATTCTCCTTGAAACTGCCAAGCTCGTGTTTAACTGTCTTCCAAAGGTCTCTACCTGAATGCCCCTCAGCTGTCTTGCCGCCAGCCTGTCCCAAACAGGCTGCTTCCCTTGTTTCTCCCCACCAAAGTCATTCGAATCATTTCTGCTCCAATGCGGGGTTCACTGTGCACAGCGAGTCGCTCAGATGAAATCCGATATCTAGATTGCTCACTTGCCTTCGTCTACACAAACCCTGGCAGCTGGATTCCCATCTAGAGTGTATCGCATCCATCCTGTCTCTCAACATACATGCAACGCCTCATAAAAGAGTTTGGCTTAGTCAGCTGGGTAGGGTTCACTCGCTACATTATGCTACAGCCACCTAGGCTTAGAAGAGTGGTTCTCAACGTGTGGGTCCTGACTCTTTGGAGGTCAAACAACCCTTTCACAGGGGTCACCTAAGACGATCGGCATATCAGATATTTATACTATGATTCATAACAGTAGCAAAATGAGTTATGAAGAAGCAATGAAAGTAATTTTATAGTTTGGAGGTCACCACAACACGAGGCACTGTATGAGAGGGTCAGGGCATTAGGAAGGTTGAGAACCACTAGCTTAGAACTTCCTGTTTACTCTTAGCTCCTTCCGTTCCATTGTTTGGTCCTATACATCAGTTCTTGCCTCAGTAGCATGCTGGAGATAATTCCATATCTTTCTACATCTCACTAATCTGCTCAACACTTAAATGAACCCATAGGACATTTGTCACTTTCTTGCTAAACTTTGTGACTTGGAACTAATTTTAGGCTTTGAGTCACAAAGTTTGTACAGTTTCCATGTATTGTTCACCTCAACTCCCATATGTTCACAGTTGACCCAACCATCACTCCAGTACTAAAACTGAAAGAATAACCTTAAAAAAGCTCTTTAGCCAAATTATAGGCCTCCTTTGGATTCACTGTTTTCTTGTTTTACATTGTTTTATAGGCTTATTTATTTTCCATTTTATGTATTTTTGCCTGTGTGTATGAATGCATGCCAGATGCATACCTGGTGCCTAGGGATGCCAGGAGAGGGCACTGCATCCTTCAAACTGAAGTTAGAATGGTTGTGAGCTACCATGTGGATTCTGGGAACCAAACCCAAGTCTACTGCAAGAGCAACAAGTGCTCTTAGCTGCTGAGCCACCTCTCCAGCCCCCAAGAATGCACTTCTTTCTAACATGATGCTCAGTTTCAGCATCCCAGCTTACATGCTACTTTAGCTGGCAGGTCTTTGCTTTTTGGGTCCTCAGTGGTTTCTCTGTCATTCCTTGTCTTTCCTGAGGTTGTGCGTCTGAAGAATACTGGTAGGCAGTTTTGTAGGATAATGATTACATTATTACTACTACGCAGTTTGGGGAGCCACTCCCTCATATGATCCATCCTTCCCAGTGCCTGCTAGGGAGCACTTGTAGTCCCCATGACTTGACACAGGGGCATGCATGCCAGTGACTTAGGGTGGTCTCTGTCAACTCTCCCCACTACAGCATTGCCACGTTTCCTCTTTGTGATTAATTTATTCAAGGAGAAATACTGTGAAACCATGGAGACATCTTCCTCGTTAACTCTCTGCTTTAATCAATGCAGTCATGAGCTGAGGATGGATCTCCTTTTCCTTCCTTCTTCTACATTTATTCACTGGAATTCTCTGGAATATCACTGTGATATTACTTCTGATTATCAGTTTATTCAGCTATTTCATTATGTCAATTTGGACAAAAGATCTTTGTACATTGGTTTCTGGGAACACTCTCCCATTGGCTCCTGGCATTTTCTGATATGCAGCTGAAGCTCTGTGTTGTTTTATTGATATGTCCTTGCATTGTGGCATCATGAGGTAGTCTAGGCTCGTATGGTATTTTCTGTACTCTGGTAACCAGTTTTTCAAAGAGCCTATATATATATATATACACATACATACATATACATACATATACATATTTATGTATGTATGTGTATATATATATGTGTGTGTGTGTGTATGTGTGTGTGTATGTATATACATATATATATGGCATTTATACATCAAGTTCTGGGCCTATCACTGGGCATTTTAACTTGTTCTGTGCAGCATAAATAATCAAATTTCCAATGGATAATATGAAGATAAGTCAGGCACCATTAGAAATTGAGCCTCCAATATCTGGGGCTTGAGTGCTTTTATACTAACTTGTTGGGCCTGGAGATCAGGAAGAGCCATATGGATGACATCATGGGACAAAGACTCAGAAAGAAAGTGAGCAAGGTGCCAAGGGCAGGGATGTCTTGACCAAGGGTCATGTGAGCTTGATGGTGATACTGACAGCCTGGAAAAGACAGGTGACCTGGGACGGAAATGACCTGGCTCACTGGTGTCTAGCTTGCTTGCAGAAAAACAGCCCTTCTCAGAGCCTCTAGGCATTTGGTGGATGGTCTCCCCACTCCTGACCTCACTGCCTTCCCACTGCTATGTCTGTTTTCTGGGCTTTTCTCTTTTGTGCTGGCAAGAGATTTTTGTATAGGTTTTTCTTAAAGCACAGAGACAAAGATCTGGTGGAAAAAAAGTTTATAGGTGTCTTAGACATTATAGACGCAACATGCCTTGGGGTATAACTCAGTGACAGAGTACTTGCCTACTATGTTCAAGGCTTTGGGGTCAATCAATCCCTGGTACAAGAAAGAAAAAAAAAAGGAGGAGGAGGAAAGAGAGAAACCACAAAACCAAAAAGCAGAAACAAAATATAAATAGCCAAGTAAGTAATATAAAAGGAAAATACTAACTAGATTCTATCAGAGAAGCCAGGTATGATGGTGCAAACTTTTAATCTCAGCACTCGGGAGGCAGAAGTGGGCACATCCCTAAAGATTCAAGGCCAGCCTGGTCAACATAGAAAGTTCTTGGATAGTCAGGGCTACACAGGAAGATCCTGTCTCAAAAAAACAAAAAAACAAAAAACAAAAAAAAAAAAAAAAAAACAGAGAGAGAGAGAGAGAGAGAGAGAGAGAGAGAGAGAGAGAGAAAGAGAGAGACTGAGACTGACTGAGACTTACTGACAGGCTGGGGGTGTGCCTCGGTTGGTAAAGTGCTTGCCTAGCATGAACAAAGCTCTGGGTTCCATCCTAGCACACACAGAGCATGGAGTCTCCTACCTGTAAATTCCAGCATTTGGGAGATAGAGGAGACAGGACTGTCAGGATTTTAAGGTAATCCTCAATTACATATGAGTTTGAGGCCAGTCTGGACTACATATTAGACTAGCAGTTCTCAACGTTTCTAATAATGCTACCCTTTAATACAGTTCTTCATGCTGTGGTGACCTCCCAACCAGAAAATTATTCTCCTTGGTACTTAATTGTAATTTTGCTACTGTTATGAATCATAATGTAAATGTCTGATATACACAATATCTGATATGTGACCCCCACAGGTTGAGAATTGTTGCATTAGACCCTGAATCCCAAAATAATAAATAAAAGGTATACTAATAAAACTGTTGTGATTATAACCTGGGCCCTGAGAGCAACCAAATGGCAATTTGGCCTAAAATTACCCTTTCCGGGACATTGAGGCAAGAGCATTTATTCTGAGGTTCCTTTCTCCATTGCACAAAATAAAAGGTTTCAGCTGGTTCTCTAGTCTGTGATGGGAGAAGAAAGAGCCTTGGGCTGGAAGTGGGAACAGGAAACATCGGGTGAATAGCAGGGCACGGGAACTCTGAGAAAGACATCTCAAAGGAAACAGAAGGTATAACATCTGCACTGTGGCAGCTCTTGCTGACACAGGCTATCTCTGTGCTGCTTGGGACTCTACAGGGGAGACAGCAGATGGTGGTCCACTGGCCTGCCTCTTTATGAAACTCACCCCATCCTTTTATGGGAATAGCATTAACCCATGAATACCTCAGAGCAAGAGTGTCCTAACCCCAGACAGAGGAGGAAATGCCTTCCTGATCTGTGACACTATTCCTAAGGAGATGTGAACAAGTGTTTACTCACCCCAGATAGGGAACCAACAAGAGACCAAATTTCAGAGACCACCAAAGTCTCACAAGTTCAGATGTCACCTGGGTGAAACAGTGAGTTTTGTTGGGGTTACTCACAGGACCAGAAGTAACTCAAAGACAGCTGCATCCCCAAAGCCCACCTCAGCATGAAATCTGGGAGCCTGGAGCACACTGAACAGGCTGTAGGCAGCTCAACAGGTTGGAGAGTGTCTGGGTAGCTCAGTTGGCCTCTGCTTCTTAGAGGCAGCTTACATTGTCAGCAAGTCTTCTAGGCAACGGCTTGTCTGAGAGTGATCTATGGAAGGAGGGGTCTAGTGAATCTGATCCGTTCCAGTGACTTCCTGAAGTTATTTTGAGTCGTTTCATTTATGACCTTAAAGAGCATCCCTGCAGGGTGGGATGTTTCACCTCCCCTTAGGACATCCTGTTGACAGGCTTCTCTCCAAAATGAAAGATTTTAACCTGAAAGAACACTGCTACACCACACTCCTTGGCCATGCTCAGTAGTCACCCATTCTTGGGATTCCTCTCTTCTGAAGTGACTAAAGGAGGCTACATCCTTAGTTCCCCCAGAGGTTGCTCTTACCCTGTGTCACCTATAAGGCAACACTGGGACATGTTTCCCAGCATCACAGTTGTATACTGAAGTCCATGGTCGCTTGGTTATATTTTCACACACACACACACACACACATGACACAACCACACCTAGCCAGTAGGCAGCATGAGAGAAGGAGACACACAATTCCAGGAAAGTCTGAGAACTGGTGATGCTCCTCAGGTCATCCAATCATAGCCCCTGTTTTTCTTTATCTGGTCTCTTAACTCAGGATGACTGTGGAGGTCTTTTCACTGTGTCTTATTTGACCATGGTGTACACATGCATGTACATATCCATATACAAACACACATAATTAAATGCATATGTGCATATATGTAATAAAAATGTTTTTCAAAGGAGAAAAGAATAGTAGGGGAGGAAGAATGGGAAAAGCAGTACAAATAGAAAGTCAACTAACATAGTTCAGATGACCCCTAGTTCAGTGCAGGTGACCACTAGTGAGGGTGAGCCCTAGTACAGGTGACATCTAGTGCAAGTGACTCCTGGTGCAAGTGAATCCTAGTAAGGATGAACTTTAGTGTGGGTGACCCTAGTGGGGACAACCCCTCGTGCTAGCAGCCCCTAGTTTGGGTGAACCCAGGCGTATTACAAGCATAGTCCATAGAAATTGACTTTATCCATTTTTTTTTAATTTAATGGATGTGTCCCATATGTTTGGAAACAAAAGGGGTTTTGAATAGTTGGGTAGCTGGAGACTCTACTATTGGAAAGGGGGTTTTAGCATTCGTAATTCTCTGAGGGTATAATATGTGTTGCAACTCTATGAGTTCTCAGCCTTCCTAACACTGCGACCCCTTAATAGTTTCTCTTATTGTGGTGACCCCCATAAAATTATTTTGTTGCTACTTCATAACTGTAATTTTGCTACCGATATTAATCATAATCTGATATGCCAGCCCTTGAGACCCACTGAGTTAAAGCATCCGGATCATCTCATTGTCCTGGGAGCTGACTGCATTCTGCCCGTGTTCACACTTCCTGAATTTGTTGCATGCCAGCCCATTGTTCTGTAAAGCCGATCTCTGCAAGAGCATCTTTGTATTCCAACTCTATACACAAGGAAATCATCACAGCACAATACACCTGAGAACATTCTAAGCCACTTCTTATCTATTTGAAGATCATATTAGCACTCCCTAAAAATTAACCAATTATGGGCAATTTGCAGAAGCATGGAACTGTGTGAGAAATGGCTTCCCAGGAAAATAATACTTCAGCCATAGATTGGTAAAGACCCGGCTACCATTACTCTACGAGTAGAAGAAAATTAGAAGTCTAGGGGGAAAAGCATCTTTAATTCCTTGGCACCGTGGAGGGAAATTACTATGTAACTGTAGAAATAATTCGATGGGAGGTGGCTCAGTTGGTTAAGTACTTGCCGCACAAACATACGAACCTGAGTTCGGATCCCAACACCCATATTAAAAGCTGGCTATATCAGCATCTGTATGTCATCAGGCCTGGAGAGTGGAGACAGGAGGATTCTCTGGGGCTCACTGGCAGTCTAGGCAAATCAGTGAGCTCTAAGGAAGAGAGCCTGTTTCAAAAAGTATAATGGAGGGCAATTGAGGAAGACACCTCAGGCCTCCACAGACACACACACAGACACACAGACATGCACACAGACACACACACACTCATATACACACACATACACATATGCAATACACACACACACACCCCCCATAGGAGGAAGGAAGGAAGGGAAGAAGGAAGAAAGGAAGGGAAGAAGGAAGGAAGGAAAGTGGATCTAAATTGAGGTAAAGCAATGAAAGAACTAATGGGAAGAGATTTGGAAAGACAACCAGACACAAGAATAAATCGTGTGAGGTGAGCTCTTATTCTCACCAGCAACCGTCGTTAGTTATACACATGGAATGTTTTTTGCAAACAGAGAAAACAGCGAGCGATGGACCCGGGCTGGATACCTACAGAGGATGGTCAAATGTGCAGTAAGCTCTATACAGTACATATGAGTTTTTTCCAAAAGAATGACTTGAGCCTAGGAAGAAATCTGGGCTATAAATCTGTGCAGAAAAGGGGGGTGGAAATATGCACGTGTGCGTATGCTATAATCTCATTCTTAAATTTTATTTAGAGTTTTAAAAAAATTTTTTTTAAATGCATGAGCACACACATTCCTGCTGCTGTATGTATTTGGAGGTCAGAGGATAACATGTAGAGTCTGTCCTCTCCTTCTCCCTTCATGTGAGTTCCAGGGATCCCACTCAGGTAATCAGGCCTGCACTGTCAGAGGCCAGATGCCGTACCCACTGAGCCACCTTGCCAGCCCCCAGGTATATATTTCTTATTGTCCACCTATTATTTTAACAAGGACAAAGCCAAGTGTGATAGCACCTGCCTTTAAACCCAGCACTTGGGAGGAAGAGTCTGGCCAATGTGTGTGATCTCAAGGCCAGCCTGATCTACATAGTGAGTTCTAGGTTGTTGACCAGAGCTACACAGTGAAAAAGAAAAAGGAAGGAAAAGCGACTCAGAAGTGGAAAGTGTTCACCTTAGTGGTAGCCAGCAGAAGGCTGTGAGTATGAAAATCCAAAGACTGGGTTGGCGAGCACCTGGCTCTCAGCCCCTCCCCCTCCCTCCCTGCGGGTTCTCTGCTGAGAGTCACCAGAGATCAAGCCCAGCAGCTTTGTCCTCCAGGTCAGGCTCCAGCTTCAACTATATCACCATAGCGTTTTGTGCAGTCCTTCCCAGGGCATGCAGCTTCAGTGTGTGAAAAAAAAAGCTTGCTTCTAAAGACAGTTCCAGTGCCGCCAAGAAACAATGGGGGATGGAGGGCCGGGCCACAAATTGTCCCTCTCTTTAAAAGGAAAGGATCCAAAACAAGAATTGAGCTTAAAGGTGGACTGACAGATTAGTAAAAAAAAAAAAAAAAAAAAAAAAAAGATTTAGTAAAAGTGCTTGCACCAAGTCTGATGACCTGAGTTTGATCCTTGGTTTGATCAAAGTGGTTGAAGGGGAGAGCAGACTTCCACAACTTATTCTCTGAGCTCTACATAAACTAACTCCTCCACCCCCTTCCTCTCTCTTTCCTTTCCCCCCACCCCCCGCTCTCCCTCCCTCTCTCTGTCCCTCTCTGTCTCTCTCTGTCTCTCTCTCTCTCTCTCTCTCTCTCTCCCTCCCTCCCTCTCTCTCACGCACACGCGTGCGCATGCGCGCGCGC
>CM052703.1:84032957-84076465 GCA_028551405.1 Uromys caudimaculatus | reverse complement strand
TCTTCAGAAGCTGCACATACTCTCCAGTGGACAGTCTCACACCAAAGGGCATATAACTTGTGTAAGCTATAATTACCAAAAATAAATAAGCAATTGTCAGAGCACTGATGGAAAGTTGAAATATTTATATGGCAGCTCTTAAAAATGCAGAGAAAAGCTATTTTAAACACATTCTGAGCCAGGGGTTTTCTTAGTCCTGAATGAGCAGGGGAGCATGGAGTCAGATGAATCTAGAAGCAGGCACTGTAATTCCCATCAAAGAGGCTACCATTGTTTTGTCTTTGTGATAGATTAAAATATGAATCTAGATTAGTAACGTGATCAAGCTGTCTCCTGTGTGGGGACACCCAAGATACATCGGTATTAAAGCACACCTCCATGCGAGCGCCGTCTAGAGAGAGAAGTCTCCGAACACCACTACCGGGTGCTTTCTTCTTACTTCAAACTTGTAGCTGATATTTTCTGCAGGTGCTCCTGTGGGCTTATCAAAGCATGGAAGTAATGGTCCCATGAGGGTTCTTCTGTCTTCCACCTGGGTGGTAGTATTTATAGGAGGTCATTTCTTTTAAGACACGTTCTGATTTTTAGGGATGTGAAAATGTTTTTTTAAAAAGCTGTGTTGCCTTGGAACCGATAAAATGTAACTGTCTGTGGTGAGAATGGGGCTTGGGAGGAAAAGGAAAGAGATGCTTCTATCCGACTGATGAGATTGGGGTGACATCCATACAAGAGCAGACAGAATGCCTATGAGAAGGGTATAGCTGGCTCTGACAGAAGGCTGGCCAGTTGGGACACAGTAGTGTCCTTAGAAAAGAAGAGGGGAAATCCAGAATGAAGGAGGAACTTTCAAAGGTGGCCAGCTAACTTCCCCACTTCTGTGGTCCTGGGGTCTACAGGAGTCAAAAGGCTTCCATAGGACACATGCTCAATTAGACAAGGAGCAGCTTTCCTCTTCTAGAAGGTCCTAAACACAGTTGGTCCTTCGTATCCAAAGGTTTCACATCTGCAGATTCAGCTGACACAACCTCAAGTCACCTGGGGAGAGTCTCAATGAGAGATTGTCTACACCCTCTACTGGGTGGACATGAGGGCATGCCTGTGGAGAATTGTCTTAATGAAGCTAATTGGTGTGGGAAAGCCCAGTGTGGGCAGCACCAATCCCTAGGTAGGTAGTGCTGAACTTTATGAGAGGAGAAATGGAGCTGAGCAGAAGCAAGCAGAAGTGAGTATGCATCCATTCATCTCTCTGTGTGATGCCGTATGACTAAGTCCTGCAGGCTCCTGCCACTGTGACTTCCCCACAGTGATGGATCTAGCCTGGAACTCTGAGCCCACATACATTTTCTCTACTGAGTTTCTTTTTGTTGAGGTATTTTATCACAGCAACAAAAATGGAATTAGAGTTTCTTAACAAAAATCATATCCATACTGAAAATATCCATTCTTTTTTTGTCATGATTCTATAAGCAATATAAAATGACAGTATATAACGGCCTTTATATTGTATGAGGCATTTGAATAACACAGAGATGATTAAAGCATATAAAAGAATTGCATAGGATCGAAAACAATCTGCCATTTTTGACCAGACACTGGAACATCCTCAGATTCGATTATGTGGCATGGGGTCCCAGAACAATTCTAGGCTTGACTGTAGAGATTTGGTGATTTCATGTTGTCATAGGTGAACTATGAAAGATTAAGCATGAGTTAGGTTTTCTGTGACCCAAGATAACGGCTGCTCTTTTCCCTTCCAGAGAAACTGGAGAGTGAGAAGCTCAACGTGGCAGAGGTTACCCAGTCAGAGATTGCCCAGAAGCAAAAGCTACAGACCGTGCTGGAGAAGATCAATGAGACCCTAAAGCTTCCTCCCAGGGGCATCAAGTGGAACGTAGACTGTGAGTTGAGAAAGGAGGACTATAAATGACACCAGCCCCTAATGTGTCCCCACCATTCCTAAACCGTAACCTGGGATGCAGAGCAGTTTCTCTTTGAGAAATACCTTTCATGGGAAAGAGAGCCTATCTTGCAAACCCTTGGGGGTGGAAATAATAAAATGTCCAGGTCTGTGTCCCTTTATCTGGAAGGTTTTCTGTGGTGCTAGGTCAGCGTGGTAAGGAAATGATCTATTCCTAGAGCCACTTCTGAGACCCTGCTGAGAGCAGGGCTGTCTCCAGCATGTAGGAACTTGGGGAAGATGAGGGCCACAGGTTCACATAGCTGAGAGGCCAAGAGTACAGCTTCAGTTCTGCCCACACCCTGTCCTCAGAAGAAGCAAAGATACCTTGGAGGACCCAAGCACTAGGAAAGGGTTTGTTTTAATGTTTTATTTACTGGAGAGATAGAGAGATAGACAGAAAGACATACTGATAGTCTGACAGACTGACCGACACAGAGTGGGGAAGGGAGATGTTCATACCATGGTACAAATCTGGAGGTCAGGATGCAACTTTATAGTCAGTTCTCTCGTTTTGCCTTTACGGAGATTCATTTGACTGACTGCTTCTACTCAGCTTGAATTCTCCACTTGTATAGTTCAGGACCCCTGCCTAGGGAATGGTGACCCCCATACTGGGTGGAGTCTTGCAGCTACAAGGTCACTTACAGTGAAGGTAGATCTTTTCCTTTCGTAGGTTTGAAAACATAATTTTTAACTCTCCTAAGTGGGGGAATCCATTTTAAGTCTTATAAATGGGATGGGTAACCTCTGCCACAATTATATTACAGCAGTTAACTTACAGACACAATCCACCACAGATACCCACAGGCCAATCCTGTGCAACCAATCTTTTATTGAGAGTCTCGTCCCAGGTGATTCTGATTCTAGGTTGTGTCAAGTTGACAGTCATTCACCACGCTTTACAACAAGCACCTTTACATACTGAACCATCTTGCCACCCCTAGAACAGAATTTTTTAAGTTCCACCTTTCACTGGTAGTATGGCTCAAAGATTTCAGAAAAATATAGACCATTATTCTTTTTTATATGCATAGGTGTTTTGCCTGTTGCAGAGCCCACAAAGGCTAATAGGAGGTGTCAGAGCCCCTGGGACTGGAGCTCACAAACACTTGTGAGCTGCTGTGTGGGTAATAGGAATCAAACCTCAGTCCTCTGGAAGAGCAGATAGTGCTCTGAACCTCTGGGCCATCTCCCCAACCCCGAGAACATTCATTCTTTTGCTGCCTCAAGAGTGTGCCTCGGCATCTAATATAAACTTGAACTCAGATTCAACAATAAGTCAATAGATCACATGATACTAGCAATGACAACCAATCCCTAGTCAGGGAGTTTTCTGATTTTTCTCTTTGTAAAGAAACAAATGCAGATTTATTTATTTATTTATTTATTTATTTATTTATTTATTTATTTATTTTTTACAGTGCAAATAAAATGGTTAGGCAGTGTTTGGATCTAAGTGTTAGGATCCCCCTCCCCCCACCACAGTGACCTCATAACTGCCAGGAGCTGTCTCCTGTCCTCATTTTTGACATCTGCCATTGGAGCCAAATCACCCAGTACCTCCTTCAGCATAATTATACCATTGCTGGCATAGAACATCGTGATAAGCTAGGAACAGGGCATTCTTTGCTAAGCCAGAGTCACCTGAGGGTTGAGGACAGAACCTGGCTTTAGGCCCCAGAGGCTGCCCTGCTAAGGAGCCCTATTTCCCTGTGCCCCTGCGAAATTAAACCGTGCTCAGGAAAGGACACATGAGGCTGGGCATATGACTTATTGGGTAAAGTGCCTCACAAGCCTTGGATTTGAGACCCAGCACCCATATTTTTTTAAAAAAATTAAAAGCTCAGAGTAGTGCCACTTACCTGTAATTTCAGTGCTGATGAGGTAGAGACAGGAGAGCTCTGGAGTTTTCTGGCCAACACTGGCTAAGTGAGTCACTGAACTCCAGATTCAGTGAGAGATGCTGTCTCAAAAAACAAGGTGGATGGAGCCTTGAGGAAGACTCTTGACCACCTGATATTGACCTCTGACATCACACATATACACCCCCCCCCCCCACACACACACACACACACACGTGCGCAAACGCTTTGCAGGCTGGTTGCTAATATCAAATGGATTTATTTGAATATCTTTGCTGTCTTTCTGTTTACTTCTTGTGAATTACTCTCCCTGGCTGGATCTCCAGAATGGAGATCGATTAGTGGGTCAGAAGGGATAATTATTCTCTTGGCTGCTCCCTGTGATGCCTCAGGGCATCGAGAAGAGCTGGCGCTTGTTTACAAGAAGAAGCAGTGTGTTCTAGAAGGAACAGAGCAGGCACAACTCACAGGGAGAAGTTCTCTCCTTTCTCTCTAATCTGGCCTGGCTGTGCGTTTGGGGACACGGTGTTGCCTTTATGCTCAGGACAAGGGTGGCAGGGACAGGCTGCTGAGTTACCAAGGTCTTTGATCTAGGACTTTAGGGATTTCTTTCTTTCCTGTTCACAAACAGTATTTGTTGTTGTTGTTGTTGTTATTGAAAATTTAGAAAATGTCAGTGTATAAAAACACATTTAGATATTAATGTCCATTTTAATCCTTGCAGCACCCACTCACCCAGCTCAGGTAGTCCTTTCCACTACCCTCGTCTCCCAGATGGGGAAATCAAGGCACAGAGGAGGTATGACACTATGGACGTCATTATACCAGGGTCAGGGAGTCTAGTGTCTTCGCTATCACTTCCCGAGAACAAGGAAGGATGATTGGTACACTTGATGTCCCCTGAAGGAGCACTGCTGCCCTGCTTACAGAGTGATGAACAGTGGAGCCAGAAATCTGTTTCAGAGAGCCAGCTGCAGAGCCAGGCTGTATACTGAGCCTGTGTATGAGGCCTCCATAGCTGCCTACCTAGAGATGGGCCCTGAAAATTTGGAGTGTTACTGCAAGGTGTGTGTGTCTGTCCGTCTGTATGTGTCTGTGTGTGTGATAAAGAGTGTCTAGAACATGCTTTTTGTTTACTCACATATGAATACACATGTATGCATGTATAGATAGTAATCTCCCTGTATCCAAAGGGGATGTCTTTCAACATGCCAGAGGATGCCTGCTCCATGGGGCTGCAGACATTGCTCGGGCACAGACAACACAAATGGAATCGCTTTTCCATCTTTTTAAGTTAGCACACAAAGTCCAGAGTCCCGCTGTGCCCTTTCATACCTGTGTGTCACTCACTTGCTCTAACTCCTCCTCTCCTACTGCTCTCTCCCACCTTCCTGGCGCTCTCTGGCTCAGCTCACTGAGTGAGTTCCTCACTGTAGATAGTATCTCGTTCTGTTTTCATGTCACATGTGTCCCTCTTTTCTCCCCTATCCTTTAAGATCTCACCCTCGTCCTTCTCTTCTTCCCCACCTCACATGAATACATGCGCGGGCGCACACACACACACACACACACACACACACACACACACACAAAGAAAAAAAGCCATAGCTTATTTTACCTGTTGCTCTCCAGTTGTATCCATTTGCCTGCAACTGTCCTAACTTCATTTCCCTCTAGAGCTGAATTAAATTGTACCATACACTGTGTCTATTCTTCTGTTGATGGACATCAAGGCCAGTTCCCATTTCCTGGCTGTTGTGAGTCGCGCAGCTGTAAACGTGGATAAGCAAGTATCACCATGGCATGTTGACATAGAGCCTTTGGGATACACCCAGGAGTGACCTAGCTGCCACTCATATTTTTAATTTTTTGAGGAACCATCATGCTGATTTCTATAGTGGCCCCACCACTGTCCACTCCCACCAGTGTGAATGAGGCTTCCTCATTCCCCATAGCCTCACTGGGATTTGTTGTTTGCTCTCCTGGTGGTACTCATTCTAACTGGATAGAATCTCATGGTGCTTTTAGTTTGCATTGCCCTGATGGTTAAGGAAGTTGAACATCATATATATCTTGAAAAATGTCTATTCAGCACATTTACCTATTCCTTGATTGGATGATTTAGCAGGTAGAGTGACAGTCGTCTATGCAGTACATTTACCCATCCATTGATTGGATGATTTAGAGGGTAGATCGATGTTTATTTTTTTAAGGTTCTTTACAGATGCTACATCTTAAGGCATAGGAGCTAGCAAGGTTTTCTCTCATTCTGTAGCCCTTTTCCTCATGCTTATAGATTATTTCTTCTGCTCTGCAGGCATTTTTTAATTTCCCACAGTCCCGTTTTTCAGTTCATGGAGTCATTTCCTGAGCCACTGGGTTCTTTGTGGGAAGTCTTCATCTGTGCCTGCATAGACGTCTTGGGTTTTCTTCTAGTGGCTTCAACTTTTCAGGTCCCACGTTAAGATCTTCGATGGTTTTGAATTGATTGTTACTCAAGGTGAGAGGTACAGATCTAATTTCATTCTTTACCAGGGATTGATTATTTGGCTTTCCCGGCACCATTTGTTAGAGAGGCAATTTTTTTTTTCTCCAGTGTATGCTTTTTACATCCCTGTTGAAAACCAGGTGACTGTAGCCATGTGGCTTTATTTCCAGTGTTCTACACTCTCCTATTGGACTACAGGTTCATTTTGTGTTCCTGCTATTGATGCCTTTCTTAACCTAACAACACATTATCACACACAATGACTGCCACGCCTGTCCTAAGGTATAACAACAAAATTAGCATGAAGGACTGAAGAGATGGCTCGGCAGTTAAGAGAAGCTCTTTTGGAGGACTGAGTTCAGTTCCCAGCACCCAAATGACAGCTCATAGCCATCTGTAACCCCAGCAACAGGAAATCTGATACCCTCCTGTGGTCTCTGTAAACACCAGGCACACACATTGTGCACAGATAGACATGCAAACAGGCAAAACATCCACACTCATGGAGTAAATAAATAAATCTAATTTTTAAACTACTATGAATATTATTTTTCATAATTAAATAAAATAGTCATTCTTATTATAAATATTGGCGTCTCAGTACCCAGATTTTTCTCTATTATTGAATTCTCTCCCTTTAACTTAAAGGCAGCCCTTCATGCCTTCACTTCAGCATGTCTGCTTTGCCAGCCTCACTGTTCTCATGCCCCGAAGCCATCATTAAATACAATACACAGTACGTTAAATACAGTCACAGTACTGCTGAGGCAGCTGACACTGTAGATGGCCACCAGGTGCCTAGCGGCGGAGTTGAATCCATGGTATGGAGACGCTGGACAAGGAATAGTTCATGTCTTGACCAAAACAGAATGACTCAGCTCAAGGTTTCATCACAGAACCCAAGTCAGTTTTATATTCCTTTCCAAGTGCTGATCACAAGTACATGCTTGCACACACACGTGTGTGTATACACCTGCATGTATGTGCATGTATGTGCATGGTTCATGGCCTTGTCTTGTTTCTGTGGAGTTTCCCTTTAATTAATTCATGTTAATACTTAGCTGACATTGTTTTGACGGTGATTTTCTGTGTGTGCACTGGTTCTGTTGTGTGGCTATGTCATAGTTTCGAAAGGCTGTGATTGATGCATATGCTCAGTCTAGACTCAGGATTAGAAGGAGAAACTCAGGCACAGCTGGAATAAAAGAAAAGAAATGGGTGGGCAGTAGTTAAGACTTGAAGCCATTCATTGTCCTGTCTTCTTTTCATGGTCTCTGCTATTTGGCTTTTAGACCAGAGGGTTTCTCTGCTTAGGAGGGAGAGTAGGGACAGGGGCAAAATTAAAAAGTAACCTCAGGAGCCAGTGAAATGGCTCAACAGGTAAAAAGGTGTTTGGCATCAAACTTGACAACCTGAGTTCAATCCCCAGAACACACCACATGATGGAAGGTGATATTCAACCCACAAAAGCTATCCCTTGATCTTCACGTATATGCCATGGATAGGGTATGCCCCCTATACAATTAATCAAGAAAAAAATTAAAATGAGTTTTGAAAAATAAAAAGCTTCAGGAGCCTAAGATAGTAGGTCACAAGTTCAAGGCCAGGTTGGGCTACGTAGAATGTTCTGGGCCCACCAGAACTACATGGTAAGAACCAAGTGGTTTTGTTGTCTCTTAACAACAACAGCAGGCTTGGAGACCCCAGATCTGTGCCATGCTCCTCCTGGGTGTGGGTGTTTCCCAGGGTTTTGCTTTTGATGCTGATGTGTGACACAGAGGCTAGCATCCTTGTCCACATTCTCTGTGTGTCTAAATGGAATTACCTCTTTTGAAAAAGATCCCTTGGAGGACAGAGTGTTTGTTGAAAGGGTCTGACATCTGTCTGATACCTTTGATGTCACTTACCAAGGTTGACACCTTGGTATACTGGAACACCAGGCAATAAGGACTTGGCTGACCTGAACAGGGCCTTAAGTGTGCTTACAGCCCCCAGGATCCAACCTGGAGATGATATAACAATCCTGACTGGAAGAACAAACCCTGGTTTAGCTCTGTCTTTGTGACAGTACCATGTTAGTGGCCTAGTCCCAACTGGGAGCCATTTTGTAGGCTGTCACTGAAGGTTAGAATCAGTGCACAGTGCTTTCCAGATCTGAATCTCTGGAAAGCCAGACACATTGCTTAGTGTCATGTTGAGCCACCACTGGCTATGAGGAGACACTGCCTGTGGGGCAGCCGTGATGAGGGATGGTGTAAATGATGTCAAGGGACAGTCTGAATCATTTCCTATCATGGTGGCTTTTCAAAACTTTTAAAGCAGACTTTTTGACCCAGGGAAGACAAATGACACCCTGACAACCCTATGTGGGTGGCATACACACGTGATACACTGGATTTTCCCTTAAATGTCCCTGTAATGAAGAGCCATGAAGCTAGTAGGACCGCGGAGGCAGGCAAAGAGCCTGAAGGGTCTGTCCTGTCTATGAGACAGGAAGGGAGCGAGTTGGCATGCGCTGATTGCCTCTGCGCCAGGGACTTTCTCATAAGTTATAATAGAAAATACCAGTCATTCCTGGCCACCTGCAGTGTCCCAAGGGTTCTGTGCTTGTTAATAATGGAAGTCTTTACAGTGTATATGCCCACCTGGGAACTGTCATCAGAGATAGTAAAAGCTCGGTGGTCAGAGTAGCCCCTGCCCAAGGCCATAACCAGTAAACAGGTAACAAAATCACGTTCAAGTTCTAGTCTGCCTGATTATGTGAGCCTCGTGAGTCAGTGTGTAGCCTATCTACTGAGAAAGCTACAACCAGAAGAGCCTAGCCTTCAGCAACATAAATGATTTAGTATGGGCACAGAGTGTGGCAACTGTGGAAGACGCTTGGGTTTGCTTGGGAACACAGACTATATCCACCTTATAAGGCATGAGCAGCCAAACTCTTGGGGTGGTTCTCATGGTTCTTCTAGAGAAGTTGACTCTGGACAGAGGAAGAGACCCAGGGCTTCTGACTTGTTATCCCTTGATTAAAGAAAGGTTTGTGAACAGCCTTCGACACTGGATGTGTTAACAATCCAGTGTTCTAGTCCCTGTCAGGTGGGGAGGGAGTGGGTGCAAATGAGAACAGGGACCTGGGTAGAGAAAGCTTTCTGAGCTGCAGACTCCGTCATTGCTCCTGGGGAGCCTCAAGTGGAGTAGAGATGCTGTGTTGGAAATCTGCCAATCATAGCATCCAAGAAGGAACCTATGGAGCATGGCTGTAAGTTGAAAGGGTTGGGGTTAGGGGGTACAGGTGGTGATTGAGGAATTCTCTGATGCTCAGGGTACAACAAGGAGACACTGAGGAGGGTGCTGCTGTAATCTCAATAGATACCTACCCTGCCTAGAATCTGGAGACTCTCATTTTCTGATCTTGCATTTCAGCTGTCCATGCCAAGAACCTGGTAGCCATCCTCCACCTGCTGGTTGCTCTGTCTCAGTATTTCCGGGCACCAATCCGACTCCCAGACCATGTTTCCATCCAAGTGGTTGTGGTCCAGGTAAGATGCATGCTACCCTATACGTGTGCCCTATATGTGTGCATCCTTAAGTCACAGAGGCTGAGCTCAACAAGAGCCAAAGCATGTTGAGTCAATGCTTACAATGACAGCTGGGTGAGGGCTAAGTGGACTTGGTGGCGCTACGTGCCGGGAGGCATCCAGCACCTGCTGCCTTATGCTCAGTAAGCGTGACTAGAATGAAAGGGTGCGTGTGTGAAGTGTAGTGTGTGAGTGTGTGTCTGGGCTTTACATGGATCTGCTGGAAGAGTATAGTGTATATGTCCATGGGGTTCGGAGAGTTCAGCCCAAAGAAAGGCATTTGTATGTGGCAGGCACATTCTCGGCAAGCTTTGGAAAATCATGGTTTTGGTCAAGTATCATACAAGCATTGTGTGTGACAGAATTCATATTTTAGAGTGTGCGTGTGTGTGTGTGTGTGTAGTGTATGTTCAATTGTGTACGTGCATATGAGGTAGTATGTGCTCAGCCATGTGTGTGTGCCTGTGAAGAGTGTGTTCAGGCATGTGTGTGTTTGAGTATGTATCAGTGAGTGGGAATAGATGTGTGTGTTTAAGGAAATATGTGCATGTGAAAGGGAGTGTGTGTGTTCAAGCATGTGTGGGGGGGAGTATGTGTGTAAGTAAGTTCATACAGAGGGAGGGAGGGTTGTGTGTTCAAGGATGTGTATGTGTGTGTGCATGCTTGCTCCCCTTGCTGCTGCTTCTCAGTCCCCAAGCAAAGCCAACGAGGACCTCAAGTCCAGACTGTTGGGTGGGGTTTTCATTCACATATGGTCACATAATTTCCACAAGGAGAGTACGATCTCTCTCCCCATGGCTAGCTTACTCTGCTCCTGACCCAGTTAAACACTCAAATGCAATTTTATTTTCCACCTTCATGCCCATTTAAACAAAAGGCATCGTTGTGCTTGCTTGTCTCTGGTGTCTTTTGTTCTTTCCATATAAATATGCATCGAAAGGGTGTGCTCTGGGTGCACACCAGCCCCCTAGGCATCCAGGGCCCTGCACCAGACAACAGGAGGCAGCTCTGCCATCAGTAGGTAAGAGAAAGCTTTTGGGCTGTGCCAGAGCAGGTCAGGCCTGTTTACAGAACAAAAGAGCTTTGAGCTGAGCTTTTGGGTCAGATGGTAACTGGAGGGGAACATTTGACAATTGTGCTCCTAAGCAACGGGTCACTCCTGCCCTAATGAGAAAGTCTTTCTTCCACACCGACTGGCACTCAACTCTGCAAAGCATCATAAAGCTATAATAGGAACAGGGCGCGTTGGTGCTGCCTTCAAGGAGACAAGATGACACAGACAGGGCAGAGGACTGTCCTCGACAGGGCTGCGTGGTTCAGACCCTTGAGTGGGGCTGATAGACAGGTACTCAGAATCCTTGCCATTGAGCTCTGCCTTTGTGCCCAGCATTTGTGGCCAGCCCAGAGCACCCTGGAACAAGTGTCTTCTTAAGGAGCCTACACCAGCTCTGCTTTGTTATCCTTACCAGCCAATAACACACAAGTTCATCTTGTGTTCGAAACGCTGCCACAGGGAAGAGAGGGATGGATGATGGATAGTGGCACACAGGGGATTTTGAGGTCAGTTAAACTGCTCTGGGATACACAGCCCAAAGCCATAAAAGGCGCAACATCAGGAGCAGACCCCAATAGTAACTGTAGCCCCTCGGGGGGTGACTGATGGCTCAGTGCAGTCAGCTCAGCTGTGAAGAGTGCATCCCTCTGCTGCAGGGGGCAGACAGTAGATGAGACAGTATTGGGGGCTAGGGGTGGAAAACAAGGGAGATTCCCAGCCCTTCTTCTCAGTTTTGCTCTGAACCTAAAGCATTCTTACAAAGGTTAAAACGACAAACAAAAATCACCTAAGCTCTACAGGTAATGCAGAGTACTTTGGTGACCAACTAGCACAGGCATTGGGAGTCCTGCGTGATTTCACAGTGCAACAGGCCATCATTCAGTTCAGGCATGGCTCCTCCACCGTTAGTGGAGATGTCCTGGGTAAGCCAGCCTTTCCCATCTTCTACGACTACTTTCCTTCTGTGACTTACATGCCTTCCAGTGCTTTGTCTGTCGAATTATTGAATATTTAGTCGTCTTTCTGACCAGGTAAGATAAACTTACCTGTTGCTTTACTAGAGACAAAAGGACAAAAAGAGGAGGAAAAAAAAAAAAAAAAAGATCTGAGCAGCAGAGTTGGTGGGAGACTGCTATTTTGAAACAGTGGTCCCTGCAAGCTTACATCTCAGACCTTATTTTGAGCTCAATTATTGGCCATCAGGAGCAGTTTAGGGTTTAATTCCTGCTGCAGGGACTTTTGTTAGGGTGAGGGCATGGGAAAAGGGTTATACAAAGTGCTGTGTAGGTGGTGTGTGTGTGTGTGTGTGTGTGTGTGTGTGTGTGTGTGTGTGTGTGTGTGTGTTAGGGGTTACAGGGTGATTAGCTTTATCAAAAGAATGGGCTCAGAAGCAGGATCTAGAACTGACAGGAAATATCTGGTATAAAGTGTACAACCTAGGAGGCCAAGGCAGGAGGATTGCTGTGAGTTTGAGGCTAGTCTAGACTATCTAATAAATTCCAGGTCAGCCTGGGCTACATAGCAAGGCCCTGTTTTAAAATGAAAACAAACCTAGAGAAAGTGAGGCCCTAAGCTGAGGAGCGATCTCCCCAGGCAAAAGTAGAGGTAGGTGCTCTGAGGGCTGTCAGTGAGGGCTCAATAACACCCTTTTCCTTCCCATCTAGAGAAAAGCATTTTATGGTGTATGGGCTGAAAAGTCAGAGTTTCTGTCTGACCGACCTCCCAAGACAAGCCCCATGTGAAAACTGGACATGTTTCAAAACTGAATTGTGAACAAATCTTGATTTCCCCCGACCCATCCCTTTTCACGTCCATTTCCTGTCACTTCCTCTGCCACCTTGATCGCCCCTTCCTCCTGTATTCCAGAGACTCTTATCCAGTATGCCTTTCCTTCTGCAAAAGGGTTCCCCAGAACAATAGTGTCTGTGGCTGTTGTCTCCAGGAGGCATGGCTCAATTGGTCCTCCTGAACTGAGGTTCCTCCTTTATTTGATGGGGAGGGGTTGGACTGAGGCAAGGTTTCACTATACAGTCCAGGCTGAACCCAAACACTCAGTCCTCCTTCCTTAGCCTCCACTGTGCTGGGATTAAATGTGTACCACCATACCCTGGCTCAGAGGCCCCTTCTTAACAATCATTTGGGCTTTGGGACAGTGGTTTTGCTCTGACAGTCTTTATATGACACCCAGGCTGTCCTGCAAGGGTCTGCTGCTGGCTGCAGAGGGACCTGGTAGTGAGCCTCCCTCCTGGCATCCATCAGAAGGTCCTAGGGAACACATGTGCTCCTTCATTGGCTCCATGTTCAACTCTCCAGCTACCACCACCCCTAGGAGGAGCTGCCCAGGAATTAATGGCAGCCACCTCCCCCTAGAATGACCTCTCCCCCATGTCCAGCCTTCCCCAGAGTTTCCTCTCCTTGAGAAGTATCTCTGACTATCTAGCTGGAAGTCCACATAGTATTGAAGGCCAACCCAGACTACATGAGCCCCTGTCTTTGAAAAGAACAGAGGAAGAAGAGGAAGAGTAGGAAAAGAAGGACGAGGAAGAGGAAGAGGAGGAGGAGGAGGAGGAGGAGGAGGAGGAGGAGGAGGAGGAGGAGGGAACAGTGAGAAGGAGAAGGAAGAAAGAAATTGGCTGGACAAGGCTCAAAGTGGTTGCTTTTCTCAGAGTGAGTAAGGTACGCTGTTCACTTACAGTCCCCATGCCAGTACCAAGTGGAGCCTGCTGGGTGGAGCCTGCTGGAACTAGAGGGACCTGAGAATGTCACCCTTTGACTCAGCGCAACTGTGCCAGTGATGGGCTCCATAGATTACTATTGCTCTCAACCTTGCTTCTAGAAACTTCTTTCTGCCATGGGCAACATTCAGTGCAGAGAGATTCATAACTGGTCAGAGTGCTGAGAATCGGTGGCTGTTGAGTGCTCAGCCCTAAATGAGATGTCTATACTAATCCCCGCAAGGCTCATAGAATGCCATCCAAGAGCAGGCAAAAAGAGTCAAAGGGCCAGAAGATGAGTGTTCGTGCTGTGAAGTGCTGGCTTCTGGATGTGATGTGTCCCCTGCATTCATGACTCTCATGACAGCTGTGTCTGCCTGCATAAAATCAAGCCAGTCAGCATTTCAGCTTGACTGAGACATGGGGCCTCATAAGGCTCATTCCTTCACTAAGGAGCTCCTGACCAGTGATGGCTGCTAAGAAGGGGAGTCATTTTTCTTTGAGGGTCCTATGACCTCTGGTAGGTTACCCATGTTCCCATGGATGGCCTCACATGCATGTGCACGCAGTGGACTCAGTGGGATATATGTAGACATGAAGGTTGGGGTGGCAAGTATTGAGAGGGTCTAAGGGGGATGGGAAAGAGTAGATAGGATCATGGTACATTGTATACATGTGTAGAATTATCAAAGAATAAATTAAAAATACTCAGAAAATTAAAAGAGCTCCATGGTTGGTGGGTAAAAAGCAAACCAAAATAAAAGTCCTCTATGCCTCCGGATGCCCCAAGCTGCCTTGCACACCTCTGTCCCGATGCATAGCTCTGCTGCACATAGCGACCTCCTTGTGGGGCCCCAGCTGGAGGCAGACACACCTAGCCTTCATTTTCATTCGGTTTGCTGTGCCTCACTCCCTGAGGCAGCAAACAGCTGACTTCCGACAAATCTTCAGTAAAGAAAGACAGGCTTCACCATCCAGGTATCAGCCTACTTGTTTGGACTAAACACCAATTGCACTCCGCCATGATGGTGCGTGCAGCCAGGCACCCCCAGATCACTGCATCTCCCCTTCTTGAACCTTGTCACCTCTCTCTTATGAAACACCAGTAGCCGTCTCCATGTCAGGAATGCCAACCAATGCTTCTGGACTGCTAAAGCCTGTTTTGTTCTCCTCTCTTCTCCATTTTAGAAACGAGAAGGGATCCTCCAGTCTCGGCAGATCCAAGAGGAAATAACTGGTAACACAGAGTATGTCAACACCATGGTTGCCAGCGGGTCCGCAATGGAACACAGATGTGTCGCTGAAATTCACCCATTGGCTGATATTTAGTTTTCATTTATTGGGATTGCAGGAGGGATTAAGCTGCAGCTGATGATTGTAGCTTAGCCTTTTCCGTGCATTCAAAACATGCCTCTTGCTGCTTAAGGTACAGCCTTGGGTGGGGAAACAGGGATAGAAGAATTAGCCATGATTGAAAAATTCTAATTTTGTGGCACTCCAGGAAAAGAGTACCCCCTCCCCCCTCCCCGCCAAAAGCTAACCAGCATAAAATCATCGTGTGCTAGACATGAGGCCAATCTGAATTGTTGATCTTCAAAACGATGGCTTTCTTTCCCTTCCTTCTTAAATCTAATTTATTTGGTCACGTGCCATGACCCAGAAAGCCCTTTCTACTTTACAGATGTCTTTTGAGTTTTGGTTGTTTGGTTATCCTATTTGTTTTTAGAATTTTAAAGATGAGGAAATAGAACAAGGGTTGCCATGAGGGTGGGAAGAGGGCTCCATTGACAAAGTGTTTGCCACACAAACATGCCTGAGGACCTGAGTTCAGATCCCCAGCATCCCTGTTAAAGGCTGTGTGCACCTGTTATCCCACCACTGGGGAGGCAGAGATAGGAGGTTCCTGGGACTCACGGGCCAACCAGCCCAGCCAAATCAGCAAGCTCCTGGTACAATGAGAGACCCTGTCTCAAAACTAAGGTGGAATACACTGGATGTTGGCCTCTGGTCTCCATTCATGCACTCTCCAACCAAGAGAGACATGAGTCAGATCTGTGGCTATAGTGACCATAGTGATTTGAAAAAGGCTTGGGAGTGGGTAGAGATAGAGAATGGCCCTTCCCACTATGCCTGTTCTATGACTTGTGGAAACCCCATCATGAAGCCGCCCCATCTCTCCCAGGTCCCATCCTAGTCACCAATAGTCACATGGCCGGCAGGATGCCAGATGCCTTAGGCATGACTTAGAAGGTTAAGAGGCAAAGCCATCTCAGGTCCAGCTTCACTGTCCTATCTGGATCTCCCATCCCATGAGGGATGCTTTGTACCCACTGTCTCATCTTCTGGAAAAGAGAACAGACCAGACAGGGAAGTGTCCTGGGAGAAACTGCTGGACTTGGGGCGTGGAGACAGTTAAGAGTCTAAAAGAGTCTTTTCAGCTGTGCAGTAGGGTTTTATGGTCCCCATTTCTCTGCCACAAAAACATAGGTGAAGCCTTTGTAATGACAGCCTGGTATAGTTTGTGCAGGTCTTTCCTGTATTCGGGTGCAGCAGGGGAGTCCCCCACCCCAGGGCAATGAAGGAAACCTAAGGCTACTCCATCTAGCTGGCTTCTACAGCTTCACCATTCTGTATAGGAAAACCACACACAAATGGTCATTTAGTGGGTGTTAGATGTGCCAGTGAATTAAGCCCATCCTAAAATTCGTAAGAGCCAGAAATGTACTAAGAATCAGGCCAGCAAGTTGGCTCAGCAGGCAAAGCTGCTTGCTCCCAAGCCCGAGTTCAATTCCCCAGGATCCACATGGTAGAAGGAAAAAAACCAATTCCCACAAGTTGTCCTCTGACTTACACATGCACACACAAACAGAGAGAGACATGCACATACAAACTGCAATATTTATTTTAAGATTTAGGACATTCACAGTGCACTAGAAATTATAATAAAATCTTTCTAGATGTCAAATGCTCTGAGCACCTATTATTTTTATTTTAGAAATTAAAAGATCCAGAGACCAGAGAGGTTCAAGAGCTTGCCTGAAGTCACACAGCATCTAAAATGGGTGTGTCTTGTGACCTGTCTCTGGTGCTTATGCTCTTAGGACATGACTGTTTCTTTGCTGATGAGTGAGGTTCCAGTTTCTGTCCTGAGACACTGTCCTGGAGCAGTGACAAGTATCGTTTGGGGGCATCACACGATGGCCAGGAGCAAGACAAAGCTGACCTGCAGGCAGTTAGCCACAGAACCTGGACACTTCCCGCAGGCTGCTCAGATCTCCTGGCAAGGCGTCTTAAGCCTCTGCTCCAGTGTTCTCTCTGACCTACAGAGAAGAACGAGCAGTTAAGCATTACTGTAGTAGATCTTGCACTAACCCCAGTAATCTTCCTGAACATGGCATAAGAGTCTCTGAGGAGTAATTGAAGACAGCATGGGGCCAAGTGCCAGGGAAGGTAGCTTCTTGAACTTGACCAAGGCCAGGTTGGCAGCAACTAGGGAAGGTGAGGCCCTCACAGGAAAGGGTGTCATCCCAAGGCCAGTGATGTGTTCTCTATGTTGTTTGTTTTTGGGGACAAGGTCTCAAGTAGCCCAGGCTGACCCCAAACTCAAACCTACCATATAAGTGAAGTCTTTCTCCTTTTCTTCCAGGGCCCTTTCCGGAAGGCATGGTGAGTGTCGTGAGCTTGTCTGGCTTCCGTAGCCTCGGTGACGCTGTTGTCTAATGTGTGTCTGTCCCAGCTGGGGACACACTGGCCAGGTGGGGAGGGGCAGCCTAGTGACATGAAGAACACTCACTCATAAGCACAGATCTGCCTCAGTAGGGCAGACTTACCCTGTACCTGGCATGGAAGTTTAGGAAGAGATGTTTGAACACACTTGGGAGACAGTCCCCTGCCTGCTCCCTCTTAGGCCCCATCAAGGATCCCATCTCCGAGAACTTCAGGCTGTTTTATAGTCTTCAAGGGTCAATGATCTCTCTCTCTCTCTCTCTCTCTCTCTCTCTCTCTCTCTCTCTCTCTCTCTGTGTGTGTGTGTGTGTGTGTGTATGTGTGTGTATCTTGTGCATACATAGGCACATGCGCGTGCACACACACACACACACACACACACACCCCTTCCTAGCAGTCTTAGCTTTGCCCATAGTGCCCAAATGGAAAAGGCTGACTTTGGGTCACAGCCCCTCCCCAAGCTAGCTTGCTTCCGGAAACATTTCCAACCCTTGCCTTCATGCCCTAGTCACCTCTGGTTCTAGGTAGGAATCTGGCACCACATCAAGAAAATTCCCTGCCAGGAGTATGACTTGGCTATGTTCTGTCAGCCTCACACTGACTTACCTCATGCAATATTTTTATTCTACTAAAAACTGCATCGGGAGAACAATGTGGAAATCTATAGAACACATGTCATTCATACCTACAATGCACCTGAGGAAAGCTTATCTTTCAGATGTTTTGTAGAAAGGGAAACTAAGGCCCGGAGGGGTTGACAGACTTGGAACTCCCAGAGAGAAACTCTTGTTCTATCCTGGAAGTCACTGGACTCTTGTCCCCTCACCTCTGCCCTTACCAGGATAATAGTTTTGAAAATTAGCCAAACGGTTTAGTACTTGGATGAATAATGACCAGAGATGTCAGAAATTCTTTAGAACTATGCCTGCATTGGGATGTGGCGGGATGGAAGTGAGGAGAAAGGACCATGGCCAGGTCAGCCGGCTTAGAAAAATGTCACCTGATAGACACACAGACAAGGGCCCTGGTAAGAATCAGCCAGAGATTCCCCATGGTAGCCAACTGCATGCTTTACTGCACAGCGTGTGTTTCCGTTTCAGAACGAGATGCCTTTGACACATTGTTTGACCACGCACCAGACAAGCTCAATGTGGTGAAGAAGGTAGGCCTGTGATGTGCAGGGCAGAAGGGATAGGACCCCACAGCATGTGAGGAAATCCCAGCTTGCATGCGGGGTGTCCTAGACCTCTTTTCCCTCTCTTCGACCCTGGTTAGTCATCCAGGACCCATCTTCTCCCAGCAGGATGCCTACCCTATCTTCCTGCTCACACTGACTCTAGCTTTCTCTGCTCCTCACCACAAACCCCTTCCTCTCCCTGGGCATAGGAGGCGGTACCAAAGCAGGGATCAACAAGAGGGACCCAGAGGGTCATTTTGTCTCTTGCTCTCTTAATTCCCCTTCTGCCTCCCACTGACCCCAAGCCAGATACTCCGCCTGTCATCCTGTCTCTGAGGGCTCCCCTGTCCCTTTTAGCCAAAACCCTGCATATCGTGTGGGCTGCCTCTAACCAAGAGCCGGTGCCTCTCCCTGTGACCCCAGGATGCTTTCACAAGTGGAGATCTCTACCTTGGTACCTTTGCATTTCTCTTTCAGACCCTCATCACATTCGTGAACAAGCATCTGAATAAACTGAACTTGGAGGTCACAGAACTGGAGACGCAGGTGGGTGACAGCTCCAGGGAACCAAAGCTTTCCAGGCAGAGGGATGGGATGTGAGACGTATTCTTCTCCGAGAGATGAACCGGATGGGAGTTTTACCCCCAGCGGATTTTAGGAAGAATCTGTCTACTCTACATGTGACACAAAACACACGACCAAACTCACTCTCTGCACCCCTGAATGGCTCCCTCTGAACAAGCAGTCTTCGGTCACCACTGTGCACTGATTAAATGCAGGCCGTTTTAGCACTGGTACCGTATAGTTGTCTGTTTAGAGGAGGATTGTGAAGTGAGATTGGCTGGTTTGGAGCAACTAAAATGGGTTCGTGTCATGATTAGAGGACCATCACCACCCTCCTGCCGCCTGTCCTGTGTTTAGTTGTCTGTCCCTTCCTCTCAGCTCCTCTCTAACACCCATCTGTTCTTGGAAGGACATCAGTGGGGTTTGGTTGCTGCCTCATTCTTTGATAATTTTACAAAGGTATATGATATATTAAGATCATATCTACCCCTACTCCCTCATTCCAGCTCTTCCCAGACACCTCACCCTTCTCCCAACTTTATGTCCTCTTCTTTTTTATATATATAAAATATCCTACCAAGTCCAGTTAGAGCTGTCCATGTGCACATGTGTGTAGGACCATCCACTGGACCAGAGGCAACCAACCAAAGAGCCACACCTCGGAAGAAATGTGACTGTTCTCCCTCCAGCAGCCAGCAGCTGTCGGTAGCTCCTCAGCTAGTGTTAGAGCATCGTAAGCCCCACCTCCCTTCAGGCTGGCATTGGTGATTCTGAAAAGTACCAAGCAAATGATCTGTAGGCCATCCAGACTGTTCATTGTCCATGCAACACTCCTTAGGACACACTGTTACTGGCATTTGTCTTATTAGCCCCACTATAGTGGTAAAAGAGACTACCCAGGTAGTATCTACTGGACTCTAGCTAGAATCTGCTACCGTCATTTGTACCTTAGTACTTAATAGCTAAGCTGTAGTGTGTACATCCTACCTCCCCGATCCTCTCATTCTGAGCGAACTACAGCTGCCTGACTTGCACCCAAGTGTGAGCACCTCCTGTCATCTCTAGAGCTCTCTTCTGATATGTCGGAACTCTGGGGCAATCTGGAGCATTGCTAGAACGGCAGCTAGAATGATCTCTGGAACTTCCCTGTGACTCAGAGCCAGAGCTACTCTGTGAGAGGATGCTGCTTGGCAGTCAGGCATCTGTCCACAGGTTCAACCTCATTCCCACCTAGTCTGCAGACCCAGCATGGGGAGCCACCATCGGTCTCTCCCTTTGAGCAGAGTTATCTAGCCCTTCTGGCTCATGGATTGGTTGTATTCCACCTTAGCCTACTCCAGCCCAGCCAGACCAGGCTTGCTGCTTGTCTCACTACAGAGGGCTCTGATCTCCATAGAGATTCTGAGCCTTCTCCAGGACCCACCCAGGTGGAATGGGATGCCAGGCACAGGCCGTACCTGTCTAAGGTGACCCAGGAGAGTATGGTAGACTACCCTAATTCCAGCTGGGCTTGAGGCCACTATATCTTCTGTGTCCTTCTAGGAAGTTTAATGAAGATGCTCCAGACACAGACACTAGTAGCTAGTTCACTTCATTCTCTTAGTAGGACGGCAGCAGGAAGTGTGACTTGCAAACTCTAGCATCTGTGATCGACAGACGTGTGGTGGCCCAGCATCCTCTGAGGGGTGCTAGGATATCAGATAAGCATCTGACTGAGACATCTATGCTCACCTTTGGACACTGACTGAGTCCTTCCAAAATCCGTTCAACCCAGGCCATCACTGCCCTGATTTCCCAGGAGACGCAGCTTGCCTCCCTCGAACAAAGCACTCTGCTCTTAGCCTAAGAGTCTGGTCCTTTGGCTCAGTTTCCCAAGCCCAGTCCAGACCTCAAGGCCCTTTCTGTGGTCCTTAAGAGAGTTCTGTTCAGTCAGCAAGAATCCCAGTCGCTTTGTTGTTTTCCAGATAGCAAAGGCGGTAGTGCTTAGTAAGTGCCACCTACATACCAGACAGGTCCTCAAGTGCCTTATATATGTTATCTATAGTACTCATGCTATGGAACAGCCATGACACCCCTGTACCTCCACTTTACAGGTGAGAAAAATAAGAGACACTGCAGGTCCCACAGCTAGAAAGTAGGGTTAGAATCAGAACCTGCATTTCTAGCAGCCACACTGGGCTGCCTCTGGAATCCTGAGGAAGGGACACAGAAGCCAGGCCTGGGTGATGCCACCATGTTTTCCATTCCAACAGCATAAGTAATTCGAAGGCCCTCACGTCACTCTCCTTGCCCATCATCTGTCATTCCTTGTGACAACTTCATGCAGTTGTGTCCCTTCCAGTAGGCAGGGTGGCCTTCCCCCTGCACCTCACTTTTCTCACCTATAAAGTAGGGTATATTGGTTTGATGTCTATTCCACAAGATTAGCTGAAGAGTAAGCTAGGTAACACACGGGGCAGCTTCCACATTGCCTCCCCCGTGGAGCCCCCCCTTTAGCCACTTGCCATCACTCTCTCACCATTAGCCTGCCCTCTGAGGTGGCCTTGGGTGGATTGATGTCAGACTGATGAAGGAAGCTCATGCTGACACCTGGCTCTCCATGCAGTTTGCAGATGGGGTCTACCTGGTGCTGCTCATGGGGCTCCTGGAGGGCTACTTTGTACCCCTGCACAGCTTCTTCCTGACCCCAGACAGCTTTGAACAGAAGGTAAGGGGGAGAGGCCTTGGGGAATTCAGAGCCCATGTCTAGCCCACCTGTACTGGGCCTGTCTGGGAAGAGATGGCTGCGGCCTCCTAGCCCGGCCTTTGCTGGTTGGAGATGGAGCCTCTCTCATAACAGCTGGGCCTGGCATGAGCCGCCTGCAGACTCTGGGCATCCTGAACACTGTTCTCCCTGCCTCCCTGGCCCTGTGCCCCTGCAGATACACAGCCAGCCTTGTCTCTGTCAGAGGTGACAGGGAAGGTTGTTCCTGGGCCAGTTAGCACTGAGGCCCATGATCAGGCTAGATCTTTTTTTTGCAATGTGTCTGTGTGTCTGTATCTATGTGCGTGTGTGTTTAGGTGCTATGGAGGCCAAAAAAGGGGCATTGAATCCTTGGAGCTGGCAGTTGTGAGCCACATGGGTGCTAAGAACAAAACTCAGGCCTGTAACTGATGAGCCATCTTTCCAGCCCCTGATTCTTTTCTATTTGGGGGAGGGGGTTCATTTGATATAGAGGTCATACTGTAGTCCAGACTGGAACTTACAGCACTCGTGCCTTCGCCTCATAAATACTGTAATTACAGGAGGGGAGGAGGGAGGGAGGGAGGGAGAGGAGGAGGAGGAGGAGGAGGAAAAGGAGGAGGAGGAGGAGGAGGAGGAGGAGGAGGAGGAGGAGGGAGGGAGGGAGAGGAGGAGGAGGAGGGGAGAGAGAGAGAGAGAGAGAGAGAGAGAGAGAGAGAGAGAGAGAGGCTATAAATTGAGCTGAGCTAATATCTCCAGCCCTTTTAAGAACTGTGATTTTGTTTTGTTTTGGGCTAGCCTGACTCTGCAGCCCCTCTGGGACTGTTGTTATCCTGTTTGACTAGACAGAAGGCATTTGGTCAGAGGTGGAGGTCCCTTGAACATGCCTTGCATCTGACCCAGGCAGATGAATGCGCTGCTATCCCTGAGTTTGGAATCCTGACAACTGATGCAGGGATGGAGTGGGATAGAAAGAGCCCCTATGGTAGTGGCTAAGATCATCATGGCCGCTCTCAGCACAGCCAGCACATTTCTCTAGCCAGAAATAGGCTCAGCCTCAGGTCCATAGCTATGGGGTAAGGTCCCTAAGCTCTCCAGGGACAGATCCTAGGCTCCTGGGGTCCAGAAAGTATGCAATGACATATCCAGTGTATCTGTCTTACCAGGTCCTGAATGTCTCCTTTGCCTTTGAACTCATGCAAGATGGAGGGTTGGAAAAGCCTAAACCTCGGCCAGAAGGTACTTTGCCCTTCCCTGGGTTTGTGAAAGTGGAGGGGAACGTCCGTTTATGGGGTCTGGTTGACAACTATAGTAATCTCTCAATATATATGGACAGTTTGTTCTAAAACCCTCCAAGAACACTCAAGTCCCTTATGTAAGATGATCTGGTATGTGCATAGAATCCAGGCACACTCTCCCACACAGCCACCTGTGCACCGGTCCTTATATCTATTGCCATGAGAGTATTATGGAAATAGTTGATATTGGCTTTGTTGAGGAAAATCTGACCTGTTCGGTACAGATGGAAGCTCTCTGTCTCTCTCTGTATCTCTGTCTCTGTCTCTGTGTCTGACTCTCTCTCCCTCCCTCTCCCTCCTCTCACCCTCCCCCTCTTTCCCTATCTGTTTCTCTCTCTCTCTCTTTCTCTATCTGTCTCTGTCTGTCTCACTGTCTCTGAGTGTGTGTGTGTGTGTGTGTGTGTGTGTGTGTGTGTGTGTGTGCATGTGTGTGCTCATGTGCGTGCGTGTGTACATGAATGCACACACAGGCCAGAGCAAAACAATGCATGTCTTCCTCTATCACTTTCCACCTTGCTCCTTTGAAGCACAGTCTCTCCTTGAGCCTGGGACCTTTGGGCTCCTTTCGGTTTGTTTTCCACAGCGAGGCTGGCAACCAGCAAGCCCCAGCAATCCTCCCACAGTGTGCAAGAGCACTCAGATTGCTGGGGATGTGGATATGAACTCAGGACCTCCTGGCTGTGCAACAAACACTGAGCTATCTCTCTAGCCCTGAAAACTTTTAAAAAATATTTTCTACACGGTGTTGTCTGAATCCCTGCATGTGGAGCCCAGGGATACAGAAGGCTGACTATGTGAGATCGGGGGAAAGCAAAACAGAAGGGAATGCTCAGGCATGCCTAGAGTGCTTATGCTTGGCTGCATGTGTGCATCTGAGGGTGCAAGGCATGTCACCGTTAGTCATTATCCTAGCACACACCCTTGGTGCCACTTGCTGCAGTTTTCCATGTAATCAGTCCTAGCAAGTAGACACTGGGCTGCAGACAATGGCTGTCAAGTTGGAGCTCCGAGAAGACCATCCACAGAGCTTTGTGCTCGCATCTTCCCCGTCACTAAAAGTCATGGGAGCAAGCGAAGGTTGTGGCTCTTACACCATTTGCTGAGTTGCCCCCAACCCACGACCTGCCTTCCAGATCCTGCACCTACATCTAGCTAGCCTGGGACCCTTCGCGTCATCATACACAGTAAAGAAGAGATCACCCCTGCCCTTAACACTCCCGCCACCAACCGAGGAAGGAGAGCATCATTAGCTGCCTAAATAGATGAGAGTCACGAGAGCTGTCGAGGCAGGGTATAGTGGCGGCTGCGTGGCTGCAGGAGAGGTCCCTTTCTGTCTGGTTACATAAGAAACAATGTGATTGACCCAAGGACAGTCAGAATATAAGAGAAGGTCTGGCAAGAGCTGTGATAGACATCAAGATGAAGGAATGAGCCACAGGCCCAGCCAGGGACAGGGACCTTAGTTTGTGACTCCTACAGGCCCAGCTACTATCAGCTGTGATTGATAAAGCTCAATGATTTATTCCTTTCATTCCTGCCTTGTCCCATGTCCATGGTTACCTCTAAGGGAGGACTTCTAGAGTGACAGTGCTCCCCAGGAGCACTCTCCCTGGCAAGGCTAGATTGTCCATTCTGATGCTCCTATGGATGCAGCAGCCCCAGCACCTGCCTTGGAGTGCACTGGCTTCATTTTCTTATACTCTGGGTCATGAGCCTAGCCTTTAATGGCTGCGCCGTCTCTCCAGCCCCAGCTTCACTTTCTGTAGTTGACTCCGTAAGCTGCTTCGTGGAAATTTCCAGCCTGCAGGCTGGAAGGGCTTGTCCTGATATGTTGGTGTTTGGGCCTTTGTTTCCCTCTGGACAGGGAGAACCTTCCCAGTGTCGATCTATAGGACTGTTTTGGTATATAGATGAGGTTTCAAATGTGATTACGGACTCACTTAATCTGAAACTTCTCAAGCGATGTCAGTGGAAAAACACATGTATCTTATTTGCTGTTGCCCTGGGCATCGTGCCCATGCAGAAAATTTCCAGTGAAGGAGGGTGTGCTGAAGTGGTGTTCTGTGAGGCTGGACTTTGTGAGCAGCAGATCCCAGCATTCCCTGGCTTCCATGCTTCTTCCTAGGAGAAGTTTCCTAGTCTACACTGAGATGTGGTTTTCTATTCTACACTGCCAGCATTACAAGTTTGTTGAAGATGACTCCAGATCAAAACACCTTGATAGAGGACTTTCTCATGGCAAGATGCCAAGGTCAGGAGTCCTCAGAGCTCTGCAGTCCCCCATAGTACATCTTAGCCAGGCTTCAGAGCTTCTCGGGGCTCTAACGCGCGTTAGCTGAGGGTGAGCGTCACTCACAGCCAATGGAGTGGATGAGATACCGGGTGTGCAACCAGCCTAAGGGCACAGGGCTGTAATCCTCAGAACAGGAGAGGCTGAGGTAGGAGGATTGCAGGCTCAAGGCCTGTCTGAGATTTGGAGAGTGATTCCAGGCCAGCCTGGGCTACATAGAAAGTTCAAGCCCAACCTGGGCAATTTAGTGAGAGCCTGCCTGCCTCAAATTAACATATAAAATGAAGCCTGGGGATATAGCTCAGTGGTAGATCACTTGTATGTGACCTGGGTTTAATATCCCAGACAGGTGAGAGAAGAAGGGAGGGGAGGGAAGGAAAATCAAGGAGGAGAAATGAGAAGGAAGAATATTGACATCAGGCTGTTGGTTTGTTATTGAGGGGTAGGTGTCTTCAAATGCACAAGCCTCGCTGTTCCCACCATTCAAGTGGACTCAGTGATGAATGTGGATGAGATCCCAGTATGCCAGGAAGGTTGAGACTCAGGAGAAGCCCAGTGCAGTCAGGATCAAAGTGTGGACCGCCAGCAGATGGGGAACAAATGCAAACCTCAGGGAGTCTGCAGGCCAGGACAGGCTGTGCAGTGAGCACCAGCTGGTGGCAGGGCAGTTCCCCTGGTCAGCTCAACATGGCTGGACCTGGTCTGTGGCCAGAAATGTGAAGGATGTCCCCAGTTACATACAGTGCACAGAGCTGACAGTAACAGCTTCCTCAAACTCAGGTCATCACAAAGGCATGGAGCCATAGAAAAACTGCAGGGGTAAGAGTGAATGGCCACAGCCATGTTGGAAAACTGTCTTCATTTGGGGTTGCTGGGTATTGCTAGCACCTTGCATGGCAAACAAAATATCACAAGCACAAGAGGCCCCACCCTATTCTTTATGCAATCCATACACATTACCTGGGCAAAAGAACCTGGCAGACATTGAACTGGTGATCTTGAGATGAGACAATCCTTCCAGACCATTCCAGGAGCCCCCACATCCTCACAGCCATCCTGACAAGCTGCAAGAATGTCAGAGTGACAGGGTGTGAGAAAGGCTTGCCTGACCATTGTGACTAGAAAGTGGGCTGTCAGCCAGAGCATGTGGGCAGACTCAGTGGCACAGAAAAGCGGAAACATTCTGCACTGAGCCATATAAGCCAAATCAGCACCTTGATTGCATCCCAAGAGACTGACTAGAGACTTTTGACACCTAAAACTGGGAGGTGACAAATCTGTGTTGTAGGTCACCAGATCTGAGATTACTTGTTATAACAGGAACAGGAAGTTAGCAGACCCCAAGGCCCATAGCTCCAATCACAGGTATGCATGGCCACAGGAGAGAACTCCAAGATGAACCATGGTAGAGTCCATTGTCCATTAGTACAACCACTATGGAAAACTGCAGGGGGTGGGGTTCAGAAAATTATAAATGGAGCCTCTGTGCGATGTAGTGAGAACTACTGGGATCACCCAAAGGAGACGTATTGAGTGTGTCAGAGACACACCTGCATGTACCTGTTCACTACCACTCAAGTCACAGCAGCCAGGAGATGGAAGCACCCTGAGTGTCTGTCAGTGGGTAAGCAGATAGGAACAGTGGAATACTATTCAGCCATAAAAAGGCTGAATTGTTGTTTGTGACAGCATGTGTAGGCTTGGAGGATGTGAACTTAAGTGAAATAAACCAGATGCAAAAGGCAAATATCACGCCATCTTTGTCATGTTCAGAATCCAAAGGAGGTGAACTCACAGAAATCAAATGCTTGGGGTGTAGGGGAGTAGGTCAGTGGGACAATTTTTTAATGTTCACAACACAAGAAAAAAAACCATTGATAAGCATACTAATTACATTGATTTTACCATTATGTAAAAAATTCACAAACAGAGATACCTCACAGAAGCCTGCAACTCTTGGATTTTTTTTTAATTTAAAATAAAATAAAGCTAGGTGGTGGTGGCACCTTTAATCCCAGCATTCAGGAGGCAGAGGCTGGCGGATCTCTATGAATTGGAGGTTAGCCTGCTCTACAGAGCTAGTTCATAAATAAATAAATAAATAAATAAATAAATAAATAAATAAATAAATAAATAAATAAAATTTAAAGGAATAGGATTGGCAAGATGACTGAGCAGACAAGGGTGCTTGCTGCCAGGCCGGACAACTGAGTTTCCCTGGAACCCATGTTGTAGATAGAGAGAACCAACTCCCTAAAGTTTTCTTCTGATTTCCAGTCCTACACACAGATGAATATTGTAGCAGCAGCAGCAGCAGCAGCAGCAGCAGCAGCAGAAGTAGTAGTAGTAATGTACCCATAATATCCCCAACATGGATGGTTCTTGAACACATGGAGTTCCTGGTTTCCAGGAGAAGGAAGAGGAGCTGAGGAACCCTTTCCCTGGGCCCACGGCTGTTTTCTCCTGGAGCTGTTTGGGCTCCAATCTGGTCCTCCTTAGCCCCAGCTTTGACTGTATGTTCCCAGAGACTTGGGACCTGGACCAACCTACACAGGCACACCGAGTATGAGTCCCTTATCTCACAGTTCTTTCACCTGGGGTTTTGAAGGACTCTGTTTACATAGCACTAGGAGTCTGTATATTCCCAGGCACCCACAGCTTTCCACCTGCTAAGATAGCTCAGTCTCTGCCAGTCTACCTGGGTCGGCCTGGATGGCCAGCAGTTGGCTTCCTTGGTGAGAACATAGGCTAAGCAGTCACCACTTTACCCCTACATATATCTGGTAGTAGTGACAGGGATGGAGAATCAACTCAGAATACCTAAGGAAGCAGGGCTTCTTCTCTGTGAATGGTGCCCCCTGCCATTGTGCAGTATGTGTAGGACAGCAACTATTTGTAATGGCTCTGTTAATGAGCAAAGGTGAGAGAACAGCAAGATTTTATTAAATATGTTCTTAATGTGTTCTAGGCATCTTCATAAATTTGTTGCCCAGTTTTACCAGTAAGAAAACAGGTTCAGAGAAGTTGACCACTGGGATCTCATGAGGCAGTAGAGATGGACATCAAACCTTAGTGGACATTAAGTTGAAATAAAATAGCCAGTGCAAATGTCCTTTCGGGTCGAACACTGGCTTTCCCTGTCAATTTCAGAACTCACCTGGCTTTAGCAGGCATAGACTGGGCTGAGTGGTTTAGAGCACTTGCTGCTCTTCCAGACGTCCTGGGTTTGGTTCCCAGCACCCACAGTAGGCCGAACAAGCATGTATAACTCAGCTCCAGAGGATCTAATGCCCTCTTCTGGCCTCTATGGGTATCTGCACACATGTGGTACACATACAGATATGCAGGTACACATACAAACACCGTTAAAGAAGAGGAGGAAGAGAAAAGATAGACTCCCAAAATCCTTTCCAGAGCTTACCACAGTGTGCAACCCACAGCCTCCTACTCCTGCCTGGCCACTGCACTGTGAGTACTTTGCCCAGCTCTTCATAGCCTGCATGAGTAGAGAGAACAGGAATCAGCCCAGATTCCATAAAACTGCACCAAGAAGAAGGTGATTCAGATGGGACTTGGAGCACACAAGCAGGGAACCATGGTGGAGCCCTGACACCAGCCAGGGCCTCAAACAAAGACTGAAATGGAACCCAAAAGGGAAGCAATGGACTCCCTGCCTCTCTAGATGTCCTAGTGGTTCATGCTTTATCAGTAAGGGATTTAAGTGTACATCTGGACTCAGCTGGGGTAGAGCAGGGTTGGTCTGCAACCGGAATACCAGACACGATGAGAGGATTCCAAGGCAATCTGCAGCTCAGGACTCAGTTTACAGCCATTTAGTGCTTGGAGTCCTGGCTTCAGTGCATGTGGCTATTAGGGGTGCAGCCACAGCCACGAAAGCCTCAAAACCAAGGGAACCCACATGCAACTCACCGGAGGCTCTGACTTCCCTTTCCGCCTGTCTCGGTGGAACTTTGGACCTGTGAACCAGCACATAGCCACAGTCCCACCGGCTTCCCAGTGGCTTTGTACAATCTCTCCCATCTTGGAGCCCATATCAGCCATTGTCTTAGGTTGCATGCCTCATATGACCTTCACACTCATGCTTTTAAATACTGTTTTATTTTTAAAATGACACTGGAAGGAACAGAGGTGTAGCCCCCAACTAGATCAGGACAGAAGGAATGCAACTTTCTTACATGCCCTGTGCCTTTCCTTCCAAAACACAATCCTCTCCCCGCCCGCCTTCCCTCTCTAAGGGCGCCTGCTATCCCAACTCCCTCACTAGCACCACCTGATACCCCACCTTTCATAGTCACTGTGTTTGGAAGAGTTTGCTGTTCCTTATTTTATGGCCTACATATGCATTCCTAGATAGCAGAATTCCTCTTTTTTTTTTTTTTTTCCTTCCTTTGTTTACTCTAGTTCTTCTAAGAATGGCTCACTGAGGACAGAGGAGAAGAAGGTGGAGGAGCCTACAGAGAGTAGAGGGGCAGCCAGAAAGGGAGCTGAGTGGGAAAGAAATGGATGAATGTGTGCAAGGAAGAGGGAAGTTAGTTCCTAGCCTCCTCTGCCCTGTGCAGGCCTGTGACCCCTAGGGGCCTCCCTTATTGAAGGGCCCTTCATCTTACTCCCAGAATAGCCTAAGTTTGTTCTTCCTTCTTCCTTCTTATCCTTCTCTTCTTCAATTCAAACTCAGAGATCCTCCTGCCTCTGCCTCCCAAGTGCTAGGATTAAAGGTGTGCACCACCACACTCAGCTCATGTTCCCTTCACAAACACAGCTATCACTGTGGTGAAGGTAGAGGTAGGGACAGATGAGATGGGACAGAGCCAAGGCCAACACTCCTCTCACTTGGAGCTGCTATGTCCATGGTGAAGTCACACTCTGGGGTGACTGCCTTATTTCTAGGGGACTGAAACCCTAATACCTGGCCCCTTCTTCCCTTATTGCTTGCCTGCTCTGAGTTCTCACTGCACACCTACCTGTCCTTCCATTCCCACCTGCCCCTGATGGCCATGAGTCACATCTGAGGACCATCCTGGGCAGATGAGGATGAGTGATGGATGGCAAGGGACCATCATTGCCAAATTTAGGGGCTGTGGCCCACGGAGGCCCTAAATGAGTTTTGTCTCTCCACAGACATTGTCAACTGTGACCTGAAGTCCACGCTGAGAGTGCTATACAACCTCTTTACCAAGTACCGGAATGTGGAGTGAAGACCTGGGCTGCCTCCTGCTGCGCAGCCACTCTCATGAAGGCCATCTGGACCAGCTTCCCAACTGCCTTACCCTGCTTGCTCCTGTCTCTTGTTCTACCCTCTCCCACAAGCCCAGCAACCACCTGGAGATAGTGGACATTAAAATCAGTAAAGAAGTGGCCACTAACCCAGTGGGCTAATAACATCTGTAGACTCTGGGGCCTGAACCTGCAGTGACTTGGAAAATTGTCTCCATCCAAAATCAGACCCTAGATGTGCTGTGGGGATCAGCACAGCCTAGAGACAGTCCCCCAGAGCATAGGAATAAAGATCAGAATTAGTCCCCACAATAAAAGGGAGTCTCTATGGTGCTCAAGTTCATTAGGCTTGTGTCTCATTAAAGGAGATCATTCCTCCCTGTTATAGATGAAGAAACTGAGGCCCAGAGATGTGGAGGTCTGCTATCCATTAGCATGTATTTTTCCTCTCTGGGTAACTTACTGGTTTATGACTGGTCAACTGCATTCCATTCTCTGTGTGTCCTAAAATGTGTGCATGCTTGTGCAGACCAGCCTTACCTGCATACACCTGTGTCCTCTAGCAGACAAGACACTGATCTCACCCTAAGGCAGGCCAGGTCAGAGCTGGGTGATTCACACTAAAATTGCCAAATTGAATTTAACTCAATTAATACTGTGTGTGGCAGGAGCCTCATCCCTCAAATCCTTTGTACAAATGAAAATTACCTTTAATTCCTTCGGATTGGTAATAAGCCCACACTCCGGTTGCAAGATGACATTTGGGAAGGGTTCTGTTTGGAATTAATAGAGTGCCCATTTCGCAGCCTTTTTGCTTGATTGCATGTAATGGATGTGCCCTATATTTTCCTGCAAAATAAGTACTCAATTCATTATCGTTAAGCAAATGTAGGGTATGCTTGCACATGGCAAAGAGCTGGGTGCAGACCCACTGGATCATCGCCTGAGAAGTAGGGCTTGTCAACAGGGACCCTTGAACTTTAAAAAAAAAAAAAAAAAGAACCTCCTTTTTGCCTTCTAATTGGTCATTTAGGCCATTCTGGCTAAGTCTGCCCACATGCAATTACTGGCTAATTCCAAGCGTGGAAAATGTCAGTCATTTAAACCAAAGCTCAGTATCTAGTCTCCTCACTCCAGTGACTCAAGGGCTGCTGGTCATGCGTCTCCTAATGCAAACCTGGCTTTGAAGGATAGAGTTCTGCTGTACCAGTCTGCCCCAAGGCCCTACAGAGAAAGCAAAGAGGCTGATGGGAAAAGGGAGAGTCAGAGCTAAGGGAACAAGAAATGGGGGTGGGGGAGCTGGCTACTAATTGCTTAACATGTAGGGGATGCCATCAGAGACAAAGCAGCAGGTACAGTACTTAACCCTTGTGCTCTTCAGTTGAGAAGCTAATGGGATATCTTGGGATAATGACCTGTACTACTGTTGTCTTCACAGAACCCATGATAGGGAGATGGCAGCTTGGGTTGCCTCCTCCAGAAGTATGTAACTACCTAGTCACTCCTTGTCTTAGTTATGTTTCTCAATGGAACAAAAGAACCTAATGAAAACAGTTTACAGGAAGGAGGGCTTATTTTGGCTCATGATATAAAGGCACACAGCCTATTGTGGAGGGTGGGTTATGGCGGGAAGAACTTATAGCCCGGACCTCTCACTTCACATGTCAGAACTAGGAGAGAACAGATCAGGAGTAGGGCTGAGCTGGCAAACCCCAAAGCCCTCCTCCCATGAGGCTCCACCTCCTAAAGGATTCATAATTTTTCAAAACAGTGTCACCAGCTGAGAACCAAGTGTTCAAAATGAGCCCGTGGGGGACACTTTCAACATGCAAACGGAAACATCTAGTAAAGCTTTCTCTAGTTTGAGGATTCACTAAGATGGCTTGCCAGACTCAGGCCTTGCAGTTGTCCACAGCATTCCCTGCCTGTTCTTGCTTCTCTTTGTACTGACCATCCAGGGCAGCTCAGAACCCAGCACCCTTAGATCCACTGTGCGTCTTCCCGACTGTTCTGTTCTAGGAATCGTTGTTCAACACAGTGAGCATCTAAGATGTGAAGGCAATGCACTGTCTTCTGTTGACCTATGTATAAGAACAGAATTCTTTTTGCATAATTAATGAAATATCATATTTTCCACTAGTATTCATGTTGGTCTCGTGCTCTTTTAAATTCCTGTTAGTAAATTGAGATTAATAGCTGTTTGGTCTCTGTGAGCAGCACTGAAGTAGAATGAAATAAGAGACCTTCGTCCACTTGAACTCTGCTGTCGGGTCCTGCCTTGCTGCGCCATGATACTCAAGCCATTAGTAGACGGTGCCCTTCCTAAGGGTCCCTCCCTCCATTGGGGTTTTGTATCCTCCACAGAAGGAAACCATAACAGACCTTGGTAACTTTCTCAACAGCATGTCAGTGTACCCAACAACTGAGTATTGGGACTACAGACTTTGTCTTAGCCCAGCATCCCAGAGCTTGAGTCTGGTTTTATAAAGCTGCCATCTCATGACGATGGGTGTTTCCCTTTAGATTCTAGGATCGGATATTTAAGACACGAGCATGGATTTGAAGAAGAAAGAGACCTTGCCATCATAAGTAATCAAACAGCCTTCATCTCCTAAAAAAGAAGAAACAGACAAAATCATTCTGGCTCACAGTTTGAGGGTACAGGGAATGGGGAAAGTGGAGAGGCATGGCCACAAGAGCGTGAGGCAGCTGGCCGTTGCGTTTGCAGGCAGGAAGCAGAGAGAGGTGAATGCTGGTGCTCAGCCTTCTGATTTTTTATTTAGTCTGGGACCCTAGCCTATGAAATGGTACCACCACAGTTAGGGTGAGTCTTCCCCCCCTCAATTAATCATCGTTATTTTTAATAGTTGATACATAAGTAACACAGAACTCAACAAGCAAAAAGGATGTCTGATTAAAAACCCTAAGTATCTGCCTCCCCTCTTTACCGTCAGTCTCCACTGTCCGGAGATGACTGTCTTAATCCATTTCTTCTGCATGATTCCAGAAATACTCTGTGCTAATAAAGCCTGAATGAACATACAGAATCTTTGCTGTGTTTTCTTCCAATGTAGATAACCAGTTATATATAGTCTCCTATGGGTCATTTTTGTTGTGCTAAATCTTAGAAATCATCTTCCATGAGACATTAAATGAACAGCATTAAATCTTCTAAACTGTTTCATGTAGATGATTTGCACATTTTTAAAAATGAGAATCTGAGGGCTTTGTTCATCAGACATGCAGTTCTGGTCTGCTGGAGGTAGGAAGGAAACTCCAGCCCATAGGACAAAGGCAGCATCCCAGCACAGGTGCCAGAGACATCATCAGAGGCATCTCACACCTGGAACAGAATTTTTCTAGATCTTCCTTTGGAATATAATGGTAAATTGTGTGTAATTTTTTCTTGTGGCTGATGATCTGAGGTCTAGCCCCAGGATCTTATACATGCTAAACATCCTCTGTCTCAGTCACACCACATGCACACACTCATGTACACACGCGCACACAACCCAATTGTTTATAATTTGATTAAGGTTTCATTTTTGCACGCAATTAAGTCAGCTAATTGGCAATTGAGTAAGAAAGCCTTTAAAAGATTACTGCGTCCCCTGCAATATTGTGAAGTCCAGCTGCCTGCCAGGCTATAAGAAAAGACACATCTCCGGTGTGCAGATAGACTCGGTATATCCCCAAGTCTGGGAGAAGGCTTCTTTATCGGCCACTCATCAGCCCAGCCTTGAGTTGTCTGCAGTTTCTAGCCGCTGCCACAGGGACTTTTTAATTATGAATCAGCATTGTCATTATCAGCTCATTTTGTTGTGGGTTGCTTGGTTAACCCTACAGAGGATATCGAAGCTTATTTACATCAACAGAGTTCCAGGGCTGTAATTTTCCAATAACCAGACTCTCCAACATGTATACATTGTGGTTCCCATATGAATCACTGTCTTCTAGCATGAGAGCACATGTATACATCATCCACTCCCCGCCCCCCAAATTAGCGCTCATTTATTTTTCCACTGGAAAATGAAAGTAGATGGAATCCATAGGTCAGAGGGACTTAGGCTGCCTAAGTAGCAAGGGATTGGAGGCTCCCTGCCTTTAGTGCAGACTTACCTCAGGAATCTAAGCTAGGGGCCCCATCCTACTCTTACAAGAGGAATATATCCTCCAACCTTCTCGAATACAAGCATTGCATAGAATCTCTCCCACCAGACTGACAGGCTGTATTGGAAAATACAGGACAATCACTCAAACACTGAGAACAGAACCACAGTGAGGTGCAGTGTTGTGTGGTTGATTGACATACTCACTGACTATTATAAAGTTTTTTTAAAAATTTTTTTAATTTATTTTTTTGAGTGTGTTTTGTCTGCATGTATGTATATGCCCCACATGCCTGAGTCTCTGCAGATGTCAGAAGAAGGCATCAGATCAGATGCCCTAGACCTGGAGTTCCAAATGGTTTTGTTGGAAAACAAACCGAGGTCCTCCGGAAGCTAACCTCCCAGCAACCTCTTTAACCAAGAAAAGAGTGGAGGGTGGCACAGGTTCGTGCATGTGCGGGGAGACAGCCTTTCATAAAATATATTTGAGTATCTATCAATTTGGGTTTCTGGGGGGTGGTTCTGGAACCAATCCCTAGGACACAAAAGGACAGCCATGTTAAAAAACTATGAAAGTGGTCTGATTTGGATTTGGGGCTCCAGAGAGGGTTATGGAAATATGACATTCTAAAGTCACACCTGTACCTCAGCTGCTGAAGTGAGGGAGCCTCTGTCCACACAGCATGGGAAAAGCTACATCCTGGAAAGAACTGACCGGGACCAGTTGAACTTGCAGAAAGGCTCACTTGATGGAAGATCACGGCATTCATTACACCAACAACGGGAAACACTAATGCTTAAACCCTTCCTGCTGTGTGTGGGAAGCTGACACACCCCTCACCTACCTTCCAAAGCCATGGCTACTGAGCGAAGGGAACTGGAAGAGGAAGGGAGGCTTCCACTCACCCCACCTTTAGCCCCACAGTGGCCTCAGTCTGTACCCACTTCCCCTGAGGCTGCGGAGAGGGGCACTCTCCACCACCCCATTCTCTCTACTGTCCGTAGAAAAGAGCTAAGAGAGCCCACAACCTGGGAGAATCCATAAGGTTCTCTGGTTCTACTGGTGCTCCAAAGGACCAGTGCCCCAACCTTGTCACCTCAGAGGACACCTGCTTCCTCCCCAGGTGGCTCAAGGAATACTGTCATTCCTCCTGAGTGAGGTGCAGGCTAGCCCACAGATAGAAAAATCTGCAGATGCCCAAGTGTTCATATATAGTAGTGCAGTGTTTATGTACGATCTCATGCAAAGCTCCTGTGTGTTGTCCTCTTGTTACTTATAAGAACTACACTACAGGCTATGTGAGGAGGTGTCATGCTGTATTACTTGGGGAACAATCACAATAAAAAAAACACCTTCCTGTGCTCAAAACAGAGACATGATTTGATTTTTCTGCAATATATATATATGTATATGTATATGTGTGTGTGTGTATATATACATATACATATATATATGACATGAGAACCTGCTACAGCATCCATGTGGGAGTCAGAGGACAGCTTGTGAGAGTCAGTTCTTCTCCCACCAGGTGAGTCCTGGGAATCGAACTCAGGTTGTCAAACTTGGCAGCAAGCACCTTTACCCATTGAGCCATCCCCTGACCCCTTTCCTGGACATTTTCAAGCTGCTGTTGGTTGAATACTTGGTTACAGAACCTACAGGACTAGCACAGTGGAAGGAGAGAACTGGTTCTCCCAGGTCATCTTCTGACATCCACACACATGCTATGGCACACATGCCCATACACACACAATAAATAAACGTAATTTAAAAAGTAATTTGCTTTTCCAAATTCATCCTAATCAGCATGCATAATCTTCATAAGGCTATCATCTTACATAACATCTACCAAAAAGGGTCACCAAGCCTTCACTGTCAGAGTTTTGTGACGATCCATTCTTTTCTCTGAGAGTATTTTATTTTAGACTTGGTAGTCCAGGCTGGTCTAGAACTGGATGTATAGCCAAGGATGACTTTGAACTTCTAATTCTCTTCTACCTTCCCAGCACTGGAATTATAGCTGTGCAACCATACAGCTCATATTGTGCATGCTATGGGTGAAACCCAGGGCTTCACGCATCCTGGCATCCTCAGCCCAACCTCTGGGAGCTTTGGCCTGTTGAAAATATCCTTTAAAAATCTCCACGTGGAGCTCCTGGGCAGAAGCGAGTCCAGTGGTGACAGCCCCAGAAACACCCTATTTCTTGGTACCCCCCCCCATTCCCCCATCACATATTCTTGCCTCGCCCAACCCCTCTGAGAAGCCTACAGTTCTGGGTTTGATGCTGCCCTCTGAAGGGGCACTTAGGGGAATCTCAGAAGTACCCATGAGTAAGATAAATGATGTTTTATCAGTGGAACAGACTTTTCATTTCTTTTTATCGATTTTTATGTTTTCACATCTTTGGATATGATTGGCTGGCCCAGGGCAGCATTCCAAGACACACAAACCTCATTAAGGCAAGAGCATCAAAGAGTATGAGGTTTTATTGAGGTGGACAGGACAATGGATAAATATTTAATCTGTCGCACGTTTGTTCAGTGTGGGAGCTGGGGCTGGGGCTGCATGACTCCCTAGCTGTTCTGAGATTTCCTGGAAACCTCAACAATAGCCTGTTGCCCACTCATAGGTGCCTGCCTTTGGCAAATATTTGTCAACGTTTCTGAAACCAGCTCCTGGAAGTCTTTCCTTGCTCAGGTCACCAAAGCTACCACATCTTCCCTTATTTGTTGTGATATTGGAGGATAGACACTCACTGAACAGGGAACCTGGATTAAAGCCTTGATTAAAGCCATGAGCCATGAGGTGGCAAGCAATAATTATGCACTCAGCTAAGATATGGGAGCCCATGGACTCCATCTCTTTTTTCTGAGCTCTCTGATCAATATAATATATATGGAGGCTGTGAAGCTTAGTTTTGTCTACTCGACAGTCTAGAATCACCTAAAGAAGAGGAAGGTCTCAATAAGGGATTGTTTAGAAGAGGTTGGCCGGTAGACAAGTTGTGGGGCTTTGTCTTGTGTTAGTTGATGTGGGTAGACTCAGGCCACTCTGGGCGGCACCATTCCCTGGGAAGGGGGTCCTAGACTGTATAAAAAGCTGAGCACTGGTATGCATGCATTCATTGCTCTGCTTCCTAACTGCCCATGCAGTGAGACCAGCTGTGTCAAGGTCCTGCTGCTTTGGCTTCCCTGCCATGATGGACTGTACCTTGAGCAGTGAACAAACATAACCCCTTTCGCCCTTAAGTTGTGTTTGTCAAGATATTTTGTCACAGAAATAGGAAAAGAAACTAAGACACTCTCTACTGGTCTCTACTGCCCTGCTTAGGAGCTGTATGCTATCACAAGCATGAAGACCTGAGTTCAATCTCCAGACCCAAGTTTTAAAAAAAAAAGAAAGAAAGAAAGAAAGAAAGAAAGAAAGAAAGAAAGAAAGAAAGAAAGAAAGAAAGAAAGAAAGAAAGAAAAGAAAGAAAGAAAGAAAGGAAAGAAAGAAAGAAACTGAGTAGGCTATATGTGCCTATAATCCCAGAGCTGGGGAAGCAGAGGCAGGCAGATCCCTGGCCAGTCAGCCATGACACTTGGACAGTTCCAGGTCAGTGAAAGACCCTGTTAAAAAAAGAATAGGTGAACTGGGGAATGGCCCAACATGGAAGAATGTGCACTGCTCAAACATGTGGATCAAAGTTCAAATCCCCATAACTCATGTGAGAGGGACCTATCATGACTGCCCTCTGAAAGGTCCAATAAACAGCTGAAAGAGTCAGATGCAGATATTTGCACCCAACCAATGGACAGAAGCTGCTGACCCCTGTGGTTGAATTAGGGAAAAACTGGAAGAAGCTGAGGAGGAAGGCTACCCTGTAGGAGGACCAGCAGTCTCAACTAACCTGGACCCCCGAAATCTCTCAAACACTGGACCACCAACCAGGCAGCATACACCAGCTGATATGAGGGCCCCTACACATATACAGCAGAGGACTTCCAGGTCTGGACTCGGTCAGAAAAGATGCACCTAACCCTCAAGAGATTGGAGGCCTCAGGGAGTGGGGAAGTCTGGTGGGGTGAGGCGGTGAGGGGGTTGGGACATCCTCGTGGAGATGGGGGTGGGTAGGATGGAGTGGGGAGGGAGAGGAAGTATGAGATGTAGAACAGTCAGAAGGGTGGACTGGGAGGGGGATAAAATCTGGACTGTAAAAAAATGATTAAATAAATTTTTTTTTAAAAATCTTAAAGCTGAAAAAAAAAAGAAAAAAAAAAGAGCCAAGTGGGGCCATGCACCCTTATAATCTAGCACTAGGGCGGGTGGGGAAGAAACAGGGTCAATGGGGCTTGTTGCTGGCTGCCTACCTAACCAAAAATGAAGTGAAATACAGGTTCCTGTCTCAAGGAAGTAAGGTAGAGAGCAATAGGCCAGGGCTTGGGGCTCATCTGCTGGCCTCTTTACACACACACACACACACACACACACACACACACACACACACACACACACACACACCAGTAAATATTTAAATATTAAATATGTGAGAGTGGGAAAGAGGAGGGTTAGGTAGAGATGATCTGTGCAAGTAGCTCGAGGCAGCAGGGAGAGCTTCATTAAGAGACAGGGCTGCCTGCTCTGGCAGCCTCTGAAAAGGGACTAGATGAAGTCAGTCACAGCCCCTGAGTCCCACTAGTTCAGTTCAGTTGCTTTCAGTCACTTAAGCCCACAGAGATGGAGAAGGTATAAGAACACCATGACCACCATTAAAGCTACACACTGAAGGAGACAGCACCAGAGGAAGGATGACCATCTGCCCGGAGGTATGGAAAGGCCTCTCCCCTGAGGAGTACACCAAGCCTTGCTCAGAGAAAACTCAGTAACCCAAGTTGATGAGAGTCATGGCTCACCCTTCAAAAAGAGCCAGAGCCCTGAGGTTACAGCCTCTCTTCCCCTTCCTACCCCCTCCTTCCCCTGGAGCAGGCCTGGACATCCTCACCAGTGCTCTGGGCCACCAGCCACACGGAGGTCCTCTGACCCCTGCCCCCACAAAGCAGCCTAAGTGCTGACTGGGACCTGGGAGTTCTTGGCAGGTTCTAGAAGTGGAGGAGCAACCACAACGGAATCCAGAAGGCTCCTCCAGGAGCCAGCAGTCAGGGAACAATTCTGCTAAGTCATAAATGCTTAGCATTCCTCAGCTTTTGCCTTCAGAGTCTCTGGCAGCCCCAGACAGTAGCTGAGGATTCGAGGACACTTTAATTTCTCCTGCTCTGGGGAAGGCCAGGCACAGCAGGAGAAGCCAGCAGACTGAAGCAGAACTCTGGAAAAGCCTATGCAAGGGATGTGGTGGTGCCTCCCTATGGATCACACTTTATGTCCTCTTCTCCTGGTGCTGTACCCCACTCCCCTGGGTCTCTGCAGAAGGCAGATGCCAGTCAACATGTCCTTCTCTGGGGAGTCCAAAATGATGCCTATGCTCCCTACAGGTATTTGTGCTCCCCACAGGTGGCTATGCTCCCACCAGATATTCCTATGACCTGTACTCCCCACAGGTGGTTGTCCTCCCACTGGTATGAAAGGTGCTCCCCATAGATGCCTATGCTCCCCACAGATGTTCTTGGAACCTATGTTTTCCATAGGTTAGGTATGCTCCCACAAATATGCCTGCTCTTGATAGACAACTATGATCCCCACAGATGTTCCTGTGACCTATGCTCCCCACAAGTGGCTGTGCTCCCACTGGTGTTCCTATGATGAGTAGTCCCCATAAATGGTTGTGCTCCCCACAGATGTTCATGGGACTTGTCTGTGGGAACAAATCTGGCACGGTGGAAAGAAGCCCCACGTGTCCATCCTGGGCACTGGGCTCTGGGTGGGACAGGAGACATTCGAGAAGTGGGCCAGCATCTTCCCACACAGTCCGACGGGCAGGTGGGGGCTGTGGGAAGCCTTTGCGGGCCCTGCCCGTGGGTGGGGGAGGGGCCATTCTTGGGGAATACAAGGCAGCCATCTCCATGGGTTCTCTAGCCCAGGGCACTGCAGTTGCAGCAGGGTGCTGCAGACAGGCTAGCTGGAGCACAGCTGGGGTTCTCGACAGGACCAGATTTCGGCAGCTTGGGGCACCAGATTAGCTGCTTAACACGCGGCTCCTTAATTGAGGGCTAGATCCCTCGCTTCCCACTTCAGGTCCAGATGAAGAGACAGTCCATAATTCTAAGATGTTTATTTTCATTGTGGTAAGTGGTGTGGATGGAATTGTACCCTGTGGCCTCTGGGAGAGGCGAGGCAGATATAGTAACTGGGAAAGGGCATGGCTAAGTCTCCAGGTGTCTCATTAACCTGGGGATGGCTTGGAGCAGCGTGGCCACGCCTCTACCTTTGGTGGGGCTGGGGGCATGACCCTTTTTTACTTGACCAAATGTCACAGACCTATGGAGAGATGTAGACACGTGTTAGAAGCTGTATTCTAGGAGCTTAGGCAAACAGTTGCCATCCCTTGTAGGCTGAGGACAGCCCATTGGGCCTGCAATGTTCAAACCTTAGCTTGACCAGAAACACAGACTTCCAATCACGGCCGACACTTGTCCTCTCCATAGGTGGCTGTATTCCCATAGGTACTCCTGTGATGATGTTTTCCACAGCTGACTGTGCTCCTGTCTTAGTTAGGGTTTCTATTTCTGCACAAACATCATGACCAAGAAGCAAGTTGGGGAGGAAAGGGTTTATTGAGCTTACACTTCCACATTGCTGTTCATCACCAAAGGAAGTCAGGCCTGGAACTCAAGCAGATCAGGAAGCAGGGGCTGATGCAGAGGCCATGGAGGGATGTTACTTACTGGCTTGCTTCTCCTGGCTTGTTCAGCTTGCTTTCTTATAGAACCCAGGACTACCAGCCCAGGGATGGCACCACCCACAATGGGCCCTCCTACCCTTGATCACTAATTGAGAAAATGCCTTACAGCTGGATCTCATGGAGGCATTTCCTCAAGGGAGGCTCCTTTCTCTGTGATAACTCCAGCTTGTGTCAAGGTGACACAAAACCAGCCAGTACAGCTCCCATAAGTGTCTCTGTGACCTGTACACCCCACTGGTGGTTGTGCTCCCCACAGATGTTTCTGTGGTGAGTGCTCCCCACAGATGGCCGTATACCCCATAGGTGCTGTTCCCCATTAGTGGCTCACTCCCCAGCAAGCTCTTGCTAACAGCTCCATCTCCCAGCCTGTTGTCCTAGAACTCAGCCTGGCCAGTAGAAAAGCAGAGGACCAGTTTCAGGGGCCATCGCTCAGAGTCCTAGCAACAATCCAGCCCAGCCCTGCCCCCAAATAAATGATGTAGCCAGACTCTGGTGGCAAAGCTGCTGGGTGAAGAGGCAGGTATTAGGACCTTCTGGCTCTGCTGGCCTCCATTTTGGGGGCAGTATTAAAATTGATAGCCTTTTGGACAGCTTCTTAGTGCATAAGCATGCTCTCTAATCTTTGCAGCCACCCTGAGAGGAAGACACATTCCATTATATCTTCTCTCTCTCTCTCTCTCTCTCTCTCTCTCTCTCTCTCTCTCTCTCTCTCCTTGTTTTTGACTGCACTAGAACTAAACCTAGAACCTCACATGCTAACCAAATGTTCTACCACAGCACCAGCCCTCCTCCATCCACTTCTTACAAACGGTCAGACCTCTCTGGAGGTGGTCAGTAGCTAACTGAATGGCCTGAGACCACACCACTTGGCTTTGCCATTTCTCATGGACCACATCCCTGCCCCAAGCCCATGTTCTTCCGAGGTACCTTACCTCTGTCTCTTTGGAGAATGTGGGGTCTCTGGCTTGTTTATCACCCCTAATAGATCCGTGTGCGTCCTATCCCCTGCCATTGCAGGGTAGGAATACCCAGAGAGGTCCTCTGTGGAGGACACCTATATCCCCTATGAGCCACTTTTCTTACAGGTCAGATTCCCAATCATTTCTCAGGCCAGCTCTGTCAGGCTGTCACTGCAACCCTGGTCTACTGGGGATGGAGAGCCAGGATTCAAACCAAAGGTCCAGCTGTCCCTAAGGATGTGCCCAGAAATGTCAGAAACGTCACATTTGTGTTCTATACACTAGACTCAGAATGGGTGACACCTAAGACAGGGCTAGATGAGGAGGTAACAGGAACCTTTCAGAACGATTATACTGAAGGAGACACGTATGTAAGCACAGTGGGGATGACACTGGTCACAGCCACCTGCCATCTAGTTATGAATAATTAGAACAGAAGGGTATGACAGCTCCAAGCATGAGGACTAAAGAGGAGACAAGAATGCCAATCCCCCCGCGTGACAGGACATGCCACACACGTGCACTGGGATATCACACTCTGCAGCCCACAGACCTGCATCATTATTAACCTGGTATCTAAAATCTGAAGAGTAAGGGTACTGAAACATTAACCACTTGATCTGATGATAAAACAGGCATGTGTCAAATCATCATAGTACTTCATAAATAGGTTGTGATGGTCTGAATGGGAATGTCCCTATCAGCTCACATGTTCCTCCGTTGGTGGCAATGTCTGAGAAGGCCTTGTTGGAGGAAGTGTGTCACTGGAGGTGGGCTTTGAGATTAAAACGCTCAATCGCTCTCAATTCACTCTCTCTGCTACCTGCTTGTGGTCGGGGATGTGAGCTCTCACTTCCTTCTCTGGCTGCCATTCCTGTTTCCATGTCAGGATGTCCCTGTGGAACTGTAAGATCAAATAAACTCTTCAATAAGTT
>CM052703.1:83997164-84032457 GCA_028551405.1 Uromys caudimaculatus | reverse complement strand
TCTTCTTCTTCTTCTTCTTCTTCTCTCTCATTTACTCAGCGCACATAGTGTGTTTTGCACTTTCAAAATGTATGCAGTTCTGTCAAGATTCAGGACCACTTTTGTGCTTGGCAGACAGGAAAGTGAGTCTCGGGGAGGGGTAATTTGTCCACAATTTATTAGTGTCCAGCCAAGAACAAACTATTGGTTCTCTCTATTTGGAGCCCACTACCTTTGTGTGAGTAATATGCTCTGTGTCTCTTGAGCCACCAAATGTTCCACATTACAATAAAAGACTCACCATGAAGCAAGTACATGGATATATAGGTCTCAGAAGTTATTATCCATAGATAGTTTTTGCCCATTTCTTTATCTGTTTCATTCCACCCAGTGGAGACTGCCCTTCCCCTACCAAGAGACACAAAGCTGGTGAGGTGCTCATCTTCCACTGGCCCTTGGCTTCATGTTAAATCCCCAACAAATATTTCAAAAATGAATGTCTTCATCTCTTTATTAGAACCTTCTTCCCAGTCCAAAAGAGGGGTGGGATCATTCTTCTCTCTTGACTTCATGTATGTGCACATGTGTATACACCTGTGTGTGCACACATGCCTGTGCCCATGGGGCCAGAAGTCAACCCTCCGCGTCATTCTTCAGGTGCTACTACTTTATTTTTGAGACAGAGGCCCTTTCTGTCCTGCCGCTCACTCATTAGGCTAGGCTGGCTGGCAAGCTCCCATTGTGTCACATTAGCACTGAGATTATGAACACGTACCACCATACCTGATTTTTTTTTTCCCACACAGTTCTGGGTTATCCAGATCCCATACTTGTCTGACAAGCACTTTAACCAAGTGCGCCATCCCCCTAGCTCTCCCTTGATGGTTTTGGGAGTGAATTTTCCTCAATTCGGGATCTCTGATGAGTCATTTCCGGGATGCTGCCTTACTCAGAGCACTGGGTCTTTGTCACAAGCATCATCTCAGAACCTCAGGAAGTGATTTCTGGGACATCCAGGCCTGTGGAGCTGCTTCAGGATCATCAGAAGAGACTAAAAGACCACGGGTAAAAATGGAAGGCATTGTCTTTGACCTTCCAGGCCTGTCAGGGTGCTGGGGCGCAACTCTCGTTAAAGGCCATTTACCACTCTGGGCTGAAAATTCTTTCTACCCTTAAAGCATATCTTCTGTACCTTCTTGTCAGCCCATCAAGAGGTGGGGACAAGGCAATGAGTCACCCTTCCTTCACAGGACACTCATTTTAATGTCTTTATACCACAGGTCTCAGTGTCCTGGGGTGTGTCTAGGATCCTGAGACCACTGGAGCACATGAGTTTATCCATATTGAATGTTTGCCTTAGGAAAAAAAAATTGCTCAAAGTTCCAGCAAATCTGTCCAACTATCTCCCACTAGGCTCCGGGATTCCTAAAATCTTCAGAAGTTGGGCCCAGAATCAACACAAACCCAGCTTCTGCTGTGTTCCCACACATTACCACATATCCTGTCTGCCTAGTTCCATGTTCTCCCACTTGTCTTTCCAGAGATAGTCTCCTGCAGTCTAGGCTACCTGGAACTCACGCGCCGTGTAGCCAAGGGTCCTCTTAAACTTCTGGTGCCTTGCCTCCTCCTCTGAGGATCACAGTCACACCCAGTTTATATCGTACTGAGAGCCCATCCAGAGCCTCGTGCATGCCGGGCCAGCATTCTACCAGCAGTTACATCCCTAGCCTGTTTCCTCCTCTTTACTCAGCTTAGAGGTCTCATCCCCAGCTCTCTTCTTGAGCTCTACCTGGAGGCTTCCATTGCTTATGGCCATCTTATAGCATAGGGCAGACAAGCAGAGGGCCGATCTTCAGACTTCAGCCAAGTCCAAATTCGGAGACTTTGGTTTACCAGTGGTTCATTCTAAGGAAGAGTCAGTCTTTCTGAGCTCAGTTTTTCCTCATTAATGTTCCCCACGTCTTAGTGATAATGATGAAATACAGAAGGTCTAGGGAGTGAAAAGGTCCAGCTCAGCCTTGATGCAGTGGTCACATCACAGAGCCCACCTAAGCAGACTCCCTTGGTGCTTAGCACAGCTTTCTTAATTAACTTGAAATAAACCTTTGCCAGCTTCCTCAGATGCCCAGGAGTTTCCCCTATGGTCCCATTTTAGTGAAGAAAGAAGAAGTCAGAAAACTGAACAGTCAGTTGTCAGCAGGTATGAAGAGAGCTATGAAGTAAGCCGGATGCTTACATAGCTCTTGGCTCTGTCTGGAGTAGAGGAAAACCTGGAATTACTGTAAGTTCATCGTAGCAGCTGGTCCAAGCAAAACCCGCCAGACTTGCTTAGAGGCCAGTTCTGGATTGCAGCGATAGCTGTAGCCTTCTGAGAGGCAAGAAGAAATTATTTATCTAACTTTTTTTTTCCATCCCTACCAAGAATTTTCTTTGGCTCAGGACAATGTTAAGGGCCGGTTCTCATTTGCTCGGAACTCATGTGAGGATCTGAATCGCTGACAGTGTTTGGAGACTTCTTAGAAAGACAAGTACTCTTCTTTCCACGGGTGCCTGCCTCATGATGCAGGAATAATTATTCACCCAGGAAAGCTAATCCTTGGGTCTCATTTGTGCTTGGATTGTGCCAGAACTGCCCATATAAGCACACTGCAATTTCCCACCACATGCAGTCTGGGCATCACGAAGAGAGCCACCAAAGGCCATTTACCCTCCTTCCAAATTGGCAGTCTTTGTCTACTTGAACCCATGTTAACCAATGTGGCACATTTTAATGCGTCTCATTGTGTCAAGCTGTGGCAGCAAATTAGAGTGCAGATCTTAGCAGCTGCTTCTAGAGCGGCTGTCTGGAATCTTCTCTGCATCCCTGATGCTTCATGCCAGCCACAGAAAGATGTGCCTATTAATTATATGTCCTGGGGAGGTTTCAAGACAGCCATGCCTGGCTTAAAATATTGCTATTTGTGCCTTCCTGTGTGCTCACACTCTCGGATGTGTACAGGCACACACGTGTGTGGTATCTGTCTGTACATGTACACACACTGAGAACAACCTCAGATGTTAGTCCTCAAATGCTGTCTACCTTTTCCTTGATGGAAGATTTCCCACTTTGCCTGGTACTCAACAATTAGGCTAAACTAGATAGACAGGGAGCTCCAAGGATCTACCTCTCTCTACCTCCCTATGCCGTTATAGATGCATGCTATGGAGCCTGACTTTATTCAAATTTCATTTATTTATTTATCCATCTATTGATACATTTACCTCTGTGTGTGTGTGTGTGTGTGTGTGTGTATGTGTGTGTGCTCGCAAGTATCGGAAGGATTGAGAGAGGCACATGAACGCCACTGAGCTGTAATGGAAGTCAGAGGACAACTTGCAAGAGTCTGTTCTCTCCTCCTACCACGGATAGAACCCAGCATGGCAGGCATGGCAGCCAGGACCTTTACCTACTAAGTCAGCCCCTACATCTGGCTTTTCTTTCTTCTGTAAACATGGGTTCTGTGAGGGGGCTGGAGAGGTGACTCAGTGGTTAAGAGCACTGGCTGCTCTTCCAGAGGTCCTGAGTTCAATTTCCAGCAACCACATAGTGGCTCACAACCATCTGTAATGGAATCCCATGCCCTCTTCTGGTGTGTCTAAACACAGCAACAGTGACAGTGAACTCACATACATAAAATAAAAACAAATCTTAAAAAAAAATTTAAAAAACAATGACAAAACATGGTTTCTGTGGGTTGAACTCTGGTTATACTGACCACGCCATCTCTCAGCCCTCAAATGTCATCATTTTTATATCATATTATTATTATATCGTTTTTATATTATTATATGATAAGCTTTGCACTGTTGAAACAAGTAGTATTCAGAGGTGATGAGCAGTCCTGGAATGGAGTAGTGGAGCATTTAGAGAAAACACCCAGAATCCCCCAGTCAGATCAGCATCACCTGCGTACGAGCCATTATCATTCCAGAGGTGTGGCCAGCACTGGTTTAAGGAGTGCATTGCATTTCCTAGGTTTGCCATTCTTCTGTAAATTGGAGTAGTCCAAGATACTCCCAAAAATGGCTATTCCTCCAGCTCCTGAACCACGGAGTTTTGTTTGCTTCTTGTTTCTCTGTTTTGTTGTTTGGGGGGTGTACTGGCTAGTTTTGTGTGTCAACTTGACACAAGCTGGAGTTATCACAGAGAAAGGAGCTTCAGTTAAGAAAATGACTCCATGAGATCCAGCGGTAAGGCATTTTCTCAATTAGTGATCAAGGGGGGAAGGCCCCTTGTGGGTGGTACCATCTGTGGGCTGGTAGTCTTGGGTTCTATAAGAAGCAAGCAAGCAAGCCAGTAAGCAGCATTCCTCCATGGCCTCTGCACCAGCTCCTGCTCCTTGACCTGCTTGAGTTCCAGTCCTGACTTCTTTTGGTGATGAACAGCAGTGTGGAAGTGTAAGCTCAATAAACCCTTTCCTCCCCAACTTGCCTCTTGGCCATGATGTTTGTGCAGGAATAGAAACCCTGACTAAGACAGGGAGGTTGTTTGGTTTTTTATTGTTGTTGTTGTTGGTGGTGGTGGTGGTTTGGTTTGATTTGGTTTTGGTTTGTTTGTTTTTGAAACAGGGTCTCACTCTGTAGCTCTAACTGGCCTCAACATTGATATGAAGCCCAGGGTGGCCTTGAAACTCATAGTGATCCACCTGCCTCTGTCTTCCAAGTGCTGGGATTAAAGGCGTGCGCATCACACCCAGCTAATTTAATTTAAAGTTCTGAAAGGTCAGAATAGATATTTCCCCAAGAAGAAATGCAAGTATCTAACAAGTATGTGAAAGGGTCCGGCCATCAGAGAAATGCTAATCAAAACTGCCATCTACTCTGGCCTCACACTTGTTAGGGTGTGATCAAGAAGATATGAGACAGATGTCGTTGAGGCTATGAATAAAAGGAAACTCTTACTCACAGCCATTATAAAAACACTATGAAAGTTCCCTTAAAAATTAAAGGTTGGGGCTGGAGAGATGATTCGGTAGCTAAGAGCGCATAACGCTGTTGCAGAGGACCTGGGTTTGGTTCCCAGCACATGCCAAGCAGTTCACAACCATCAGTAATTCCCTCTTCTGGCTTCTGTAGACATTGCATGCCATGATACACAGACAGATAAACAGGCACACAGACATATGATTAATTTGTAAATTGAAGTTAAAATTACATATGATCAGCAACCCCACTTCTGGGCACATACATAACAAGACTACTGAAGAGGCAACTGCATGTCTATTGTAGTACTGGATACCATGGCTGAGGCAGGGGAACACCCTAAGTGTCCACCCAGAGGTAGATAGGGAAAAGTAGAACAGTAGTTAGTCACACACACACACACACGCAAAAAGAAATCGCACCATTTGTGACAATGTAGAAGACCCTGGGAGACAATATGCTAAATGAAATAAGCCAGACACAGAAAAATCTGTATGAGCTCACATGTGTACGAGGGTCAAGTTCATAGAAACAGAGACAGAATGGCAGTTACCACGTTGCCAGGCAAATGAGGATGTTGGTCAAAGGACTTACCTTTTCCCTTATAAAGGAGTATGTTCCAGGTGTCTGTTGTTCAGCTTCATGCCTATAATTAGTAATTCTGTACTTCATATTTGAAAGGCCTAGAAAGAAATCATAAGTGGGGACCAGAGAAATGGCTCCACGGTTTAGAGCACTTACTGCTCCTACAGAAGACCCAAGTTCTGTTCCCAGCACCCACATCAAGTGACCTACAATTAGCTCTAGGGGATCTGATGCCCTTTTCCAGCCTCTGAGAGCACATACATAAACATGTATACACCAACATGTGATCAAAAAACAAAATAATAATCAGGCCTGGTGTCACACACCTTTAAATCCTGGCAGTGGAAAAGCAGGCGGAGGCAAGGCAGATCTCTGAGTTCAAGGCCAGCCTTGTCTACAAAGCGAAGAGTTCCGGGACAATCAGGGATACACAGAGAAACCTTGTCTCAAAAGAACAATAAATAAAAAATAAAGTAATAAATCTTTCTTTTAAAAAAATACATGTATTTTCAGCACACAAATAATAGTAATGCTATGAAATTAACTTCATTGTGGTAACCACTTTACAGTATATACTTATATCAAATCACTACATTGTATACCTAAATTATACACAATGTTGTCAGTTATACCCACCAACAAATCATAGAAAATAAAAACAATAAGCAGGAACTGGAGAGATGGCTCAGCAGTTAAGAGCACTGACTGCTCTTCCAGAGGTTCTGAGTTCAATTCCCAGCAACCACATGGTGGCTCAGAACCATCCAAAATGGGATCCGATGCCCTCTTCTGGTGTGTCTGAAGACAGCTGCAGTGTACTTATATACATAAAAAATAAATAAATAAATAAATCTTTTTTAAAAGCAAAAGAAAAACAATAAGCAACCTATGTCAGTACAGACAAGTCTTGAAGAAATTTAGATCCTGGCTTCATTGCTTGTCTCTGAGGAGGGGACTAGCAGCAAAAGGAAAAGAGGCAAGAAGATTTATTTTCAGCATATGATATTTTAGCATTTCAATCCAGTACTGGACATCATTTATATGCTCTATAAAATCATGGGTCTTTCGGAAAGTTCATTCAGAATTCAGTCCTGTAAAGAGAGATGGTAGCATTGTCTGCAGAGTGGAAACAATCACAAGCAGTCTCACAGAGCAGCCCCTCTCTGTTGACCTTTGGGTTATATATGTATTGTCTGATTTTATTTCCCTCAAAACAATTCTGTGACTCAGAAGTGTCTAGGAAAGTTGCCTGATACAATCCCGCCCCCACCACTCTGGGATCACATCCAGGCCGGGTTAATTTTCCAGGACCCTCAGTAAAACTGGATCTTTAGTGTGTGGTAAAAGGGTAGGAACTGGAGAGCAGCACTGAGACGGTGAAAGAAGCTGGTGGCAGAGAAAAGACTGCAATCCTTTCCGTCCTGGGCTTCACACAACAAACAGAGCATGCTATACAAGTGTGAGAGAGGGGGCATGATGTTAATGTGTGCAACTTGTGGCCTAGTGCGTGCGTTGGGAGCTTTTCCACAGCTCACCAGACCACAACCATTCTTGAGAGTCTTTTCCCTTTCTTGATAAACTGCCCTATTTCTATTTCTAATGTTGCTTTCATAGTTACACATAGTTTGACATCTCTCCTAGTTAACTTTAACTATCAACTTGACACAACCTAGAGTCACCTGAGAAGAAAGCCTCAACTAAGGGATTGCCTAAATCAGATTGGCCTGTGGAGATGAACTTAATTGTTAATTGATGTGGATAGGCCCAGCCCACTGTGGGCAGCACCATTCCTTGGGCTGGGCTGTGTAAGAAAGCTAGCTAAGCATAGGCCTACTTGTGAACCAGCTACCAAGCAACATGCTCCATGGTTCCTGCCTTGAGTTTCTGCCCCAACATCCCTCAGTGATGTACCTGGAAGTGTAAGCCTTTTCTTTCCTAACTTTGTTTTGGTTAGAGTGTTTGCTCACAGACCAGACAGGAAACTAGAGCACTGTGGGATACAAGAACCTGGGCACTTGAACAGGTGCCTTCCAGATCCACAGTGATAACAGTTCTGTTTCCAGGCTCTATCAGAGTGCTCGGCTCATAGAAGGGGCCTTATACATGGTAAGTGAATGACACAAACCCTCATGGGACGACCCATTCCTCAGCCTCCTGTCTCCAGAGTTCAGCAGAGTGCTCAGTACACAGGAAGTGCCTCATACATGTTGCACAAACGGTAAACAAAAAAAATGATGCAATGAGTGCAAAGCAAATTTCCTGACTGGGATGGAGCAAGCGCTCCAGTGTCTTGGAGTGAGCCAACAACCCGGCGGTCGATGGATTGCTGGATGACAGCAGTCGTCATTTAGATGGCTATATTTTGGTGTGTTCACTTAAAAAAAAAAATAGTCACACTGCTTTAGTCACACCTCTCAAAGCCTTATGACTAGAAAATGCCTTTCGGGTGGAGGACAGTTTCATAACAAACCAAGGAATGTGGTTTCCATTGGGCTATCCTTAAAAACAGTTGTTTTCCAGATGGTTCTATGAATACATAAATATCTCTCTTCTGTTTTACCTTCAGTTGTCAGGAAAGTACTACACAGAGCTAGGGCCCAAACAGTTAAGCAGCCAGCCAACTTGGCCTCCTCTTGGCCTCCTCTTGGCCTCCCCTGACTCCGAGAAGAATGGTATGCACATGAGGCTGCCTGGCAGGCGGCCACATTCCTATGGGAACCTTGCAGCAGGGAGAGCCTTGGGACATTTAGAAACAAATGAGTGGGAGTTATGGGGCTCCTTGCAAATGACCCAAGGCCCTGGAAAAATGTGTGGAGTGTCTTTGACCCAGAGCACCAGCCCCATCTCTGTCTTTGCTCAAATCCAGCCCTGAGTAGGAACTTACACTGTCCCAGTGTTTCCTCCAGCTGGGAATATAATAGAAACTCAATAAAGGAAAGCTGGGCTGGACAGTGATCTCTCTCCTTAGTTCTCCAAAGGAAAGAACCAAACTATCAAGAGCTTTGGGTTTTTTTGTTTTGTTTCATTTGGGGGGAGGGCATTGGGGAGTTGTACTGGCTGGTTTTGTGTCAACTTGACACAAGCTGGAGTTATCACAGAGAAAGGAGTTTCAGGTGAGAAAATGCCTCCATGAGATCCAGGTGTAAGGCATTTTCTCAATTAGTGATCAAGGGCGGAGGGCCCCTTGTGGGTGGTGCCATCTGTGGGCTGATAGTCTTGGGCTCTATAAGAAAGCCAGCTGAGCTGGGCAGTGGTGGCACACGCCTGTAATCCCAGCACTTGGGAGGCAGAGGCAGGTGGATTTCTGAGTTCGAGGCAAGCCTGGTCTACAGAGTGAGTTCCAGGACAGCCAGGGCTATTATAGAGAAACCCTGTCTCAAAAAACGAACAAACAAAAAACAAAAACAAAATGAAAGCCACCTGAGCAAGTCAAAGCAAGCAAGCCAGTGAGCAGCATCCCTCCATGGTTTCTGCACCAGCTCCTGCTTCCTGACCTGCTTGAGTTCCAGTCCTGACTTCCTCTGGTGATGAACAGCAGCATGGAAGTGTAAGCTCAATAAACCCTTTCCTCCCCAACTTGCATCTTGGTCATGATGTTTGTGCAGGAATAGAAACCCTGATTAAGACAGGGGTCTTTTTTGTTTTGTTTTTTTAATCTTGTCTTCATTAATCATTTTGATTGATTTCTATTTAAGATTCATTTTATTTATTATTTCTATGTATCCATCTGTGTCTGTGTGGGGAGTATGTGTACACAGTACCCTCCACTAGCCCCACAACAAACCAGTTGTGCAACCCCAAGCCATTGCCTGCCTCAGTTTCCTCATTTGTAACATGGGAGTGACGATAATCCATCATAGTACAAGGATGCCAAGGGGTGGGAGGACTTAATGATTGCAGAATCACTTCCCAGTTCCTGAAACAGAACCGTTGGAAGGGATTGCTAAAACAAATGAAACAACTGAGCCTGTAAGCCTTCCCGGCATCCTCACTAATCTCCTCATGCCTGTTTTATCTACTCCACATAAAAACCGGCTTCTTCCTGTGAAACCACTTGACTTAAACATGCTGCTCCCCTCCCCTACCTGTTCTCCACACTGTGCTGCAGACCCCCATGAGCTGATTATCTCATAGTAATAATGCTCACTGAAGGGATTGCTTTGTCAATAAAGGCATTTCCAGGCTGGAGAGATGGCTCCGTCGTTAGGAACACTTGCTGCTGTTAGAGACCACCCAAAACCTGAGTTCAGTTCCCAGCACCCATGTCAGGCAAATGGAAACTGCCTGCGACTCCAGCCTTGAGTGGTCTGCCCTCTTCTGAACTCTGTGGGCACCTGCACTCATAGGCAGCATAGGCACACCCAGGCACAAATATAATTTTAAAAAATAAATCTAAAAGTAAAAGAATTTTCAAGGCATACGTGAAGAAAACTTCTGACTTCTGCAGAATATGGAAGATCTACTGTGCTGGCTGGTTTTGTGTGTCAACTTGACACAAGCTGGAGTTATCACAGAGAAAGGAGTTTCAGGTGAGAAAATGCCTCCATGAGATCCAGCTTTAAGGCATTTTCTCAGTTAGTGATCAAGGGGGGAGGGCCCCTTGTGGGTGGTACCATCTGTGGGCTGGTAGTCTTGGGTTCTATAAGAAAGCAGGCTGAGCAAGCCAGGGGAAGCAAGCAAGCCAGTAAGGAACATCCCTCCATGGCCTCTGCATCAACTCCTGATCCCTGACCTGCTTGAGTTCCAGTCCTGACTTCCTTTGGTGATGAACAGCAACGTGGAAGTGTAAGCTTAATAAACCCTTTCCTCCCCAACATGCTTCTCGGTCATGATGTTTGTGCAGGAATAGAAACCCTGACTAAGACATCTACCTAAGAGAAAAGACAGAGCGCATTCACTGGTGAGAAGAGTCAATTGCAAATAGGTATGTTTCCTTGGTTTAATACGTAAATATACCTATATATGTGTATTATATATGTATATGTAAAATATACATGTATGCTTTTCAGAGCTAGACAATGTGATTCTGAAGTTTATATGTATGACAAAAACAAAAATATTGAAGAAAACATAAATGTAGAAGAAACTAAACTTAAGAGGTTTAAAAAAAAAAAAAAACCATTCTGAGCGTGGTGTTGCATGTCTTTAAATCCCAGCAGTTATACATCTCTGTGGGTTTAAAGCCAGCCTGGTCTACAGAGTAAGTTCCAGAACAGCCATGGCTATGTAGAAAGACTCTGCCAAAAAAAAAAAAAATAGCCCAATAAATAAATAAATATAAATTTAAAAGGCCCTAAATTAGCTATGTAGCTAAGACTCATCTTGAACTTCTGGTCCTCCTACTTTGACCTCCTGAATGCTGAGATTACAGGTAAGCAGCCCCATGCTCCATGCTGTTTTACGCAGTGCCAGAAATCAACCCGGGGCTTCACACATGCTAAGCAAGCACTCTACCCATTGAGCCACACTGCCAGCCCAGTTTAGCAGGTGAAGTTTCTCATAAAACCTCGAGGGTAAAGCATTGTAATCTTGGTGCAGGAACTCCCTGACTTACGTGTGGTACAGAATAAAACAGAACCTTTGGTGACAAAAGGACATCAAATGGAAATGGAAAAGAGGGGCTATAATAACGATAGTAGCAGGACAGCTTGTGGCTATCTTTAAGGGAAAACTTCAGTTATCTATTATCTGTACAGCTGAATCTTCATGTCCATGAACACGGTCTCTCTAGCCTCTCGGGCAAATCTGTTTCAAGGAACATTCAAAAAGCTTTCTTTCTTTCTTTCTTTCTTTCTTTCTTTCTTTCTTTCTTTCTTTCTTTCTTTCTTTCTTTTCTTTCTTTCTTTCTCTCTTTCTCTCTCCTTTTTATGTGTGTAAACATTGTAAATCCCTTTTGTGGTAACTGCTGTAATTACTACTTTTCCTTTTTTATAAAGGTGTACTTATTTTTATGTATGTATATGTTTGCCTCTGTGTGTGTGTGTGTGTGTGTGTGTGTGTGTGTGTGTGTGTGTGTGTGTAGCATGTGGGTGCAGTGCCTGAGGAGGCCAGAAGATGGTGTCAGATCCCATGGAACTGGAGCTAGATGCAGTTATGAGCTGCCTTGTGGATGCTGGAAACCAAAACTATGACTTCTGCAAGAACATTGAGTGCTCTTTACTACTGAGCCATCTCTCCAGTCCCAGTTACTGCTACAGTCTCCCAGACACTCCCTTTAGGGCTGTATGGAGAATGGGGGAGGGGTTATAATAGTGATGGTTCTCAAAAGCAGAGCTCTTCAGTACAGTGTGCTGCTACTAGGCCAATGCAAAGTTTTTTGATGTCAGTGTCATCTGAAAAGCATCTTAGTTGCCGTACGCTGTTAGTTGATTGACATTAAACTGAAGGCCAGAGGCACTGTAACTGAACAAAGCCTACTGTGTGGCATATCATGGTTGTCAACTTGACACACCTGGGAAGAGGGAACCTCAGTTGAAGAATTGCCTCCATGAGACTGGTCTTTGGGCATGTCTGTGGAACAGTTTCTTGATTATGAATTAATATAAAAGGGCCCATCCCTAGGTAGGTAAGCCTGGGTTGTTTAAGAAAGGTAGCTAAGTGTGATGATTCGGGGAATAAGCCAGTAAGCAGTTTCTCCATGGTTTCTGTTAAGTTTCTACAGCAAGATTCTACCCTTAGTTCCTGCCTTGGCTTCCCTCAGTAATGACTATAATCTGTAAGCTAATATACACTCTTTCTTTCCCAAGTTGTTTTTGTTTATGGTGTTTATCACAGCAATAGAAAGCAAACTTGAACAACTGCCTACCTAGCGTGTTTTTCTGTAAGGTGCGGCTTATGACTTCTTACAGCTGGGAAAATTACAATGTTTCAGGGCTGTGCCTGGGCACCAACAAACAGCATGATGTGGTGGTGCTAACTACACACTTGTTTCATGGTCCTGAGGCTAAAACAGGGAGGCAGAGGCTGGCCTCATTGCATGCTGGGATGCTGACTGGCTCGATCCTGTGCAGGCAACACAGCTGCTATGAGTTTGTGGTGCAACTGCCATGTCATGTCCAAAAGATGCCTCTTTGAAGCTGTCCTCCTTGGCTCTGAACTGGACTCGTACGTTTTTTTTCACACATTAGGTAGATCAAGCCACTGGGTGAAACATCCAAGAATGACTGTACAAGCACCATTAGTGTGAGTTGAGGGTAGTCAATTTTAACAGGGCTGGGGGAGGTAGCTCAGCAGGTAAAGCGTTTGTACCCTAGCACCTACATAAATAGCATGGAGGCCCCCCAGCAATCCCAGTGCATGCAAAGCAGAGACAGAATCCTCCGAGTAAGCTAGCAGGCCAGACTAGTCATATTCATGAGCTTACGTTCGTAGGTTCAATGGAAACACCTTACCTCAGCGAACAAAGTGTAGCGTAATTGAGTAATTGAGGAAGACCTCTCTCTCTCTCATTTTATTTTTATTGGTTCTTTGTGAATTTCACATCATGTACCCTGATTCCATTCCTCCCTCTTCCCTTGTACCCATCCTCCACTATTGCAACCTCTTCCCCCACAGAAAAAAAACCCTCACTGTGGAACCTGTAGTATGTCCCTGTGTGTCCCTGTGTGTCCCACAGTACACCCTTCTGTCCATACTTCTTTGCTTGTAAATGTTCATTGCAATGACTTTGGCTAATACAAGGGCGTCGAAGCATTAAAGTAAGTTTTGAAAAATCTAAGCCTACCATCCCAGGCAGGGTTCTTCTCTTCTCCAGTCTCCAGCTTGTTCCCCATCCCGGGACCCTATTAAGGGCGTACTTGGCACCGGACTGGTGGTCATCTCAGGCTTGCCTTTTTTCAGGGAATATTAGGCTACTGATCATAGCTCAGAACACTGAGCATGGATATAACCTCTCTCTCTGCCACCTACTGATGCACATGTGACAACAGAAGCCACACCTGCAAGGTCTCTAGTGGCAGGTGAGAAAGATGCTCTTAATTTTTATTTGTTTGTTTGTGCATTTATTATTTATTTATTTTAGTTCTTCAAAATATGGTTTCTCTGTGTAGCCCTGGCTGTCCTAGAACTTGATCTGTAGACCAGGCTGGCCTTGAACTCACAGAGATCCGATTGCCTCTGCCTCCCACGTGCTGGGATTAAAGGTGAGCACCCCACCTTGCTAATGATTAAGGAAGACTCTCAATGTCAGTCTTGGGTTTAAGCACACACAGATAAATATGCATAAGCGTACTCACACTTACATACACACACAGGCAAACATGTAAGCATGCATGCACGCTACACAGAAGGCACATGCAAAAATATAAACTTATGAATATGGACTATGTGACTAATGAGGATAAATTACAGCTAGAGCCATACCTCACTTTGTATCTCAGGATGGATGCTAGAAAATTGGATCTGGAAATATAGAACAAAATAATAAAAAAGTAGCAGAGAAAAGAATGGAGAAAATTCTTTATGACCTTAAAATGAAGAAGACTTTAAATTACAAAAGATCTAAGACCCACAAATAAATATGGTAAATTTGATTTCTGCGAAACTGAATGAATAAATACTTGAGGCAAAAAAAAACCTATTATAGCTGAAGTCAAATTTAATTTATCAAATTGTCAAAATAACAGAAGATAATGAAAAATAAAGAAAATGTTTCCACTGTATTTGAGAGCAGAAGGATAATGCCCTTCAATATAAAATGTCTTCTGGGCTAGAAGATGGCTCCGCTGTCCTTTGGTTCTTACACCCACCCGTAACTCCAGCTTCAATGGTTCTGAAACCTCTGGCCTACAGGTACTTGCATGTATGTGCACATACCAACATACAGACAGACACAGACACACACGCTTAAAATAATAAAAACTCAACCTCATCTTGGCCATTCCCCCAGCCCCAACAGACTGTTAAGGAGTCAAGGATGCATAGAAAGTCAGTGGGACGGGGTTACTGCCTTAAGAGAGGCTCCCTGGTCAATACCACACTATTTACTTTCTACTGACTTCAGCCTTTGGTGATGGGCTCCCTCTTTCATTCTCCTCGTCCTGCAGTTCTAAAGGCTGGGGGATTGTTCCATGGCTTCTCTTGCAGAGAACCTGGGTCCAATTCCCAGCACCCATGTTGAGGTTCATAACTGTTTGAACTCCAGATCCAGAGGAACCGATGCCTCTCCTGACCTCTGTGGGCTCCTGCATATACACGGCACACATGTATGCACTCACACACACACATGCACATAAAATAAATATTTTTCTTCAAAAGAAGTTGCTCTATAGATCCCCTGTCTAGAAGTCTGCATGTATACAAAGGATGTCTTTGAATGTGGAACCATTCATGTGGTTGTGGTGGTTCAGCATAGAATAAATTCAAAAGCAGGGCTGGCACACTAAAGCCAAATCTGCTCCACCAATAACCTGTGGTAAGAACCCAGACACATCAATGCCTCCACATTTGCTTAGGGTCACTTCTGCACAGCAGAGACCATGTGGAATGCAAAGTCAAAGATACTATCTAGAAAAAAAAAAAAATGGAGACTCCTGCCAGGAGAATCCCAGCCAGGCTTGCTGGCACTCAAGCTATGGAACCTTTTGTATCTGATAGTAGGAGGCAGGGGTCACCCCTTTCCTTCCCCAGATGAGAGAACTGCATAGCCACCCAAGAAAGATACTGACCACGAGGGTCACTAACATCAAGAGATAACTGTAGGCTGGGATGTGGCTCAGTCAATAGACTGCCTAACAAATACAAAGCCCTGGTTCAGTTCCCCAGTACTATGTAAACTGAGCACTGTGGTGAATGACAGTAATGTCAGCATGAAGGAGGAAGGGAGGCAGGGACCTCAGCAGTTCCTGGTTATCCTCAGCTCCATAGTGAGTTTGACACCAACCCAAGCTACCTGAGACCCTGCCTTCCCTCAGAGAGGGGGAGGGAGAAAAGAGAGAGAGTGGGAAGGAGAGGGGGGTGCGGAGGAGGGGAGACGACACAGGCTCAGAGAAAGAAAGAGGGAAAGAGAAAGAGAAACTGCATGCCTATCTTCATGCATATTTGCAGAGACCGCAAGTATCATTCCTCTCGAATGGTTTCTTAATATTGGAAACACACTTGATGTGGACCATTTTGCAACTGCTGTCAATCTCCTATTTAGCAGTGAAACCAAATGTACCCTCTGAAGAAGTTCATTATCGCATAAGGGAGCCAGATTTCTGAAGCGCCGTGTCTGCTTTCTTACATCTTTCTCACACTGTGGGATTTCCATCGCTTATGGTGCACCCGGAACAGAGCTGGCGCCGGAAACAGCCGTATTTCAGCTATTCTGTCTGTTTGCACTACTGCGCCATGCTTGCATTTGGTGAGGCCAAGCCTCAGAATGTGGCTAAAAGCTTTCAGTAGAAACAGAGACACACTCATCTGGAAGAAGAGTCAAGTTCTGTAGGAGCGTGGCCTGGAGCTTTTCCAGCTCACTGGTTAGGAAAGAGCATGCCCACCCACTGCACACCCTGAGCGGACTTTGGCTCTGTGACCGGCCTCGTGACTTCACCACTCTGGGAATATGGGCTAAGAAACAATTTACATACAGGACCAATTAAGAGGAGCAAAGAGGGAAGGTTGTTTCGGAATATTTTTTGGTTTTGTTTTTTAATTCATTTTTAAATTAGCATACAAAGTGATGGGTTTCATTATAGTATCCTCACATAGATATCACAGATGTCATTATATCTTGTTATCAGCTGCTTCCCTTCTCTCATGTTGCTCCTCCCCCCCAAGCTGGTTTCCTTCCTCCCCCCAGACAGGCCCCTTTTTGCCTTCTTATATGTATTCCAATATCTTATCTCTCACCTCCCTTATAATCTCTTCCTCACCTCTCCTGCTGGCTTCATCACCTAAACACACACACACACACACACATACTGGCACACTGGTACATGCACACATACTGGCACACTGGCACACGCACACACACACACACACACACACACACACACACACACACTGGCACACATATACTGGCACACGCACGCACACACACACACTGGCACATGTACACACACTGGCACACACACACACAAACACACACACATACACACACACTGGCACACACACACACACACACACACACACCACAGTTTTAATTCAAGGTTCTGCACATATGGGAAAACATGTGGTATTTATCTTTCTGGAGTCAGGCTTATTTCATTTAACCTAATAATCTCCAGTTGCATCCATTTTTTACTACAAATGTCACGATTTCATTTTCTTTATGGCTACATGAAATTCCATTCTGTGCGTGTACCACATTTTCTTTTTTAGATTTATTATGCATGTTTGCCTACATGTGTGTATATATACCATGAGAGGGCAGGGGATCCCCTGGAACTGGAGTTATAAATGGTTGTGAGCCATCGTGGGTGCAGGGAACTGAACCTGGGTCCTTTGCAGCCATAACAAGTACTCTTATCTGAGCCATCCATCCATCTCTCCAGAACTGGCATCAGAGTCTCTTTATCCACTTGTCTGTTGTGGGCATCTAGGGTGGTTTGATCTTGGCTATTATGACACGGCATAAAATGCTGTGCAAGCATCTCTGTGGCCTGTTTACTGAGAATCCTGCAGATCTATCCCCAGGAGAGGTTTAGCTGGAACATACGTTGCTTCTCTATTTTTAGCTTTTTGGGAGATCTACACACTGACTTCGATAATGGCTGCGCCGGTTTAAATTCTCCCAGGCTCACCTGCCTTTGTTGGCATGTTTTTTTGTTTTGTTTTTGTTTTTTGTTTTTGTTGTTGTTGTTGTTGTTGTTTGGCACAAGTCTTACTTTATAGCCTGGCTGTCCTGGAACTTCCTATGTAGACCAAGCTGGCTCACAGAGATCTCTCTGTCAGTGTTTCCTGGATGCTAGTCATTCTGCCTGAGGTGAGATAGAACCTCAAAACAACTGTAATTTGCGTTTCCCAGAGGGCTAAGAAGGTTGAACTTCAATTTTTTTTCAAGTCTGTACCAGCCATTTGCTTTTCTTCTTTTGTTAAGTCCGTTTAGGAGATGGCATTTCTTCCTACAGATTCCACAAGACCTGCACAGGGATGTGTATGACCCTAGGTGAGCAGTCCCACTTGGAGCACCTTTTTCATGTCATTTAAATATGATATGGTGGGAACTTTCTAAACTCTGAAAGCCCTGAGAGATTGTACCTTCTAGCAGAAGTAAAGTACTGACATCATGGTCTCCGGTTGATTCCCACCCCAGTCAGCACTGATGATAACACTCGGAGTATTCTCGCTACTAACACCCCTGTTTGACTGTGTGTGCCCATGCACACAGATATGTATGGACTGTGTCACACTTCAAATCAATAAGTACAGGACAAGAAATCCATAAAAAGCAAACAAAACCATGTCAGGGATATAGGATTACCCTGTAATCCCAGCACCTGGGAGACGGATGCAGGACCATCAGCTCGGGGTATCCTCAGCTATTTACCAAGTTCTAGGCCTGCCTGAGCCTCCCAAGACCCTGTCCAAACAAGAAACAAATAAAAGAAAGCCTACATGTTTCATACACCTGAAAGAGGGAACATGGACAGCTGAGGTAGCAAGTACCAATTCAATCAGCTCTATCTGCCTGCTTGGGAACCCCAGTGACACATTTAAGTATGTAATCCCATGGGAGATAGGGAGATATGACCACATCTTAGAAATGGGAGATATGAAAGCAGAAAAACAATAATAACATATATTTATATATATATATATATATATATATATATATATATATATATATAAACTTATCTTGAAATTCATAGAGAACAGGAGGAAATGCAAAATTCAATATTCTAGAACAGTGTTTCTACACCTTCCCAATGCTGCGACCCTTTAATACAGTTCCTCATGCTGTGGTGACACCTGACCATAAAATTGTTTTCATTGCTACTTCCTACTGTAGTGTTGTTACTGTTATTAATCGTGATGTAAATATCTGATATGCAGGTGTACCGGCTAGTTTTGTGTGTCATCTTGACACAAGCTGGAGTTATCACAGAGAAAGGAGTTTCAGATGAGAAAATGCCTCTGTGAGATTCAGGTGTAAGGCATTTTCTCAATTAGTGATCAAGGCCCCTTTATGGGTGGTACCATCTGTGGGCTGGTAGTCTTAGGTTCTGTAAGAAAACAGGCTGAGCAAGCCAGGGGAAGCAAGCCAGTAAGTGACATCCCTCCATGGCCTCTGCATCAGCTCCTGCTTCCTAACCTGCTTGAGTTCCAGTCTTGACTTCCTTTAGTGATGAACAGCAGCATGGAAGTGTAAGCTCAATAAACCCTTTCCTCCCCAACTTGCTTCTTGGTCATGATGTTTGTGCAGGAATAGAAACCCTGACTAAGACAAATTGGTACCAGAAGTGGGGTATTCCTGTGACAACCTGACCATGTTTTGGGGAGGACTGTGGAAGGTCTTTGGAACTTTGAGCTAGAAGAGTCACTGGGATGTTAAGAGCTCTGTGGGATGTTCTGTAGGAGCTTGGAAGATAATGTTGAGAACAGTGCAGATGGAGGCCTGACTTGTGAAATTTCAGAGGGAAGATTAAAGACTCTTATCAGGGCGGTTGCTAGTTTGATTTAAGATTCTGTGATTTTGGTTAGCTAAGGCTGAAGAAATCAGCTGTGATTAACAAGATACCAGAACTACTAAAGCAAAACCATTGCATTACTGGGACTATTGATGCTGGTTAACTGGAGTTGGGAAACTGGCGGTGATTGGGAAGAGACCAGCATCAATGAGGTGAAATCTTCTGAGAAGTGTTTCCTGAGAGCACAGAGGCTGCATTCCAGAGATAGCCAGGGTTGTACCTTGTGCTGTAGCTGGACTTGGTAATGTGTAAGAGTCACCGAGGTGGTACTGGTTTTGAAGGCATGAAGGAGTCGTGAAGAGCAGCTGAGGCCTGGGCACTGTGAGAGGCTGTGGAAGGCTATTAGTGAAGGTGCAGCCTCAGTTGCAATTGATGGCCCAGGACTGAAGGAGTCATGCAAAGGAGGTGAGGCTTGGCACCATGAAGAGAGCCTATGAGAGGCTGTTGGTAAAGCCTAGTTGCAGTGGAAGACAGCAGTGTTTTGGAGATGCCAGTATCATGAGCTGACCAGCAAGAACAGCAGCAGCAGTGGAGTACAGGCATCTGGAGCCTAGAAGACAAGGTGTGTGCTACAAAGGGCAGAGCTGGAGAAGTGACTCAAGGCCTTGGAGGAATCCAGAAGATCGTGAGTGGATCCCAGACACTGGACGGTTGGAGTTTGATTTTGCTTTTGATTGTGACTGTAGCCTGATATTTTTCCCTCTTGAAGAAAGAAGGTATTTTAGGGGAGCCCACAGTTAAGAGACTTTGCATTTTTAAAAGATTTTGAATTTTAAGAGATTGGATGTCTAAAAGGGACTGAAATGTTAATACGTAAGAATTTGCAAAGACTGTGGGACTTTTAAAGTTATTTGGATCTTGGGGATGAATAAAAAAGTAAGAGTTGAGGCTTAATGGTGATGTGTCTGTATGTCAAGTTGACAAGGGGTCAATTGTACTGGCTAGTTTTGTGTGTCAACTTGACACAAGCTGGAGTTATCACAGAGAAAGGAGTTTCAGTTGAGAAAATGCCTCTGTGAGATTCAGGTGTAAGGCATTTTCTCAATTAGTGATCAAGGGGGGAGGGCCCCCTGTGAGTGGTACCAAATGTGGGCTGGTAGTCTTGGGTTCTATAAGAAAACAGGCTGAGCAAGCCAGGGGAAGCAAGCCAGTAAGTGACATCCCTCCATGGCCTCTGCATCAGCTCCTGCTTCCTGACCTGCTTGAGTTCCAGTCCTGAGTTCCTTTGGTGATGAACAGCAGCATGAAAGTGTAAGCTCAATAAATCCTTTTCTCCCCAACTTGCAAGTTGGTCATGATGTTTGTGCAGGAATAGAAACCCTGACTAAGACAGCAGGATATCTGATATTCAACTCCTATGAAAGAGTCCTTAGACCCACAAAAGGGTTGCAACCCATAGGTTGAGAACCACTGATCTAGGGTTTTTATATCTGTGCAGGAGATAAGATGACAGAAAAACTCCCTTGTAGTGCTGGAATTGCGCTGAGATATCCACAGGAAGCTTGGAGCCTTGCAGGCAAATGTGGGCTCTGGGCTACAAAGAAGGAAAAGTCTCTTTTGTCAATTTGAGCTATGGAACAGTACCTTCTGCAGACTTTGTTTTGTTTTGTTTTGTTTTGTTTTGTTTTTTTGGTTTTTCGAGACAGGGTTTCTCTGTGTAGTCCTGGCTGTCCTGGAACTCACTCTGTAGACCAGGCTGGCCTCAAACTCAGAAATCCGCCTGCCTCTGCCTCCCAAGTGCTGGGATTAAAGGCCACCACTGCCTGGCTTCTGCAGACTTAAGACTCTAAATTCAGACTCCGTGTGTGATCTGGGAACATCGAAGAGACCCAGAGTCTGAAAGTGGTAATTCCTGCATGATGTGACTTCATCTTCATGGCATTTTATATGTGGGGATCCCATGTAGCTGAAAAATTACTCTAATCATGCAGATAGGAAAACGAAATTACTGTGTCTTCAACACAGGCTGCACCAGATTCTGACAAAAGATCGACGGTGAATTAACAATTAGAACGACGAGGTTAAACACCTGATAGCCTGCTGCAGAGAAAACTAACATACATCGTATAAAATATAGTAGAATCAACAAGAATCTGAGATGTAGCCTTTTCTCATAAAGTGGAAGCTGATTTGGGGGAGGAGGGGAATAAAGGGTTTCTCTGTGTTACCTTGGCTGTCCTGGAACTAGGTCTGTAGATCAGCCTGGCCTCAAACTCACAGAAATCAGCCTGTCTCTGCCTCTGTCTCCAGAGTGCTGGGATTAAAGATGTGTGCCACCACTACCAGACCAAGGAAACTGTTTTGTTTGTTTGTTTGTTTGTTGAGGCAAGTATTGGCCTGGGATGAGGAAAGGGAGAGAGACTAGGGGTGAATAGGCATGAAAGGTCTTCCAGGAGAGGGAACATACTCTAAGACAACTTTGCTGTGATAGCTGTACCAACTGAGTCGTGCCACAAAAAGTCATCCAACTACACCCTTGAAAGGGGTTCAAGTCAATCCAATGGAACTGTAAACTTATTACAATTAAAAAGTAATAGATTCCTAGCCAGGCATGGTGGCTCACAACTTCAATCCTAGCTCTCAGGAGGCAGAGGCAGGTAGATTTCTGTGAGTTCAAGGCCAATCTGACCTACATAGTGAGTTCCAGGCTGTCCAAGGATGCATAGTGAGACTGTGTCTCCAAAACAACAAGAAAGTAATAGGTTCCTGATGTGTTAACAGCAGTCAAGTAAAATTAAGACAACTATAGGAAGCCATAGTTATCTAACAATAATATAACAAGAAATGCCTGGTGCTCATAGGAAATTTTAAAATTTTATTAATATTAAACCTTGAATGAGTACAGGGAGAGAGCTTATTGTTTTTAATTATGTGGGGTGGGGGTGTATGTGTGGGAGTGTGGAGTGTGTATATGGGGTGTGGGGGTGTTTGGTGCTATGGTAGGGGGTTGTTTGGGGCTATGGGGTATGTATGTAGGGGTGGGGATGGATGTGGATGTGGGGGGTGTCGATGTGGGGAATGAGGGAGTAGGAGTGGGGGTGGGGGTGTATGTGGGGGTGGAATGGGAGGTGTGGGTGTGTGGATGTGTGTGGGGAGTGTGGGGTATGGATATGTGTTAGGAGTGAGGGATAGGGTGGGGAAGAGGGTGGATATGGGGAGGGGTGTGTGTGTGTGTGTGTGTGTGTGTGTGTGTGTGTGTGTGTGTGTGTGCAGAAGTCAGAAGTATGCATGTAGAGGGCAGAGGACAGCTTTCAGGAGTTGGCTCTACTTTACCAGCACAACAGTTTAAGTCATAAGTTTTATGGTTCATAATTAAATCTACATGGTGTATTTAGAAGAATTATTTTAAATTTTACATTGTTATTAATTTTTACTGATAATAGGTTTCATTGTGACATGTTCAAACGTGTACCATTGTACTTTGCTCATATTATCCCTTGCCTTACCTTGTATTCTCTCCCCTAAATATACCCCTCTGCCTTCATTTCACACATACATGCTCATATTTAAATTTAGATTTTACTCACTCTGGTGCTGATCTGGAAGCTCCATCACTGCTGACTAGCTCTCATGATGCTAGAAGGTTCCATGCATACTACCAGTGTAAAAAACGTCATCAACAGCCTTGCCAGTTAACAGATGTGAACCCTGAAAGCTGCAATGGCAACTAGACTGGTGAGGTATGCCCGCTGGTACAACAGTGGCACAACCCACTCCATAAGATGAAATCCATGTCTGGTACCAAAACCCCATGTCTGGCTAAAACATACTCTCCAGGGAAGAAACTAGCACTATTGTTCTGCTAAATGGGCATAGTAATAAATTCTATACTATATTCTTATTTTATACTCATAGATTAATGCACCTCTCAACGTTCACCAGAGAAGCTTTTTTTTTTTTTCAGTAGATAGCAATTAATACAGACGGACCCCACAAATAAGAGTGGTCTTCTGAGTGCTCAGCTGTAAGGAGACACATACATCACACTCCTTCAGAGATCAGAAAAATTGTAAGCGCCAGAAGGAGGAGATCGATGACTGTAGGAAAACTCTACTTGCCAGATATGACAGTGCAACGGCACACACAAACTCTCAGCGGCTATAACTGCTCTCACAAGACCTGCCCAAGAGCAAGCCAGTCAAACTCCCAGGTCCTAAAGCCCCACGCCTATCTAAAGAGCTATGGGAAATTGATGGCTGCTGGGGAGAGACGCAGTCCCCGAGAGGCTGCCCTGCTCCAGCAGATGGCCCATGTGCAGCTCCTGTAAGCAGAATGAAATGAACTCACTGAATGATGATTGAATAAAATTTCTTTGAGTCTCACTATGTGGCCCTGGGACTTGCTCTGTAGATCAGGCTAGCCTGGAGGTCACAGAAGTCTGTTTCTGCTGGGACTAAAGGTGTGTACATGTAGCTAAATAAAATATTTAATATAGATTTTTTACATCCAAATCTAGATTCCCCATGTGATAGAAAAGATGGAGTATTTCTCTCTCTTTATCTTCCCCATCGCTATCTCTTATTTAGGAGAACTTGGGGCTGGAGAGATGGCTCAGTGGTTAAGAGCACTGACTGCTCTTCCAGAGGTCCTGAGTTCAATTCCCAGCAACCACATGGTGGCTCACAACCATCTATAATGGGATCGGATGCCCTCTTCTGGTGTGTCTGAAGACAGCTACAGTGTACTCATACACATTAAGTAAATAAAAGAAAACTTAACTTTATCTAAAATTATAAATATAAAATTAAGCAGGGAACTTCTCTATAAAGAAAAAACATGCAGAGAAAAAAGATGGAAATGTCCAGCAACGCTTGGACTGTCATAAAGCCACGACGCTGCCACAGGACAGTAGAACTTACATACCCTCCCATGGAACACAAAAGCTAATAAATTAGCAAATAAAGACACAAACCTGTTCTGTTATAAATCAAACTTCAAAGCAAAGGGAGAAATATGAACTATTGCATACATGGTGCTTGGACGGGTGTCAAGTCATGTGGGAAAACATAAAGCTTGCTTCTGACCTCATTTCTTACAGCAGAATAAGATCCAGATGGATTCTATTTTTATAATAGCTGAATGGGGAGGACTTCTCTAAGCATTTCACAGAGAGCAGTGGTGGGGGCAGGGCAGGGGGATTATAAATTGAATTGCTTTCCAGCTAACAGCACTTGAGAGCTTGCTCCGCTGGGGTACCTTTTTAGCATCTTATTTAATCTAGGATTAAATCTAGTGATGTATTTAGTTGTCACAAACCCGTCAGGTGAGCACTGTTGGTAGCCTGGTCAACTGACCTATCATGTCCTCCTCCAGGTCTCCCACTCACCTCTTCCCTGGAAGTGATCATTTGGTCTGACTCACTCACTACCTCAGCCAAGAGACTCTGCTGCTCTAGGTTCATCAGCCACGTCGGCCCTCCCACAATCTCCACATCCAGCAGAAATGTCCTTCCACAGGGTGAAGCAATTGCTGCCCATGGTTGCTGGAAAGCCTGATAACCCCATCCAGAAGTGAGGGAAAGTCAATTCCAGTGGAGCGGACATTGACTAGTAAGAGAGAGGAGACAGAGATGCCAGCTCTCTTGTCCCCACCATCCACTTGACCTAGGGTTGTGTGGCCTCTCTGCAGGGCTTAAATGTGACTGAGTGGCTTACCTGCTGAGCAACTGGTTGTTTTTGTAGCCAGCCATGTGACAGTGGCCAGTGTGTAAAGCTGTCCCAGCATCCTGTCCAGTGTTTTCCTGCCTCACTTTGCTTTGTATTCATTCTTGCTAGTTCTGGGATCTTGTATCTTCACTGAGACATTAGCGCTTCATGGTTGTTCCAGGTGTCTGTTGATTGTGGAATCTAAAAGATGGCATGGATTTTTCTCGCCCTAGAACACCAAGAGATAAGGAAACTTGCTGATCCCCAACTAGCTCTTTGTGATGTTTGACTTTGAACATAAACCATAAATCTTATAAAGTACTTATGAGATGACCAAGACTAAAGCTTAACAGCAGACATGATCCTTGTTGCTGAATATAAAGTCAATTGCTCATCACCCACAAATCTATCCAATATTATTGTCTTAGTCAAGGTTTCTATTTCTGTACAAACATCATGACCAGGATGCAAGTTGGGGAGAAAGGGTTTATTCAGCTTACTCTTCCACATTGCTGGTCATCACTAAAGGAAGTCAGGACTGGAACTCAAGCAGGTCAGGAAGCAGGAGCTGATGCAGAGGCCATGGAGGGATGTTCCTTACTAGATTGCTTCTCCTGGCTTGCTCAGCCTGCTTTCTTATAGAGCACAAGACTACCAGTCCACAGATGGTACCACCCACAAGGGGCCCTCCTCCTTGATCATTAATTGAGAAAATGCCTTACCACTAGATCTCATGGAGGCATTTTCTCAACTGAAACTTCTTTCTCTGTGATAACTCCAGCTTGTGTCAAGTTGACACAAAACCAGCCAGTACAATTGACCCCTTGTCAACTTGACACACAAATATATTACTATTAAGCCTCAACCCTTACTTTCTTATTCATCCCCAAGATCTAAATAACTTTAAAAGTCCCATAGTCTTTGCAAATTCTTACATATCAAAATTTTAGCCAGGCAGTGGTGGCACACATCTTTAATCCTAGCACTTGGGAGGCAGAGGCAGGTGGATTTCTGAGTTCGAGGCCAGCCTGGTCTACAGAGTGAGTTCCAGGACAGCCAGGGCTACACAGAGAAACCCTGTCTCAACCCCCCCCCAAAAAAAAAATTTAATCCCTTTAAAAATATCCAAACTCTTAGAATTCAAAGTCTTTCTACCATTAGAAGTCTTTTAACTGTGGGTTCCACTAAAATACCTTCTTTCTTCAAGAGGGAAAAATATCAGGCTACAGTCACAATCAAAAGCAAAATCAAACTCCAACCGTCCAATGTCTGGAATCCACTCATGATCTTCTGGATTCCTCCGAGAGCTTGAGTCACTTCTCCAGCTCTGCCCTTTGTAGCACACACCTTGTCTTCTAGGCTCCAGATGTCTGTACTCCACTGCTGCTGCTGTTCTTGCTGGTCAGCTCATGGTACTGGCATCTCCCAAACACTGCTGCCTTCCACTGCAACTAGGCTTTACCAACAGCCTCTCATAGGCTCTCTTCATGGTGCCAAGCCTCACCTCCTTTGCATGACCCCTTCAGTCCTGGGCCATCAACTGCAACTGAGGCTGCACCTTCACTAATGGCCTTCCATGGCCTCTCACAGTGCCCAGGCCTCAGCTGCTCTTCACGACTCCTTTATGCCTTCGAAACCAGTACCACCTCAGTGACTCTTACACATTACCAAGTCCAGCCACAGCACAAGGTACAACCCTGGCTATCTCTGGAATGCAGCCTCTGTGCTCTCAGGAAACACTTCTCAGAAGATTTCACCTCATTGATGCTGGTCTCTTCCCAATCACCGCCAGTTTCCCAGCTCCAGCTAACCAGCATCAATAGTCCCAGTAATGCAATGGTTTTGCTTTAGTAGTTCTGGTATCTTGTTAATCACAGTTGATCCTTCAGCCCCAGCTAACCAAAAACACAGGATCTTCACAGTCAAAATAGCAACCACCCTGATAAGAGTCTTTAATCTTCCCTCTGAAATTTCACAAGCCAGGCCTCCATCTTCTGCACTGTTCTCAACATTATCTTCCAAGCTCCTACACAACATCCCACAAAGCTCTTAACACCAAATGGCTCTTCTAGCCCAAAGTTCCAAAGTCCTTCCCAGTCCTTCCCAAAACATGGTCAGATTGTCACAAGATATACCTCACTCCTGGTACCAATGTGTCTTAGTCAGGTTTCTATTCCTGCACAAACATCATGACCAAGAAGCAAGTTGGGGAGGAAGGGGTTTATTGAGCTTACTCTTCCACGTTGCTGGTCATCACTAAAGGAAGTCAGGACTGGAACTCAAGCAGGTTAGGAAGCAGGAGCTGATGCAGAGGCCATGGAGGGATGTAACTTACTGGCTTGCTTCTCCTGGCTTGCTCAGCTGGCTTTCTTATAGAACCCAAGACTACCAGTCCAGGGATGGCACCACCCACAAGGGGCCCTCCCCCCTTGATCACTAATTGAGAAAATGCCTTACCACTGGATCTCATGGAGGCATTTTCTCAACTGAAACTCCTTTCTCTGTGATAACTCCAGCTTGTGTCAAGTTGACACAAAACCAGCCAGTACAATTACCAAGAGACATTAATCAGGATTCCAAAGTAGAAGTGCAAATCACATTAATGGTGGAAGAGTATCAATATAATGATGAGATATTTTCCCATTGATATCTCCCAGGAGATATCAATGCAATCCAATCAAGGTCCTAGTAATTCCCCAGAGATCCTCCTGTCTCTGCTACCCCAACATGAGGCTTACAGGTGCAGGCTGCCGTTCTCTGTTTTAACGTGGGTTTGGGGGCTTGAACTCAGGTCCTTGTGCCCACACAGTAGGCACTGTACCAACTACTGTCTCCCTACCCCCTCCCTTCTTTTCCTCTTTTTTAACCACACAACAGCTATATCAAATTTTCTGTACGTAAAATACCAAAGCCCATCCTCCAGTCCCCTGAGGATAGCTTCTCCAGAGGTCAGATTGGAGTAAGCACAGGCTACTGGGGATTTTGTTTGTTTTGTTTTAATTTTCAGTTTTCAGACAGCCCTCACAACTCAGATGCCCTGGTTAGAAGTCACTATTTAGCTTACAACTTTACCATGTAGCCTATGCTAGCCTTGAGATTTTGGGTTTTCCTACCTGTGCCTCAAAAATACTGGGATTACAGGCCACAGTTTGCTCCACTGTTGCGTTTTTGTTGTTGTTGGTTTTTTTTTTTTACTTATTCACTTTACATCTCACTCACTGCCCCTTCCCAGTCACCCCCTCCCATAATCTTTCCCCCCTCCTCCCTCCCCTTCTCCTCTGAACAGATGGCGTGTCCCCCTGGGTATCCCCCCAACCCTGACACTTCAAGTCTCTTCGAGGCTAGGAGCTTTTTCTCCCACTGAGGCCAGACAAGGCAGCCCAGCTAGAAGTAGCTTTTGGGATAGCCCCAGCTCCAGTTGTTCAGGACCAACACTTCTTTTTTAAACTTAATTTATTTTGGGTGTGTATGTGTGAGGGGACAACTTGTAGTTATCAGTTCTCTCCTACTACGTGATTTCTGAAGATCAAACTCAGGTTGTGGGGTTTATTTGTTTCTCTGTCAGCAAACACCCACCTCATTGACCCACCACTGTAATTAATCTGCACTGTCTTTGCCCTTTGGCTTTGCTCTTTGCCTGGGATCAAAACCCAAGGCGTGCTGACCAATCATTAAAACCCAGCTCTCAAAGCTGGGCCCAGTGGCTTGTGTCAGTAAACTTGGCACTCAGGAGGATGAAGCAGGAAGGTTGCCTCAAGTTCAAGGTCAGCTTGGATTATGTAGTGAGTTCTGGGCTAGCCTGAACTACAGAGTAAGACCCAGTCTCAAAAACAAACAGAAGACAGCTTCCATAATATTGGGAAGCGTGGTAGCATGCAGGCCCACATGGTGCTGAGAGGTCTACAGCTTGATCCACAGACAGCAGAGAGACTGTGTCACACTGGCCAGACTTGGACTTCTTAAACCTCAAAGCCTGCCTCTAGTGACACACTTCCTCCAACCAGGCCACACCTCCTAACAGTGCCATTCCCTATGACCAACCATTCAGACACATGAGTCTATGGGGCCACTCCTATTCAAACCACCACAGTTAATAAACTTTATTTCTTATTAGGGGTGTGTGTGTGTTTGTTTGGAAACGGGTTCTCATCCTGTAGCCCAGATTGTCCTAGAAATCACTTGGCAGCCTAGGCTGGCCTGGAGCCTAAGGACTTCCGACTCCCAGGTGATAGGGTTATAGATAAGAGGCACCATGCCTTGCTTTAAAAACTTAAATTATATTTATTTATTCTGTACGTGTATGGCACGTGCGTGTGTACAAGTGCGCACACACCATGGGACATGTCTGGAGGTCAGAGGTCAACTTTCAGGATTCGGTTCTGGGATTTGCTCTCAGGTTACCAGGTTTGCACAGCGTGAGCTTTCGCTCATTAAGCCATTGTGCTGGCCCCATAATCTTGCATTTTTAATAATGACTATGTATTATAATAACCAGCTAACAAAATTCCAGAAAACAAGCAATCAGCCTTGTAAGCTGGCATGCCACCAGATTCAACCTGCCAGACTTTCCAGTTTGGGCTTAACTTCCCATAAGGACTTCTCTTGACTCTTGGCAGCTCAGGGATACAAACACTCCATGCAGGACTGTCCCACCCCTGATCTGTATGTCACTTATCTTTGCCCACTCTTTCGAGGCGTTCTGTTAGTCTCAGCCTGTGTCTTCTCTTTCCTTCTTTTCTGTAGGCTAGAAAACCGGAGAAAGAGCCAGCAAGATGGCTCAGAGGGCAAAAGCACTGGTCAACAACAAACCTGAGTTCCATCCCAGGGTGGAAGGAGAGAATCAAAGTGTAGGAGGTATTCTCTGACCTTCACATGCATGTTGTGGCTTGTGTGCACAGATGCCATTCACACACACACACACACACACACACACACACACACACACACATACATACATACATACATACTACAAAAGAAAAACTAAAGAAAAATGGGGAATGGAGCTGAGACTATAGCTCAGTTGTTACAGTGTTTGCACCCCCAGCACGCACAAGACCCTGTGATCAAACCCCAGCACTCATGAACAGATTTGATAGCACATGCCTGTAATCCCTGTATCTAGGAGGTAAAACAGGAGGATCAGGAGTTCAAGACCATTCTTGACCATGTGTTGAGATCAAGGCCAGTCTGAGTTAAAGACCTTGCCTCAAAACCACGTTTTTAGCAGCGGTAGAACTGATGCTGATTGTTAACATAAACCCTCCGCCTTCATCCTCCATGTTCCATTTATGAGCTCCAGCTCGTCCTTCAGCCTCTCTGAGGTCTAGGCTCCTAGTTAATAAAATGAGAATGGCAGCCTTCTGGGCGGTTGTGAAGATTAAATGAAATAATGTCTATAAAACAGTGAAGCGTTGGGCATGGCTAAGTGTCCAATGAATGGTAGGTGTCATTATCTGCTCCGAAAGGCCACTTTTATGTGGTTGCATACGCAATGCAGCTTAAAAGAATTTAGAGTAATAGCAGGCCCTGATGCATCAGCTCATTACCCAGCAAAGGGCCTTCCATCCAGCCACAGACAAACCCCATTATCCTGACATTCGCACTCAAATATTAAAGTCAGAAACAGCTCCTGTAGCCACTGAGACATCCATCTGACTTTCAAATACTGATGAACCCGAGGGGTACATCCACTTACTCGGCTAGTATCGTATACATGGGAAGTGCATTTGACAAAATAGATATGATGTGGACCCTCGTGGCCCTGATGACCTGGCTGGGGACTGGGACACAGAGCACGGTCGCATGAACATGTGATTTTTACACTGTGACAAGTGCTAGGTAGAGCAAAGTGCAGGTGGGATGAGAAATGCCAGGCAGAGCTTACCTAGCCCAGGGTCAGGAGGGACATTTAAGGAGCTGCAGGTGTGGCTCAGCTGGTGGAGTGCTTACCTAGCATGCGCAAGGCCCCCAGGTTTGATCCTCAGCATGAAAAACCTCGGCTTAGGAGAACACGCCTGTAATCCTAACCCTTGGATGGCGAAGAAAGGAGTAGCCAAAGTTCAAGGTCATCCTCAGCTCTGTAGTAAGCTACAGGCTAGCTCGAGCTACACAGACCCCCTGTACTGGCTAGTTTTGCGTCAACTTGACATAAGTTAAAGTCATCAGAGGAGGAACCCTCAACTGAGAAAATGTCTCCATAAAACTGGGCTGTAGGCAAGCAGTAGGACATTTTCTTAATTAGTGATTGATGTGGGAGGGCCTAGTCCATTGTGGGTGAGGCCATGTGGGCCTAGTGGTCATGGGTTCTATAAGAAAGCAGGCTGAGCAGGCCATGAGGAGCAAGCCAGTTAGCAGCATCCCTCCATGGCCTCTGTATCAGCTCCTGCCTCCAGCTTCCACCCCTGCTTGAGTTCCTATCCTGACTTACTTCATTGATGAATTACAACATAGAAGTATGCATCAAAATAAAGCCTTTCCTTCCCAACTTTTGGTCATAGTGTTTCATCAGAGCAATAATAACCCTAAAATACCCTGGGAAGGGAGGGAGGAAGAGAAAGAGAGAGGTTAGGAGGTAGAAGGAAAAACAGGGAGAGGGCGGAGTCAGGGAGGAAAAGAAGGAAGAAAGGAAGGAAGGAATGATTTAAGCTAAGCACTAAGTCATGAGCACCATTTATCTGACCAGAGAGCTGAGGAAAAGCATTGCACAGTAAAGAGTCAGCCTGGGCTTAGGCCTCAGAGCCGGATACACTCAAGGCTCTTCACAGGAGCCACCCAGAGCCACAGCACAGAAGAAAATCTGTTAGTTACTACTCTGCTTGTGTGTCCTCTTGCAGGCCCATCTGTTTCAGCTCTCCAGCACTTACTTTTTAAAGGGGGCAGATGCTGTGCCTTCAGCACTTACTGTTGGCCACAAAAAGAGATCAAAGTTGGGAGCAAATTAAGTTGCCTGATACATATACATATACACATACATATATTCATATATATATATATACATACACACACACACACACACACACACACACACACACACACACATATATATATATATATATGAATATAATGTTTAAGGGTGAGTGGGAGGGACAGTCCAAGAGTCTGCGTTCTGCACTACCGAAATTCAGCTACAGTCGTAGGGAAAACTTGTAGATCAGAGGCTGGAAGCTAGACAGAAGCCAACTACTGCCCAGTAAATCTACCTGCAGTTGGGTCTTCCTAGGTGATTCCAACCCCTGCAGATAGCAGCTACCTCAGGCCAGAGTCCAAGGCTTCCTGCAGGCAGGCAGGCAGGCCACCCACCACTCCACAGGACCCAAAACAACACAGTCCCCGGAGTTCCTTCAGCTCTAAGATGAATTGCAATTTCTGCCATAGTTAATCTCTGGTTTCTTTGGCTTCTCTCATGTCCTGTGTGTTCAAAAGTGAGTCAGAGTTAGCCAAGCAGTGGTGGCACATGCCTTTAACCCTGGCGCTCCAGAGACAGAAGCAGGCAGATATCTGAATCTACAAACTAGCATCCTGGTCTACAGAGATAGCTAAGGGCTACACAAAGAAATCCTGTCTCAGGGGGGAAAATGATTCAGAGATTACTGGTGATGGCTTTTTCTGGGAATATCTTGAGATTGGGACTCTCAGGCCCCAGATTCATCCTACTGGATTTGAATCTGCAGTCTTAAAAGTCTGCGGGAGGGCCGGGCGGTGGTGGCGCACGCCTTTAATCCCAGCACTCAGGAGGCAGAGGCAGGCGTATTTCTGAGTTCGAGGCCAGCCTGGTCTACAGAGTGAGTTCCAGGACAGCCAGGGCTACACAGAGAAACCCTGTAACGAAAAAAAAAAAAAAAAAAAAAAGTCTGCGGGAGGGCCAGGGAAGTGTGGGGGGAGGGTGTATACCTCAGGGGCCCAGTACTTGCCTGGCATGGGTGACTGTGGGTGTTACCCCCCCACACACACACAGAGGAAAAAGTTAAATGAAGAACAACATTTTAAAAATCCAGTATAATTGAATATGCATTAAAGTCTGAGAAACAATGCCTCATCTGTGTCCCTAGGAAGATCATCTCCTAAGTGACAGATGGCCTGTGTCAAGTTCCCTACTGTTTGAAATACCAAGAGGTATTCATTTCCCAACTATCCCGAGTCCATCAGTACGCTTAGTCACCCTACAGTTTAACTTGCTTTTGTTGAGACAGGTCTCTCTGTATAGTCCATGCTGACCTTAAACTCAGTGTATAATACAGCAAAGCCTTGAACTCACCAAGTAACTCAGAGCGGCTGTGAAATCCCTGTTTGCCTCCACTTCATGAGTGCTGGCATCAGAGGCTTGCATCACCCTGCCCTGGCCAACTTAACATTCTTGATGTTACCTAGAATCAGCTCTTTGGTTTCTGATCAACTCTTGGCTCATTTTTATTCCTTCAAACTTAAATTAGTCAGTGTTTCCTAGGAGATATTTGCTCAGGTCATGAGGAATTTGTCAATAGTGGATGGTTTCTGAAGGCATAATGACTGAAAGTTAAGTCAGAATCAAATGCTTACAGGATCTGGGGTGTTCCCGTCAGCTCTCAGCCCTGTTGCGACTTGACATCTCACTGCACCTTGGTTCTGAGTACACAACATACTCACTTTGAATGTGCATGCTGTCCCACCATGAAGTGCCAGTCACCACTGCCTGATTCACCCCAGGTCAGTTTAGAAATTATTACCTGTTACAAATCGTGGTATTTTCATGCTACATAAAACATTGTTTTATGAGAGGAAATAAATATTTAATATTTCTGCTCCTTACTGTCGAGCATGTGATCATCAAGTTAGTTTATCAATCACTGGATTGTATCACGTTACATAAACAAGTGTATTCATGTCACTGCTATACAATTTTGCTTTAATCTTTAATAAATCATAACTTGTATGTATATCATATACACAGAATTGTTTCAGACAGAGTTCTTTGTGACTTATTCAGAGCCATGTTTGGTCTGTATACCTATTTTCTATACCCAAATACTGAGGAGCTTATAAAAATGTTTCTGGCTTGTTGGACACGGTGGTACACACCTTTAAATCCAGAACTTGGAGGCAGATCTCTGTGAGTTCCAAGCCAGCCTGATCTACATAGAATTATAGGCTAGCCAAGACTACATATTGAGACACTGTCTTTAAAAAAAATTTTTATCTGGCAAAAAGGGATTGCAAGAGGGAGAAGGTTAAGAAACCCTGCCCTCAAAGAAGAGTTAGGATGGATGGCTGACTTTGGCTGTCTTTGTCTCTCCTGTGAGTTTTAGTGAAACAAAAACTATACACTTCTGTGAAAGTGTTAGCACGAGAGTTTGTCCCTAAAATTTCCTGCCTCACTTAGTGGCCCAGAGTTTCTTTTATCTTATTGAACATAACAAGAAAATGCCTCTAAAAGGTTTTCTGACTTCTGCAGTATGAATTATTTTAATTATTTATTTTAAGTGTGTATGTGAGGTTTTCTGCCTACATGTAAGTGCCATCATGTGTGTGCAGTGCCAGTGGAGGCCAGAAGAGGGCATTGGATCCCCTGGAGTTGGATTTACAGATGGTTGTGGCCACCTGTGTAGGTGCTGGGACTCCAACCCTGGTCCTCAGCAGAGGCAGCAAGTGCTCTAAACCACTGAGTCACCTCTCCAGCCCCTGCAATAGAAACTTTTAAAGTTATGGTTTTCCTCTGAAATATCCTTCTAATTAATTTATGCTGTACTACTTTTATATGGTTTTCTTTTGTTGTTGTTTTGGGGTTTTTTTTTTGGTTTTTTTGGTTTTTGGTTTTTGGGTTTTGGGTTTTTTTTTTTTTGTTTTTTTTTGGTTTTTTGTTTTGTTTTGTTTTGAGACAGGGTTTCTCTGTGTAGCCCTGGCTGTCCAGGAACTCACTCTGTAGACCAGGCTGGCTTCCAACTCATGCCTGCCTCTGCTTCCTGAGTGCTGAGATTAAAGGCATGTACTATCACTACCCTGCTTCACATGGTTTTCTTTCCTTTCAAAATTTTTAATACATTTCTTTGTGTGTGTGTGTGTGTGTGTGTTCACACAACATGCATGTGGATATTGTATTGGAGGACAACTTGTAGGTAATTAGTTCTCACTTTCCACCACATGGGTCCTGCATGTGAAAGAGCTTGTCAAGTTGAGTCGTAAGCACCTACCTGCTGAGTCATTTTCCTGGTCCTCATTCTATACTCTAAGGAACATCACCAGCATGGGTATCCTTACCCCTGACATCACCAGCATGGGTATCCTTACCCCTGACATCACCAGCATGGGTATCCTTACCCCTGACATCACCAGCATGGGTATCCTTACCTCTGACATCACCAGCATGGGTACCCTTACCCCTGACATCACCAGCATGGCTATGCTTAACCCTGACCTCACCAGCATGGGTATCCTTACCCCTGACATCACCAGCATGGGTATCCTTACCCCTGACATCACCAGCATGGGTATCCTTACCCCTGACATCACCAGCATGGGTATCCTTACCCCTGACCTCAC
>CM052703.1:83978994-83997064 GCA_028551405.1 Uromys caudimaculatus | reverse complement strand
TTCAACTTCAGTATAGGCATATCGTCTTCTCATTAGCACCAGTGTTGGCATTTTTGCATATCTTCATTGGTGTGTTCATGGGAGGATACCAGGTAATATCCAGGGCTCTGTTAATCTGGAGCATGGAGTCACATGTTTACTGTACCTCGTCATATACATAGTGTCCTGTCTCTCTCCTCATGATGAATCTTGACTGTAGTCATGTTCCCACGTAGACTGAAAGCTCTGCAGTAGAGTAGGAGTCTTGGACACTGGCTTATCTTCACATTTTCCTTGGGGAGGTCACAACCCTTTGGTTAGTTGGGAAGAGGAAACCAGCTTGTATGAGCCACTTCCTGCCCTGTTCTTTGGTCTGCTTGCCTAGAAAAGGAAAGCACTGTAGCCTGCTTGTTGAGGGTCATAGAGAGCTTAGTGGAGCAGATGTGACTCTTGGGGGAACCTCTAATCCCCATTTCTGCCTGGACTTCCTAAGTAGGGTTAGTGTTGAAGTAATGGATCAGGAAACCTAACATTTATTTATTTATTTAGATTTGAGGGGAGGATGTTTCTTTTAGACAGGGTCTTACTGTTTAGCCCTGGCTGGCCTGGAACTCTTTTGTAAATCAGGCTGGCCTTGAGTTTACAGAGATTTGCTTGCTTCCAGTCTCTGAGTGCTGGGATTAAAGGCATATACTACCACGCCCAATGATTTATTTATTTTTATCATTGGTGTATATGTGTTTACCCTCATGTGTATATTCACATCACATGTGTGCAGTGCCCATGTAGACCAGAAGAGGGCATCAGATACCCTGGACCTAGAGTTACAGTCAGTTGTAGCTGTCTGTGGGGGCTGGGAACAAAACCTAGGTCCTCTGCTAGAGCAATAAATGTTCTTAGCTGTTAAGCCAACTCTCCAGCCCCATGTGTTTCTTAAAAGGATTCCTAGTGCTCTGCAGGGGTTGAGTGCCTCCTCCCTTAGTGCCCTTCATACAGTCTTTTGTCCTAGCTCAATTGCTGACTGATTCATTTATATCTCTGTATTTTGCATCCAGCATGGCTTAGGCACCAGTTCAGTTGTTATTATATTCATGGGAAAGAATTAACTCCAAGTTTTCCAAAAAGGCCACTTTACTGGATTTTCTCCATTGATCAAGAATGGACAGAGCTGACCTCCAGTAACACTGAAAGCTCAGGGCCTGCCTTTGTGTTTCTGACTCTTAGTTCTTAGGAACTCTTAGTTCTTTAGTTTGTTTTGGTTTGGGTTTTAGATGTATCTATTTTTATGTGCATGGGTGTTTTTGCCTGCATGTATGGCTGTCACCATGCATATGCCCGCTACCTGCAGGAACCAAACAAGAGAATCTGATTCCCAGGAACTGTGGTTACAGACGGTTGTGAGCCAATATGTGGTTGCTGGGGATCAAACCCAGGTCCACTGGAAGGGCAGCCAGGGCCCTTGACCATTTTGTTTTTTCAGTTCCTCCTCCTCTTGACTTTTGAGTATTTGTAGGACGGAGTTAACAACAACTTAGACACAGCAGTGCAGATGTATGCTGTAGTACAGTGCCCATGTGGAGATCAAAGGACAGCCTGCAGAAGTCAGTGCCCACCTTGCTGAGGCAGGATCTTCCTTGTTTCTGTCACTGTACTGTGTACTCCGGCTAGCTGGCCTGCAAGCTTCCTGCAATTCTCTTTCCTCCTCCTCCCATCTCACCACAGGAGTGCTGGGATTCCAGATGTACACATCTCACCACAGGAGTGCTGGGATTCCAGATGTGCACATCTTACCACAAGAGTGCTGGGATTCCAGATGTGCACATCTCACCACAGGAGTCCTGGGATTCCAGATGTGCACATCTCACCACAGGAGTCCTGTGATTCCAGATGTGCACAATGGGTTCCAGGAATTGAACTCATGACATAAGGTTCATGTGACAAGCCCTTTACCAACTGAGCCATCTCCTCAGCTTCATTAGGACTATTTTAACACATGAATCCAAAATAATCATAACATTACTGGAACATTAAAACACTAATATCCATGACCTCCATTCATCCAGCCCCTGCCCTAGGCCCACCACTGCGCCAAGTGGTGACACCTTGAAGATGCCTTCCAGGTGAGCGCCATCCTCCCAATGAGAACTGGAGGCTGGGGGTTGGAGGGAGGATGCCACCTACCTTCCACCACATTCTGGTAAATGGCAGAGCAGGAGCTGAATCCATGTGGTGTGATCTCTGCCGCTCATCCAGTGCCCTCCGGAATACATAACAGCTGGTGTGACATTAGCAAGGATAATGGGTAGGCAAGTGCTTGGAAAACTCCACAGAGAATGAGGCATGTTGGAGATTAGGAAGACTTGCTGAGAGCTTTGGCAAAGGCGCTGGGATAATAGCCCAGGGAGGGGGCACAAATTGATCTGGCTAGAGTTTAGGGAAATTGCTCTTAGGTAAAAAGTCTAACTTCAGCATCTCTGAAACAGTCCGCTTTCCTGGTAGGCAGTCCCCACCTCCAAGGATAAAGCAGAGCTAGCAGGAAGTGGGCTTGGACTTGCTCTTTCCTCTGGTGACAAATGGGAGGATGAAGGATGAGGAACGATCTTAGCCTCTTGCTATTGGGCCATAGCTATTGATTGATTCCGGCCCCTACTGAGGAAAAGCAGTAACTTACAACACATGCTGAACATTGTCCATTTTGAATGCATTTTAAAAACAGAATTGGCCCGCATGCTAATTCTCTGAAGCCAAGCTCAACAGAGCACACAGATTAGTACATATGTTCTGAATGTTTTGGAGCACTCCGGAGGCAAGAAGGGCCTTTGTTCCCTCATTTGCCCAACAAAAAACGTATTCAATGATTTCTATATGTCAGGCATTGTGCAAGATGCCAGAGAAGACAGGGGTCTATTGTCAAAAAATGCAGACTACTGTAGGCAAGCAGAGCTCTAGGCAGCTTTTTAAATATTATGATACAATGTGGGTGTGCATGGCGATGGAGAAGCAGAGGAAAAGTAGAGAGGAGTGAACTGGACCTTCAGAGACGCCTCCCAAAAGGAGGTGTTGGCTGAACCGCCTGCTGATGATTAGAGACTGTAAACTCAACTCCCCTCATGTATACTTTCTCTCTCTCTCTCTCTCTCTCTCTCTCTCTCTCTCTCACGCATGCACACAAACACACATACAAATAACATGAATACAAATAAACACAAACACAAAATACATCCACAAATACACACACATATGGTATTTTAAGATCTCCAAAATATTGTTGGTTATTTTAATAATTATTATGTTAATATTTAATATTAATATTACTTAGCACAAAGAGAATATAAAGAATAGTTCTGTTAAAGTTATCAACAGAGATTACACAGGAGCTGGAGAAATGGCTCAGTCCTTAAGAGCACTTACTGCTCTTGCAAAAGATCTGCTTTTGGTTCCCAGTATTCAAATGACAGCTCACAACCCTCTGCAACACGAGTTCCAGGGGAGCTGATACCTTTTTCTGACCTCCACAGGTTCCTTCAAGCATGTGGTGCACATACATATTCTCAAGCATACATACCTAGGCATAAAATAGACACTTCAAAAACATAGATTAGTCAGAAAATAGAACACAGGTTTAAAATAATTGTGATGGTTCCTGTTTGTTGCAAATTGAGCTGGATTTAGAGTCACCTAGACTCTGCATCTCTTGGTGTGTCTGTGAGGGCGTTTCCAGAGACTTTTAAGGGAAGAGGGAAGACCTACTCTAGCCATAGATGACATCATCTCATGAACTTGGAGCCCAGAATGAGTAAAGGGAGGGAAACCCAGATAAGCACCAGAATTTTCTCTCTGCTTTTCTGGTTCATTAATATGTGAGCAAGCATCCATGCCTTCCTGCTCAACAGCCAGGACAGGATGCTGCTATAAGCCAAAGAACAAAACTGACAGCCCAGCAATAGGCCTAAGTGCATATGGTAAATTTGGTAGGTTGTTTGTTAAGACAGGGTTCTGTTGTGTACCCTTTGCTGGCCTAGTTTGAGGCCAAAGTCAGAGATCTGCCTGCCTCTGCCTACCAAGAGCTGGGATTAAAGATGTGTGCCACTACACCCAGCCTGAAAAGGCCTTTTTAAACAGGAAAGCAATATAATATAGGAGATAGATGGCTGACCGGTGATGAGACAAACTGGACTCCTGTCCTGTCTGGTGTCTCAGAGATGTGACCTCAACAGATCACAATCACTTGACCTCTCCATCCTAAGTTTCCCCGCAATACACTAAGGGTCTCCTAGAGCAAAGTAAATTTACATAGTTGTATCCACGCATAGGTTCAGTGTGTAGTACTTGACAGGGTTCCAATAATGTTATTGTCTCTATGTAGCTCCATCGAAGGAAAGAAAGAACGAGAAAGCTGTGGTATTTCCGAGAGATGTTCAGGCAGCCCTTGCATCCGAAGAGTCTAGAAGTAATTATGGCCCTGAATGACAGATATGGCCCACAGACATTACTTTCTTGCCTGGATAATCAGACAAAACACAGGAAACTGCGGCTTGGCAGTGGTTCTTAGATAAAATGAAGGCTTGTAGAGCAAACCACCAGTCAAGTGTCATGTCAGGGAAAGCCCAAAGTTCATGTGCTGAGGCAGAAGAAGAAACAGCAAAGCTGTGGAGAAGTTCCCTGATTGATGATGTCTGTAGGTGACAAATGATTGCTGTGATCAGAGCAAGGGAGGCTTTTATTTCAGAGACATAGGGATTGCCCACGCCAGTGCTTCCATGTGCCCGCTCCATCCTTGGCAGGAGATGCTGGCTCCGTGTATGCCTGTCTCCCTTTCCCTAATCCCAGGATCAAGACAGTCCAGCTTTCAGGATGTAACAGCTAGTACTCAGAACAGGCTTCCTCCCAAACCTGTGCAAACCTTAAAGAATGGGTTCTGAAACTCTAGTACTTGTGACCCAGATATAGGCACAGGCTTACTGAGCTCCAAGTCAGCCTTCTGGGGACAGATCCAGATTGTTCCAGAATGTTCCTTCAGTAAGCTTTCCAGGATCACTGTGGCCCTATAACTGTTGCTCAGGTGGATTACTACTTAAGATTGAGGAGGGTCAGAAAAGTCTTTGGCCCCCTTAGCCCCATTCATCACCCTTTTCCTCTGGAGGCTCTGGGTTCTGTTCCCCATCCCCCACTGTTTATCCTCCAGGCCCTAGAATCACTCAAGCAGAGAGGAGTGTTCTCCCCCTGGGGAAGGATTGCATCACAGACTGGGAACGTTCTGTGAAGTGTTTATTCTACTTGGGTTTAGGAAATATGGGTGGCTGCCATTTTGTGTTCTTGGCCCCTCTCCTCCATCTGAGCCTAGGTTTCCTGACCCACTTGGCGCTGGATGTGTCTTCAGAGCAGCCACTAGGGGGAGCTGTCCTGGAAGCTGGTGGAAATGGAGCGCTTGAGGCCTTAGTTGTGGTAGCATCTTGACATTGTCTTAGGTTAGCGCCTAAAATGATTGTGATTGTGCTAAAGAGACCAGCGTTTGGAGAATGTTGTGGAGAAGGAAAAACAGCTGAAGCAAACGGGCAAAGGAACATCCTCATATTTCCACATGACCTGGCTGGGTTTACCCTGGTGGCCTTCTCATACAGACCTGTGTCCTATAGTCACAAAGTTAAAGTTAGTCCAGATTTTCCCAGCCATGAGAACCTAGATGGGCCTCACCAAATGAAGGCTTAGGAAAACACTTATTGGCTCTTTCCATTTCATTCAGCCAAATAGTTCCGCACTGAAATTAGAGCTGGAGAGATTACTAACTGGTTAAATGCTTGTAGCTTTTCTAGAAGACCTAAGTTTAGTCCCCAGCACCCATGTGGGGCAGCTTACAACTGCCTATAACCAGCTCCAGGCATCTAATGCCCTCTGCTGGCCTCTATGGGAATCTATACACATGTGCATGGTCAACTCACACACACACACACACACACACACACACACACACACACACACACACCCCTAACCCCTCCCCCAAAAAATCTTAAAAATAATAAATCTCACAATTATATAAAGGGTTTGTTAATCCATTTTTTAGATTAAAAATAGAGGCCAGAAAGCTGTCTCAGTGGTAAAGCATTTGCCACCAAGCCTAACCACCTAGTCCCCCCATGTCCTTCCAGACCACTCAGAAGCTCTGAGTGAGGGGTCTCCGATCCTCCCATAAAGGGACCTACGAAACAGCCCCCTCTCCCTGACTCGGCTCTGAGGCTCAGAGTTGCCCCTCGATGCTTTTATTCTTCTTTTGAAAGCCAGGGTTTCTCTCAGAAAATCTGGGTCCTTCCATTTACCCAACATCTCCCCCCCTTCCACTCCTGGACTAGCCCCAGGAACTGCATGATTCATAATGACTAAAACTCAGACAACATAACTGTGGCCATAGAAGGTGCATTTAGTGAGTGCTGTTACGTTCTTACTGTTGTCAATTATCCATGTAAGATTCCATTGCTGCTAAGTAAACAGAACTCAAAATACCTAAAGCCAACAGAAGTGTTTATTGAGTCATGTAACTGAAAACTTCAATGATCTGTCTACAGGTGCAGAGAGATCCAGGTGTTAACTGAAGCCTGGAGCCTGCCTCTGCCTCCAAAGTGCTGGTATTAAAGGCATGAGCCACCACACCCAACTCTTAGAAGACTTTTTTTACCATATCAAAAGTAATATAAAAAATACCAAACAGCAAGATAAGACATCAATCCCAGTACTCGGAAGACAAGGGCTGCAGGATACCCGAGTTCAAAGCCAGCCTGGTCTATGAAGTGAGTTCCAGGACGGCCAGGGCTACACAGAAAAACCCTGTTTAAAAAAAAAAAAAAAAAAAAAAAAAAAAAAAAAAAATATATATATATATATATATATATATATATATATATCAAATATATAGTGATGAGACATGTAGGATTTTTATAATGAAAAAATGCTACTAAGATAAATAAAAATCTAAGTAAATGGGAGGGGACATACCATGTTTATGAATTAAAAAAAGAATAGTGATTTTCTCCAAACCTATTCATAAGCTATGTGTAATCCTGATAAATTTTGTATCAGCAATGTTTTATGAATAGAAATTCACAAGTTGATCTAAAATGCACACAAAATATAAAAATGCAAAAGCCAAGAAGAGTCAAATTCAACTTGGAAAAAGAAAGGAAGAGCAAAGTTAGGAGACTTGGGGCTGGGGAAGTAGCTCAGTTGGCAGAGTGCTTAGTAGTACCCTGGGTTCTGGGTTCTGTGCGCCCAGAACTCAGGAGGTAGAAGCGGGAGGATCAGGAGTTCAAGACCATCTTGAGCTACATCGTGAGTTAAAGGTCAGTCTGGGTGGGATGCAGGATATCAAGGTATTCTGCTTCAAAAACGGGGGTGGGAGTGGGGGTGGGTTGGATGAATTAACCAGGCACCAACAAAATGTTTAAAATAAAGTAAAGCCATGAAGCAATTACATTCCCAAACTGGAGCTGGAAAATGTCAGTGCAGAGAGAGATCCAGGTAGGAATGTCCCTTCCTGCTCTTGTTCCTCACCATCCAGAGAACCTCGCATTGCAATGAGGAGTCTTGTTGATCATAAATGGAAACATTGGGTGCTTGGGAAATATTTGCTGACTTGACTTTAACCATCCAGTTCTTTTTAAAAAAAAAAAAATAGCAAATATTACCTCATCAAATGACTAAGACTTTCCCATATGCATCTATTAGTGACTTGAGGAAATGACTTGGGGAGTGCCTTGGGGAAGTGGGCAGACATTAACAATTGGATTCTGGAAGAGTGAAGTTTTTCATTTCTCTCTTTCTTTCCTTTTTCTTTCTTCCTTTCCAGGTTCTTTCCTTCTTTCCTTCCTTCTTTCCTTTTCTATCTCACATATACATACACACACATGCATACATATATTTTTCTAATCATATGCCCATCTCCCCTATCTTAGGGTTTTTATTGCTGTGAAGAGATACCATGACCACTGCAACTCTTATATAGGAAAACATTTCATTGGGGCTGGCTGACAGTTTCAGAGGTTGAGTTCATTATCATGATGGCGAGACATGGCGGCATGCAGGCAGACATGGTGCTGGAGAAGGAGCTGAGAGTCTACATCTTGATCCACAGGCAGCAAGAGACTGTATCATACTGACCAGACTTGAGTTTATAAGACGTCAAAGCCCACCCCCAGCGACATGCTTCCTCCAACAAGGTCACACCTACTCCAACAAGGCCACACCTCCTAATAGTGCCACTCCTTAGGGTTCAAGCTTTCAAACATATGAGTCTATGGGGTTCATACCTATTCAAACCATCTGCCACTGTTATCTCTTATCTCCTTCTCCCTCCCTCCCACTTTACCCCCCTTCCTCCCAACAAGCTACTCTTGTGCGACTACATTCTTTTGTGTACGTGTGTGACCTACTAATTTATTGGGGTTGCGTGTATGAACATGAGTTGGGGCTACTTTCTTGTGCAGGGGCAGCTACACCACTGAGAAATGCAACCCACCCCCCCCAAGCTGGTTTTCTATAAAGGTTTCTGTCTCCTGTGTGATCCACAGGGTAAGCCAGTGGTACTGATTCTGCTGAAACCTAGGAAGCACCTGGCTGGCTCTGTAATTCTCACAGGTGCGTGTGTATTTAACAGCAGAATCTTTATCTCCGCACCCGGCCTTGGCACCCTGCTCTGTGGTAACTGAACCACTGAACAAAGAGCACAGCTTGTGGACTCCAATCAGCTTCCTCTGCAAACAGTGGCTCTGTGGGGGCCTTATCTTTCCGTTTGCACTCCTAAAATGAATATTTCTGCTATAATGAAAATGGAACAACCTTTACTGACTACAAAAAGAAATGTCTGATGTCAGAGAATAATTGTTTTCAAAATAAATTGAACACGGTATTGTCCAGTAAGAATTACCATGTTAGAGACTTTAGTTTGCAAGATAGGAAGACACTGTCAATAGAGGCACTGTCTAGTCAACAAGTAGTCCACGGGACTAACTCAGTAAACATAATTAGCCTTAGTTTTGTCTTGTTTTTGTTTGATTTGGGTTTTTGCTTTTAAATCTATTTACGGTAGCACACACCTATAAACTCTCTGGAGGCAGAAGAAAGAGGTCCAGGACTTCAAGGCCAACCTGGGCTACCAACCAATTTGGCAATCCATCTTAAACTCTAAGCAAAATCTTGTCTAAAATAATAGAGATTTAAAATATACTTGATGGCAAGGCCAAGCCAATTGCCTGGAAGTTGCAGTGAGGGCAAGAACAGCTTTAAGTTGCCCTGTGTCTGCGGTAGGCGGAAGCCCAGAGAAGGACATGGTATTTTTGGCTTATGGATTTTTTGTTTGTTTGTTTTTTGAAACAAGGGTTCTGTATGCAACCCTCCCTGGCTGTCCTGGAACTCACTCTGTAGTCCACCCTGGCCGGAGACTGATGCGCCTCTGCCTCCCTGGGGCTGGGATTAAAGGCTTGCATCCAGCAGGAGAGTTTTTCTTTGCCCTTGCCCTGGGTTCTCACTGGCATAAGCCTGATTCAGGTCTTTCTCAGCATATGTTTCTTCTTCCAGGTTTTACCTCTAACCAAACCCAGGATCAAATTGCCTTTTTTATAAAAAGCCATCCTTTGCCATTCCTTGTAATGGCTCAAATTGGTTAGATTATGGCTTTACATAGCAACTTATTCCTTATATATGGAATAGTTCTGTTTGACTGGCATTGAGGCTAAATTCTTTGGAGACACTCAGACCTGGATAGAAGAGGCTTTTCATGGCTCCCCACAAATGAAGGAAGGGGAACCAAGGCAAAACACACGTTGAAGTATACATCTTCGTTATTAGAGGATAGCATCAGAGGACATTAGCAAGAAAGTGAAGGAATGACCCAGAGATGAACACAGGAAGCCACATATTTGGTAAATATCTCCTGTACAGAATATATACATATCTCAGCAGGAAGATAAATACATCAATCTAGAAGTGGGCAGTATGGGCATGGTGACATATTCCTGCAATCCCAACATTTAAGAGGATGAGGCAGGAGGATCATAAGTTCAAGGCTAACCTGGCTACACAGTGAGCACCTGTCTCAAAAAAAATGAGAAAAATATATTAAAAAACAAAACAACAAAAAACACATGTACTGGGTGGGGGTGCTGAAGAAATGGTTTAGCGATTAAAAGCACACACTGGCCGGGCAGAGAAAATGAGTCTGGTTCCCAGCACCCAAGTCAATGGTTCATGACTGCCGATAACCCCAACTCCAGGGAAGCCAACACTTCTGACCTTGAAAGCACTCACACTCATTTGCACATACACACAGATAATTTTAAAGTCAAATAAATATATCACACATACACACATATAGACACAAACCCAGCCAACAGTAGCCAAAAGATATTCATTGTCCTTTGTTTTCAGGGAAATTCAAGCCAAAATCACCATGAGCTATCACTTCACATGTCTACCATGAAAAGACAAATAATAAAACCTTGATAAAGCTGTGAGGAAATTGGAGTCCTTGTATGCTGTTTTGGGGAATATAAATATGGGGGGGGTCACTTTGCAAAACCATTTGGTAATTCCTCAAAAGTTCACCACAAAATTATCACTCGAACTGGCAATTGTATTCCTAGGTAGATACCAAGAGAACTGGACAGACATGTCTACACTAAGGCATGCATACCAATGTTGATAGTGTCTTTATTTATAACAGCCCTGAAGCAGAAACATCGAGAACTTTCATCAGGTTATGAATGGATGAAGAAAGATGCACTCCGTCTATACCAGGGTGCATCATAAATCCACTGACTGACGTTACACATGGATCACTCTTGAAGCAGCGTACTACATGAAAGAATCCAGAAACAAAAGGCTACGTATCACATGGTCCTATTTTATATGAAATAAGCAGCAGAGAAGGCAAATCCATAGAGACCAACAGCAGAATACCAGTCATCAGGTGCAGAGAGAAGAGATAGGGTAGTGCGTATCTATTAATGGGTGCAGCATTCTCCTTGGGGCAAGGAGAATATTCTGGAATTAGGTAGCTGCCCAGCAGTGGCCAGTATGTTTCTCTGTAGGCATGCTAAAAGCCACTGAATGTTAATTTCAGTAATTTCTTGTGACTAGAATAAAAAATGAGGAGTTAAAGAAATGGCTCTGTAACTAAGAGCACTTGCTGTTCTTCCAGAGAACCTGGGTTCAATTTCCAGCACCCCCACGGAGGCTCACAACCATCTATAGCTCCAGGTATAGGATGTCCAATGTCCTCACTGGACTCCAAGAGCACTCACATTCACGCATATGGTGCACAGCCATACATGTGAGTAAAACACCTATACACATTAAAAATGAAATCATTTAGAACCTAGGAACCATCCCACCCTTTGGAGATAATTCCAGCAATATGCTGTGGTGCAGGTGAGTCTGGGAGAGTATTTTTCTTAGGGTTATCACTGCTGTGATGAATACCATGATCAAAGCAACTTGGAAAAGAAAGAGTTTATTTGGCTTACACTTCCTCTGAACTGTTCATCATCGACGGAAGTCAGGACAGGAACTCAAACAGGGCAGGAACCTGGAGGCAGGGGCTGATGCAGAGGCCATGGAGGAGTGCTGCTTACTGGCTTACTCCACATGGCTTGCTCAGCCTGCTCTCTTATAGAACCTGTGGCTACCCGCTGAAGGGTTTCCCCACCTTCAATGGACTGGAGGATGTCACTAATTAAGAAAATGCTTACAGCTAGATCGTATGGAGGCATTTTCTCAATTGTTTTCCTCTTTTCAGATAACTCCAGCTTGTGTCAAGTTGACATAAAACTAGCCAGCATGGCATTATTTGCTCATTTGCCAGTTGGAGCCAAGTTACCCTCTTTACAAGGTTCTGTTGCTGTCTGGTAAAGCTGAGGCTCCTCTGCCTCACAGAACGCTGTCGAATCTAGCCTCACACTGTGTGTGTTTTGTCCTGTGGACTTGTATTCACTACTTTTCTATTGCTGTGATAAAATACTGTAACCAAAAGCTGCTTAAGGAAGAAACGGCCTACTTCAGCTCATGATTGTAGAGGGACGGAGTCCATCATGGAGGGAGAGGCTTGGTAACAGGCAGGGAGAACACAGCGACAGAGCAGGAAGCTCAGGGCTGGAGAGATGCCTCAGTGGTTGAGCGCACTGGCTGCTCTTCCAGAGGTCCTGAGTTCAATTCCCAGCAACCATACGGTAGCTCACAACCATCTGTAGTGGAATCTGATTCCTCTTCTCATATGTCTGAAGACAGAGGACTTATATACATAAAATAAATAAATCTAAAAAAAAAAAAAAAAAAAAAAAGCTGGCTGATCACATTTTCATCCACACCGGAGAGGGGTGGGGAGAGAGAAAACAGGAAGTGGGATGAAGCTATAAAACCTCAAAGCCCACCTGCAGAATCCTTAGTCCACCAAGAAAACTCTACCTCCTAAATTTCCATAATTTTCCTAAACAACACAACACCACCAACCTGGGACCAGGTATTCAAATATGTGAACGTCTGGGGAATCCCTTGTTCAAATCACCACAAGGCTTTGGACTATTTGTTGGCTTGGTTCCCCCACCCCCAACTCCTTGGCACCACTGAAAAGTCCCGGGGAAAGAGAATAAAGCAGAACCCATTATCTGGCCTAAAATACCGTATTTAATGTAGACCTTGAGAAAATGCCATACCCTATGTGAATTTATTTCTACTTTAATGGAAAGTAAACTAAAGTGTGCTTTTAAAAAGTCCTTCCATGTCCTGTTAAGAGTATAACTATAAGGCTGGGCAGTGGTGGTACCCACCTTTAATGCCAGCATTTGGGAGTCAGAAGCAGACAGATCTGTGAGTTTGAGGTCAGCCTAATCTATAGACTGAGTTCCAGGACAGCCAGAGCTACAAACAGAGAAACTCTGTCCTCAAAACAAAATCAAACAAACACACTGAGAAAGCTAGGCTGATTCCACGACAGACTCAAATTGGCAGTTAAGGAGCCTTAGAACAGCTGGGCAGTGGTGACGCATGCCTTTAATCCCAGCACTCGGGAGGCAGAGGCAGGCGGATTTCTGAGTTCGAAGCCAGCCTGGTCTACAGAGTGAGTTCCAGGACAACCAGAGTTACACAGAGAAACCCTGTCTCGAAAAAAAAGAAAAAAAGAAAAAGAAAACAGGAGCCTCAGAACTAGGCAAGTCAAGGCAAGCCCAGGCAAGTCAATTACTACTAATAATTAAAAAACAAACAAATAAACAAACAAACAAACAAAAAACCCAGGCTCCAGCCTTCAAGCCTAGAGATAGAGTAAGATAAAGCTCATCTACCCTGGAATTCCAATGTGCTTAACATTGAGACTTCGAGCTCACTTGGTTGTCTCTCTATCTTGGTAATAGGAGACCCCAGCATGGTGGACTTCTGCTGAATAGAACACTCTGTGTTTACATATTATTTGAGTCCAGGATATCATTCTTTGGTGAATCATCGACCCTTACAAAACAAACAAACAAACAGACTATAACTATAAAATTATGATGGGCCTGGGTTTTTGGGAGATCATCAGAAAATTCCTCCAGCATCTAAATTTTCAGTTCCTTGTGCCTGTTAAAAGACAAAATGGAATTGTGGAGCAACTCTGAAAAATAAATGGACCTGGGCTTGGTAGTAAAGGTATATGTACACAGCACAGATTGCACATGCACAATGTGTTCCGTAATTGCTAGCCACTGTTCTTATATGGAACTAAGGAGGGCTAAATATGGGTTCAAAATGAGATTTGTGGCATCCCAAGGCCTCTCCCACTTTCCTATATGGTCTTTCTTCCCTCTTTTCTGGACCTATCCAAACTACTCACATTACCATCTTATAAACAAATTATGTGTTAAAAATATGCGTCAGAAAAAAAAAAAGAAAAGTCAGGCAGTGGTGGCACACGCCTTTAATCCCAGCACTTGGGAGGCAGAGGCAGGTGGATTTCTGAGTTGGAGGCCAGCCTGGTCTACAGAGTGAGTTCCAGGACAGCCAGGGCTACACAAAGAAACCCTGTCTCGAAAAAAAAAAAAGAAAAAAGAAAAGAAAAAAAAAATGAGTCAGGGGGCTAGAGCAATGGCTCAGTGGTTAAGAACTTGCTGCAAGATCTTGCAGTTAATCAGAATTTGAGTCCCATACAACAGCTTACAGCAGTCTCTAACTACAGTTCCAGGAGATCTGACGCCCTCTTCTGGCCTCCACAGGCACTGCACACACATGGTACACATACATACATACATACATACATACATACATACATACATACATACATATGTATCACATGTAAAATTAAAAAATATCCTCAGCCACATTTAAAAAAAAAATCCTCAAGGATAGAGATTGAGAACAAATTGTAGATACTTGTCAGCAACCACTTGTACCAAAGCTTGTCCATCATTTTCTTTGTGGCACAAACACAGGCAGGAGCTCAGGCAAGAACACACACTTCATACACATGCACACGTCCAGGCTCTCTCCTTCTCAGTAGCCAGGGCTTGCAACTTTGTAGGAACATGGATTCAGCTTGAGCCCAATTTTCACGGACCATTCCATTCGCTTCTCCCTTCCCTGACCTTTCACAGAAACCCCAAGCAGTATTAGAAAGCTGCAGACTTCTTGCCAGTCTCCCCACATGGTCTGTACACTGTTTGGCTTCTGGCCTCTCCTGGCTGGGTCTGGTCTCAATGGAATGTGCTTATCAATCTCACTCCGGGAAGACGAAGCCAAACAGCCCAGTACCCTGGTAGCTAAGAGGGTTGTACAAGCATGTGACATGTCATCAACAAGTGAGCTGACACAGATTCTTCAAGTTCCTTATCTGCTGATAACTTCTATCAGACTGTTATACCTCCCCACGTGTGCCCACTCCTCCAGACTCTGTGCCTCCCACATCCACCCCACTCTCTCCTCTGCTCAGCCTGTTAGCATCCACTGATTGACATTATGGCTGACAGTGATGACTGGACCAGTGGGGCTCCCTGGCACAGCTTTGTCATCCCCCCCAGGCAACAGCATGGGGTAATGGGAGGACTTCGGTGTTGGCTCCTAGTCCAACTTCCCTTGAAGACTATTTTTAATGTGTCTTCTTACCTCTGAACCTGTTTCCTCATCTGTGGAATGCAGAGCTCTTCTCTGCCTTGTCAGGCATTGGTGGAAAATAAGAAGACACACACTACAGATCATACTTTATATTGTCAGCATCATAGTTTTGCCCTAAGGATAGCAAGGTCACCTAGCAGAAACCCAGGTCAAGTCATGCTCTTTTTGCATCTTCAATTTGGTTGGTTAATTTTTTTTTTTTTTTTTTTTTTTTTTTTAACGTGTGGCACTAGGGAGATGGCTCAGCCGTTAAGAGTGGTGACTAGCCGGGCAGTGGTGGCGCATGCCTTTAATCCCAGCACTTGGGAGGCAGAGGCAGGTGGATTTCTGAGTTTGAGGCCAGCCTGGACAGAGTGAGTTCCAGGACAGCCAGGGCTACACAGAGAAACCCTGTCTCGAAAAACCAAAAAAAAAAAAAAAGAGTGGTGACTAATTTTCTAGAAGACCCAGGTTTGATTCCCAGCATTCATTTTTTGGCCCACAACCACCTGTAACTCCAGTTCCATGGGATTCAATGCTCTCTTTTGGCCTCTGTGGACACTAGACTTCTACATAATACACAGACATACTGGCAGGCAAAACACCCAAACACAAAAAATAAAATAACGTCAAAATTAACTACAGAATGTAGAAACATCAATCCATATTTTTTAAAAGACTGTAGCACAAGGCTGTTGACTCATTTTAACTATATTTTTCTCATTGAATAGATTGACTTTTCCCACCTTGAAGGTGAATGTAGCTAAAAGTACTTTCTCTCTCTCTCTCTCTCTCTCTCTCTCTCTCATATGTATGTCTGTGTGTCTGTGTCTGCATGTGCAGACATTCACATACCATGGCATGCAAACATCTGAGGACAGCTTGGGTTGTCAGTCCTTGCCTTTCACCCTGTTTGGAGCAGGGTCTCTTTTGTTTCTCTACTGTGCGGACCAGGCTAGTTTGCCCATGAGATTTTGAGGATTCTGTCTCCACCTCACTACTGGCACCAGGATTACCGATGTTCATGATCCATGTCTGACTTTTCCATAGGTCCTGGAGATCTGAACTCAAGTCTTCATGCTTTTACAGCCAGTACTTGATTCACTCGGTCATCTGCTCCTTAGGCCTTGTATCAGTATCTCACTAAGAATTTTGGAGGGACAATAGTGTATATTATATACTTGAATAAGTCTGCATGAATGTTAATGCACATGTGCTCTCTCTCTCTCTCTCTCTCTCTCTCTCTCTCTCTCTCTCACACACACACACACACACACACACACACACACACACACACACAGTGCCAAGCATAGGACAGTCAAATATGGCCTGTCACACAGTCTTGCCTCCCAAGCTGGGAGAGAACACGTGGGAGCATTAGTCAGGACTAAACACCATCATTACTGGGGCAGGGAGACTCGCAGAGTCAGGCTGCAATTTTTGCTTAGTGAAGCCTCTAGGTCTTAATAATTCCTTTGAAATCCACACATATTACCAGGTAGTTCTCAGAATTGGGCAAGCCAGAAACCTAAATGAGGTCTACATAGGAAGCATCTTCTCTATACATCCAAGGTACACGGAAGGCCCATGAATTCATCTCCCACCCAGCATTTGTGAAGATCCAATGAGATACGTGTTTCCAGTATAATCCTCTGGCTACCTGGGAGAGTCTAATTTGCAGTCTGAGGTAGGATGTGTTCCAAGCAATCCCAGAGACTGAGAACTTCACACACACGCTGTGCTGGCCAGCCCCATTTAGCTCTGTTTTGGGGCAGTTTTCAGCTCTCCAATTGATAGTGTGGGTTGTTTGCCTGCTTGTTTTTTAAAAATGTATGTATGTATGTATGTATGTATGTATGTATGTATGTATGTATGGTATACATGTATGTGTATGTATATAGTAAGACAATATGAGCATCTATAGAGGCCAAAGGAGTATATTGGTATCTTTTCTATGCTGTTCTGCCTTGGTTTCATGGGGCAGGGTCTCTAACTGAACTTGAAGATTCCCATTTCAGCTAGAGTGGCTGGCTAGTGAGCTCCCCAAGATGCACCTGTCTTCATCGCCCAGTTCCGGGGTTACAGGCATACACAGTGATGCTCAGCTTTTCCTTCTGAAGCTTTTGGGGATTTGAACCTGAGTCCTCACACTTGAGGTGCAAGCACTCTTACTCGCTGGGCTACTATCTCAGCTTCTTTTTTATTTTTTGAGGCAGGGTCTCACATAGAATGTGATCCTCCTGCTTCCACCTCCTGATTGTAGAGGTGCATGCCACCACGTTCTGTTTAGGCAGTGCTGGGTATGGAAGCCAGAGCTTCATACAAGGTGGCTTCTGCTAACTGTGTCTTTATCCCATGATTTTAAGCTACTAAATTGAAGGGTCAGTTGTTAATCAAACAATGCAGTGTTCTGGAGTTCTAAGCTGTAGTTCATCACTGTTCTCATTTTTATTTCTCTTCTTTTCGTGAGATTAGTTCTTTCTCATGTATTTAGGAAGATTGGGAGGCTGCATGCAAAAAGCCCTGGGTTCCAGTTGGGGAAATGGCTCAGCAGTTAAGAACACTTGTTGCTCTTGAAGAGGAGGACCCAGGTTCAGTTCCCAGCACTCACTTGGCTGCTCACAACTATCTATAACTCCAATTCCAAGGGATTCAATGACCTCTTCAGAATTTTAAGGACATGGGGCATGCACCACACATACACTCAAGCAAAACATTTACATACATAAAATAAATTAAATCTTACAATTTTTTAAAGGAGTCCTGGGTTCCATCCTCAGCACCACATTAACTAGGCAAACTGGTATATGCCAAGTACTCAAATAAGCCTGGGCTACATGAGTCCCAGTACCAAAAAAAAAAAAAAAAAAAAAAAAAAAAAGCCAGGCATGGTGCCACACAAACATAAAACAACAACAACCATAACAAACAAGAAAGAAAGAAAGAAAGAAAGAAAGAAAGAAAGAAAGAAAGAAAGAAAGAAAGAAAG